>OV651815.1:49800131-50440389 GCA_927349885.1 Psylliodes chrysocephalus | reverse complement strand
TGATCGGATATAGTAGGTGTAGGTTATTCACTGAATTTACACCCATATCGGATTAAGAAATAAATGAAAGATTTGACTGGTCAGTTGTATTTTAAACATTTACTCATGGGTGGCGTTATTTTGTATATTGCAAGGGGTTCTTATAGAAACAAAATAAATATAAATTTCAGGTATTTAATTTTGCCTCAGAAAGCTTAAAAGAGGTAGTTACATGATTTTGTTATTTAATAATAGTTTATTCAGAACAAAAATTTTAATTTACATACACAGTTTTACCCTGCGATTAAGTTAGTATGATAATTAAAAATAACATAACTTTTAAAATTCTATATTAAACAGTGATTATTATAAATAATTGTCTTTTAACATACCTATTAATCCTCAGCATCACTCTCAAAATTTGTGTCACTAGCGTCGCTGTCATCATTAAGGGATATAATTATAGGGTTAATTTCGTTTATCCTGTTTTCACGTGCCCACCAGTCGTCAATTAGTTTATCACATTTTTGAACAGTTTTGCCAAATTTTTGGGGTTGATGTATCCAGTGCTTGTTTCCATATTTCCCTTACTGCTTCGTCGCTGTAACCATTAATTCCAATATGATTGTCATAATACGTTTTACATATATCTTAAATGTGTTCGAAGGGGTTAAACTGACAATGGTACGGTGGAAGCCGTAACACATCATGTCCATAACTATGTATCACTTGATCTACCATATAAATTTGTGGTGGCATGCCGTTTGGCTAAAGTTAACAACTCAGATTTAAGGGCGTATTGTGGAAATGCAACATTTTCGTTACGTAGCCATTCTTGTATTTTGGCTACAGTCCAATTCTGTATTGGCGGTTTGTTTAACAAACGGTTTAATTAATTTGGTAATAGTTTTTCATTTAACCATTTGATAAACATATTCGAGTTCATGTTATCGTGGTAGTCTTCTGATTTTGATTTAGAGGAAAATATTAATCCTACACCATCCACAAATCCATTCTGTCCACCTGCGTGTAAGATTAAGTGTCGCTTTCTCTCACCATTAGTATGTTTTATTGATTTTATATTTTCATCTTGCCATATTCTTTTCGTTCCACCTTTGGAAAATATCCAGGTTTAATCCAAATATATAAACAAAGCTCCATTCTCTTTTAAACGAGTGCATTCTCTTAAAAAATGTATTCTTTTGTGAACAACATTATTTTTTTCACATAAAGCTTTTCTATTATCTTTTTTCTTAAATTTGAAACCTATTTCCTTAAGCAACTTCCAAAGGCTTGTTCTGTCAAATTCGCCAATTTGTATTTCTCTTAAGTTAGCTAGCAATGACATGTTCCTTTTTCGCACGCATTTCATACACCATATCACGAATACGAAATTTTGTCCCACCATATATATCCGACGTTTTCAGTTTTTTTGCAAGGTGTGTATTTTTTCTTTTTTTGCTCTCTCCGATTTTGACGTTTTTCAAAACATATTTTAATTTTAAATCACTAATATCGAGAGCTGTACATACGCGCTCATGCACTCACTCCTGGCTTTAAAGGTCCTCCGTTATCTTTTTCCGCCGTAAAATACTTATATAGATTACAAATTAACTCATCTACACGTAACAGGCGTTTCAGCATTTTCAGTTCTCTTCGAAATCCAAAACTGAACTAAATAATTAAGCGCAATAGGTCCTGTAACATTAGTACAAAAATAGAACATTTAATCTTAATTTTATACCTGAGAAGGGGACCGGAAATTCCTGACCATAAGGCGTTTATTGTATTCGGGGAAAATTGTATTACCATAAACAATGTCCAAAACAAAATTATAAATATTTTTCATTTTTTCGTGTATTACTTTAGTAATTTAATTTTATTAAACATAATTACGTACAATATAAGTACCCAAGTAACAATTTGATATATTATAAAAGCTGAAAAAATGTTTACAGAACAAAATTTATAAAATAGAATATTAGCTAAGTATATTTCCGGAACATTCTTTCAACAGTAATAAACACAAAATGGGCGCAGTATTACAGAACTATTTGGTTCTTTGGTAAATTCTATAAGATTTGTTGAATGCAGTTACCGAACAGTTACTACACATTTACACAGACTTTAAACAAATGTTTTTTTAAACTTTTATAACTGTTTTATAAATTTTCAATTTTGAGGTTAGGTTGCATATCAAAATCAGTAACATTTTAGTTTTTTAAATGTTTCTGGTGAAAACAAATTAATTCTATATTTGTCATAAAAGTAAATTCAAGGCGATATTAGTAAAATGGCAGTATCTACTTAAGAGATATCTATAACGCGGTTTAGACATAATGTATGACCTACAATAAAGTCGTTTTTGGATGCGCAGCAAGAATTACTGTTAATTATATAGCACACACAATACTAAATTTTTAAGCGCCTCGAGTTTGATTCATATTTCTAATACTTTTTCAGTGTGAAACAAAAATTAAATTTATGAAATTTAATTTTTTTTTAGTAATAAGATTATGCTAATATTACTAATGATTAAAATCTTTAATTAACATTGGTTTTGTCTTAAATACTAGTAAAACCGACAGTAGATTTAGCTTTAAAACTGTCTTAGGTTTTTGTTAAATATGGCAGCTATTCAGAGGTATTAGAAAGTTATTTTAAGACTGAATCATAATTATAAAATATTATTGTAGTAAAAACAGCTGTAATACAATAATTAAGTTGTACTACTCATTTCTACAAAACAAGTTCATCATGGTTTGTTGTATAATAGTTTCATATTGCTGCACTATATGACAAAATATAACATAACCTTACTAAATCGTTTCCGATTTAAGTATTTGGGAATTGAAATGATTAGATTTGTTTCTACAGCTTTATAGAGCAAGCATAATTTTTAATATTACGAGAATAAGCAAATTTAACATGGACATCGCCAAAAATATGGCTTTCTTTTAGTATTGGGGCATGATTATTCAGAACATACCTAATTATTATCTGGCTAAATGATAGTTTTTTTTTTTGAGTGTCTAGACAAACCATCAAAATGTTTTACTAACATTTTTTACTGTTCTCTGAAAAAGCAGGTACCACTTATTTTTTATATTTCTTCACTATTTAAATCTAACATTTTCAGACCATACACTTACATACAATTGGTATGGGAAGCAGTCGAACAAACATAAAATACAAAAATAATATGGCGTAGGTACTACCAAATGTAGTTGCTTTATTTTTTTATAAATATTTTTAAAGGGATAATACTATTCTTAACTAAAATAATTGCTATACAGTTTTCTGATTTGTAATAGTGTATTTCGACAATATATTACAGTTATTTTAGAATTTTTAATCAGAAGCAAATTGCTATTGATGCGGAATTATCTCACACTAATATTTATATAACTATTTTTTAAAGCGTTATTATGAGGTTAAGAAACAGTTATATAGAATAACTATAAAGCAATTTTATTTTATAAGCTGAAATATTGTATAGAACAGTTGTATAAATGTTTATGTAACAATTTCATAGTTATCGTGAAAACTATTTTATAATTTTGCTGTAAGAATATTGTAAAAACTAATTTTTATAACTATTTAGTTTCAGAGAACAAAATAGTGATTTCTGCAACTGTAGTACAATAAATTAGCATTCCAGAAACAACAATATAATATCAATAAAATATAAAGCTACTTTGTTAGTTGGGTATTTAATAATTAAAATAAATTTACCCTCTACAGAATTTATCCTGTAGTCCGACTCAGTCGTGCATCTGTTTCTTAATCCGATATAGGCGTAAATTCAGTGAATAACCTATACTTAGAATTTTGGGCAGTCCTTTATCAAATAAATTTAACAAGCAACATGTATGAAATGCTACTTAGAAAAGAAATTTTACCTGTTTGGGACCAGTTTTAATTGGATATAGTTTCGTCAAAACGGAGCAACAGCTCACTTTGTTGTGAATGTTCTTATTTAGATATTTTCCGGAAGATGAATTGGTAGACGAAGTAATATTGAATGGCCTCCTCGTTCATCCGATTTTAATCCTAACGATTATTGTTATTGAGGATACTTATAAATAGAGTTTAAAGAACTAAACCAGCAAGTCTTGCAGAGCTAAGATAATGAATGAATACACGCATGCTATCATCAGTTAGAGTACTGTCAAGTTAACAACAGAATAACACATTTTAGGGCCAGTCTTTTCACCTCTAAGTAAAGTTGAAAGGAACTGCTTGCTGATTAAACTATAGAGGTATTTTTTGTTAATCTATCAAGTAAACTAACATATTACTTTACTCAGAGGTGAAAAGATCGACCCTTAATCACTTAAAGAGTGATATATTTAAAAAACCAAAGGGACTAATAATACTAGAAGAACGGTAAATCTGGCAACATTGCATAGGTCAAATCTGAAGTCTTTGCATTTTAAAATTAAAGTTTATTTTGTACAGCTATTTACGAGATAACTAGGCGTTTCCAGACTTCTGTTTCACTGTGTATTAAAATTCATACTACATTATTTATTGTCCTCAGGCTTACGTAACACCTAGTCTATCTCTGTATCTGTAACGTGTGGATGGGGATTAACTCACGGCAGTTAGGCCTCACTAGACCTATGTGCATCCTACTAAGTAGATAATCATTCCTAGTTCTTGAGTCAGCCTACGATTTAATATGATTGACAACGTCGTCAAGAGGTACTTCTGTTATATCGACCACTGTTAGCCAACTCCCACCGAACACAAATCTTTTAATAAATGAGAACGTCTGGCAATCATAGAAGATATGCTTGATGGTCGTATCTTCTTGTTCGGATTCTGCCAGTCGCATGAAATGGAGATGCGTCCGTAGTTGGCAATTCAGTCAGAATGCTGACAAGTATTTGTTTGCTGTAGTGTTGTCAGGATAACTTGATAACTTAAAAGCTTCCTCGTAAGTCTGCAGCTTCTTGTGTCGTTATATCTTTCCTTAAATTTTACAAGGAAATATTTTTTAATTAGTTTTGACACTACTGATGTTGTCAGTTCAATCTAGGGCCAGGTCGAAAAAGTATTTGGTTGGCTGCCTTCTTGACAAGTGAACCAGCAAGACGATTACCTTTGGATATGTCGTGATCTTTAATGCATCTTAAGTTGATCACATTGTTGATAAATACTCTGGCCAAAGCTTCTTAACATAAATTCGTAATCTCTCCAAGGTGAGTAGTGCTTATCTGCTATCTGTATAGATGAGCATGTTTCTTCCAGTGATATTATTCCTGGTGATTTTCTTTGCTACTATGAAAATCCCCGTTAGCTCGTCTTAAACTACACTGGCACTATTGATCACAGCCCATTTTATGTTTAGGTTTAAGGATCTGGAGTATATTCCACAATCTGATCCTTGTTTTGTTTTAGAACCGTCGGTGTAGATATGATTCGTACCTTTCACTTCCAGCTCCTCTATTTTTGTTCTATTAAAACTTTGGTTTATGGAAGATATATCTCGGTGAGATGAAGTTCATGTTTACTTGAAGCAGTGGAAGCGTATCAAGCGCCTCCTGCCGATGGGAGCGTATCGAGCACCTCCTGCCGAAAAGGATATCTTACCTTATCAGATCCTACATCAAGTTCTTTTTCAACCATGGGGAGGCGTGCCATTGTCTTTAGATAGTAAATAGTTTAAATAGTAAACGTCACAGAAAGAATTACTTACCTTGATTTAAAGACGTAACTTTGCAACCATTTTCTACCTGTGGGAGCAGCTTTTGTTACTTCTTCTATGCTAGATGAGGAATGTGAACTAAGTATATAAATAGTACCCATATCTTGAGCAGCTAAAATGTATTTAATATTTTTTAGCAATCAAATTACACATTTTTCTATTTATTTGTAGAATACTTAAAGTTAGAAATATGAATAACCCTTTTAACAAGCAACCCTTATCATTTTAAAGGTTTTTAAGAAAATACCAAATTTTTGACATATTTCAGTATACATTTTTTACAAGTGTTAAAAAAAACTTGCTATTGTTGCTTAATAGCTTCTTTGTCTTTCTATCCTTATACTCTTAATTATATTTTGAATCTCCAATTGTTCTCTATGAAGTTTTCTTGTCCTTCTATCTTCTTCAACACTTCTATGTTATCTTATTTTCGAGTAACTCTAGAGGAGCTTCACATACAATAGATTTTCAATAACCAAAAAATCTATGAGCTTTTGGATTCTACTGTCAGCTAATATTGACAGATCACTTTTGGTTGCCCCAATTGGGAAAAGAATCCGCATCACTATGTCTAATCATTTTAAATCATTGCTGAGGTTTCTGTTATCTCATTAAATGAAAGAAGGTTCGTTACGTGGAAGATACAAGTAATGTATTTTTCTCATTTGTTTTATCAGAAATACCGTATAATAAATTATGGGCTTTGTTAAATTAAATGTATAGTTAGATTTCAATTTAAACAAAAACAAGAATCTATCATAGCTAATAAAGTTTTTTGAACTATTGTATTAAAAAATTCACATTTCTAACCTCATGAAACCAGAAACAAAGTCAGCCGTTCATGCTTGGTATACATATCTACACTTTACACACATTAAAATTTACCTTTTGCAGCAGCACATTCTCCATCTTTATGGGCTACTTTTTGAATTGCTGTTGGTGAGCAGCCAATAGGAATAGCTAGATCCTTTCCCATAATCTTCCTCACCATAGTCCTTTTTTCTACATTACGAAGATATCGTGGCCTAATTCGGTATCTAAAATATATTTTTTCTCTCTAAAATAGTTATTTAAAGAATAGTAAAGAGATTCACACAATGAAAAATGCGCTAGGTTTTAACATTTTCAATAACCAACCTAATCTTTTCTGTACTCATCCAATCTCTTAAATGTTTGTTAATTCGTTTATTCCAGCAAATTTTACCCTGTGCCCTTAACCAACTAGTATCGAACTATGTTGGTTTAAAAAAGGTTGTAAAATGGTGGAAAGATAAAGGTCACTCCCACTCTCATCGTGGATTTAGGTGCACACTTAATTACCTTTTTGTCACTATATCTTGTGGTCTGAAACCCTTATATGATGATTTTTATGCTACTATACTTTTTTATTCTATAATTGCGGTTTAAACAAAGGTATCCGATCCTCGATACCTATCTATAATTATTAAACTAGGTTTGTTAAGCTAGTCCTAACCCAATCTTTCTTCTTTACATAATTATTTATTTACAATATGTACAAAATTTGCTAATTACATTCTAAATACATTAAAAGTGCAGCGAGATATCTTCTTAAAAGGGCTTCAGGAAACATTCCACGAGTGATAATGGCCCCAAGCGAGGCCATCGCCGATGTCTTGCCGCGTATGCATAAGCTATTCTTATAAGCATTGAATAACAGTGACTTTTCCTTATTGTAAACAATATTAGATATAAGTGAATGTAGGCTACCAACTATATCAATAATGGGAAAGTGTTGAGTGTTTGTTTGATCTGTGGTCCCTGAAAAACCTATATGAAAAAACAGGGTTGTGCTTGTATGTAGGTACGTCTTGTGGTAGTTTATGTGTATGATTAACCAAATAACAGGATTACACGATAACATCCCAGACCAACACAAAAATCGTGGCAAGCCTGGAACTTTTGCGCTGGGCGATTACGTCACCGAGTAGTCTACAGACCGACTAAAGTTGTTAACTAGTCGAGGGTGGAATTTTAATATTCAGTGGGGGTTTCTTTGCTGGTGAGAATGTACGTCAAATTTTTCCTTTTTTCATTCTCGTATGTATGTTATGTGATCTTTGGGAAAACATTTGTGGTTTCTGTTTCATTAATTAGTTGTTACTATGTCTACCTAGAGTTCGAAAGTTATTTACCATAGAAGTGGTAAGAAAATATGAGTATAAACACGTTAAAAGATTCAAAAGATTCTTGCTTTTACAAGTGGCGGCTCGTGGGGGTGTTCACAGTGATAGAATATAGGTATCAGTACAGATGTATGAAAAAACTTTCAGTTTTTTAGAAAGTTTATAATATACCTTTCTAAAACACTGACAGTTTTTTACTTATATCTGTACCGGGATCTATATTCTGCTACTGTGACCCCCAACATTTTGTTGACAAGCCGCCCCTTCTTTTACATGTGCAATGTCCTTTACGAATTTTAATAATTTTAATTTAGTTTTTCTATAGCATCTGTGTATGTGTACTATCTAAACTTAAAATTAATGTCTCAAATACTTATTTTTTCCATATTACAATTTTTAAGTTGTGCATTTAGTGCTCTGATCGCTCTAGTCAGTTCACCTATATTGACTAATCTATTAAGTTGGGCAAATTCATTACTAAGGGCCGATATATCGTCCATGGTCGTACCATGGGTCGTCTGCCTCGGTCTTTCGGCTTTGGCATTGAGATTCTGAGTGTTATTGCATGCGTTCCAGAAAAATAAATTTGAAAATTAATCTGATATGTTTCGATTTTTATGTCTGACCTACCATTGGTTGACTACTGATTGGGGGGTGGGTACAAGTTTCTGATGTTGTTTGGACCGTCTCTTTACAATTCTCTCGAGTTTTGAAAGGTAACTCGCACACTTAGATTAATTTACGGAGTGATCTCCCCCACAACTGGCACACGTTGCAGATGTATCACGTGTTTTTATACATGTGCGCGTGTGGTGATCACCCGCGCACTTAAGCCAACTTGCTGGCCTACCACAATTATTGAACTTGCGTGTCCTCCTTGCTGGCAGTTATAACACTGTATGATAGCTGTAGTGGATTTACGTGACTGATGTATAGCACTCTAAGCGTGCGTTTATTAAAGTAGTCTAATGTCAGTACTCGGTCGGTTACTATCATAAATAGGGGCCGGTTCTTTTTTTTTTATCGGGTAAATCGCACGAGGTTAAATCTCGTGCTTTACCTCTAGGTTATCATCAATGGCGGAAATGTTCATACCTTCGGCTAGCCCTCTTAAAACAAGCGCATGGGAATTTATTGTCCCTTGGGGTGTACGTATCGTACGGCATGTTTTCAGTTGAAATGTTGACGAGCACTCCTTTATAATCGTCTTTGTTTTTGACAAATATTATGGTTGTGTAATTGGTATGCTTTAAAATGAATTCCCTTTAATTATTACCCAGTTTCCTGTGATTTTTCGTCTTGGCATCTATTATAGGGGCACGGTGATTTTGAGGGTTTGGACGTTCTTAAATGTGTCTTCTACCTGGATGTTTATTGTTTATGACTACGTTTTTTTTAGGTTAAGTGTTTGATTTTTTTTTCTTTTTCTGATTATCTTTTCGTATTTCATCATCCAAGTTTAAGTACAATTCATCTTGGACTTAAATTGAATTTTTGGTTAAAGTGATTTTTTTGTCTTCTCTATGACAAGCTTTTGAAAATTATAGTTGAATTTCTTAGGAGCAATGAATGTTTGTCTTTATTCTTAAAGGGGTAGTCTTCTTGAATCTCGGTCTCCTGTTCATATTGTGCTCGCTCTGCTAGAGTTCTATATTCGAAAAACTGTTAGGAAAGTAGGAAAGGTTGCTATATCTATCATTATGCGATTGCCTTATTCTTTTTTTATCCACAAATGTGTGACTGTTCGAGTCGTATCGAAGTATATTACTTACAACATTATTTTTTGAGCCACCCTTAGTGGCAGGGGGCTCAATAGTGCCGATTGGGGTAACATTATGTGTAGCTGGAAGCTTGAGGACTTACCCAAAAGAGAAGTTACTTAATTCGCGCCATACGTTTGGGTCTTGTCCATACTACCAGGTGCATATTCGATGAGATTTTCACCTAAGTAATTTGTATCAAAATCCAATAGTAGCTTAATAACGTTCGTCGGGAGAGAAAGGAATTTATGTGCTGTAGTAGGCTCCGATGTGTTAGACGACACGAACTTATGCGCTGTCAAGGATATTCGGCCAGGTTTATTCGTGATGTGTTCAACTACGGTAGTCTGCATTTCACTATCGATGCTATCACTCGAATCGTTCGAATTTTCTAAGATAAGATTTTGTACTGATTTTTCGTATTCATGTTTATCGTTTTGACTGTCCTGGCTCCTCGGAGTCCGCCACAGATAGTTTACGTATGGTGCTGTCCCCTTCTTCTAAGGTTATTTTGGTTTTACAATTTTCACAACAGTTTGACGGTCATATAAAGGTTAAATTATTAAAATTTTTAGGTTATCTGATGTGGTATGCAGTTTTTACTCACGTATTGAAGGGTTTAATTAAATTTGGCCTTGAAGCTCTTCGGAAAGTGCAGTATAGCGTTCTTTTCCACTACAGTTTGGTTAGGACGGCATTTGTTTTTAATTCGCTTGGTATATTCGGTTTTGAAGCCTTTAGCAGGCGATATGATTGCCCTTCCGGGCTTGGATATTTACCAATTCCCCACCGAGGTTATGATTACTTACATTGACTAGACGGAAACTTTAAATATTAAAAAACATAATTTTGACAGCTGTCACTGATAAGCTCTAACACATATGGTTTATGAAGCAAACTTTGAGAAGCAAACAGTACCTAGGAGAGTCCTAGGTGTACTGGCCTAACCCAATCACCTTACACGCATTCGTCTGGCAGCTTGATGAATACATTTATATCCATTTTCAATTATTTCGGCCTGTTATCAAGCTTAACTGTTAAATTTTTCTTTGGATTTTTGAATTGTTTGATTTTTTATGCATTAATTAAAAGTTCTTTATCTTTATGTTCACATTATTCACCTTGTTCTTAAGAAACTTTTTCTATCGATGGTTTAGAAAGTTACTTTATGTTTTAAGAATTTTTATTTGTTGATGTTTACGTCAGCACCTGTAGTAATATTTAACAGTCTTTACATATTTGTAAATATTTGTAGTCAACAACAACAAGTAAATAACCATTGTGTTTTTTTCCTTTTAAGCCTGATGATGGATAGTGTAACAAGAATTCTAATTGTCCCTGACATCAGATTTAATTTATTATCCGTTAATAGATTGGATTCTAACAGAATAAAAGTTGTTTTCACAGAAGGCAGAGCTGTTTTCTACAAGGATAATACTCCTTTAGCTTTTGCCATAAAATTAAATAATATGTACGTCTTAAAAGTTAAACCCAATTATTCAGAACAAGTCAACATTTTTAGTTCTCACAATGAAGTTGAATTATGGTATAGACGTTTAGGACACATCGGTAAAAATAGCCTATTGCAACTTTCTTCAATGATAGATAGATAGCCTTAAAGTCTCAGATACATATTTTGATATAATCTGTGAATACTGCCACATATTAAAACACGTTCTAGAGCTGTACTTTCCTTACAAGTGATACACAGTGACACATGAGTCCTTTGAATCCAACTTCTTACGACGGAAAACGATATATTTAATGACTACACACATTTTACAGTTTGTTATTCAATGAATGCTAAGTCTGAAGCATATGAATATTTTAAAAGATATGTAGCAATGGCAACTTTTCATTTTAATATCAAAGTAAGTCTTCTAAGATGCGACAATGCAGGAGAATATTTTACTAGGCTGTTTAAAATGTATGCAGCTGAAGAAGGTATTCAAATTGAATATATTATAACCCATATTCTACAGCAGAATGGGGAAGCAGAATGGGGTCGCAGAACGTATGAACCGTACTAATTTAAAAAATCTCATTGTGTGTTGGCTAACGCGAAATTCTCCAAAGAATTATGTTTAGAAGTTGTCGTTACAGCAGTATATATAATAAATAGCATTCCTATAGCTGTCCATTTAAATAAATTATCTACTGAATTGTGGTACGACAGAAAACCGAATCTTCAAAATTTAAGAATAGTTGGATCCAAAGCACACATTCACCTGTGGCACAATTAAAAACTAAATTCTCTCCATGATCTAAAAGTTGCATCATGTTATTGTCCAAACGGTTACAAATTGTGGTGTCCACAATAAAGGAAAGTAATCAGATCGTGCGATGTTGTTTTCGATGAGTACTTTACTTAAACCAACCCAAATTACAGAATAACCCTCCACATCATTAGAAATCTGCAATTAAAACCTTCCCAAATAGAGGCGGAGCTGAACCTAAGTCTTCAATTGTAGAAGCTCAATCAGAATGCAATGATGAAAAATTAAACGAGGTATAGTCCTTAAGGTCTTGAAAAATTCTAAAATATCATGAATGTGTCTACGCCTATAGTCTGGAGGAGCATATGCAAAAAATGCACCTCAAGATTTTAAAGAAATTTATGAACACGAGAATGAAAGGCTACAAGATGCTCAAGAAGAAATTCATCAAAATCAAACGTGGACACTGACAGAGTTACCTTCCAATCAAAAATCCATTAATTTCAAGTGCATTTTCAAAAAGAATTATGATGTAGATGGTAACGTAGAAAGATATAAAGCGCGTTTAGTGGTTAAAGGTTGCTTACAGAAAAAGGGTTTTGATTACCATGAGACGTGTGTCCCAGTAGCACACAAAACTACTAGGATTATGCTAGCAGTAATCAACAACTTAAATCTGTATTCTATTCAACTAGATGTAAAAAATGTTTTTCTACATGGTGACCTAACAGAAGAAGTATATATGAAGCAAACTCTTGGGTTTGCATTTGGAACTGGTCTCGTTTGTAAACTAAAGTTTATACGGACTCAAACAGGCATTGAAAACTTGGAATAAGCGGCTAGATTCTTACTTAAAATCTGTAAAGTTTACTCAGTGCGAGAATGACAAATGCTTTCTTTTTGAAGAGACAGTAAAAACTTATCTACTGAATTATGTCGATGATTTGATACTCTCTTCTAACCATCTAAATGCGCTTAACCAGATTAAACAACTGCTAATGTTGAACTTTCAAATAAAAGACCTTGGTGAGCTACATTCTTTTCTTGGGGTCAAGATTGAAAGACAATCAAACAAAAAGATTCAAAGTCAACCAATCTATATTAAAAATTTACTGAATAAATTCAACATGAAAAATTGTAAGCCTGCAAAGACTCCAATGGAAATCAAAGTATCAGATATGTTACAGAATCTTATTGTATTGTAGAAGAAACACCATACAAGGAACTAATAGGCAGCTTAATGTATCTTATGCTAAATTATCGTCCCGATTTAAGTTTTTGTATAAACTGTTTTAGTCGATTTCAAAGTTGTGCTACAAATGAACATTGGAGAGGCCTTAGACGAATTCTGAGATATCTAAAAGGTATTTAAACTATATGTTTAATTGACCAAAAGACTACTAAATGTTACCTAGATGCATTTGTTGATACCGATTAGGCAACTAGTCAAAACAGGAAGGCAACATCCGGGTATAGGCTATAATTACTTGGTGCAACAGTTTCATGAGGCACACGAAGGGAGACAATTGCTTTATCGTCAACCGAAGCTAAGTTTTTTGCCCTTGCGACTGAGGTGATCTGGGTATCTAATTTGATAAAAGAAATCGATTTCAATCTTAATCACATTCCTACTGTCTACGAGGATAATCAGTCCTTTATTTTCTCCATGGAGCGTTGGGAACATAAAAGACTGAAGCATATTGATGTTAAATATAATTTTGTTCGTGATTTGTACAAAGAATCTGTTACAGATATTAAATATATAGAGTCCAGTGAACAGCAGGCAGATCTATTCACAAAAAGTTTGTCTACTCAGAACTTCGAAAAGTTTTGCAGTTATTTAGGTTTAGTGATTGTTTAAGTATAAAAGTGAGGCGGAATGTTAACATTATTGTCAAATCAAAGATTTCACTAAGCTTAGGAAAATATGCAACAGTGTTCCAGGCTGAGCTAATAACCATACAACACTGTGCAAGAGAAATATTAAATCAGCAAGTATCAGGCAAAACTATTGCCATATACTCTGATAGCCAAGCAGCTCTAAAGGCAATTCTCTCACCAGAAATCAAATCACGACTGGTGAAAGACTGTCTAGAAGACCTGACAGAGCTAAGTAGTCAAAATAAGGTGACCTTAGCCTGGGTTCCAGGCCATGAGGGATATCAGGGCAACGAAAAGGCTGACGAATTAGCCCGAGAAGGCTCAGATAAGGCCATGACAGGCCCTGAACCCTTTTGTGGAGTCGCTAAGGCATTGTGCAAGGCATCCATTAAACAATGGATGCAAAAAGAGTCTCAGGAATGGTGGAACAACTATCCAAGACTGAGACAGGCCAAACAGTTCATCACGGAACCATCGGCCAAGTTTACGAAAGACCTACTGGATCAAAAACGTCAAATCGTTAGGATAACAGTAGGCCTTCTTACTGGACACTGTCGCCTCAAAAGGCACATGAGTGTCATAAATCCAGCAGAAGAAGCAACTTTGTGCAGGTTCTGTGAAGAAGAAGAGGAAACATCATTCCACGTCCTGCGCCAATGTGAAGGCTTGGCTGGAATGAGGTTTCTAACATTGGGCGAAGAAAAGCCAATTGCATGCAACTACATGCGGGAGCCACTGTCAAAGCTACTAAGTCTAATAAAAAAGACCAGGCTAGACGACATACTCTAAAACAAACGGAGTCCCACAATAGATCTAAAAAGGTCGCGGTGGACAAGGACAAATAACGTCCAACTCCTAATCTAATCTAATCTAATCTAACATTATTGTTAAACATCAATTTCAATACACTCTGCATACAATATTCTTCAGATGTTTAGTATTATGTTGTTTATGAGATACTGTAAATATATATTAAAACTTCATCATAAAATTATCCAGTAGCTCGACTTTCGTCTTACTTGAAATCCACAGCTTTGGTAACAGTATGAACTTCAGATAGATTAAAGCAAGTTAAAGCGTAATAATGTTTTAAGTGTCGAAATATCTAAGAATTATCTAGCGATTCTTACAAACAAACCGTACACTTTAAACGCTATAGAAACAATTGAATACTTGCCCCGCACAAGGATGTAACCAACAATATCTCAGAAACGTGTTAAGCAAGGAATAAGATTTTTAGCAACAATATAATTAGATCAATATTGCAATTTTTCTTAAAGTCCCTATTGTTAAGGATTATTTATGAATACTAAAATTATCTGGGTCACAACAATATCGTAAAAACCAAGAACTTTTCTATATTGACAGTGTTTCTTATAATATTTGTTTTTTGATGGTTACAGCCGTGTTCAGAGCTGATATTCAATTGTTGACTTAATATGGGGAATAACTGAAAGTTTTGGAAAAATAGCAACTCCAATTCCAATTAGTTTGTTTTAAATGTTTTATTTATTTGTATGAAACTGTAGCATAGTATTGACCTCTTTAACGAAATAAGTGTTATTATTCTATGTTTGCTATTTATCTTTAAGATTCGTGGTCACAATGCGATACCTACACATATAAATAATAATTACAGAAAGATAAAATAGCTTACCTTTTGTAGGATTCCAAATTATTTTTTAAAGTGTATTCGTGACCTGTGCCTTCTCCAAAAAATTCGAAGGCCGATATTGGTAACAATTTTTTTGCATTTTCTTCATAATCTTTTATACGTATTAAATTATTAGTCGTCATTTTACCTCAAAATATTTGCAAAAAAGGTTTCTTTAATACATACAATAATCTTTTATGCAACCTACTTATGTACGAATAAAAACTTTTATGGATATAATTTCTGAAAGCTCTGATACGAAATTTGTTTACTCAGACGTACAGGACTGGATTCAAATAAATATTGTAAAAATCATGTAAAATAAAATATAATCATATCAAGAAATTCTCCTACCATTGAATTATACATATAGTCATACTATCATACCATAGCCTACTGCGAAATATCTGGGTATCACAATTGCCAACAAAGTAAATTATTTTTAAAATTATGTCTAAAATATACAAAATGATCTTTCGACCCATTATAGGATATGGAAATCCTCTATATCTTAACCTATAAGAGGTAAATTCAAACCAAGTTACAATAACTCCTTAACCTTTAATTACGTATGCGGGGTGGTCTAAACACCCCACAATATGAATATGTTAGTATTTCTGTGAAAATATTGCCAACAGCACTGTGTTGCTCAATACCTTTCAGCAACATACTATAGCATATGTTAGTTTAATTGGGACCTCTGTCGTAATCGTTTGTTTACTTTTGTAGTGAATTTATTTCGCGGGGTGCTGTGAATACACCAGGTACGTAATTACGTCGTGTAATTCGTGATAGTTAAAATGCTCTAATTTCGTATATTATTTATTTCAGAGTTACAATCTCTATTGCGAAATGTCGTACGAGAAGAAACAGGAAAGACTCAAAAAGCTATTTCTAGAATGATGAAGAGATTCAGATAAGTGAAAGCGAGCAGCCATACAGCGCACACTTGGCTAGTGAATCCGAATATTGTGAGAAGGGTGAGGAGAGTGAAGATGAACTGTTAAATAGCTCAGATACTGATCCAATATCTAAAACATTAGACCAAGACACTATGCTGGGAAAAGATAAAATAACCAGATGGAATAAGACTTCAGAATCTACCAATGTGAGCACAAGATCTCAAAACATCATAACACACATTCCAGATACCAAATTATACGTAAACATGCTAAGTCGCCTTTAGAGTGTTTCAATCGGCTGATAGATGATGATATAATTGGTTTGATTACTAGCCATACCAACGTTTATATCGACAGTGTTAGTTCTCTAATTATTAAACAAAAGTCTAGTTCGCTTGACTGATATTACAGAGATGTCATCAGTTTTTGGTTTGCACATTCTTGCTGGCTCTTTTCGTGGAGATAAAGAAAATCTTAAAGATCTATGGGCAACAGATTAAATGAAAATTGATGCATTTCACACTACCATGTCATTGGAGAGATTTTTTATTTATCCTCAGATGCCTTCGTTTTGATTATATCAACAATCGATCTAAACGAAAAAAAACCTGACAAACTGGCCCCTGTGAGAGAAATTTTGCGTTTATGCAAAACTATCAGAAGTCTTACACGGTGGCAGAATACACGACAATTGATAAACATTTGGTTGCTTTCAGGGGAAAATATTCCTTCCGACAATATATTGTTACACTACACCCGGAGAAAATTATCGCTATCAAAGATTAGCCTAAACCAGAAGATAAAAGAAAAATTAGTTTTCTTGGACTGTGCTCATATTACCGGAAATTCTTCAAAGACTTTGGCCGAATTGCTAAACCCCTTCATCGACTAACTGAAAACAGTAGTCTATTTGACTGGACACCAGATTGCCACCGAGTTGAAAAAGCGATTGACCACAGCACCCATCCTAGCCTATCCTCGAGAACAAGGACAATTTAATTTGGACTGTGATGCATCCCAACACGGCTTGGGCGCCGTGCTATTCCAATAACAAGAGAAGGAAGAGAAAGTAATCGCTTACTTTAGTAAGACCTTGGGAAAAGCTGAGAAGAATTATTGCGTCACCAGAAAAGAACTATTATCTATTGTCAAAGCCCTTGAACGCTTCCATACTTACCTTTTTAACAGAAGTTTTATCATTAGAAGTGACCATAGTGCCTTGCAGTGGCTGATAAATTTTAAAAAACCTGAGGGACAAGTTGCTAGATGGATAGAAACTTTAAGATAGTGCATCGAAAAGGACGTCTCCATAGCAACGCAGATATTTTTTCCAGGCGACCTTGTTTAGAACGACAATGTCGGTACTGTAAAAGACTTGAAGAACGAGACGAGCTGGTTAAAGAAGTTAGTCTACAGGTGACCACTATCAAGTCGGAGGATGACGAAGACGGAATCACCCTTAAAAGCCTAAGAAAGACTCCAAAGAAAGACAATGACTTGAAGGTTGTCCGAGAATGGCTCAAAAATGGAGTCAGACCTACATGGCAAGATATAGCCAAATATAATGGAACCATTAAAGGGTACTGGACTCAGTGGGATTCCCTGTATCTTCACGATGGCTTACTGCACCGGAAGTAGGAGAATCCCGATGGAGTACATGTAGTGGGGCCAAGTAATTTTGCCGATATCACAGGTCAGAAATGTATTAGAGGAGCTTCATAGCAGCCGTTCAGGAGGACACTTTGGAACTAAAAGAACACTTGCACGAGTTCGGGAAAGATTTTATTGGGTCAACTGTCGACGGCATGTAGAAGATTGGTGTAAGGAATGTGAGCTCTGTAATGGTAGAGAAGGGCCCAAAACAAGAAGTAGAGGTAAAATGGCACAGTACCTTTCCGGAGAGCCTTTCGAACGAATCGCCATTGATATCCTCGGACCACTTCCCTTAACTTACCCATGATCTTCTTTTTGGAAGGCAGCCTCCTGGTGAAGAAGAAATGCGTACTCCACCCACGTACATTCAGAACTTAAAAGAAAGATTAGAAAAGGTATACGAATTCGCTCTTGAACGTTTGAAAGTTAATAGCGATAAAGCAAAAGCTAGAATCGACATGCATGCCACAGAGACACATTTTGAGAGAGGCGAAGCGCCGAAAAGCGCCGAAAAGGACTTTGTCAGAAGCTGCAATGGAACTGGGAAGGCCTCTACGCCGTTCTCAAGAAAATTAACGACCTGATCTACCTCATTCAGTTGTCAACGAGAACTAAACCCAAGGTAGTTCACATTGAAAAGTTAGCGCCATACCGTGGTTCAGATCCTCGCCGTTGGCTCCAACCAGATCCCAGTCATTAAGTTATTCGAGACGAATAATTAGAGAAGAGGGAGTAATGTTACACTACACCCTACAGTGACCTGCGGCCGTTATAGGAAACGTACATATATGAAAAGAAGTGCAATGTCACCCATCACACTATAGTGTGCTGCGGTCGTTAAAGGTAAAAGTACAAGTAAAAGAAGATGGAATAGTCTCGAAATGTCTGGAAATGTCATTACCCGTCAAGAATATTCTAGATGACAGTTCGAGAAGGGTCAAGCAAGCTATAGGGACCGTGCGTCATGACTTTAACGCTAACTGGTGACAAAAATTTGAACTTTATGGGGGATATTTATTAATATTTTATACGGCATTTATTGTTTAATAATTATTCATTAAATAAAGTCGAATTATTTACGTAATATCATTATCGAAAAAACTTGTTGCATCCGTGGATGTACGAACACATTACTTTGGAAACCTGGATTTCATTCGATAGTAAAGAAATTTTATGAATTTCCACAGAGCAGAATTAGTGTCTCACATCCAATGATATACATAATTATATAGATTGCTTATCCATATGTAAATCAGACAACGAAAAATGTATTTCACTGGGCAAAGTTTTTTTTTATCTAGCTTGTATCAATTTTGAGCACTTAGTTGTAAAGAAATCATTTACAGAACCGGTTTAGAAATTAGAATCTTTAGTGTTTTCTTGTCATTAAGATTTTTACATATTTAAATGAACATTTTATATAAATATAATTTTACAGATAATTAATGGTTTATTCTGTTGATTAAAACTAATGTAGAACGTTACTATGAAATAAGTATGTCCAATTTGACAAAAATATCATAGCCTTCTTTACAATTTATTAACTATTTCTCATTTATTACTAAAATAAACAAATCATAAATAATACATTGCAAGTGCTGTCAGAAGAGATTGCAACAAACTTTAAAATATTAAAAATCCAGTGATTTTTGTAAATTTTTTTAGTGACATTACCATTAAAAATTATTCAGAATAATCCAATTACAACTCTTACCAAAGTTGTTTATATCTCATATCAAAGTTGTTTACATTTTCTTTTCGAAATTGTATTACACATTGCAATTATGTATTATATGTAGTGTTATTTCTGAAATGAGAGTAGTCTAAAGTTATTTATATCTATCTGTTTTAAAAATTGTTTAGATTTCTTAATATTATTTAACTACATGGAAACTCAACTGTCCAAATACATAATAACGTGTCTTGAAGTAAAACTTTAATTATTTTCTTTTTCTAAAGATTAAAATGCTGAAATTTTATATTAAAACACATTTGGGCTAGAACGGCTCTATTTAGTGAGCACTAGGAAAGGTACATTGCAACCCGCTTTTCGTAATTTTTTATAGATGGGTGAGCAATCTATAATATGTATGTATATTACTGGGCGTCTCATAAACGTCAGTGGATGAATGACATTTCGTCTAACATAAAGCTAAAAAGAATTATTATTATTCCCAATCTTTTTTATTAATTTACATTTTTTAAATGTTATTGTAATACTTTTAAATTCAGTGTTACTAAATACCGATATTTTGACATTGGATACACTTGTTTGAGGTACAACTTTACAATTTATTGTCACTTTGTCATTTAAATGTTTTTGCTTAAAATGTATATGCATGTCCAGATTTTAATAATGTTTTACATTTTATATCATTTTGACCATGTACTCGATTGTTTGGTACGGACCGGTATCTATATTTAACTATATTTAATATTTTAAAAAATATCCTTTATTATTTACTTGCAATGTTTACCCCATTTAATTCTAAAATTAAACACTAGAGAGGGCTAACTTCGGCAGTAGTGCTGCCTCTATATTTCACGCACGGTCCCTATATAAGGATGATCCAGGGCGGCTATCCTCGACAATCGCTAAAAAACGAACCGTTTTCGAAAGTGAGTGGTTGAAAAGCGAGTAGTTTTTGAAATCTATATTCTTGACTGGCGTTCGATAAGCATTCGTTTTTTAAAACGTGTACGTTCTTAACAAGCAAATAATATATCTGACATCACTGTAAACTGTCTATATCGCTGAATTCAAGTAATATGCAGGCCATAAAAAAATAAGGATCATGTAATTTAATTACAACAAACCAATTGTAAATTTATCGAATGATGATTTTTTTTAATCACATAATATATCAATGTTAAGGATAAACTGAATCGTTAATCATTGGCGGAAAAACAGCCATACGGGTGCTTTCAATGTAACCTATAATTCTAGGAAAATCGTACGTCATAAAACCTAGTTTTTATGGTACTAAATTCACTTAAAAACTTTGCTAATCTCATTCAGTTCTTTAATATCTTGTGGCAATTTTACAAAATTGTTAAAATTTCTGGACACAACGTGTGATATAGAAGAGCTTTGAACTACCACTTGCAAGAAACCGCAAGAAAATTATTATCTATAAATAAAACATACAATAATTAAATTCTTACACGTAAAATATAAAAAATATTCATTCAATATCCATTAAATTAAAAAATTGGATTCTGCCTCTGCATGTCTGAATCTTTATGTTATGTTGAGAATGGGGTGTTAATATACTGCGACCTTCTGTCCCCTTCTGTCGCCAATGCACTAAGGCAATGTCTCAATGCCTATAACGACCCTTCCAATCCTATTTTCTCAAAGAAGTGTACGATTTGAAGTGGCTTCAAGTTAGGTAAATCTCTGCTTTTAGCATTCTTATCTTCTAATTGTACTAATTATTGTATTAATTGAAAGAAATTCTCAACTATTAGACTTTTTTAGTACTGCAAACCATATTTATAAGAAATTAGATACTTTTGTAGGTATTAATAAAAAGTAAAATTTCTTAAAATCAATCAATATTATTAATCATCCTAAAAGTGACATATAAGTGACATTGATTAAATCCTTGAAAACATGCACGTTTTATCACAAACGTGTGAAAAATTCCGCTCGCTGTAAAACACCCGTTTTAAAAACGTACACGCTTTTAAAACGAATGTCGAGAATAGCGAATAGCTCGCATGTTGCTAAAGCGTATACGTTTTTTAGAAAACGATTGCCGAGGATAGGGCCCCTGACGTCAGTTTTTACTTTTATGATAGACGTTACACGTTAATGTTATCAGTTGCATTGTTATTGTTAAAGTAGAGTTGAAATAAATTGTGATACCAAAAACCTGCGTTACAATATATTAAGCAAACCAGCGGGATATGGATTGAAAATACTCACTCTTTGTGATGATAGAATTTGGTATACGCTAGCGATAGAAATATATCCAGGCAAGCAATCCGAGGGACCTTACTCCGATTAAAATTCCCCTAAAAATGTAGATTAGCATTCGTAACTGGTGACTCACTTACTTGCATTATATTACCAAATTGAATATACCTAACTACTTATGGAAAAGATTTGATTTATGTATAAGTACGATACCAAAAATAGTTTTTTAAAAACTATTTTTTATACATATAACGCAGAAGATAAAAATAATGTAAAAAATACAAATAATTGCTACATGGTGAGTGTATATACAAAATTTAAATAAAATATTTTTTCTGGACATAGTCACTGATATGTATATAATTCTTCAATCAAGTACATGTGGATTTTTTTCTGCAACATATACAATTTCCTATAACAATTCGCTTTTTTGAACAAAATTTTATGGAATATAATAATTTTAATACAGGATGGACGTGGTCCTCTGGGACCTCCACGGAAGTCGCCCTTGGGCCATTTCTGACTAACCTCTTACTGTCGAGGAAAGCAAAAACAACGTTCTCTTTAATTACTTTGCTTTAATTGTTACTGTTAGATCCGTAAATTGCGAACATCATTTTGTTTATGTTTTTCACTAATATCACTTACAAAGAACAAAGTTTACAACATAATAAAATACAAAAAACCGCCTAAAATGTTATAAATCACTATAAACGACTTAAAAACTATTGCAATGTGCGTCTTTCATATGATATTTACTTCGAGGCAACTCTACTAACTCTACGCATGACGTCAGCGCCGCCATGACACCATGCGCGAACTCCTTCCTAACCTAAGACTGATTTGAGGGATATAGGTTGGTAAGAATCTAAGGATTTGGGGTCCTTGCCAAAATGGAGTTATTGGATATCCCTGCATTCTTCTATGTATAGAGTTGGTCCCAGATGCAGTGTTTTTGTCGGCTTGGCAGACATATTGGACATCTTGAAGTATGAGGTTTTCGAAATTCAAAGGTAGGAATGAAGCGTAAAGTGTCTGAAAGACGTTTTGATCGGTCTCGTGTCTAAATTGGTCTTCAAAGTAGGGGGTGGTCGAGAGTTCTGAAGGTGGCTTCAGGGTGTGTTTTGTGGGCTAGGGCTTTTTCGTCGGGGGTTAAGTGGGTTACACGTTCTGATGTGGGAGTGAGTTTTGAATGTTTCACCCCTGATAAGTCGGAATTTGTCCCAAACCTTGGAACAATCTCTATGATCCAAATTATAGGTAATATTGATCCATTGTTGTTGTTTGTGTAAGTTAGTTTGAAGTCTGATCAGGGCGTTTAGATGGTTTTATTCAGTTTTGATGACAAAGTCGTGGGTATGGATATATTGTCTATCCAATCGGTAAGTGCTTCTTCTGTTTAACCTAAGACTAGGTATTTCATTTAGTAGAAAATTTAAAAACAAATTTGTAAAAAATAAGAAAGAATAGTAATGGTTCTAATATTACTACGGCTCTGAAATATTTTAGATAATATTAGTTAATCTTTATACAATCAAAATTATTAAGATAAATTTTAAATTTTCATGTAAGTAAATAAAATACTTAAGTTTTAAATGTGATTATCTAAACAATTATCTAACCTTTAGTTTTCTTTTTTTTTAATATTGCAAACTTTAGCGAATAAATGCTGATGTAATAGGTATAAAGATCAAGGGAGTTGTGTAAGGAACACGTGCTCTCCTTAGGTTCACTTTTTGACTACATCGAGTTATAGTCCCTCAGCTGACTGCAAATAATGCCACGTCACCATTTTTTGCTGGATATCTGTAGTTGGGTGCACAACATGTACTATGTCCTGGTGGTAAGAGCGCTCACGTGACTTGTTAATTTTAAAGTTTAGTTGCTTATAGATGGATTTTTTTGCTGGTATTAAAATATATACAAAACAATAACAAAAAAAATCTTTGTAAGCATATTCTGACGTCCGGTTTTGCTACTTTCGTTAGAGCAATTCCGGCCACGTGACCAGATATTTATGCTTTTAAAAGAAGATTTGAATATTATGTTATTTATTTATTTATTTATTTGTTCCATCCTAACAGGCTTACTGGCCTAAATTACAAGGATAGACTTTACAATATTTATTATTTACACAATCGATCAAAACGTATTAATATACATATTAAATAAATAGATATATAGATATAGGGGGATTAAACACAAACTCATATTGAGAAAAAAAATTTCTAAAAAATAAAAAGCAAATCATATAATAAATCATATAGGTATGGGGTAATAATAAACCGAATTAAAATATATATTGAGCGCCCTTCTGTTGATAATGCCTTTTCAATCCTATATTCTCAAAAAAGTTTAGTATTTGAAATGGCTTCGTGTTTGGTAGATCGCCCTCTTCTATTTGGTATGATCCAAGTATGGTGCCCTTAGATTCTGAATGCTCTTCCACTCAGAATGTGAATGGTAGGCGTTTAGTTATTTATTATTAAAATTTATGTGGTAGAGAAGTATAAATATAAATCCGAATGCATTCCAATATACCTAGAATTTTGTAGATAATTTATTTAATTCAGCCATATAATATATAATAGAGATAAAATGTTTTCTACAAAATGTATACTAATAAAATATTTTAAATTACAATGAATAGTGAATACTAACAAGCCAGTGATCATCGGTGTCTCCATCTACGAACGCGGGGCAGAACACTCCTGGACTGTTGGAGGGTTGGGTCAGCTGCAGTTTAACTTTTACCTCGTTCTTACCCAATGATCAACCAACATATTGCTGGGCCACTATCAAAAGGACAAAAGTAGGCTTTTATTTTTTAATCCTGGCATTAATTTTTGCTTCAATTACAGCAAAAGACCAGCAATATCCCGGCAAATCATTTTTTGTTGGCATACAATATAAACCCATCACTAACAAGTATACCAATACAACTTTTGTAAATAATTGAGGTTTGAATACTTATTGCATACAGCCAATTAGCAGGAAATTATAATTCTATCGCCTGTAGCCACAAACCTAATAAAACAAATATTGAACAAATAGTTTGGTACTTCTTAACTGTAAAGTATAATTGGATGAAAATGCAAAACACAACATTTATTCATGAATATTCATTAAATTTGGTTTAGTTTTATATCTTTTAAATTCTTCATTAATTAATTAATTAATGAAGAATCAGATGTAAAGCACTCATTAAGTCATTACTTAAAATACATACCTTTCTATTTTTTTGCTGATTTCTGAAATATATGCTGACTTTTATTAGGTAAAAGACGAATAAATAACTTTAAAAAGTAGTCATTAGAAAAATGTTGACAAGGGTATTTAAATCCTTGAACTGTATTAAACAAATTATACGAATTATTTCAAAGTGTGGGACCAAGGTAAGTAATTTTCTATATTTTTCAAAAAATAAATATTCCGACTGATAAATGTACTGATAAAAACATTCGATTGGTGTTTTTAGACTTCCAAATAATGATTTGATATCATAAGCTTTCAAATGAATAAAAATATTGCTGCTACCTAAAACGAAAGTTGCAGTAGAAAAGTGTTTATACATTTAGAGCTATGAATTCGAAGACATTTTATGTGTCCTAGATGCCACCACGACGTATATTCTTCGTTTTACCCATGGTTTATCTACAGAAGAAGACTAGTCACAAATACATAATATTTTTGTCCAAAAATGCACACAATTAGGCATTCCAAACCGAATGGCTACCAGTGGGTTTTGACAGGTTATGATATGGCAAAATTATGGCAACCCTGTAGGCCTGGTGATTTGACAAGGTCAATGAAATAGTTACATAGATTGATCATCCGTATTTTTCAAAATAAAAATAAGCTTATGCCTTAAAGTAAAAATGTTAGAAATTATTTTTTTTTTTAATATCCACAGGCTGAAAATTGGTTTTAAAACACATTTTTGCTAAACCGATTTAAATTAGTAAATATTTGCCAGGCAATATGGCCGCTCACAAACGACCAGCTTTGAGCAATCTATACAACTATATATGTATCATTGACTCTGTCAATGACAACATGCCAACATGGTTGCCATATCTAAACTGTCAGTCCCTCCGAGGAATTACTACTAGAGGGAGCCTGAAACGAGTTTGTAGGCGATTGTTGTGTTAGCAACATCTGTAGAGGAAGTGCGGAAGCGGGCACAAGGGGGAAGGTAAACATCCTTCTTGTTCAGTGGCGTATCATTTATCTATAAAAACTGACATTGTCCAAACATTTTAATTGTAAAAAAAAACTAAACAATTTGCTAATTTTACTATTTTTAAAATGAATACCGTCTTATATGTGTCTGATGCAGGAAATGAAACAAAATCACTGTAAAGGTCTAATTTTTTAAATTAAAGAATAAAATCTTAAAATTAATCTTATTATAAATAAATACAGAAGCGACTAGTTTCGGCCTTGCAGGGACATCTTCAGGCCTGCAATACAATAATATTTATTATAATAAGTTGCGGTCACTTACGAATAAAATTAAATAGTATAAACCACAAAAATGGATCCATATTGTAGCGTTACAGCATTGTAGAATTAAAGCTGTGCAATGCAAACGTAACTAAAAATAAGAAAAATGAGTAAGGAATCTACAAGAGAAGAGGTGAGAATGAGCAATTACAAATGCATTTAAATTGCTCGGGATAACAAATAAAGCTGATAATGTAAAGCAGTGGTATAGTCCCCGTCAAAGAAGGTCCGGATATGTTAAAGAGGACGACATTTTCTCTGTAAATCTGGAGAATGTAAGGATGGAGGGAAGACGAATCTTGCTGGCTCAGGTGTAGATGGCTAGAAAAAGAAGCGTGTAGATGAAAGCTCCAGTAAATATCGTCACTTTCGTCTAATTTTTTGTTCTCACTCACCGTTTCGGCTTTATCTTCGAAATTCATTTTCAAAAGGAAATAAAAGTAATCATTCATACAAGCATATATAATAAAACAACATGAATTCATTATATTTAATAAGCTAATAAACGTTTGTTTCAATGAAAAAAACATATATGTGAATATAAAAAATATATAAATAGATTCTTAAACAAATTTCTTGTTTTGATTTTGCAAAAGACTTTTTTGTCTTCTTCGGTTGCCTCTGCCACATTTCTTTTAGCAGTTTCGAGGAGAATTTTCTTATGAAAACCAGTAGAACCGTCAATTGGTTGGTACCATTTTGATATTTTGGGTCTGGTAAGAGTCTTGTTAAACTTTCTTCTTAGGTAGCTGTAACCTTTTGGAGAATAAAAATTTAATGTTAGATCAGAAGCTCTTAATTGAGAATTATATTTGCAAAGGCCGTTTTAATAATATTTTCAAAAGTTCTTGGAATCGTTAACTGAAACCTGCAAAAAATATATCATTTTATTCCCAAAATATAAGATATCACACAATGCACATTCATATAATATCACTGTGCTAGAAAAATAGTAGGTAGATACTGAGACAATTTAAAAAAAAAGTAATTTCGAGAAAATCAACTTTTACTGTCATCATTGTACTTAACTTTTTTATTGCTAAATTATTAATAATATTATTTTGTGTAGTTCGTAGTGTATAATATATATTATAAAAACCTATCGTCAATGTTAATGTGCCAACTTTTTTTAATAATTATGTCCTTGTTGTGGTAAAAACACATTTTTAGAAGTTTTCTGAATTTCTTCTTTAAATTATCATATAGTTGAATTGACTAATTCTGTGTTTAATTAAAGGTATATCTCTTTTTTGTTAAACCAGTCTTTTGTGTTGTTCTAATCTTTTTAGATAATTAGAGAAAACAGTAGGACATCTTAAAATATTCTATTTCACCAATAAAAATGTAGAATAATGAATCTTACATCAAACGGAAAGTCATTTACGGATGTCCTACTAGGTATTAACTTAAAAACTAAATAAAATGTATATTGCAACTTTGCTCAAATAAATGAATGTTTTTATACCTGACTATAGTAGTACCAGACATACATTTTTAAGATTATAATGATCTGGATAACTCAAAATAGTCAAAATCCACATTATTTAAGTTGTTCTAGTATTTTTTTAGCATAGCGATATAAACTCCAACAATAAATATTCAATGTTTTTTGGGACTTTTTTAGTAAATTAAGAAAAAAACAAGAATAATGTGATATTCCTGTTTAGTTTGTTCCTACATAATATAGTTCATTAGGTAGTCATTTAGAAGCAAATTACGTTCTATTTATAGAATAAAAAATCACTCATAATATCCAAATATTCATACCTATATCTTTATATTTTGGGCACGAAGACCAACTATTTTGTTTTTGGCTCTGAATAGTTTTCTTAAGAATTTTAAAACCTTCCTTAGCTCTTTTGGGATATTCCATGCATATCTTTGAGATTCATTTTGTTTAAACCTAAAATAAATTAAGTACAAAATATGAAAATTTAAACAATACACAAAATTAGTCTATTAAAATAGTTAAAAAAAAGTGTCGACAAAAAAATGGCTTTACCTTTTTCGTTAAACATTATTTTTGAAAGAAACTTAAGTTTCTCTACTTTGCTTGCTGTTTTAGTATTTTAGTAGCAGACGAATATGGTGTGGAAGTAGTGACAGGATTGATTATTCTCTCGTCGAAATTTACTGAAATTGCATTTTTCTTTAATATTTTCCTCCCCTGAGGTCTAATAAAAAATTATTTAGGTGGTCACTTGTTGAATTCCTAAATTTTCGAACCATGTATTTCTTTTTGTCATATCAAGAAAAGGAAACCTAGAAAAAAATAACAATAAACTTTACAATAATAATAATAAGTGATTAACCTTTACTATAATCATTATAAGACGTATGAAGACGAACTTAGATGGGTTTTACTTGCTCTTAATTTTACTTTTTCGATAAGAAAGATTAATTGCAAATTAAAGGTGATTTCCTAATGCACCGCCTCTGATAATTAGGTTGTGTCTGTACTTACTTATGATGTTATCTTAAAGAAGCATTTTCATTATGCCTTTTACACATAAAGCATGTTTTCACCATATTATTAGAGATAATAAATCTTAAATATACATTTACAACTCTTACAATTAATAATTATATTTTCCGTAAAATATAAATAAAAAATTGACGTGTCAGAAAGTGTCAGAACACTCAGAACTGGCGCTGTCACATGTGGCAACGCTGATTAAATAAGCCAATTACATTACAGAAGGGGGGAAGACTCCCTCTAGTAGTAATTGCTCGGAGGTCAGTCCCCACTGGTAGCCATTTGGACAGGTCGTTGGAATGCCTAATGCAAAGCGTCACGACTGGTCCTGATTGTCCTAAATGTCACAGAAATGTCATCTCACTTACAGCATCCAAAGCAAGGTTGTCACATAAAAAATTTAAATTTCACGCGTTTTTTAAGGTGTCATTGATTGTCATTAATAAATGTAAACTATAAACCTTTAAATGGTTTTGTCTTATTTTATGTTTATCAGATTTAAATTATGCGTTATTTGTATGTAATGTCTGTGGTTACTAAAAAATATATATACATTTTCATTTGACTTAAAGTCCAATGTCAGATAACATCAGAAAACCTAGGAGCATCGGCAACTTCGCATAATAAAATAACTTTTGCCTTCGGAACTGCGCGAGTGGAAACGAGTTGCTACGAGGGACCTTTAAATGGGTATGGCCCACATACTTTGATTTTCTTTTACTATACGGAGAATGGTCGCACTGATCAGCTTTCTGAGTGCCTTTTAGAAGGAGATAGAAAACTCCGCCATATTGATCTCTTATTACGTGTTGCCTTCATCTTGGCGCAATATTTTTAATATGTGCGTTTTAATCATCCGCTTCTGCTTCGGAATTGTCGGTTTTCTTGTTTTAATCTGACAGGTTAAAACGACTAAACCGACAATTCCGGAAGCAGAAGCGGATGATTAATACGCACCTGATATTTTGCTTGCTGCTGTCAGTGTCAGTGAATATTATTTTTGGAGTCACACTTTATTGCTAAAGAATCAGTTATCTCACTCGGACCAGTTGAAAGTTCCAAAATAACATCCACTCCAGGGATACAAATTCAGAATACGCAGAAGACTGCTGTTTTATTATAGGCAGTTGTCATATATTGTATTATCCGAGTTGCGCAGTGTATATATTGGAACATTGAGATCAAAAGTGCCGACGCAGAGTAAGCGATCTGATTCTTTAGTTATAAACTGTGGCGTAGGAATCAAAATGTCCGCGCCCCATGTTGGGCGTGTCGGACCTCTTTCTTGCACCGTATAGTAGTCAAAGTATGTGGTATGGCCATTTATCTCTTTCTTAATTCTGATGATCTTTGTCAACTTTCGCATCTGACTATACCTCTATGCATCAAATACATCTACTACATCTGCATTTGATTATTAGAGGTGTAGCTCCCTAGATTACATTATTTTTTGTTGGATTCGTTTCATGCCATGTTCAGTTACGTGTTTTTACCAAAGAAAATGGTTTACATTAAATTTATCCGCAACATCTTTCTGACAGGACGTCTTGCTATGTTGTCAAATCTCTTTCATCAAATATCCTCCATTACATTTTTGTAGTGTGCCAAATAATTTGTAAAAATGTAAGATTTAATTTATTTAACATTGCAAAGGCATGTATAAAATTGTCTGTGATAACTGTCCTAAAAGAGTTGTCAAACCGTTATACAGACAACTCTGAAAGGGTATGTTTTTGGTAAGATCCTATTTGTAATAAAGTTATTTAGTTTTTTTTAATTTATATTTTTTTATGTAAAAGAGGTAGTCGTGGCAATAACGATGTAAAAATATTAATAAATTGCTTTTTATTTTTATTTGCTATCCATGTATTTTTTTTTAAATGATACTAGAATTAAAAAATCGCAATTTAGCTCTTTTAAATCAACGACTATCAACTACTAGACAAATTTTTTTTTAGAGCAATTACCTCAGCCTAGAGTTATCCTTGGAGACTTTAATGGACACAATTACTGAGGCCCTTCCCATGGGGCCTCAGTATTGCATTCGTGCAGACGAAAAAATTTTCTTACCCCCATTTTTTTAAACTTTTTTCGCGTTTCCGATCATTCTGAGTCCAAAAATACAAAAAAAAATTTCGTCTGGTCGTCTGTATGTATGTATGCCGGCACGATATCTTGAGAACGAAAGTTCTGATTGACTTGCGATTTTGATTTTCTTAAATAATTGCTTCTAACTTAGAACCCTATTGATTTTCAGAATTTTTGGTTCATCCTAACTACTTTAATATCAATGTTCTTAAATCCGCCTGTGTAATCCTTATGCGACTAATTTATACATTCCGAGCATTCCACGTCTAAATCGCTAAAATTCCTAAAATTCCATACATTGCAAAATTATGCACTCCAGTGACCTGTCAAATAACTGTTTATTGTAAAGGTGAGATTTCTGAGGGGGGTTGCGACTTTAATAGTTGCAATTGTAGTCGTCAAGCCTGCCAATTTATGAAAAATATACAAGCAGTTTCTTAAAAATGATTTTTTATGGTGTTTCTAATTTAAGCTTACTACTGTTTCGCTCCTAGCCACAGTGACACCGGCTCTCTGTCGCAACTCCATAGAATAATTAACCAGTTATTTTATTTTGCATGGCTGTGCCTGTCAATGTCAAATGTCAAGTATCAAGTTGTCAACTGAACTGTAATGTGTGAATTGTTCTTAAATGTCAAATTATTTAAAAATGTTTGTATCCTTCTTTTGATATTTACTTTTAACAATTTTTAACATATGTAATATGTATGTAATTTAAAAATAATAACAAAAGTCAATAGTAAAATTTTTTCTGGTTAATCGAATCGGTACGCATTTCATTGTTTTAAGGTTAAGCGAGTGACGGTTTTATTGTGATTTTCATATTTTATGAACCTTTTGAGATGTCTAACTGAATTTGAAAACTTGATTTGTTCAATCAAGGCCCACCTGGGCCCTATTAGGAACATCATGCTTTAAAACAAATTTTCAAATGTTTTTGATAGTTAGATTATATTAAGCATAAACATATTTACATACCTGATATGTACCCTGGTTAACCAACAAAGTTATATAAAAATTTACACAAAAGAACAAAAGTGAACACTCTGAATTAAAAAAGTTCGCAGTCCAAGAATTATAACGAACCGTACATGAACGTATCTAATTGTGAAATGATGCAATCTTGCGCGTCGCTTTCCAGGTTGTCATTGTAAGTTACATTTCTCCGACGATAGATGGCGGTGTTTTTTAAGGGACTAATGTTATTATTCAAAATTAGGCAATAGGGAAATGCTTTACAGGGGGTGGGCCTTCTTAGGAACTGGGCCTTATTTGGCATACTTACCTTAGTTTAAATTGTTCAATTATTAGTTAAAGGCATTTTATCTGGTTCCTGTGCAAATTTCCTATTTCCTTACTTAATATTTTTACCTTTTCCTTTTAGCCTGGCTATATCTAGATGGTTTAGATAGAGTTATATCTAAAGAAGTTTAGTTCAAGCTGTATCTAAGAAGTTTAGTACAAATTATATCTAAAGCAGTTTCTGGAGATTTAAGTTTATGAAGATTTATACCTAAGAGTTTGGTGCTATCTGAAGAATATCGTTCCAAGTCCCTTTGAAGAAGGCCTAATATACCATGCAAATCACCCCAATATAACTACCTCCTGTTATAACACATAAGTTTTATGCAATAAACCATCTAAATTTGAATTAAGTAAATCTCTTTGAATTAGAATTTGTTACTGCCTTATCTAAAACATTGTTTAAATATATTATCCTAATGGTTAGTAATTTTGTATATTTTTATCATTAATCGATAGTCAAGTATAGTAAGTTTTAAATATAGTGGTGCCCAACTTCTTTTTCAAGGTAATACGAGTTATTTAATAATTTGACCCATTCCCAAAATGAATTGAGCTTAAAACACTATAACAAATAGATAAAATAACAAGTATCACTTATGCCACAAATTTCACTATCGCCCTTGTCCTTATAATTTCTGTTTCAGCCATCCTTTTTACTATCGTAGTAAAGAAAAAGAAAAGAATATCAAAAATTCTTTTTGGGCCCAAACTACAACCAGCACAAATCCAGGTTCTTCAGAAGCTAACTCGTAGAGACTTCGAGGACGAAGCCAGGACCAAAGAAGGGAGGAGAAATGTGATAGAAACCCACCGTTCAATGCCCGGAGTGCCTCATCAGCAAAGTCAGCGCTTTGCACCTTGACGACGATGAACCCGAGGCTATAAATACTTTGTCAACGTGGTAATCAACGTTCTTTTTATTTTAATCACATAACGATAAACATTGTTATACATAAATTAATTAAAGATTCATTTTTGTATATTTTTAAATAAATAAAGTTAACTATATATTTATTCAATATATTTAACAAAATATTATGAAGGTAAACTAAACAGTATAATAATTGGGTGTTTTATCATTTAGATATCGTAAAAGTACCTAATTAATTTGTTTACTTACAATATTAAAGAGAACATAAAGAAATTTTGGTGGTGTTGAGTCTTCGATGCACCTGAAAATAGTAGTCAAGTATAGTTCTCTAAAAAAAGTAAGTAAATTATAAAATAGTTTTTACGATATAAATTTATTACATATACATTTATGTAACTATTCTATAAAACAATTTAGCTAATTAATTTTTTTTAGCGATTTTAAATTCTTGATTTACATCGCTTTTACAAGTCTTTGGTTTCACACAAACTATTGTTTCTTAAACCAATATTACTGCTTTAAAAACTAGTTAAATACGTAATTTTCTAAATATCTTCTCTTACGGTAAAGACTTTAACTTAAAAATATGTACTTGTTAGTTAATTATATTATTAATTAATCAAGGACCAAGGAAACTTTTTTAAACACCCTATATTTCATTAAAGTTAAGATTAATAATTATTCCTCTCGCAATTTGTCAAGAAAAATTAAGGTTATAGAGATGTATTATTGTTTACTAATTCATTAGAAAATTGATGACTTACCGTGATCTGCTGTACAAGAGAATAAGTAAAGAAAAAATATAAATCCTAACAGAAAAGTGATAGGTACGTTAATGGTTTTAAATATTCTTTAATTAATTTTTTTGCATAAATAAATAAAAATAATTACATAATTAATAGATTTATATGGTTCATTTTGTTTGATTTATATTGGATAATCAGGCTAAGACACATCTTTAAGGTACACGTTGTTAAATATATTGTAATGCGAGCCATTTTCGACCAGTTGGATACAGCCCTAATCCCTTACGTTCTTCTCTGTCTTGTTTGGGCCTTTACGGTCCCACTTGTTTGATTACCAAAAATATTCAATGAAATAATATCAAGCCTCAAAACCCAACTTAATCTTATGCCTGTTGTAAATAGGACGCCTATAAACAAAATAGCCTAGAATATACTAGAATATTCAAAGATGCTAAATTTGCATCTTCTGGCGAAGGTGCCATATTGTAATATTTGGTCGAGTAATTTGGTGAAAACATCGGGAGCCTTCACCATTTTATATAAATGTGTTGCTGTGGCAGAGTCAGTTGATAGAAATAGTTTTTTGTAAAAGACTAGTTGTTTGAAATATAAATAGTGCTCACATAGAAAAGATGTATTCGAGATAAATTAACGTTAAGTTTTTAAATAAATTATTAAATATAAGTAATACAAATAAATTAAACAAATAAACTGTTTTAAATAAATAAACGTAAATGTAATCCAATAACAATTTCGGTTTTTATGGAATTCCCGAAGAACAATATAAAACGAACATTAGTCTATTATGCAATGATCACGTATTAATAGCCATTACATAAGAGTTGCAAACTAACCATTTTCGTGTAAGAGAGTTACAAAGTTGAGCAAGTACGCAGCGTGCAAAGCAATACGAATTTTATTCACTGAGGCTACCGCTCGAATCTTAAAGTTAGATACGGATCTCGTAAGATAATTGACACCTTGGATTCACTAGGATTTTGTTACTCGTACAAGGAAGCAACACTTTTTGAAGTTTCGGCTTTGATGTGTCCTTTGGGTATTGACAAGAGTGCCTTTTCACAGTTCGTTTTCGACAATGCGAACTTTAATACCCTGGATGACAGAAACACTTTTCATGTCATGGAAGGCATCCATTGTATAACGCCCGCAAGTGCCATTACAAAATTGCTGTTAGCTCAGTACGTCGAAAATTCTGGTAGCATTGCACTACGAAGCCATAAGAAGATAAACTTTTCCAGTTTTTAGATCTCCGTACTATTTCTTTAGTCGCAAATTCAATAATGTCGTCAACTTCAGATCTACTGTGGCTCTACGAGAAATGGGCTGATTTGCCCAATATACCTGGATGAAATGGATTTACGGAAGAAGTGTCAGTAGACCATTTATATTAGAAATCTTTTATAGCTTGTTTGCCTTTTATTAATGCACCACCGACTGACTCCGATACGATTTTTACTGTTTTAGCATCAGTTTATGAGAAAAGGCATTAAATCAGCAAAAATGTTTCATCACTTTTGATCAGCCACTGTATTTTAAAGAAAAACAAATTATCTGTTATACGATTAGGTGGATTTCATTTATTGAAGTCGTTCATGGGAGCCATAGGGTATATTATAAATGGTAGTTGATTAACCGAGCTTCTAAGTACAATATTTGCACTGAACTCACTTAAAAATATGTTATCTGGACAGGGATTCTTATGTGCGAACTCAACACGAAACAAATCAAATAGAGAGAGATATTAAATAAGAATCCCAATGCAGGTCATGCATACTCTCGTCCGTGCAGAGCACATGTATCCATCTTGCAAAATTGATCATGCAGAAAATTGATTTATTACCAGACCAACACGTAGGACTAGAAGCAATTCTATGCGATTTCGACAAGTCAGTAATACTTGGAGCAGACCAAGAACAATGAGTCAAAGAATTAGCTTCAAAATTTAAAAATCATCCAGTAACGTGGTCCAACTGCTAAGTTATGGGTTTCTTACTTTCGCATGGTTATCAGTTATGTAACAATTTATTGAGGCCGAAAAAATCGGAAACTCGGACCTTCATCTTAATAGTATCTAGCAAATGTTGCCCTATTTTCATGCCAATGGTCATTTTTTGTACCCTAAATGTGGCCTTATATTTACAGGATATGTATAGTTTAAAAGAAAAGATGAATCCTACAGATGAAGGGCGCTTCACAATTAAACGTTATGGAAAATTTTGATGTAGCACATGGTCAGACATGGTTATTGAGAAATCATTAATGCAAACGATGAAAACTGTAGGTGGACTAACTCGTGGGCGGGGAGTCCAGGAGAGCGTACTTTGTAGGTGGTCTATGCGAATGTCATTCTTGCACAATATTTGTGACGCGGTTGAAAATTTTTGCATTAAAGAGTTTAGCACTTCGGAACACCATGTTGAATTAAGAAGTTCCCGGATTTATCGTAATAAAAATGATGTAAAAAAATTAATTAATGAATTGATTTTCCCAACATTCGCCTTTCGTGCAATAAGTACTGTCATTTTTTCTGTAAAAGCAACTAGTAACACGATATCTTGAGCAAAACCTCTTTTTTCACAATTTATTACAATATGCTGGCGACGGCACCAACAAAATACATCAAATCGCCAAATATCAAAAGTTCCGCAAAATTTTCCAGGTGAAGGTAATATTGTACAGCTACAGCACGTAATTACTAGAGTATAATGAGAAATTAACAACAAAATCTGTTAATGGAGGGATTTGAACCCATCTATCCGTTTTCCACGCATACCGCTGTAATCAAGTGAGCTATCAGGAACTTGGTCACATTTATAGAATATTTTTAATTATTCAACAAACTATTAAGATTAGAAACCAAACCAAATGAGACATGTCAAGTTTATAGGTTGATGATAGAGGAATATATATTTTTTAATATTTTAATTATCATTTAATTATTAAGGGAAATCGGTTCGAATATTAGATGTTCAACTAAAATATTCAGATTAATCTATATTTTTTTTTTAATACCGAGTTTCAATAACGTCTATCTTTCTTCTATTGACTTTCCAGTCAGATTTGAATATAATTTGAAAAAGCCCACGTTGTAAAGTGATCGTAGAAAAAATATTTAATCACTTTTATTACCTCATTTCTGAATTATATTAAATAAAATTAATAATCTCACTGTAATCAAATGCAAGATAAATTGTTGTATAAATAATTAAATTACTTGACTTTTTGTATATGATTATTTAAACATTTAATTATTGTTGACACGTATCTTTGTGTATATTGTTTTTGTTTAATATTGATAATATTACATGTTTTATCGAATAAAGGTTGTCATAAAAGTTATGAAACTGGAAAAGTTTGTGGATTAAAAGAACATGTGTTAGAGGTTAAAACCAACGGTGAATTATTTTATTGAAGACACCTCTTTTTTTGCCAGTTCGCATCCTTTTAATCAAAGTATTCTTTTTTTTTTTAATTTATTTGATGTCAATCTATTTCTAACTAGGAGCTAGAAGTTATAAAATGGAAACCAAGGGGTAAACCACTAATGCCAAAACGTTCGGATGAATTAAAATTGCCAAATCTTCTATACAGTTTTACGATTTTGGTGGAATCACCAATGGTTTTAAAAGATTTCAGTGATTTTGCCGAAATTCTTTTTAATTTTAGGCTACGGTTGCAGTTCAAGCGAATTCGCGAAACCGTAGTTCGCGCATATACGTCCGAATTCGGGCGAACAAACAAACCGATGTAATGAAATGTGTATGGTTACAGTACCAGCAAATTAGTCGCTTGAATCGCTATTAGTCGCTAAAAGTTCAAAGGGCTTTATTTTTTTCGCGCGAACTGCATAGAATAACGTGATTTTCTATATATGTATTTGCGGTAATTTACTATCCAAATTTTGATACGCACTCCTAAATATTATGCACAATGATAAATTAATCCTACTTGTGTTTGACAGAAATGCACTGTGCGATCAAAAATTTAAAGGGATAAATTCAGAAAATTTCGTTAACCTAGAACTGTTTCCTTCTTTTGGCCAAAATTGAAGGGGTAAACTTCAAAGAGGCCCTTACCACCACAAAGATCACAGTGATGAGAACCGGCTTTCCAGACGCACTTATGGAAACGAAGCAGCAAACAGGTCTCGAAGATTCAATAATACGTGCCTACGAAGGTATTCCCATGGAAGGGCCACAGGTGCGTTTTGCTAAATGCACACACAGGCCGGGATACATTGTAGTACGTGGTGCAGACAGCCTTAGTGCACCACAATGGTTAAAGAATGTGGTGTTCATGCTTAGGCCCTGGGAGGGGACAACCCTCGAGGCTCGGCAGGACATCGACATCCCAAAACCAAGGATATGTACAACGTACATAGCAGACGAGGGTGGAAAGAGACTAGATGCCCAAAGAGTCCTTAACAGACTGAGGGTCAGCAACAACACCCTTAAAATCAACCTCTGAAAGGTTCTGACCCCAACTCCAATAGCAAAACGCCAAACTTGGACCATCTCCGTGGACGAAGGATCATACACCGAACTCCAGAAGCTGAAAATGTCACCGTATTTTGGGATGGGACTTATAAAGTTTCATCTCAAAGAAACGGAACATGAAGAACAGGAGAGGAACAGGGCAAAACCGGTCCAAAAAGGCTCCAAAATAAAGCCGGTGGGGCAAAAGGTCAAGGCCAAAATGGACCAAAAAACATCAGACGCCAGAAAGCCGGTCGCTCAAAGGACGAACTTCGCCAAGGGCAAAGAAGGCAAGAAGTCCGCCAAAGACCCCTCTACCAAAAGTGGCGGAAGCCCTCTCAATAGGCCACAAAGCCCCTAATCGGTTTCCCCAATGGAGGTAGAGGAAGTTCAAATGGCAGATCTCTCGGCGCGTTTAACGAGCCACAGTGAGGCATAAAGGTCCTGCAGATGAACGTACACCACGTTAAGGCAACGTCTACCATAATATGTAGGACGTTCGACACGAAAGGCTTGGATATAGCCCTCCTGTAGGAACCTTGGCTTGTTTGTGGAAAAGCCGCGGGACCAAAACCGCAACAAGGTAAGATATTGTACAGCAAAGGGAATGAAAAACCCCGCGCTTGCATAATCTACAGCAATAGGGTTAGTTGTACACTAATACCGGTGCTTTGTACCGGTGATTTTGTTACAGCTATGCTATCAATCCAAACGGAAGAAGGAGAGAAGAGCTATGTTGTATGCTCCGCCTACTTCCCGGGAGAGGAGAGAATATGTTCACCAACAATACTAGGCAGAATAATTGCCCATTGCGAGGAGCAGAAACTCAAACCATACGATCTGGGGAAGCACCAACATCAATCCAAAAGGTGAGTCACTATTACAATTTTTTCTAGGTGAAGAGTTAGAAGTTGCCAATAAAGGCAACATATTACCTTTTGTCACTGCCAGCCGAAAAAAAGTTTTAGATATGACCATGTGTTCGAAAGTAACAAACGACCAAATCAGGGACTGGCATGTGTCCTATGAACCATCGTGTTCAGATCACAGACATTTTCGATTTCATGTGCAATGTCCACCTCGTACAGCAGACAGGTTTAGAAATCCGAGAGAGACGAATTGAGAAGGGTACATAAAATCTCTCGAGGAGTCTCTCAAGGAGGAAACCACCAATGTACGAGAAACAAAAACACTCGAAAGGACAGCAGACTTGGTAAACAAGGCAATTACTGATGCTTACCAAGAAAACTGTCCCGAAAAAGAGAGATGCCAAACGAGAAAAACAGTCTGGTGGAATAAACACCTAGATAGCCTGAAAGGTGAGGTGCGAAGGCTATTCAACACTGAACTACTTATAAAAATAAGCTCAGAGAGTATATCAAGGAAGTACGCAAGGCTAAAAAAAACTCATGGAGAAAGTTCTGAGAAGAGGTCTCAGAGACCACCGCCAGCACTATAATCCATAGAGTTATAGCCAAAGACAGTACATCTAGTCAAGTGTGATTCCTCAAAAAAGAGGATGATACCTACACCACGACACTGGAGGAAAGTCTGGAGATACTAACTCAGGTGCACTTTCCGGCCTTAACTATCCTAACAGGACTAGGAGACCAAGAGAGCTACAGTAACAAGGGGATCAGACCAACTCCATTAGACTGGAAGCTGGCCCCCCGAGATCACAAGACCACACAGGATTAGTTGGGTTATCAACAAATTTAAGGCATGCAAATCCCCGGGGCCGGATGGAATATATCCAATTCTGCTCCAGAAGGGAAAAGATGTGTTTATGCCACATTTATGCAAAATCTTCAAAGCATGTATTGCCTGGAGATATATCCCAGCAATATGGCAAAATACGAAAGTTGTCTACCTTGCCAAAGTAGGTAGGGTCACAGACCAAACGCCAAAGTCATATCGCCCCATAAGCCTATCCTCCTTCCTATTTAAAAGTTTAGAAATATTGATAGATAGGTATATCAAGGACGATATACTAAAAATAAATCCGCTCCATCTCAACCAATATGCATACCAGCCAGGAAAGTCAACTGACCTAGCACTGGAAGATCTAAACAGGCTGCTTTCAAAATCAATCGATGACAAAGAAATCGCAATAGCCACTTTCTTAGAAATTGAACTAGCTTTCAACAATGCCTCAACCAGGTCAATAACGCCCCAGTAACAATATGCCAATGGATCGCTGCCTGTCTAGAGAACAGGATTATTTTATCCACTCTAGGAAAGGCAACCATACAGGCAAAAGTTACACGGGGCTGCCCACAAGGAGAAATATTATCTCCAATGCTGTGGTTAGTTCTTGTGGACGACTTACTCAAAATATTGTCCAAAGAAGGCTACCAGTGGCTAGGATACGCAGACGACCTAGCAATTATCGTCAGGGGGCGATTTTCAGGTACAGTCTCAGGAATGGTGGAACAACTATCCAAGACTGAGACAGACCAAACAGTTCATCAAGGAACCATCGGCCAAGTTTACGAAAGACCTACTGGATTATAGGCGTCAAATCGCGAGGATAACAGTAGGCCTTCTTACTAGACACTGTGGCCTCAAAAGGCACATTAGTGTCATAAATCCAGCAAAAGAAGCAACTTTGTGCATGTTCTGTAAAGAAGAAGAGGAAACATCATTCCACGTCCTGTGCCAATGTGAAGGCCTGGCTGGAATGAGATTTCTAACATTGAGCGAAGAAAAGCCAAATGCATGCAACTACTTGCGGGAGCCACTGTCAAAGCTACTAAGTTTAGTAAAAAAGACCAGGCTAGACGACATACTCTAAAAGAAACGGAGTCCCACAATAGATCTGAAAAGGTTGCGGTGGACAAGGACAAATAACGTCCAACTCATAATCTAATCTAATCTTCTTTTTCTAAACAAAACAGTTTCGATATTAAATATTCTACTAAATAAAATTGTTCTGCCACATTCATAATAGAACAAACACCGCACTTGCGTTTGTTATTGTACATAAAATCGCTATGAATTTCGCTTAACGAATCTGAACCAGAAATCACTTCTTGTTCGCCCGAATTTGCTTGCAATGTAACCGTAGCCTTATACGACTTCGGCGATTTCGCCGAAATCATCACATACGGAGTGATAATTGGAAAACTTTCGACAGAGGCACAAACGTCTCACCTAAATTTTGCACACCTATATCCTATTGGTAGAATAAAATCCTGATACTTCCTAGTAAATCGTCATAAAATACATCCTCTGAAATCCTCATAACTTCTTCACAAATCCTCAGAAATCCTTCACACATCCTTGGAAACTCTCAAACATCCTTCAGACTCAATTCCTCATATTAATTCTTGAATGGCAACAGATACATTTATTTTAACCCCCCGTATCTCATGGCGGTTTTACATTAAACGGACAAAACAGAAACAAAACACAAACTCGAGTCAAGAAAAACAAAACTGCAACTTTTGGAAAACTTTTTAAAGTCTGGCGTGTTTTGCTATAGTTGGGGTTTTGTTTCTCGAGTCCCGCTCGGAAGCGGTAACATCAGAAGGTTTTGACTTGTTTTGAAATTCGAGTCTGTTTACTGGAAACGGTCGTGTTATTTTATAACAAATTACTAGAGGTAAGTATATAAAGTATTTTTTTATAAGTATGTAATTAAATAGACTAAAGCCTTGTTTAGAGTAGGAGTAGCGAGCGTAGTGATGCGATATCGTTGCGTCAAACGACGGGATTGATATTTCTTATCAATTTCATATCATCGCATCGCTGGTCGCTCTCATTCTGAACGTTTGCGTTTAGTAGCACTAGGTTGTTTTACCGACGACGCATCGCTCGACACTTCCGTGGGTATGATGGACAAGTAATGTTATTTTTAACAGATACGTTATTTGTGAACAGGTTGTTATTTCTGTATGTTTATGAAATAACAGACCTATTAAAATTAACATAGGTTATCAATCATAAGTCCTTCCTACTCTAAACAAGACTGTAGTCTGTCTCTGATATATAGATATACATATAAGGTGATTTAAAAAAGACACCTATTTTTTGTTCCAAGGACCGCAGTATAAACCAACCACAATTAAGAATAAAAAAAAAATTTCTGAACTTGTTGGTTGGTCATTGAAAAAATGTGTTTGACTTCCTCGCGACAAGCAGTGGAAAAGGACCGAAAATAAAAACAAAACCAACAAAATGTAACCCACTCGATGGAAACAAGAGTTTTGGGTTTGTTTCAGTTTTGTTTTTGTTTTTCAAGTTTCAGAAAACAAAAACAAAACACAAACTCAACTGTCCGTTTAGTGGAAAACCGTCTTAAGAATCCTGAAGTTTAAATTTTTATTTAAAATCCTAACGTTAAAGTAACGTTTATGTTTAATTTTCACCAGAATACAGGATAAACAAGATATTTTACTAAATACAGAAACAATTTGAATATAATAGATTCCCAAGTTTTATCATTAACAAAATACCAATGACATATATGGTTTACATAAACTGCTCATCCATACGTAAATAAAACAATGAAAAGCAGGTCGAACTAGGATATGTTTTCTCTTTGTCTAGTACATGCAATGTTTGTGTTTTGTCTTAATTGTGAGTGCTCACTGGTAAACAAACCTTTTACAGAACTTGTTTAGAAGAAAATTTAGTCTAGTTGAGATTTCGTTGTCATTGTTATAGGTCAGTCAAACAATTTGTTGAATTGTTTGTTATATCGAGTTTTAATTATACTTATGTACTGTTTTGTTTTTTTAATTATTTGAATATTTTGTAAATTATGCAGAGCTCTTCAGCAGCACACATATCTTCATTGTCTGCTTCAGTAGTAGATATATGTTCATTAACTGCAAAAACACATTAAACATATAATAATTACCAAAACTTTTTAAATTATGCATACGTACATCGATTGCCTGAAGAAGATAACTCAACACTTGACCACCACTTGACATTTTACTAGTACTGGAAACATAATTAATATTGATAGTAGCCATAACTCTTGTTTTTGCTCGATTCCTTTTCTTTTTATTAATGAAACTTGGTTAAAAGAATCTTATGTTATTAGATGTAGAGGTTATCAGGTGATTAGAAAGGACAGAGCTGATGGGTATGGTGGTATAGCTACCCTCATTAAATGCAATATTGATTACCATCTGGTACCAAATAAGTCCAATTTGGATCATAATGTTCAATATATAGGGGTGTACTTACCGCAATTTAAGCTAAATATAATTAGTATATATAGCCCTCAAGCTAACCTTATAGATAAACAAAATTGGATAAAGTTTATAGAATTATTCAACAAGCCTTTAATTATAATGGGAGATATGAATTGTAATCATGAAGCTTGGGGTAGTTCCTTTAACAGTGTAAATGGGAGGCATATATTTCAAACATTAGAACTTTTAGACATGGTTTTCTTAAATGATGGTTCACCCACTCGTTTGTCCCCTCCAAGTCAAAGTAAGTCAGTTGTTGACTTAACCTTAGTTTCAAAAAATCTGGCGTCTATAAGTACATGGCAGACCATTGCTGATCCTGGGTCTAGTGACCATTTCCCAATACTCTGTAAAATAGGAAGTTTTCCAGATACCTATTCTCCAAAATTTATGAAAAGAAATTTTTCGAAAGCCGATTGGAATAGCTACCATAATAGACTAGAAATCCTCTTAGCTTCCTCTCCAAATAATAACTATGATTTCTTTGCCAACGTACTTAATAGTACTGCAGACTTAATTATTCCGTTATATAAATATTCAGACAAAAAACAGTTTCATATCCCGTGGTGAGATGACTCCTGTTCAACTGTTACAAAAAACAGAATTATTGCAATTAGGTCTTTTAAACAAACTCCATCTCTTGAAAATTATTGTTTGGCTAAAAATAATATTGCAGTTGCAAGAAGGTTTTTGAAATCTAAAAGAAAGGATAGTTTTAGAAGGTACTGCAGTACGCTGAATCGAAATTCTTCGTTGAAGAATATTTGGGATAAAGTCAAAAAAATTTCCGAGTTACAACCAAATTTATCCAACCTAATGCCGTCTTTCCAAATTTCCCAAGAAATTTTAATTTGTTCGTCCTCTCCTGTTCAAAATTGTGCTAATATATTAGGTAGTCCGAAAAACTCTGAACCTTTTTTTTCTTATAATGAATATAAAAGCCTATTAAATTTAAAAAAAGATACTGCTGTTGGTCTAGATCAAATATCCTATACAATGCTCAAAAATATGCCCATTTCTGGTTCCACTCACCTTTTAGAGTTCTTTAATAACAGCTAAAAATTTGGGTCTATACCATCGCAGTGGAAACAGTCCTTAATCATACCAATTGTTAAACCAAATAATGATAAATTAATTTCTTCAAATTACAGACCTATAGTTCTCAATTCATGTGTTGGTAAAATGTGAGAGTCTCTCAGTAAATATAGGTTAGAATGGCATCTGGAGAATAGGAAAATTATAAGTTCTAAGAAGTTTGGTTTTAGAAGAGGTCGTGGATGCATAGAAGCTACGTAATACATTACAACGATTAAACAAACGGCGTTTTCTCTCAATTAATATGTGGTAGGTATATTCTTAGACATCGCATCGGCATATTATAGTGTTAATATATCTCTTCTTTATAACATTATGATTGACATTGGAGTATCCTCTGATCTAGTCAATCTGATATACGCCTTTTTAAATCTAAGGACTTTATGTATTAGAGACAATCATGGAGAAATCTACGGACTCACCTCACCTCTCAGTCCCATTTTGTTTAATCTTTATACCGTTTCTTTATATAGTATACTTTCTAAAAAATTCAAATTAATTCAGTATGCAGATGATCTTGGCCTATTGGCTACTGGAGTTAATGTAGTTCATATAATTATAAGCATAAATGAGTTTTTTATTGTCTTTCAACATTGGCTTGTTAATCATAATTTTAAATTGTCTTCAAATAAATCTAAAGCTATTTTATTTACAAAAGGTCAAACCAGATTTATTACTCCCAGTATTCTAATTAATCATCAAACTATTCATTGGTTTGATACTACTAAATACTTAGGTATGTTTATGTGGTACTTGGTGGGAGGTGATCCGAAAACACTAAGAATATTATACAAGGCCATCATTTTAAGTCACCTTGAATATGGATGTTAAGTCCTGAGCCCCACTACCAAAACTATAAGAAGCTTGACCAACTACAATATCAAGGATAACGGATTATTACAGGTTGCATGAAATCAACTCCAGTTCAGGCATTGTTAGCGAAAAGCGGAGAAATTCCTTTTGTAGAATATCTAATATAATTATTTCATATTATTTTATAGGTTCAAATTGTTACACCCTGTAAATTTAATTTCTTATCTTGTAGAGACATTTTTATATTTTGTACCACAGTTGAAATAGGAGTTGGAATTAAATGGTTGTAGAATCAACATATTGCGTTTAATTCATAGACCATAATAATTAGTTAGTTGCAATCACCCTCAAATTAGGGTTAAATATATTGCAAAGTGGCGGCGAGATTTTTTGTTAGTTGTGTTAGTGATATTATTGTGTAGTCAAGTCTTCGGCCTAAATTTTTTTTTTCTGTACCTGATACAAAATGCCGGACACAGTGATAGCGCCATTTACCGGCAACATACAAGAATTCGTGCCCGGTAGATCAGACTGGTCAGTATATAAAAAAAGACTTATGAACTATTTTTCTGCCAATGATATCAAAGATGATAATCGTAAACGTGCAATAATTTTGAGCTTATTAAATGAAGAAGCTTATAAACTTTTACATAATATGTGTATTCCGGAAGAACCGGAAGAGAAAAAATTTAGTGAGTAATTAACTTTATTAGATGAACATTTTAAGTCAGTTACATCAATTTTTGCTAACCGTGAAAAATTTTTTGGAGCCCGTAAGCAAGCCCAAGAAAGTCCTAAAGAATGGGCAGCGCGTTTGCGTAGTTTAGTGTCCGTGTGTGAATTTGGTGGTGCCGCGGAAATTGAGAAATCGTTAGTGAATCAATTTATAATTGGCTACGAAAAAGGTTCAGTGAAAGATCGTCTTTTTGAAGAAAAGGCCACTGTGAAATTTTTCAAAGTTTTGGAAATAGCTTCGTCCAAGTCGGCGAATCAAACTTTTTTTGAAACAGCGATAAAAAGGGAACCAGAAATTCATTTCACCGGCGCAAGCACTTCTAAGTTTAAGCATCCTACGCATGCTCATCCTTCGTCTGGTCAGCGATATGGTCGCAGCGCAGCAGGAAGAAGCAGAGGTCACCCGGTAGGATCGTCAACAAATTTTAGGTGTTCCGTTTGTGGACGCAAAAACCATCAACAGATAAGTGTTCTTATCGTGAGTGCCATTGTCATATTTGTAACAAAAAAGGTCACCTGGCTCCGATGTGTCCAAATAAAAATAATTCCAATAAATCGAACAATCGTGATAAAAATAGTTTTTTAGATTCTGAAGATTATTGTTTGTTTAATTTATTTAATTTAGAAGAAAAGTCAGATTTGGTTTTAATAGATTTATCGGTAGAACAAAAAATGTTTACTTTTAATTTGGACACAGGAGCTAGTTATTCTGTAATTTCAGATAATTTTTATTCTAAAAATTTTAGCAATCAATTTTTGCAGCAAACTACAAAGGTTTTACATGTATATTACGGGGATAAAATTATACCTTTAGGTTTTATTACTTGTGAAATCCTGTTCAAGGGAAAATATGGTACTTTAAATTTCTTTGTCATAAAAAATGGTGGACCACCCTTGTTAGGAAGAGATTTCTTTAATCTTTTTGATTTAACTATTTTTAATTTAAATGAACTTGCCATTCCAGTGGAAGTTAATTATTTAGTTGATAAATTTCAAACATTATTTTCACCAGGATTAGGTAAATTTAACAAAGGATTAATTTCTATTAAATTGAAATCTGATATTTCAGTTAGTCCCAAATTTTTCAGAGCACGTCCTTTACCTTTTATGATGAGAGAAAAGGTGGAAAAAGAACTTGATAGACTGATGGAGTTGGGGATTATTGAACCGGTAGATTTTTCGTTATGGGGAACTCCTATAGTTCCGGTATTAAAAAAAGATGGTTCGGTTCGTTTATGTGGCGATTTTAAAGTAACCTTGAATCCTTTTATAGAACTTGATTCTTACCCCTTACCTAAAATTGATGATTTATTTAGTAAATTAACTGGAGGTGTTCATTTCACGAAACTTGACTTATCAAATGCTTATCAACAAATACGTTTGGATGATGAATCAAAAGAATTGGTAACAATTTCGACTCATAAAGGGTTGTTTCGGTATAACAGAGCACCGTTTGGCATTGCAAGTATACCTGCAAAATTTGAAAAAATAATAGAATCGTTGTTACAAGGGTTGGAAGGCGTTGTCTGTTTTTTAGATGACATCCTGATTACGGGAAAAACCCGGAATGAACATTTAAACCATTTAGGAACCGTCCTTTCTCGTTTGCAAGAAGCAGGATTAAAATTATCAGTAAAGAAATGTGATTTTTTTAAAGAAAAAATTACCTATCTAGGATATGATATTGACAAGGAGGGTTTACATACGTCAGAGGCAAAAATTTCAGCAATAATGAATGCACAACCCCCCACAAATGTTATTTCTTTACAATCATTTTTAGGTTTAATAAATTATTATGGAAAATTTGTAAAAAATTTATCTACATTATTGCATCCACTTTATAATTTATTAAAAAAAAAGTCAACTTGGTGTTGGTCTGTTCAATGTCAGCAATCTTTTGAAAATGTTAAGAAAATTTTAGCGTCAGCACCGGTTTTAGTATGCATTTCGATCCTGAACTACCTTTACGATTAGTTGTTACTGATGCAAGTGATTATGGAGTAGGAGCATTAATTTTCCATAGTATGCCAGACGGCACAGAAAAAGTGATAGCTTATGCATCGCGAACCTTAATAGATAGAGAGAAAAAATTTGTTATTTTAGAAAAAGAGGCGCTAGCGGTTATTTTTGGGTTATGCAAATTTCATAGCTATTTATTCGGAAAAAAATTTACTTTAGTAACCGATAATAAACCTTTGTCCTATATTTTTCATCCAAATAAAAAAATAGCGGAATATTCCGCAAATAGGTTGCGCAGATGGGCAATAATTTTGTCGAGTTATCAATACGACATTGAAGTAGTAAAAAGTGAAAATAATCCTGCAGATGTTTTGTCCCGACTTCCTCAACCAGTGGAAGAGGATTCCGTGTAATATAATTATTTCATATTATTTTATAGGTTCAAATTGTTACACCCTGTAAATTTAATTTCTTATCTTGTAGAGACATTTTTATATTTTGTACCACAGTTGAAATAGGAGTTGGAATTAAATGGTTGTAGAATCAACATATTGTGTTTAATTCATAGACCATAATAATTAGTTAGTTGCAATCACCCTCAAATTAGGGTTAAATATATTGCACCTTTAAAGTATAGAAGAGAATGGCTTACATGGAAATTCCTACTAAAAAATATAGCAATTGAACATAACCCAAATATAGAAGCAATAATATTTTTAGATAATCTAATTTGTAGTAATCCGAGAAATACTTATTGGAGAAATAGGGAGAAACCCCTCATCGTTCATATATATAATTATTTAAAATCACTGAATTTTGATCTATATACTAGTGAATTACTCCCATGCTATAATTTTGAATTAAACTATCAGCTGACCCCGATAAAAGTTGAAAACCTGATGGGTACAAAAAACGATTAATTAGGATCTATTCAACTTCAAAAAATTTCAAATAAATATCCTTCTCATATAAAGTTCTTTACTGATGGATCAGTTGATGACTTAGTTAATGTAGGATTTGGGGTTTTTAGTCCTGAATTAAAATATTCATTCTCTTCGAAATTACCCAGATTACCCAGATTTGCACAGCAGAATTGATTGCCATTAATCATGCATTACAAGTCATTTTGGAAAAAGAAATTTCGCAAGCCAGAATGCTATCAGATTCTAAAAGTGCTTTGCAAAAAGTCAGTCAGTATTTTCTAAGGAAACAGAGCATATTTAATTTCTAACCAAAAGAGGTATTTTACTATCCAAAATGAATGATATTCAAATTATCTTGGCTTAGATACCTGGACACTCTGATGTCTTAGGGAATTTAAAAGCTGACCAACTTGCCAATATAGGTAGAATTCTGAACACTTCAGCGAATGTCAAACTGCATTATTCCAATATTCACCCATTTATTAAGCAGCAGATTTGGAAATGGCCAGATGAATTTAAACTTATTAATAAAAAAAAAAAAAAATATTTTTACTCCAAAGTTGTTCCGCAGTTACCAAAGTATCCATGGTTTAGTAAGTTTGGATTTATTAAAAAGCAAACGAGTTTAATAGATTTTTTTCAAACCTCGGAAACGAAATGGCAAATAAAATACCCACAACAAACTTACCTGATAATTTTATCAGTAATGATCAAATCAATTCGAGTATATTTCTACGGCCAATATCAAAAAATGAAGTAACTATTTTTATTTCGAATTCAAAAAATAATTGTGCACCAGGTCCAGATAAATTAGAAGTAAAAACAATAAAAAGCATCCATGAATATATTGTTTCTCCTCTAACACATATTATTAACCTATGTTTTCAGACTGAAAAAATTCCCCATCAATGGAAGCAATCTATTGTTACCCCTATATTTAAATCAGGGGATTCCAGCAGAGTAAATAATTATAGACCTATTTCATTAATAAACAATATAGCAAAAATATTTGAAAAGGCACTGAAGGCGAGGCTAACTTTCAAACTCACGGCATTATCTCCAGCTATCAACATGGTTTTATAGAAAATTCAAGAACTGAAACTGCAATTATAGATCTTATGAGAAAAGTAGTCGGTGCCCTGGATGAATCATTGGCATGCACTGCTGTATTCCTTGATTTAGCCAAGGCATTTGATACAGTCTCTCATGAAATACTTCTAAACAAACTAGAAGACTATGGAATTCGGGGCGTGGCGCTTAAACTTATATCTGATTACTTATATAATCGTGTTCAAAGAGTAAGGATTGGTTCTGAATTTAGCTGCGAATCAATTTTTAAAGTGGGTGTTCCACAGGGAACAGTCTTGGGTCCCTTGTTGTTTCTTGTTTACATGAATAGTATAACAAAAATTAATAATTTTCAAGGTCATCTTGTGTGTTATGCCATAATTTTCACCGGAAAAACGTGGGAAGACGTACATCGCAAAACAGAAGCTACATTAACTAGGTGACACTATGGTTAAACTATAACAAACTAACATTAAATATTAAAAAAACAAAATGTATTGCTTTCAGCCCGACTGCTACAAATCAGCCAATTAACTTACCGATTAAACTACACAGCCCAAACTGCGAGCTAAACAATTGCATATGTCCCACTATTGAAAAAGTCGCTTCCATAAAATATTTAGGTGTTATACTAGACCAATATATACGTTGGACAGAGCATATCACTTATGTTAGTAATCGAATAAGGGCTCTAATGCATACATTTTATGTACTTCGCGATATTCTCTCTAAGACAAAAATAATCATGACATATTCTTCATTAGTGGAATCTGTTTTAAGATACTGTATTACGGCATGGGGAGGGGTTTTTAACACTACACTTAATACTCTGCAAGTAACACAAAACACAATTTTGAAAATAATATTAAAAAAAGATAAATTATTCACTACCATACGATTATATAATGAAAACGAAATCCTCAACATTAAATCACTCTTTATCTACCAATGTATCATAAAAGTATATAATAGCCCTGAACTATTTCAATATAAACAAACTCGATTGACTCGCTCTACTACAAATATGGACCTTTCTACTCAACTTTTTAAAAAATCTCTAACCCAAAGATCCTTCTTTTACTTTGGTCCCAAGTTCTACAATCTAATCCCCATACATCTCAAACAAAAAAGTAAACTATCTATATTCAAACAAAATATTAAAAAATATATAATAGATAACCAAATCACATTTACTGCTATAATGTTGTAAGCTATACCTGATTTAAAATTGAAATTTGTTGTTAAGTATTTGTATTAAATGTTGGAATAACTCCTGGATAACCCTCGTCTGCTTCGCTCTGCATATGTACTCAATCTAAAAAAAAAAATTGTATCCTACTTATTTTTATACCTACTTAGGCACTAAAATATAAAATGTACGTTTTATTTCAAATCTTTTAGAATCAGCACAAGCAACACAGGCAGCTTTTGCTTAGGCTTGTTGCTAATTCTAGATTTTTTGTAATCTATATTAATCTTAAAATATTATTATTATTATTATTATTTGTACTTTATTACTATTTGAATTTGAATAAATTGAAATTGAAATTGAATTACTAGAAGAATATATTCAAACATAGTAAAGCATAATATCTCTTCCAAACAAAATAATATATAATATAAAACGTGTTATCCATGTGTGTTATTCATGTGTTGAGGTTATGTTTAAAATTTAAAATTTTACATTTTATTTAAGAAATTCTTGTACAAAATATATATTTTCAGTAGTAATACTATAAGTACTTCAAAATAATCAGGTTATACATCGATAACTTATTGCATAATTATAAATAGTGTCAGTTTGACAGTTTAAATAATCCGACCGCGAAGCGGGAGGATTATTCTGTCAAACTGACACGATTTGTAATTATGCAGGAAGTTTGAGATGTATAACCGTATTTATTTTGAAGTACGTATTGTATTTGATACGATTATTTTTTGAGTAAATTAAGTAAATATCAACAATTTATTAATTTAAATACATATTCGTACAATGAAAATTACAATTATTAATTATTGATAAACGTCAAAATTTGACGGTCCTGTTAGTTAGTGTATTGTTGTCGATGTGGTTACTACAGAAATTAAATTATTGTAAATATTTTTGATTGGTGGAGCTACTCTATATATAATCAGGTATTATCGAAATTATACGAGGTAACTTAACTAAATTGAACGTTCTAATTGGTTAAAAGTTATACGAAAAAAATAATCAACAATATATCGGTAATAAACCTTACCTTATTAAATCAGACGGAATATACGATAGATAAAAATTATTTAGTACATCGGATGACCCAGATATTTTGAAATAAATCTGATCTGGTTAATATATTCGAATCAAGTAGAATATGAACTTTTGACACAAGGCATAAACGACAAATGACATTTGAGTAGAGATGTTTGTGTCAAAACAACGAAAACGGTTCTAACCGTTACAAAATCAAACGTATAAGATAATTAGTAAAATTAAGTCATCGAGTTAAATGGAAAATTTGCACGCCTTTCAACATTTTGTGCCGTTTTATCTATTCTTCTTTGCAATTTGGGAAATTTTTTTGATGATGCCTCTTTGACTGCTGTCAAAATTAATTCCTCATCAATTGGGCATTCCAACGAGCTGTCAAAATTAACTGACAAGTAGGACAATAGGCCCACACTGTGGGTCTGTCGTCCAATTTAGCAAGAAGTGTCGTGGTCTTCACCGATGTTAAAGTCATACAGGGCACAGTGGAATTACTTGACAGTGGTGGATGGCCTTCTTAAAAATTTATTGAAAATCCTGACGAAACAAAATACAAAAATCAGCTTGTAATCCCGAAAATTTGCGTACTAGAGATATTAAAACACCTCCACGATATGACCTCAGGAAGACATCTAGACGTAAAGAAAACATTGAAAAAGGTACGTAAAAAATTCTATTGGGTAAATTGTTCCGACGACATCAGGGATTAGTGTCGAACATGTACCACTTGTTCATCAAGCAACAGTCGTCATCGTAAACCTAGGGCTAAGATGCAACAGTATATTGTAGGAAGCCCATTTAAAAGAATTACCACATAGCGACGCAGGAAATAAATACATATTCGTCGTGATGGACTATTTTTCTAAGTGGGTAAAAGCTAAATTACAAAGGAACTGGGAAGATCCATACACTGTAAAAAAGAAAATTAATCACGTCATTCACCGAATTATCAATGCTCCCAGAGAAACCCATAGTGGTCTATCATAATCCACTTACACCATTTGAAAGGGACCTAACCTAAGATTTCGGGTACAGCCACAACAAGTTGGACAGAATCAAAATTCCAGGAGGAATGCATCTAAGGATGTAACGTTAGCCGGCTAGTACTGCCAAGTTACCAGGAGAAAGATGTTGCTATAAAGTAGATGTTGAGTTGCCACTAGTATAAGTGGATATATTTCTCAGAGATAAAAATAACTGTCAGTCAGATTAAAGATAGTTGTCAATCTTATTAGTTTTAAAAACTTGTATTTCCTGTAAATAAATGTTTTAAAATACTCCATGTGTTGTAATGCTTTTTTAAACATTTCTAAAAGATTTATTTGAAATATTTACTAATTATATTTTATAAACATTTTTTGTATTTGAAAAATAGATATTTTTATTATTTGGTAGTGATAGGGTAGGCATCACCCCTCTTGATTGTTTATTTGTATCTGGATCCACTTCCACCCCCACAGAAAGTTCCAGCGCACTCTGGAGGGCAGTATCGCAACCATTGGGAACGTATGATCTAGATCAGTGGTTGTCAAACTGTTTTGGTGACGGAACCTGTCTGAAAAGCGAAATATTTAAAGGAGCCCTAAACACATTTCTAAAAAAAAATGTTTATATCGTCTCCCTCTTTCTTCGCGGAGCCCCCACAAGAAAATCAAAATCATATCCTCTTTCCTCTTGGTGACTTCTAAAAAAAAAAGTTCCAAAATCATATCCTCCTGCCACTTTCCTCTTAGTGACTTCTAAAAAAATAGATCCTCTGAGCAAAATCATATCGTCCTTCCTCTTAGTGACTCAAAAAAAGCTTCTCATGCCAAGTTCCTCCCTTTTGTAGCGGGAGTACTGCTTTTTTTTATTATGACAATTATTTTATTTCGCGGAGCCCCCACAAAAACTTTGCGGAGCCCCAGGGCTCTGCGGACCACATTTTGAGTAACGCTGATCTAGATTATAGCTACATTTATTAAAATATTTTAAGTTGTGACGAAGTCACTAAATTTTATTTTTAATTAATCTTAAAAATGTATATTTCAATTAATTCCCGCCTGAGAACATGTAGAAGTTCCCCCGTGTTTCTGTTTCCCAGGAATCACCGTTTTTGAACAATTACGAGTACCCTCGTAGATTAAAATATTCTTATATTTGCCGAAATCTGAATGGGCATTTTTAGAGTCGATTTCGTATGAATTATCTACTTTTAATTGTCAAGGACAAGAAGGACATTTTTTTATATTTCTAAATTGTAAACAGTCAGCTGTAGTGGTGGGATCCCCACTCGGGCCTACTGGTCTTCCATCTTGCTTTACCGAAAAAGCATAAATTAAATCCCATCAGGGAATTACGCCCTCTTCTCTCTTGATTGCCGACAGCCGAAAACTATTCACCCTCAGTTAGTACCTAGTGCCGTGAGTACCGTGATTTAGTTTATCCATTAACCCCGTTTATCTGCTAAGGTAGGAACCGTATATTATTATTTTTTTTATATTGGCTTTTATATAATTAGTTGGGACACCCGTGTAACAAGTGAAGAATTTTGATTCACATCCAGGATATATTATTTCATCCCTCAGTGGGAAACCGTTGGCAATTTTTTATTTGAGGTTGGACCTAGACTAGACCGAGTGCTCTCTTTGTCAGCGACTATATCCAATTTCTTTTAAAAACTGCTCAGTTAACATCGAAGTGAGAGATTCGACCTGTTTTCGATTTTTTTATTATTTTATTGTTTTATTTTTTTTTTCTTTTTCGGAGGTTCGATCCGTTTCCTGGGTTAGATAGCTCTCTCTCCTGATGACGTTATCTAATTTCCCAAAAAGACGTTTAAATTAATTCGCATGCAATAAAGGTAAACCAATTTCAGCACGAATTCAAAATTAATGTGTGGGCTGAAATAATTGGTAATTTCATTGTTGGTCCTGTCATACTTCCACGAAGATTAACTGGAGAAAATTATTTAGATTTTCTACAAAATACGTTGCCAGAATTGTTAGAAGATTTACCTCTCCAACTTCGGAGAGATATGTGGTTTATACAAGATGGAGCTCCACCACATTTTTCTTTAAACGTTAGAAACCACTTGAATGAACAATATCCACACAAATGGATAGGCAGAGGTAATGACGCACCTGTAAACTGGCCACCACGTTCCCCAGACCTAACACCGATGGATTACTTTTTATGGGGACATCTAATATCCACAGTTAACAGGGAACCTGTAGAAAATGAGGAACAACTCTGGCAACGTATTCAAGATGCAATAAACAATCTTAGAGGTGATGAAGAAGTTATGGAAAGGATACATTTTAATTTTCTTCGACGTATAAATCTTTGTATGCGTGAAAATGGTGAACATTTTAAACAATTTTTGTAAAATCTCTATTTTGATTATGTTGTAAATAAATATTTTTGTGAAACCTATACACTCTAAATTATTAAAACAGAAATTTAGCGAAAACCATGAGAGTAATCGAGTCTTATCAGGAGTACCTTTTTTAAAGTAAATGATTTGCGCAATCTAAATTTCATACTCAAACTCCTTTTCTTCCATTGGCGTAGAATTTTTAAAGGTGCAATTATTTAAAAAATCAAGTTCTACGCCTATGTATTATTATCGGACAAAATTGTAATACCATTTTTTTGTCACATAAAATTCTACCAATGTACCAAATTTCAGTAAAATCGCATATGCCGTTTTAAATTTATATGGGAAAAACGATTTAAAAATTGTAACTTCAAGGCCCTCTGGAGCCCAAACGAAGCAACTTTGTACTAAGGTAATTTTACTTAAATCGACTTATTTTGGTCTGAGGAATATGTGGTATGTTTTTGTAAAGACCTTTTACAGACACCCTGTATATTATATTACCAATTTCTGTGTTTCTATTATTGCTGGTTCTTGACCGTTCTCTTTCAGGATACCGTAGAGTACGAGGTAGAAAGAAGATAAGTGTTTTATTTTTAATTATTCTAGTATAGTGGATACCTAGCAGTGACCGCCTGGAATTATTTTTACCTCCACTGAGTTTACCTTGAGTACACTCTGGTGTACTTCAGGGTCGCAGAGCAAACTGCGATACCAAAACTGGCGCCTGGTCAACCCCTATTTGGCATTCACCTTCATAGCGCCACACAGACTCGCTGATTCACTGTAGGTGAACCAGGAGCCTGTCACAAAGTTCACAATGAAAATAATGGCACTTGGAGACCAATAGTCGGTGGATTATATTGGACACTTAGTAATAAAGGCTTTAATAGCTATCTTTACGGTAACAATCCTGAACTAATTCTAAACGCTAAGGTAAACATTAAGCTGCTAATTATAACTCGACTTGTATTTTATTACTGGTTATGTAGGCGTTTATGGTCCACCTTAGCATTCAGAATACGTTCGGGATCGGCTCCGCGAATGAAGCTAATATATTTATGCCCATATTCTTCTTTTACGTATTAGCACACTGAGCTCCTCCACCTGATTTCAACTTGCAATATTTATTTAATTTTAGAATTTATATAGCATTTTTAGCCCAATCGAATTAGGTGAAGAACAGGCTTGAGATTCTGAAAAATTGGAAGCAGCAATTTTCCTTCGGAATTCGTTGGAGGGGGTCTCTGGTAGTCTAAATTCAAAAAGTTGGGATTCCAAAGTTGTCGCTACCTCCGCCATCTTGATTTAAAGGGTTATTTTTTGTATCTTGAATAACTCATTTATTTTCAATTTTACAAGGAAAATAGTTTTTACAAAAGTTATTTAAAATTAAATTTCCTACAATTCTGCTTTTTTTTGTACGATCGATTTTTTCGATTTAAACCCGAAAAGAGGGGGTGAATTTTTGCTTATAGAATAACTCGTTTATTTTCAATTTTACGAGAAAAATTGTTATAAACAAAGTTGTTTAAAATTAAATTTCCTACAATTCTGCTTTTTTTGTACGATCGATTTTTTTCGATTTATACCCGAAAAGAGGGGGTGAATTTTTGGTTATAGAATAACTCGTTTATTTTTAATTTTACGAGAAAAATTGTTATAAACAAAGTTGTTTAAAATAAAATTTCCTACAATTCTGCTTTTTTTTTGTACGATCGATTTTTTTCGATTTATACCCGAAAAGAGGGGGTGAATTTTTGGTTATAGAATAACTCGTTTATTTTCAATTTTACGAGAAAAATTGTTATAAACAAAGTTGTTTAAAATTAAATTTCCTACAATTCTGCTTTTTTTTTGTACGATCGATTTTTTTCGATTTATACCCGAAAAGAGGGGGTGAATTTTTGGTTATAGAATAACTCGTTTATTTTCAATTTTACGAGAAAAATTGTTATAAACAAAGTTGTTTAAAATTAAATTTCCTACAATTATGTTTTTTTTCTGTACGCTCGATTTTTTGTATTTACCCCTGAGAAGAGTGGGGGTAAACTCTTATCATTGTATTATCACGTTTCTTTTTAATTCCAGGTATCAGCAAAAAAAAACAAACAGAAAAAATAACGGTACAACATCAATAATAAACGTGACAATACAATACTTAGGTTCACCCCCACTCTTCTCAGGGATAAATACAAAAAAATCGATCGTACAAAAAAAAAACAGAATTGTAGGAAATTTAATTTTAAACAACTTTCTTTATAACAATTTTTCTCGTAAAATTGAAAATAAACGAGTTATTCTATAACCAAAAATTCACCCCCTCTTTTAGGGTATAAATCGAAAAAAATCGATCGTACAAAAAAAAAGCAGAATTGTAGGAAATTTAATTTTAAACAACTTTGTTTATAACAATTTTTCTCGTAAAATTGAAAATAAACGAGTTATTCTATAGCCAAAAATTCACCCCCTCTTTTCGGGTATAAATCGAAAAAAATAGATCGTACAAAAAAAAGCAGAATTGTAGGAAATTTAATTTTAAACAACTTTGTTTATAACAATTTTTCTCGTAAAATTGAAAATAAACGAGTTATTCTATAACCAAAAATTCACCCCCTCTTTTCGGGTATAAATCGAAAAAAATCGATCGTACAAAAAAAAGCAGAATTGTAGGAAATTTAATTTTAAACAACTTTGTTTATAACAATTTTTCTCGTAAAATTGAAAATAAACGAGTTATTCTATAACCAAAAATTCACCCCCTCTTTTCGGGTATAAATCGAAAAAAATCGATCGTACAAAAAAAAGCAGAATTGTAGGAAATTTAATTTTAAACAACTTTGTTTATAACAATTTTTCTCGTAAAATTGAAAATAAACGAGTTATTCTATAACCAAAAATTCACCCCCTCTTTTCGGGTTTAAATCGAAAAAATCGATCGTACAAAAAAAAGCAGAATTGTAGGAAATTTAATTTTAAATAACTTTTGTAAAAACTATTTTCCTTGTAAAATTGAAAATAAATGAGTTATTCAAGATACAAAAAATAACCCTTTAAATCAAGATGGCGGAGGTAGCGACAACTTTGGAATCCCAACTTTTTGAATTTAGACTACCAGAGACCCCCTCCAACGAATTCCGAAGGAAAATTGCTGCTTCCAATTTTTCAGAATCTAAAATACTAATCCGATTGGGCTATTTATATTTTGTTGATTTTTTTTTACAGATGCTGATAACATCATCCATATTCTTAGATTTTATAATACTGTTGGTAACGGGGCTTTATATTTTACACATCTATATATCTAAAAAGCACAAATACTGGAAAGAACGTGGGGTCTATTTTCCAAAACCGAAACCATTTGTTGGAAATTTTTTAGACATAGTTCTATTGAAACAATCTTTAGGAGACTGGTTAAAAGATTTATATGATCAGGTATTTTTTGTTCCTAAATTTCATATATTTATAACCCATTAACAGGGCACATTTAATTTTCTTTTTTTTAGAATGATAAAGACTTTTTTGGTATCTACGTTTTCGATGATCCCTTTCTCGTTGTAAAAGATCCAAAATTAATTAAAAACATTTTAATCAAAAATTTTAATAGTTTTTTGGATAGGACTGTCTCGCCTCTCGACCATTCACCATTTACTGCTCACATGCTTTTGTTTCAAAAAAATCCAGGATGGAAATTAGGACGATCTAAACTATCTGCAGTTTTCAGTTCTGGAAAAATGAAGTCTATGTTTCCACTTTTACTGGAATCTGCAGATGATATGGTACATTTTTTGCAAAAAAATCAAACTTCACTAGAGACTAGAGAACTATTTGCTAATTATACAACAGATGTTATTTCCAAATGTGCTTTGGGTAAGTAATAACTATATACAGGGTGTTTTACTGCGAAGTGTCTATTAAACGCAGACAACACAATTATACAATTCCTAAAAACCTATATTTGTTCCCCCTTCCCAACTGAATGTTTTATTAGTTTTGGTATATTTCTTTCACTTTTTAAATAGGAATTTTTTTTTTAAGTATCAAACCGATTAGAATATTCGTAAGTGAAAAATTCAGTTTCGAAGTCGGAAAAAAATTTACAAATTTTTCCAGGGTCAAAACAACACCTTGTATAAATAATTTTTAAAAATTGCTTAACACATTTATAAAGAGCACAAACAATTGAATTCGACGACGTATTTTTTATTTTGGCGCAGATAATGTAAAGTTCAAAATTTGAGTTTATCAGAATTATGTGATTCAAACTGTAATTAGTAAGATTTGTATTAATTGTATGACGTTATAATTAATATTATACATTCCAATTTAATAATTTTTAGAATTTATGATAAAATCATTTTTCTCTAACCAATTAAAATATCTAATTAAAGGTCTATTTTGTAAACCCCTGGGTCGGTGGTGTAGCGGTCTGACGTGCTTATATTCATTTATAAGCAAGTTTATGTGCCAGAGACTGCTGGGCTTCGAATCCCAGACCATGTGGATTTCTAATTAAATTGCATGGTTCGGTATATGATTTGATGTGTGCCGTATTAATAGAAATTCAATTTCTGTTGATATGACATGCATATTATAAAAAATCGCCATACATTACCGTCTCGATGATGGTGGGTGAGGTTTTCCGGGTTTTTCTCACCTGTAAGTCAAATGGCACCATCAATCATCTTTAAGTCGCCTTGTCGTCTTGTGTCAAATGGATTTTGCTCTGCCCAAATTGTAGATACCATCTGGTGTATACTGAAATTTATCCGTGAACAATGTCCTATTCAAAATTCTGCTATTTCGAGTTATCGATCTATTTAAATTACCTCTCGAAACTTCATCTCCAACCTCTTTACTTCTTATACATGAAAAGGGTACAAACATTGTTTTTGCAATTTTTGCCAAACCGTAGAATGGGGCACATTTATAATATGACTAATTTTGCTTGTGCTTACTTTGGGATTATTCTCAACTTAATCTAACATATTTTGTTCCATATCTAGGTGCTTCTCCCTGAGGTTCACTTAATTTTGCTGTTGGAAATTGGCCATGTGTTCTGAGCAAAATAAATTCCTTAGCAAACGTATTGTGATGTACTGGTCTTCGCCCAGGAAATCGAGTTTTGTATTCCCTTCTTTTAGCGCAGATCTACCGTTACCATCACAAAACCCGTAAATAAATAAAATGTCAGAATATTTTCCATTAGAATATTTTAAAAATAGACACAAAAGAAAAATTTTCAACACAAACGTCTTTTGAGAACTACAACTGTCAAAACGAAACTATAATATCCTGTTATTATCATAGCCTGCTAAAATTAATTAAGTAAACTTGCTAAGCTCACGGTTCGTGGCCTCTTCGTCTGTTGCTAAGGAAGGCTGTGACGTCACGGAATAAAAAATCGTGTTGATAGAAAATATTCTGCTGCGGTTCGTAAAATATTTTTTTATTATTTAGTGTTGTTTATATTTTTATTTTTGGACGATACATCTGCGTTGAAGTTTTTATAAAATCGGTAATTTGATTTTTTAAAAGACAAGCTACGAATCGCCATGGAAAAATCATGTAATGAATTCCATCAAATTTCAAATGAATTACTTTTTACTTTCCTAACTGTATACAGATAAGGAAAGTATAGGAATCATGATTTTTTTCGACCTCGAGTTTTCGACGGATTTTTACGTTTTGGGGTACCCTGCATCTGTTTTGACTATTTTCGCGATGATGTGTGTATGTATGTGTACGTGTGCGTGTGCGTGTGCGTGTGCGTGTGCGTGTGCGTGTGCGTGTGCGTGTGCGTGTGCGTGTGCGTGTGCGTGTGCGTGTGCGTGTGCGTGTGCGTGTGCGTGTGCGTGTGCGTGTGCGTGTGCGTGTGCGTGTGCGTGTGCGTGTGCGTGTGCGTGTGCGTGTGCGTGTGCGTGTGCGTGTGCGTGTGCGTGTGCGTGTGCGTGTGCGTGTGCGTGTGCGTGTGCGTGTGCGTGTGCGTGTGCGTGTGTATCCTCGATAACTCATGAACGGATACAAAAAAAACCACCAAATTTTAAACTTAAGCTTTATTCCGGCCTGGATTGAATTGATTAGATTTTGGACCATTTTTATAGTTTATGGAATATATCTGTTATTTACGTTTGGAGAAGAAAATTTTTATTACTTAAAATATTATTATCTATAATTTTTGTTTTATACAAAATTTTCCTAAAATGGTCCGTAATCGTAAAATCTGAGAAAATGTAAAAAAATAAATTTTTTATAAAAATTATTCAAATGAAAGTTGTTAGTAATATAATTCTCTATAATTTTTATTAAATACATAATTTCTTTAAAATAAACCGTATTCGAGATATTTGAGAAAATGTGTAAATTACGAATTTTGAAGAAAACTCAAAAACAGATAAAGGAAAAAACATTAAATTATAAACTTAAGTTTTATTTCGGCCTGAGGTGAAATGATAAGATTTTGTACAAAGTCTGGGGGGTACTTTATAAAAGGTCGTTTTTGTATTTTATGAAATATATCTGTTATTTATATTTGGAGAAGAAAATTGTTTAAATAAAAGTTACTTCTAATATTATTATCTATAATTTTTATAAAATGTCAAATTTTCCTGAAATGGTCCGTATTCGAGAAATTTGACAAAATGTGCAAAATTCTGATTTTTAAGAAAATTGGTAAACTAAAAGTTGTTTGCGATATCGATCCCTATAATTATTGTTTTTTTACATGATTTTTCTAAAATAGATAATGGAAAAATTGAAGGAAAAGTGCTAAATTTAAATTTTTCAGTATTTTCGTTTTCAATGAATATCTATAGAAAAATGTTTCAAGTTAGATGTATGTGGAAAATGTATATATTTAGTTTAAAATAACCGGAAACAGACTATAATCACCAGATAGGAAAGTCATGTGTTGGACACATCAGATTATTATTTGAATTATAAAGAGAAATATTATTGTGCGAATGATTTATTTTAAACATTTGGGTAAATTCAGGTCACACTTTGTTTATATCCCGAAATATTTTTAAATTGCGACAAGCCAGGTGCGAGACCTGCGTGAAGTTGGCCCTACCATGTTATGATAATTACACCAAAGTTGTACCAATATTTTGCAACTAATTTGCAACTTTAGGCAACCGGTATAAAAAAATTTGCAACCTTACATGTTTGTTCTAATCGCTAAAACAAAATTGGTGGGGCCAAATTCACGCAGCCTCGCCACATCGTCGTATTGACCTCGAACCTTTTTCATAATTTAGCAACTAATTTGCAACTTTAGGCAACCTTCGTGAAAAAATTTGCAACCTCGAGGTTACGCCGGAAGCGAATTCCTAAGTTGTTGGGGCTTAATTCATGCGGCCCCGCCACATCGTCCTATTGCCCTCGAACCTTTTTCATAATTGGCTAGCTTGATAATATACAAACTATCCAAATGGCTGGCTGTTTTGATGGAAAATTATATTTCTACTAAAATAGCTATGAATATTGGTTGGTTTGTATATTATCCAGCTAGTTTACAAACTATACAAGATTTTTTGCAAAAGCGCAAACCACAAGAAAATTATACATATTAACCGTTGTTTTTGACTAATTTAGAAACTATCCAAAGTATTTGGATAAATTATGGACCTAATATTCGTAGTAACACGTTATTATGTGTTACTCGCTGATTAGTATGTAAACTGACCAATTCTCTTTGGTTAATTTAGTTTAGGATAGTCAAAAATAAAGTTTATTTATAGGTACAACATATCATTACTATTAGATACTTATAAAAAATAAGTAAAATAAATAAAAGTGGCACAAAAATACTAAGTTCACTATATCACTATAATCACTTCCAAAAGAAGGTTTTCAAAATGTTGCTGTTGATTCATTTTCACCTACTCTTAAGAGTTTGTTTAAACAAACTTTGCAAGACACCCCAGTAAACAGCACATAACACTCACCATAAACATAACATCACTTTTCTAATAAATTAATCAAAGAGGATTGATCAGTTTGCATACTAACCGACGAATTGGTTATTATATTTTTGCCTCGTCTCGTAAATAAGATATATGTCGCATATATTCCCTTCTTCACCAATCCCCTCATCACAACACTTTGCTTCAGTCTTTGTTTATGTGTCGTAAAGATCACATCTATATTAAATTTCCTAGAAAACAAAAAACAAAGTGTACTGATGACTAAACTTAATAATAATAAACATTAAAAAAAAAGTTAAATAAGCGTTCTCCGCGTTAAGAACGTGTTGTATAGATGGTTTAGCCAGAAATTCATCGATTGAATCTACAAAGTTTTGGTTTTGTTAAGCAATTCTCCCGTCATATCAACAATAAAGTTATTGAAAACGGTAAGTAATTGCCTTAATGTCGAAAATTAATACCTATTTTATTTGTACGATTTTTTCACTGCTAAATAGTTAGGTATTGAACGAAAATTTTTAGTATTTTTTATGATACCTACTAGTAAAAGTTCGTTTCTTCGTTATCATTTTAAATTCTAGTGTGTAGTAATTTCTTTGCGAAAGTAGTTGTTATTGGCATTTTCTTTTATAGGCTTAAGGTAAAGAAATTTTTAAATGAAAATAGATATACATTGAAACTTGATATCTAGTTACCTAAAACATTTATTTTTTGCAGTAGATAATGTTTCTGACGACAGTTTTATTTTTATCCTTTATTGAATTATTGAATGATTAATGACATCGTTGGACACACTGTAATTGATAATAAATTTATATCGTTTACTTTTTGTAATAATAGTAGATTATTAGGATTTTAACTTAACTGATGACATTATATACGAATATTTTCCTACACTGTTTGTGATAACAGTACATAATAGCAGTTTATTGTTTGTAATAATAGTATAAATTGAGATTTTAACTTAACTGATGACATTATAATTATATCGAATATTTTTCTGCACTGTTTGTGATAACAGTAAATAATAGCAGGTTTACTGTCTGTGATGACAGTAGATATTTTCAGGTTACTGTTTGTGATAACAGTAGAAATAAATGGCTGACTGTTTGTGATAACAGTAGATATCAATGGCTGACTGTTTGTGATAACAGCGATATCAATGAGATTCCTGGACTGTTTGCGACGACAGTTAATAATAAGAAAATCCTGCACTATTTGGTAGGTATAACGAATATTTACATATTATTGTTTGTGACAACAGTAGATACAGAATTTTGCTGTTTGTGATAACAATAGTTGGTTACAATAAAAGAATATTTTCTAAGAGTATTTAAAATATTTTTTAATAATGTTATTAAAGAATATTCTGATTGTGACATTGGACATTCATGATTTAGAAGCCATACCTATATCCATTTATGACATCAGACTATTATCATTTATATCATGTAAGTATATATCCTCTACTGCTTCATCAAGTTATGACATCGGATAATTATGAATTACATCCTTTTTTTTAATCTGATTGTGATATCAGTTTATTTAAATTACCAGATCGGATATATTTTTACATTCCAAATTTTCTGGGACTGCGCCATTAAATCAGATTGGATAGGATCGGATAATCAAGAGTTATATCCTAATTTTCAGACTGATTGTGACGTCACACATTCATTATGTAGGTATATTAGGCTACATTCCGGTTACAAAATCGGATATAATTTATAAGTAGTAATAAAATTAAAATAAATATACATTTTTGACTGCATTATAAAGTTATGGTCTGATCCTAACATCGGATAATCACGAGTTACATCCTCATTTTAATTTGATTGTGAAACCAGATATTCAATATTTATTTTGTGCTATTTTCCGACTACGATATCGGATATAATTTATGTATATTTATAGAATGAAAAGCAAGTACCTATACAACCTATAAGTCGTCATTGAGTTACAGTCCGATCATGACATTTAATAATCATAAGTCTCGATCATGAGTTACATCCTAATATCAATCTGATTGTGACATCAGATAATGACTATTTATTTTAAGTTACATCTCGACTAACACAGTAGCCAGTAATGCATTTTTAACCGGTCAATATCTTTAATTTTATACATTTCCGCCTTTTAATATAATTTTATAAGTACTACTACAGTAAACAAAAAGGTGAAAGTCGTGGTGGTGGTACCATTATGAGACTCTCAGCCTTGGTATCCGTTATTTTTATTTTTATTGCTATGAGTAGATCAGACATTGATATTCACTCCTAATAAGGACTTACTTTCTTTTGATAGGATAACCCACCCTTTCTCAGGAATAATTTCCCTGGTGGCAGGGATATTATTCAGTAAACTCTCATGGATATCGGATACTATACTTAAAAAATATAACTCCTGATTAAAATTGTAGTTGGAAGTCCATGTTAGAATATTTAACAAGGCAATTTTATAGTGATTCATCATATAATTCACTAAACTGTTACAGATTAGATATAGCGCAAATAGCTGAACCTGAAATGGCACAATATTTTCAGGTAAAAAGATTTTTTTAGAAGTTTTTTAGGTTTAAGACCAGATGTGCTTAAATAAGAAAACACGTGGGACATAAATGTAGTGTCAAAACTTTACCAATAAATTAGCAGTGTTATTGGTCTTATATACTGGCTAGCACATTCAAATTTTATAGCCATAGAGATACAGAATTGTCAGAAAAGAAGAAGAAATTCAGAAAAAGGTAACGAAAAAAGTAAAGATATCAGCTAACAATAGAGTTTATCCCATGTTAAACCTTCCGTTTTCTTTTATACAAACCAGGCATTTGCGTAGCAACAACCTTGTTAGAGTATATAGAAAAAATTAAAGACTTAAGAGGTAATTGTGGTAGCCTCTGTACATTATAATTAGGAAGCCGCATCATGCTGCGTCTACGCAGACCATCAGCTTATGGATGAACTTCATTTTGAGTAATTGCTATGGAGCAATTTTTTCTCTTAGAGCACATGACATATCTCTATTTTTTAAGTTTTCTTGAAAGTGGGTCAATTATGACAATATAAATTTTAAACTTGTAATCAGTTAAATATAAATAAAATGTTTTATCGTAATTTCTGTTGCAACATGCTTTAAACAGCGACATATATCCAATTTACGAGACGAGGCAGAAATATAATTATAAGATCAAACGAACTTACCTGAAGTGAAGTTCGATCTTAATTATATGATGCCTCGTCAAAGTAAATAGACCCACCCAATATTTCTAAAGTCCCCTTTAAGTTGCAACAAGTATGCTATGAAATGACTTAAGCAAAGTGTTGAAATGAGGGGATTGGTGGAGAAGGGAATATATCAAATAGTTCCAGCTTTTAACCACAACTTATACAATACAGCTAAAACACTCTCTTGGCGGCAACGGTTTGCGTCGATTCCGTCGCGCATTGCTTAAGCTCCGCCTTCGGACGGAAAAGACGGCTTTGGCGTTCAGAAGCGTACTTAGGTAAGGTATCGAGCCGTGCGTATAATTTCGTTTATTGCATAATTTCGTTGAGCCTATAATTTCGTTGATTTTGTTAGAGCTCTCTGTTGTATTAAGTTAAAGGTACTGTTATTATTTTGATGACTCTAGCTGTGACTAGAATGAGTGAAAAAAAGACATCTTCTGTTTGTGCAGTCAAAAGCTGTTTTAATAAGGGTTATACCTGCAAGAAAATATTCTTTTATTTTCCTAAGGACCTAAACCGGAAAGTACCACATTATAAGAAATGTTTATTGTTAATAAATAATTTATACAGGGTGTCCCATTAGTGTGAAATTGTTCAATATTTCAATTTGTTTTGTAGACACGCAAAAAAGTTTTAAAAACAAGTTATCTGGATTTAAAAAACACATATTAAACTGACCGTGTAAGGTGCATCTACTAACCAAAAAATGATTTGCAAACACTGTGCATTTAAACCTTTAAAGAATAATTAATATCCGCGTCAAATAGACCTTAAGTAGTAAATTTGACCCTGTTCAAAATAATTTTTCTACGCCCACATAAATATTAGCTAATCTACGCATAGACTAAAAAACGAAAAAGTATGCTATCGTGTTTAACTAAACGAATAAATTTCAAATCCATTTTAGGTAGTGGGAACACTTAAAAAAAATGGAAAACAAAATTTTTAATCAATCTACATGATACTAATTTAATTACGAGTATTAAAAATAAAATCCTAAAAGTTTCGATAAATTATTTTAAAATTAGTTATTTTGTCTAAATAACCTAAAATAATTTTTAAATTTGTAGATTTTCGTCAGTGGGTCGTAGAAAAAATATACTGTAGAACTCGAGTGGATTGTCTACATTCACTCTTGTTGCACAAAACTACTATTTATTTGTTTTAATGTTTACATCAGTAAATAGGAACTAAATTAATTTACTTTTTAAGTTTTCTTGTATAAATCGATATTACTTTCTCCAACTACAAATTTAGTACCTACCTAAAATAGGTACTAATTATGTAATTTCGCGTAATATTGTAATTCAAATTTAACATTACTATCAAGTTTCAAAATTTCCTACTTCGTTACGGACAGATAAAAATTGAATATAATATATTAATAAAAACTGTCAAAATATTACTTCTACAAATCTTTATTCCAATGAATAAGAATACATCTAAAAAAACCAATATTGTTAAAATAAAAGCACAAGTGACCGATTCTTTATAATAACCCGGAATACCAACGAGTTCCCAGACCTCAGGCGAAGCATTTATTTATCTAGGTATAAACCCTTTTCGCGATGAGTACCACTTGATTTGCATCCATGGGCGTGACAAAAGTCGTTAACAATTGAAGATCTTAGTGTAAAAAGGATGCAAGCCACAGTTTGTCGTGAAGTGACTGTTTTAGCTCAAAACATATGTTAACAAGGATATTACTAGCCGCATACAAATTATTTTACCTCTAATCCGAAAGATGTGCTATTTTTCGTAATATTCATATTTAAATAATTTTTTTATTTATGTTTGACAGAATTAAAGCATATTTAAAACTTAATTTCTCAAAACTTACTTAATGTGGCATATAGCCAACCTTATTACGCCAAGGCCTTCAATTATTTTAATAATAAAAATATTTTTTAATCCGGGCCCGACTTTTCCGTCGAATCTAACAGAGATAGCACCATTCCGTCTTGCTTGGTTCTCGACCGCCAAATCAAAGGCGCCGACACGGAGTTGTGGAGCTGTATTGTATAAGCTGTGTTTTAACCATGTGGTCGAATCAAAGCATATACTGGGGGCGACATATATCTTATTTACTTCGACGAGGTATCATATAATTAAGATCGAACGTCACTTCAGGTAAGTTCGTTTGATCTTATAATTATGTATTAGGTTCACACATTATCCAAATACTGTGGATAGTTTATAAACTAGCCAAAAACACTGGTTAATTTGTATACTTTTCTTGTGGTTTGTACTTTGGCTATAAATATTGTATAGTCTGTAACCTAGCTGGATGATATATAAACAAACCAACATTCATAGCCATTTTAGTAAAAATATGATTTTTCATCAAAATAGCCAGACATTTGGATAGTTTGTATACTCTCTAGCTAGTCTATAAACTAGCCAAGTAAACACTTTAACCGTAACATGGCGATTACACCTCCAAGAGATAACAAAATAAAATAATGCGCCTTTTAATGTTTATCACGGTGCTGGTGCGAAAGTATGGGAATATTTACTTAATTCTTTTATTAGTTATAAATGTACCAATTATTTAACCTTCAAATATGGCAAGTCAGAATTAGATGAGCAGTGGCAAATATAAAAATGGGAGAAGTTATCTTAGTTAATGGCTAAACATTCATGCTATTGTTTCAAAGATTTATTTGTGTTCACTTGTATTAAATGAGATAACTCCTCCCATTTTTGATTTGCCGGTGCTCATCTATTTCTGACTTGCCATCTCAATCTTGTCGTACTGTAAATACCTTCTATCCTAAATGCGGACCTATAATTAGATATCTTTGATTGATTAGAAAAAAAATTATTTAATCATGAATTCTAAAATATTAATTAAAACATCATACAATTAATACAAATCTCAGTAAATACATTTTGAGCCACCATAATTCTGATAAACTAAAACTTTGAACTATAACTTTCTCGATCACATCGCAGATAAAATGTTCCACCGAAATGATCTGTCTGTTTCAGAATATTTTTTTTTAATTATAAATAATATCCTGTTAAAATTTTAAATTGTCTCAAATATATTTTTTCAGTTCTTTTGAAAAATAGTTTTGCAAGCATCTGGAAAAGTTGAATACCCGACTAAATGATCTGATTTATTAATATTTTACTATTTAAATATTCAGTTTAAAGGTATATAAATGTCAGATTGCCTCCTGGACATTTTTTGTAAAAAATAATTCTTCACTTTGGAAACGGGGTTGATTTAGCCCCACTAAAATTCTGTTAGGGTATTATAGGAGAGGTATGGGACAAGTTTAGAGCTTGCCTCAAATATCTACCCAAAAATGTTCGCCGTTGGAATATAAAGATTTGGTATACTGAAATTCAAAATAGGCTGTTAAGAATGTTTACAGAATTGCCATATATTGAAAGGATAATTCCTTTCATAACTTAGCACTATAATATATCGTACTTAAGATTACTTGTCTCAGAGGTAAATTACTACGGAAATAATTTTACATCACACATCCGAACCAAATTGTCTGGTTCAACTTTTACTTCCCAAGTCTTAAACTGTTATTTAATTTTTTGACTAGCAATAAAATGGATAGAGCATAATGCACCAATGCATTGAGTAAACGAATATAACAAGAGAAGCAATGGTTGTGTTAAAACGCGTACCCTATTGCTCTCTCATCGGAAGTCTCTTTCATGGCGAATACGGCACCTCTCTGCCTACAAACCTGGCGTCCGTACAGTGGCGGCAGTTATTGGATTGTAGATTTTTATTTCACAGTAGGTACACAGGCAAATTGTGATTTCTTTAAGAAATATTGAATTATCGCACAGTTTATATATTTATGCTTTTGTTAAATTTTATTATTCAGAATTTAAAATTAAATAATAAATAACTAGATTAAATAAAGAGTTTTATATTACCTACCTAAGTAAATAATAAACGGAGAACATCAATGTTATTTCTAATAATTGTAGTAATGCATCTAAAATATGAAGTGATCTGCAATAAATTATATAATTATTTACTATTTCTAAAACAATATTAAAAAATGTCAAGTTTCATTGAATTAATTTATCAAAAAATAGTACCTACTATTTATGCGCATAGGTAATTTTAAAATGTAAAATAAATATACTTTTTAATAAAAAAACATGTTACCAACAAATATTTTATTAAAACAAAAACTTAAATTAAATTATTTACAGGGACTTTTATTCTTAGACGTAAACATAAACTGAAAAGAAACTGGAGATATATACCAAATATTAGTTTATAAAGAAAGTACAACTAAAAATTAAACAGAAACAACAACTATAATTTTTAATTAATTTATAATGAAAAAACCTGCAGAAAATTAAATTTACAGACAGTGTGTTTCAGTCGTATACGTAAACCTATCAAAATGAAAAGAAACTTCATGTTTTGAACTGAAAATTAAACAATAACAATTTGTAAAATTCTTTTATAATCAAAAATAAAACAAAAATGTATTTCATTCCTAAATTCCCAAATTAATCAGAATAAAAATTGGAGAAAAGGATATTAAAAATTTAGAACAAAACATCGTTAGGTACTGGATTTCTTTAAAAACTTTAAAAAATAGATATGTGTCTACTTAAGTTGGACTCATATGCAAAACTTTCTTTAATTGGTTTCGTGAAAAAAATTTATTCTTGATAAAAAGTTTTGCATGGTCCAAAATATGTAATATAATCATCAGATATCATATTTTAACAGATAAGAGAGATATATTCAGTATTGAAATTTATAACCACAATTAATTTATAATGTAAAACGTAAATAAACACCAAACCTGAATTTTCATACTAACTGGCTGTAATTGCATATTTGAATATAACTTTTAATTCAAAATAACTTTACCTTATAACACTCTTCCGTATTGTGAAAAATAAAGGACTTTATTCTGGAGTAAAATTTATATTCTTTGTCGAACTCCTATACGTCTTAAAAAAATTGATATCTGATGATTGTATTATAGGTTTTGGACCATGCAGAACTTTTTATCAACAATAATTTTTTTCACAAAATAATAAAAGAGTTTTCCATATGAGTCCAACTGAAGTAGATTGTATATTATGAATTGATTTTTTTTTATTTTGATGATGACAAAATGATTACTTTTCGATGTGGTTTTGGGAACTCAGACCGAAGCAATAATTGTTTTTTATCTTGTTTGGCCATTTCTCATTTTAAATGTCGAAACATATATATTAAATGTTAAATAATGATACTTGTGTTATTAGGATTTTATAAATAGTGATTTATAAGAAAAAATATTTCTCTTTTCATTTATTTAAAATGTATACAATAATTTCTTATATTTAACCCATTCTGCTTTTCTGAGGTTACTTTTGAAGATAAGGTGAACATTTTTAAGCTGTTTTTCGAAAAACTGTCAAAGAAAAAGTAATACAAACGAATGTATTATATACAGTAAGGATGAAAATTGTACCCTACTCTATTTTAACTTCTTAATAAAAAAGGATAATGACAAAACAAAAGAGATATAATATTTTTGTTATAACGGGATGCACTTTACTTGAGATAAGTAAGATAGAGGAGTTAACTAGCTTTAAATTTTCTAATGGAAAGTAGGGTCATGTGATATCTCATTTGAAAGATATTTTTTATATTTTTACGTTATATAAACTGATTTAGGTTTTTATGATTTTACAGAAATTTTATTAAATAAATTCATAAAGTAGGTTAAATTCTTTTTTTTTATTTACCGCTTCAACCTCAAAGGATCATTACCGGAGGTATAATACCTTATAAATGCTGTTTTTTACAATAGTATACAATGGAAAATTAACATTTTGGCTAGTATACAGTAAATGTCAGTATCTTTTATAAATTTAAGTAATTTTTTACTGTTAGAGGGATTTAACACTGCACAAATGTCAATTTTTTGTAGCTGGTACTTTGTTCTTATACAGACATGTGCCTTTACTAATAAGTTACATTCTTGATAACTCTCGTATTAACAATTATTGTTTATTACTAAGAAAACGCTTCTCGTATTTACTAAAACAAATAAATCAAGAATATCAAAGGTGATTTAAAAACCACTTGACGTATTAAATTTTTCATAATTTCTTGGCAAAAAAAGCTTATTAAAAAATTATCTTCTAACATTATCTAACATTTCTAGGATTATTGCGGCACACGAAGATTATCAAGAATGAAATTTTTTGTAAAAACAAAAAAAAATAAAACTGTTCCAATACGTTGTTAAAGTCCATTATTAGGATTATGAGACAGTTTACAATATATTTTAAATAGTAGATACGCATCATTGCCTCCTTCCTTAAAATAAACATCTACTGGGTTTTCTATTTAAGTTAAATAAATTGTGTTCTTTTTAAAAAACCAAACTTTTGGAACTACGTATACAGGGCGTAATAAAAATAATGCAATAAAACCTAGGATTTTTACGAGACTCTTAAATTAAAACTTAAATCATTATTATTTTGTAATACACTGCTTGAATTTCAATTTTGGTTGTATGTATATTTTGAGAGATATTCGTACAGAGTACAGGTTTTCCGTATTTTTATATCTCATTTTCATTAATTAAATAGCGTTTTTATGTATGGACATGGGCATGGAATATCTCGAAAAATATTCACATTAAAGAAGTGAGACAATAATCCTTTGTGTACCTAAAAACATTGCTAAATTCAAAAATACAACTAAAATTTAAATTTAAGTATTGTCGTACAGTTGTTTTAATTACATTTTTTATTTTACGCCCGGTAATACAAAAATGGAGGATCTTCGGATATGTTTATAAAGCAAGTTCTACTTATTTTTTAAAGTTCTATCAGCTATATCATTTATGCAAGGTTTTTTTGAAACTTCTTGTATATGCACCTGTATAAAAGGCAACAATTCACTAAACCAGACAATCACATTTTTACGTTAATTTTGGCCAGGAGTATAAGTATATGAACGCATTGTTAAATTGTAGCCCATGATCAGGGGTACCTGCAGGAGAATATTTTGGAATTTGAAGTCTCATTTAAATATTCGAAATATTAATATTACAATATTTCAATTTTTTTGCACACGTCTCCGAGAATCGTATTACAGTTAATATAAACTATCTAATTGTATGTATCATGTTACAATTATTTTGTCGCAGCTACGAATACAATATCCCTTCATTACCCAGTTACTAAAATAAGCAGCATTCGTTCTACTGCTATTAGAACAACCAACAAAAACGCTCTTATGAGTTGCCGTAACGTTCATTGTCACAAATTATGAAAATCAAAACTATTAAAATCTTGTAAATAACCGCCAAAATCGATCGCCCAGAGCTCTATTAGGAAGTCTTCACCGAATGATGATAAGCAGTCGACTGAGATTCTGAGAACCAATTGACTGTATTCGCCATCTATTTGTCAGAACCATTGCAAGGTACGGTCGGTGCATAAGCGTTGCTTCTCTTGTTATATTCGTTTACTCAATGACCAAAGCAGTGATTCCCAAAGTTTGACCCGCGGCACCTTCACAGGAACGGGGTGCCGCGAAATATTGTAAAAGCTTCCATAATTACAAAATGGGTTAAGCAAAACGAAAATTCATTCAAAACTCGTTTTCTAAAACTGCAAGGCAAACCGTCGTTTCTTTAAGGATATTTTGTATCAGTGAAAAGGAAAACTACCAAAGTTAGAATGTGGTGTGACAAAAGATAAAATAATATACATTAAAACCAATTGCAATTAAAATGTACATTTCTTCTGCAAAGAAGTGCAAATGAGTTATTGTTTCTTAACCTTTAAATAACCCTCAACTAACGCATATCCACCCTCACTGTCAATTTTTAATTTAAAATGTAAGTGAAATTAGTACATAAGTATGTAAAAAATTGAAAATTTATTAAATACTAGGCAAAACGCTTTCGGCTTAACAAAGCCATCATCAGATTTGTCCTAAAGCGTTAAAAATTAAAACTTTTTATTTTAAAACATGACAAAAAACTTACATTTGTGATACCTTCCACATGGAGTCAATTAGATTATACATAGAGCTGTTAACAACAAATACAATTGAAAAACATTTAGGGGCGGTAAAGGCACCAAACCCCAATTAATCCTGTTAAAATTATACTAAATTGTAAAAATTGTACATGTTTTGAAAGGTACAATAGGTGACAAAAGTCCCCAAGTTTGACATTTGACAGTAGACATATGACACAGACAGACTGACACAAAAAAATATGAAAAGAAGAAAGCGCGTTCGAGTGGTTCTGGAGTCAACCCAAGTTAGACCAGACTTATCATCAAAAAACTAAAAAAAATATAATGAAAAAAAGGGGGAGGCATATACTAGGCTTCTAAGAATATGAATCATACAGAGGTCCTAAGAAACCTAAGTATATTTGGTTTCGGGAAACTATTGAACATACGAATTTGAAGAGTAGAATGAAGGGCAATGACTCTAAATCCATACTAGGCCACAGAACTTGAAGTAAATAGACGTGAGTAGACCATGACCCATACATGGCAACTAGTCAAATAAAAAAGAGTAAATTAGAAAGGAAGAAGGAAAAAAAGAGTAACATAAAGGTGATACAATTATAGTAAAGACTAATTACTACCTAGTTCTATACTAGGCAGCAACAAAGTAAAGTAATGACACTTATATAGTGTAGTAGTCTTCGACAAAGGTAGACCTGTTGTAAATCGCTCTGAAAGTTTTTATCAATTTATTTTGTTACCCAGTGGCGTATCTATTTTATTTTAAACTGGATACAATGCCTAGTGAAATTAAATGTTTTTGCTGCAAAGTTGTTTGTGATGCAACAAAAGATGTAAATTGTAGTGTTTGTGAGAATTCATTTAAGCATACATGCGTTGGTCTTACTTCCAATGACCTGAAAACAGTAGCTAAAAATGGGGAAGCCTACACGTACCCCAATTGTTTGGTTGTTAGTGCCGAAATAAATAAATTACGTTTAGTTATTGTAGAATTGAAGAAAGAAGTAACTGAGCCGAAGGAGTCGTTATCAAACAGAAACACTGTCGCACCTTCTAATATTGAAGACATGACACTTAATAATATCGATGATGAAGTATACGAAAGACAAAAAAGGCAGCGTAATCTACTTACTTCTGTTTATTGTCCCAGAATCCCAAGAACGAAATGCTCAGGAACGAATTGAATCTGATACAATGAACTGGTCATTTTTAGATTCTTATAATGATGTTGATTTGGCATGTTCTAAGTTCTATTCTACAATAAATGTAGTTATAATTACCCTCCGTGGTTTGATCAAGTTTAATTAAGAAAGGTAAACAAAAAAACTTTTTTCATAAAAAATGCAAAAGAACTAATAATTCATTTTTTTAAAATAATTTTAAAACTCTAAGAAGAGAAATTAAGAAACTTGTTAAAATTGCATATGATACTTATATTACCAGAGTTGAAAATTATATTACGGATGATCCTAAATAATTTTGGAATTTTGTTTAAAACACAAAAATCAATCAAGGATTTCGGGAGTCTTACATAAGGACAGAACGCTATAAGAAACTTAAGTGGATGGACTTGCCGATTATTTTAGCAGTGTTTATACTCCTTCCTCTGACCATAACCTAAGCGATAAGTTTAACTGCCTCCCTAACATTAATATACAGAAATTGACTGATGTGGATATAATCAATGCTATCTATAAATTAAATACTAAAATTACAGCGGGTAAAGACGCTATACCAAGTTTTTTAATAAAAGTCTGTAAACATATATTTGTGCAACCTCTCAAGTATTTATTCAATTTATCTCTACTTTCCTGAAAAGTGGAAAATAGCTCATGTCTGTCCAATTTTTAAGTCAGGAAATCTATCTCTACTAAATAATTATCGCCCCATCTCTGTTTATCCACTCACGAGGCATTTAATATCCAACTGTCAGCATGGTTTCATGCCAAATAGATCTACTGTGACAAATGTATCTTGCTTCTCACAATTTTTACATGAAACCCTCGATGACTGTGGACAAGTAGATGTTATCTTAACTGATTTTAAAAAGCCTTTCGATAAGATTGACCATATAATAAATGCTAACAAATTAAGTCAGCTCGGTTTTCCAAAATCAATGCAAATGTTCTTTCGTTCCTATTTATCGCTAAGGAAACAGTTTGTAACCTATAATGGCTTCTCATCAAAACTATTTTTGCTACGTCAGGAGTGCCCCATGGTTCTAATTTAGGACCCTTACTTTTTTATTCTTCATCAACAATATTACGAATTTAATTTCTTGTCCAAAACTCTTGTTTGCAGATGATCTAAAGCTCTTTTTTAAAATTTCTGACATATGTGAGTGTCTATTTCTTCAGAAGCAGTTAGATCAGTTACTGGTTTGGTGTAGGCGCAATAATTTATTCCTTAACATTAACAAAATGTAAAGCTATAACTTATACTAGAAAAGTGAACCCAATAAACTTTAATTATACAATAAACAGTGAAATTTTGTTCAGATATTCCAAAATTGAAGACTTAAGTGTTATTTTTGACTCGAAACTAACCTTCAACGATCATATTGACACAATTCGTAAGGCGGCACATAAAACACTTGGGTTTTTCATTAGAAACTGTCAGAAGTTCACAACCGATCTTTCTCTCAAGGCTTTGTATTTTGCTTTAGTGCGTTCTAAACTTGAATATGCATCCTTAATTTGGTATCCAAAAACAGCGGCCCAAAAAACCTGCATAGAAAGTGTGCAACGAAGGTTTTTAAAATTTCTCAATTATAGAGTACATGGCGTATATCCTCCTCAAGGTTTTAACGAGCAAGTCTTGCGAAACCGATTTGCCATTCAAACACTGGAAACTCGTAGAGTTGTTATGTCAATTTTAATTATTTATAAAATTATACATGAACTAATTGATTGTCCATTTCTTCTCGAACAAGTTATATTTTTAGTTCCAAGATTAAATGCGCTTCTGAAACGTTTTCGTTGTCTACTCCTAGAATCAACATTATATTGAAGTAGCCAATTATGTGTAATAATGTCAATATTTACTGTATTAATTGTGATTTGTTTTTTGAAAAGCTTTCACAAAAAAAGTCATACCAAAATTATCAATTATTAATAGTTGAAATGTATCCTGCCTTATTATTATTCTTTTTTGTATCTTTTTGTGTATTATTAATTTTAAAATATTTATATTTATGTTTCATGGCTAAGATTATTATTTATCTATTAGATTTATTATTTATTCTTTGTATGAAATGATATTGTGTTATGTATTTATTTGTCCTATAATTGGATTTATTCTGTTGGGCAATAAAGTTTATTATTATTTCGCATTTTACGACACATCTGTTTGCTTAGTTGCCTATTCTATGACCGGACAACCACAGTGAATTTGATGTTAAGTATGGCCAATGGGAAATAAAATGATTGAAAATCGGTTTGAAAACAGTATAAGATTGAACTTAAGTTAAAAAAGTAAAGTTACACAATGTTAGGATACAATTTTAAGTAAAAATAAAAATTATGATTAAATGAAATAAGAGGAATTAATTTTTAATTTAATTGTTATTGTAAATCCCAAAGAGTTTTAAACAACGGGTTATAATTACAATTTAAGTAAATTTGAGTATCATGACAATTACCAGATCCTCCAGTAGGTCAATTTTCTTAAAGTTGTTAACAGGAAATTTTTCTGTGTAACGTAGGAGAGAAGCTATTGTTCTTAAATTTAATGTAATGGCCAAAGTAAGTTACGCAGGTCTAGAAAGGTGTTCCATAATACGTGTCTCTAGAGGTCTTATGGTTCTATCAATGTAGGTAGCTTCACAAGTGTTACATTGTAATTTTAAATACCACTCCTAGACAACTTGTCAATCTTATCTTTTGTTATTTTTACTTTAATCGTAAGTTCATTTGGTTATGTTCATTTCAATTGATTTTTTTTATTTACCACATCGCATTAGAAAATTTCTGGAATATAAATATTTTTTTTGATATAACAAATTTGTGCCCCACACTTTAGTTAAAAGTTTTACCTAACCTGTTTGCAACCTTATTTTAAATTCCACATTTTGATGCCTGATGGGGTTACATAGAGGCCCAAACTAGTCTCCGCTTGTAAAATAATAATATCTAGTGGTCAAATATTGAAGTAACTCGCATGCCTATTGTTGGCCCACTGGAATTACCAATTATTAGCCTAAATTATTTAAATGATAACAGTAGCTGCAATATTATAATAATAACACTCTCCCTAATTCACCCCCTTACGAATGAACTTTAAACCCAAAAGCTAAACTTGTCCGGGGAAAGAGACGGCTATTATTATTATTTGCCGATAAGAGATAGAAGAGCTATTGTAATAAACTCGCTTTATCTAAACGAACCTTTAAGATGCTGTATATATTTTGCAGGTATTCATTCCCACAGTTTCAAAAGTAGTGACTCTATGTTTACAATCCAAAGAAGAAAGATTTTCGAGTTTTCATTTAGAAATGCATTTACTCAAACTATGTATTTCTTGAAACCTAATTGGGTGACTAGATTTAAAATGGAATTTGTAGAAAAAAATATTATGGAATACTTCACACGAGTATTTAAGGAGTCTCTTAGAGCACGCACTACGAAGAACAAAACATACAGCGATCTTATTGATATTATGAATGAAATAAAAGAAACAGAGAAAGTGAAAAATGATGACAATGATGAAGTGGTGTTTTGCGGTGCAGCATTAAATTTTTTCATTGCCGGCTTCGAACCTGCAAGCACCACAATATCTTATACACTTTATGAGCTTGCAGTTAATCCTCATATACAACAAACTGCCAGAGAAGAGGCAGCGGCTGTCATTAAAAAACACGGCGGAATTACTCTTGATGCTCTTCGTGACATGCTTTACTTTGACATGTCTATAAATGGTAAGTCAATATCTATTAATCTTTAATCCAGCGCATATATTTAAAAGTGTAGGTTAAGTGTAGTATAAAAGGCTTGAGAGTTCGTACCCATTAAAGTACAGCTTTTAAAGATGGTCCTGGTTAGCCAAAATTGTAGTCTGAATAAAAAAAGAGTGCAGTAAAAGTGGAGATATAACCTCACATTCCATGGACGTACTTTGCAAAATAAGTTTCTATAATATAAATAAGGTCACGGCATATAAAATGGTATATAAGCACTTCGTAGGTTAAATTTTGAAGTTATTATATTTAAAAAAATCAAAAGAAATAAATATACTTCTGAAAAAATTGTTGTACTTTAACATTGAACGAATTAAATTTTACCAATAAATGACAAGGATGATTATATATTGCTAATGGGATTACATTTTTTAATGTTTTGACATTAAAAGTAACACTTCAGTACCTAAAAACAAAGATTAAAAAAATAAATAAAAAGTTCAAGAACTATCTTTAAAAGTCACTATCTTCATCATAACTATTGGTATCATTTTGTATTTAATATTATAGGGTCTTATAAGTTTTCCTTTGCTTTGTCCACTTTCCAAAATGAATTTTTCACATTTTTAACATGAATAATGCCTTTTCTCCAATGTTCTCCATTTACATCTGAAACTGCATTTAAAAACAAATTTCGCACATCAGGTAATAACCTTTTAGTTGCGACGACCAGATCAGTTCAATGGGATTAAACTCTGGTAAGGAGTTAATCTAAGAATTTCAATTTCTTTTTCTAAGGCCATCTCGTCTATATTATAACGAAATACAATATAGCAAAGTCAAAATAAGGGTATAAAGAAGCATGAAAGAATAAAATCTCGAATAAGAGAAAATAATTTTAATGATATTAAATACAAATAACAACCCTGTATTTAAATAAACTATTTGAATCAATTTTGACAAGTAAAATTAAAACAATACAACTGACAATAAAGCAAACAAATTTATCAAATAAGATTAAGTATTAATGAACAACCCTGTATAATATGAAACAATTTGAATCAATTTGATAATTAAAAAGCACAACAACACAGTTGATTGAAGAAAAAATAAATATGTATTCAAAATTGATATAATGTTTAATATAATGATACTGAGAGAAACAACCTTGCACTCTTCAACATAAAAAACGTGGAGGTTTGATAACACCATCAAAAAATATAATAAAACAGGCACTTTTATCGAGAAAAAATACGTCAGAGCTTGTCCCTGTAAGGGGTTTTCTCGCCTCAGAGAAAACAATTACTTACAATTGACGCCTCTTGGCAGGACGGCTCTCGGACGCCAGATTTTATGTGTGGTTTACTCCACAAACTTTCAAAACGGCGTCGAAAGTACTCGGGCAGCACAGATGGAGATGAAAAATTCCAGGGGTCGTTGGTCACTCAGACACAGGTAATAAGTAACCACAAGTAACGGGCTTTAATCGTGACTTGTGGTGATAAAGAATTTCTCACTGCTGAAATAAAATGGGAAGTAAATTAGGGATCAGTAACCTCAGTAATAGGTAACGTTGACACATATATTGAATTTTAACTATTTACAATAAATAATTTGTAAGTAATATTTCAACGCCCACCCTCGCTCGTATTTTTAAAACCCTGAACAAAAAGAAAAACAAACAGATCGGCCAGTAGTGAACTTTGATTAGTCTCAATCAGACGGTATAATTAAAAGAAAGATGTTCGGTGGCAATAGTAACTAATTAATAAATTGTCGGTTCGGTGGTTGAGCCAAAACGAAACCAAAAACAAAATTACTATTTCAGTGAAAGAAGAAAAATGGCACATAATTGCGGTCGTAGCAAAAGTTAGCTAGTTAAATGTTAAATCGGCAAAAAGATTGAAGTTAAATATTTTGTTTCGTAAAAGCAGAAATAAAATCACGGTCGTAGAAAAAGTTATCTGGTTAACTATCTAGTCGGTATTGAAACTGAAACAAACCTCCTTGTATTAGTGAATAGGGAATAGATAAATGTGGTAAGAAAACGGGATAGTATCAATCCTATGAGGAGTGTACTCGCCAAAACCAGCCCGCTCAACATAAAAATGATACTATCATTTTAATCACGGGGCGAAGGTAACTAAAATAAAATAATCATAAACCGGGTTAGTATTTATCCTATCATGAGTGTACTCGCCAAAACCAGCCCTCTCAAACATAAGAAAAACACTAATATGTTAATCACGGCTAGGGGTTAATCTAAAAAAAATCTAATACCGGGATAGTATCTAATCCCATGTGAGCTTTCTCGCCAAAACCAGTCCACTTAACATGAAAAATGATACTATTTCAACTTTCCAACTTTCGAACTAATTCTATTCCCAAGTAAAGAAACATAAATGTAAAAAAAAAGTTAAACCAGATTGTGAATAAATAGAAACAAAATTTATGGTCGTAGTAAAAGTTAAGTAATTAACTATATACGGAATTTAATTTAAATTTATTATTACTTAAAAATAGAAACAACATCCACGGTCGCAATGAAAATTAAGTAATTAACTGTATACGGAATTTAATTTAAATTTAGGTTTACTATTACTCTAAAATAGAAACACAATCCACGGTCGCAATAAAAATTAAGTAATTAATAAAATAGAAACAAAATTTCTACTTCCTAATAACCAAAACTAATTTCCAATGTTTCTAAATAAAATCAAAACTAAATAATTTATCTGAAAATCAAAATATTTTTAACGAAAATCTAAAGTCAATTATTATTTCTATTAAATAAAATCGAAAACGGAATAATTTAATCAAATAAAACTGGTATTCGAACGTTTAGCTCAAGAACCGACGACAGAAAAAAAAACGTATACATGAATTCGGTGTACCTAACTACGGTCTCGTCAATGATTTTACGGCGTTTAACGAAGCAGACTTAACGAGGTCGGAAAAATGAAATCAAGCTATAACGAATGATTTTGAATGAAATGATTTTAATACTCAATGCTGAATCCCAGTCTCTATGCCCAAGCAGGCTGGCTCCCACTCGGTGTGCGCGGATCGCGCGTGCTATCGTTACTCAGGTATAATACGCGAATTTAAATGAAACAAAATTTGATATACCATGAAGTTAAAATAAAATTAAAATTTATATCCGTAATAGGCCGAAATATAGTAATGAAAATTGACTTCATTACATCCCTTACCAATAACATGATGCCTCCGGAATCAAATTTTATTGAGCTTTTTAGCAAGCATCTTATTTTTTTATTTAAAAATATTTATTTGCATGAATATGACGACCATTTTTATTTAGTTATTCTGTAGGATAAGAGAGCTATAGAATGAAAATAATCAAGTTAATAACAAACGTGTATTGTAGAATAAGATTTTTCAATGTAGTCAAAGTGCAAAATTAAATTGATCAATATCACGAAGTGACCTAAATCGACTTTCACAACTTTGAAAAATTATCACACGGTAATAAATGTAATGACTTGAGATACGCAATTTCGTGAAATTGTAGAGCATACTTTTTTACAAAATATCGTACTTATTCACATACTTTGATTTTCTGTTACTATACGGAGAATGGTCGCACTGCGCAGCTTTCTGAGTGCCTTTTAAAAGGAGATCGAAAACTCCGCCTTTTGATCCCTTATTACGTGTTGCCTACATCTTGGCGCAATATTTTTAATAGGTGCGTTTTAATCATCCGCTTCTGCTTCGGAATTGTCGGTTTCCTTGTTTTAATCAGACAGGTTAAAACGACTAAACCGACAATTCCGTAAGCAGAAGCGGATGATTAAAACACACCTCTGGGGCCCTATTCTCCAAGTTGAACGATGTGAACATTCCACTATGGGATGTGAAGTGTCCTATCACCAATTTGTTCTCTCGGTCATCGTATTCGGTATTCCTGAATCATTCACATCTCATAGGTTCACGAAGCACCGCTGCCAAATTTAAGTTGTGCATTAGAACTATTTTAGAAGGCACTTTACTTCAATTTTTTATTATTTTTTTGACAATTGTAATAACACATTATATTTTCCATTATTTTCTATTAAATCCCGTGCCAAAGGTTTAGTTAGACGAACATTTTTTGTGAATATTCGGTCACTAAAGTCAAAACGATCCTCTTTTCTTAAAACAATTCTATTTGGTCGATTGGCATCTTCTTCCGCTTCAGCTAAATCATTAAAAATATGAATATAAATAAGAGCTTCGTCCAAATCCATTTTAATTAAAAAAAGTGACGTTTTGATAGCGCACGACAATGACAGTTCTCCCGTTGTTCTCCCGAAATGATGCTCTTCTACTGGTTTTGACTAAGAGAAGTATGTTCTCTCGATTTTCATGCGAAGTGATCATTCACTTCAATTCAAGAATACGACTCACACAGTTTTTAGGAGAACGGCTGTCCAGTTCGCATGAAATGATCATTCTCTCAACTGGAGAATAAGTCAGTCAGTGTCAGTCAATATTATTTTTGGAATCACAGTTTATTGCTAAAGAATCAGTTAGCTCACTCGGACCAGTTGACAGTTCCAAAATAACATCCACTCCAGGGATACAAATTCAGGATACGCAGAAGATTGCTGTTTTATTAGTTGCGCAGTGTATAAACTAGAACATTGAGATCAAAAGTGCCGACGCAAAATAAGCGATCTGATTCTTTAGTTATAAACTGTGGCATAGGAATCAAAATGACCGCGCCCTTTGTTGGGCCTGTCGGACCTCTCTCTTGCACCGTATAGTAATCAAAGTATGTGGACTTATCTAAATTTTAAATTTTTTGAGTTACATCACTTCGTGATATTGACGACGATCCATCTAGTTGTATGCCTAACACTATAAAATAAGTACGTTTAGATAGACGAGACCAGTCTTGAGTAGTGTGACTAATTTAAAATGGGTAGCGTCGATTGAAATTTTCTGATATTTTTAAATACATATAATAAGAATTCTTAATTTAAAATGGTTTTATTTGGATAGATGGCTATTTTTTAAAAATTTAAATGCAAATAAAAATCTCCAATAAATAGGTAAATTTTATTTAAACATTAAGTTCCATATTAAATATAATTAAAAATAATCTTCAAGGTTTAGATTTTAAGACTATTTTCATTTTTTTTTTTAATAATATTTAAAGTAGTTCATTCGTAAAACAGCATTCCTTAAGAATTCAATAAAATTAAAATATAAGGTTAATGAAAGTGCCTTTTACGTACCTATCTAAAAAAAAAAAATGTTTTGACCGTCTGTGAAACGAGATATTAACAATCAAATTGTGCATAATTAACAGTCTTGAAGCCTGTCATGTATACAAGCATTTATTTCAAGATATCTCGAAAACGGTTCTTACTATATTTTTTGGCCGTTTTTGTAAAAAGATATAGATATATAAAATAAAAATATTTTTAAAGCAGTCGACGCGTAGTGGGGTACAATAATTGGAACTTGACAACATTGTTAGTTCAGAATCACTGAATTACGCTCAATCAGCTAAAAGGTTGGTATAACCTCGTGACGTGTTCTTGAAAAATTAATTTGCTTACTGTATTTCAGAAGTGGAATTGACGGTTCTGTTTGAACAAAAACAAAAAATTAGTATGAAGAAGTCACAAATGTCTATAGGTATACACTTGATAGCGCAACAATCATATATTTGTGACGTTTCCGGATGGATTTTACTTGAAATAATAAGGTATCCGTACATAAAATATGTGTTGTGTACAGTCTCTTACAAAAATAACATTTTTCAGCATTGAGTATCTCAAACTTTTGGTGTTCACCATTAGGCGATATTTTTGTGTACGACTGTCGCGCGTGAACTACCTTAATAATTACTACTTGGAAACAACTCATTTAAAATTGGTCTGCATTAGGTACCGTAAGTATTTAGTATATTTACCTGCAGTAAAATTGTTTACAATTCAAAACCCATTGGTTATATTCAGGCAGTACCCTGCGCATATGAAAACATCTTGTAGTTACATGTGTCTGGCTTTTCTTCATCTAGTATTAGAAACCTCAATCTAGTTAAGATTTCACATTGGTGTAGGACGTGGATTGATGTTTCCTTTTCCTATCCACAGAACTCGAATAAATTAAAAAAAATAATAAATTACAAATATCTTAGAATTTAAAAATAATTTAATTTTGTTAAAGAAGTGAAAACTTCCTTTTTAGAAGATACCTTGCGAGATTCTACTTCTAGTGCTCAGCAACTACGGTTGCTTATTACATTGTTCTTACTTCTTTTTTGAAAAAAAAGTAAAATGTATACGTGTATTTGATACGCCAAAATTACAAAATATCGCCCTAAAGTGGTCGAATTATTTGCAGCTTGCGCTAGTATTGCTTTTGCTTCCCCTACCATAATTTCGCACTGAGCGAATATAATCATCATACGTTTCTACATATACATTTTCTATACTACTTCCCTCAACGAAGTATGTACTAAAAAAAATTATAAGTTCTCAATAATGGGTTTAGTACAATAATTAAGGTTTACTTTGTGTTTATTAAACTACAACTGGGAGACAACAGTTCTAAGCTATTTTTCACAGTATTTTAGACATCAATAACACTTAGTTTCAAAAAATAATTGTTTAACTAGGTGTAAGTAAGCGTATGCAATAAATACTTATAAATTACTTTTTACCTATAGCAATAGGAAAGTATGTATAAAGACACTTGTTTACTTACTCTATTGGCAAAACATTGGATTTCAAATAAAATGTTCTATTATTATAGCTAAATAAATCATGTGAAAAGTGATCTGAATAAACATCTTTTAGTTTTGAGATCTTCCTCATTTATTTTGAAGTTGTTCAGCCACAATAACGTTTGACAATGTCTCTCGGAAACCTGTAAATGTATATACCATAAAATAACCAGTTTTTACAATTGGGTATTTTTATATCAAGAAATAATAAAACTCTAGCACAGTTGTTATGCCCATAGATATCTACATTATTTATATTTCATGAGATTGATTTTGACATAACCTACCTGTGAAAATAGCGAGCATTGGTTTTGGGTGGTTTCGTTCCAAAATGTTCAGAAAACTATGCATCTCTTTATTATTTTGAAATGTAGACAATTTCTTTTGTATAAATAAATAAAACAAGAATATTCCACTAAAATAAAACACCGAACAACACTTTAAAAACATACACAAACAGGGTTGCCAAATGTTCAATTAAAATATAGTATTTAATGGTTAAACCGATGTATCCTAGTGAATAAATTCTAAAAACATCTAATTTAAACACCGATTCAATGCAGAAAAAAATGAAATAAGAAATATTATGAATATGATTCTTGAATGAACTTTTAAATATTAAGTTCCATATTAAGTATCTTGAAGCCAGAGAGGCTAGCCGCGAGCTTAGTGTGCATCCACTTACTCGCAACAATTAAAAAGTGATCTCTCCGGTCACGTCATGCATGCGTGACCGCTGGGAGGTTCCACCATGGGCCGTGTCACCATGGTAGTCATCCGACTAGCATTTAACCATCGACGACGTGAATGAATGAGGGGTGAATGGGAAAGTAGTAGGGCCTTCTAAATGGTGGTACAATAAGCTGCAGGCTGCAGTGCTGCCAGACTATAGACAGATTAGGGTGTAGCACGGGAGGTCTGAAGGGTGTAAAACTAAAAAAAAAGTATCTTGAACCTTGAAACATTGGAAACTAATCATTATTATCATTATCATTATACGTTTAACTAAAACAGCCACTGTGGCAACCTCTGCTGGTACCATCCTTTGTTGTGCATACGATTATGGAACTTAATATCATACGGCAATTGTTTATGTAAACAAGGCGTAGCTATTCCAATACATGATCGAATGACAATCCTGATAAAGAATTTTTGATGAAAATTCCCAAAATTAAATATCCAATCTGGTCACCATTGACGTCAAATACCCTAAGGTTGTTCCGAATAACTAACTGACGTTAACAATACAGACCAAAAACATGGCACCAACAGTTCAAGGTCGGAATCATAACAATAGATATTATTATGTTACTGTTTTAATACTTATAATTCTCTCCTGCCCTTTCCAAAACCAGTTATGAAATATTCTGAGCATTTGTGAAGCCTTGATGTTTTTACCACTAAAGGAGTAGAAGAATCTATTTCTAGTTTACCAAAGCCACTCGACTATGCTATTAAGGGATTATGTTATCTTTTTTTTTTTAATTTTATTTTTTTGCCGCTGGTGAATGGATGTTTCCTTCGGAACCCCAGGACCCTTTGGCTGGTGACAGTGCTGCCTTAATCCCTTAATAGTATATTGACAACAATAGCTAAAGATATGTCAGTTGGTATAAATGGACCTTTACTAGTTGGTTGTTACAGTAGTGACCAGCGGTGGTCCTTTAGACTAACTGATTGTTATATCTGTATATAGTGTATACCACTATATAAATGAGATAAATCAACTCATTGAAGAAGGCCACATTACAGATGTTAAACTACCTTCTGAGATTCCCTTAATTAAAGTTACCTTGTCTCGAGAGAATCCATTTATCACTTTCCCAGCTTTTTTCATTCACTATTAATAGAACTTTTTTCAGAGACTTTACGAAAGTATCCAGGGCTACCATTTCTTCAAAGAAATTGTAATGAAGACTTTCCTGTACCTGATAGTGATGTTGTTATTGAAAAGGGCACACCAATTTTAATACCAATCACGGGGCTTCAATTAGATGAAAAGTTATTTCCAGATCCACACAAATATGATCCTGAAAGATTCAGAAATAAGACCGATAGTGGCAATGGCTTATACTTTCTACCTTTTGGAGATGGACAAAGAGCTTGTATAGGTAATTCAAAAACAGTTCATTTATATTTTTATTTATTTAATACAAAATAGTAAAGCAATAAAAAAACACACCCAATGATATATACTGTAATTAGAGTACCAACAATTATTGCAGAGAAACTTGGACATGGAACAGATGGATATTAGATTCATAAAATATACATTCTTTATGGATTAGAGAAGAGATTTTACTTTTTATTACATAATTAAATTAATATTTAATATAACAAAATAATTTTTTTATGAGCTACCATTATGATCAGTTTTAACCTGACAATAAAATTCTTGAAGTCGCTTCATGAAGAAATCAAATGGTGCATATGGCTGTAAGAGTTCGTTTGGGACAAGGAAAAGGAATAACTTTCGGAGAGAATAAAAATTAAAAAAACGAGGAGTGGAGTCAGGGTCGTCTGGACTTGCAAGTAATTAGGGTTTCTTTTTAAGAAAAACGGATAGAATCGTTGAAATTGCGATACACTTAAATCAACGGCGAATTAAACCTCACAACTGGGTGGCTTTCCCAATAAAAAAATTAAGAAAATCAAATTAGACCTTACACTCCAGCTTTTACTAGGGCGTCTTTTAAGGAGATTGAATAGAGTCGTTGAAATTGTGATACACTTAAATCAGTCGTCAATCCAATCTCAAAAAAGGGATAAAGTAATAATAAATCTAAATATGAACCCATGGTATAAAAAATAAAAGGTAGGATGTCAACAGTGACAAAAATGGGACGGCCACGCGCATTACGTCACGCGCAGAGTTTGTATAGGCGCGAATTTTAAAATACTGACGAAGTGTGAGGAAAATATATGCTACTTACAGAAATTTGACGAATATTAAGGATAATATTTAAAAATTACATGAAATATCTATGGATATTATTATGGGATAGTTATGAAAAGAACTATGAAGGAACAAAAATGCAAATATTGAACAGTTTTTTCCTTTTTCGTTTTTAATGATTTATTTTGGTTATAAAAAATTCGACTTCTAAAGAATAGTTTTTATAACCAGGATAATAAAATAAAGGATATCTACGCAACTAGAAACTGGGGATCCTCGCAACAATTTCGCATCTGGGTATGCCGAAAAGTTTTTACCTGATTGGGATTTGCAACTGGTTACTCATTTACCTGCATTATATTACCCATAAAAATAAGTTTTAAAAAAATATTGTTTTTCATGTAATATAATGCAGACATTCATACAATATAATGCAAAACATAAAAAAAATACCAAATATAAATAACTGCTACATAAAATATGGTGGGTGAATATACAAAATTAAAATAAAATGTCGCTGCATTTTTCCTGGACCTAGTCGCTGACAGTTTTTTAATTCATTCATCAAGTACAAGTCGAAATGTACTTTTTTTTGGTGACATTTACAATTTTACTTTTGCTTATATTGCGAAATTTTTAGCCTTCAAAGGGTAGGGTCTCCAGTTTATAAGTCCCGAGTTGCGAATAAACCAATGTAAAGTTCTCATTTGAGGTCTCTCTTATAATTAGAAAGTTAAAAGTACTTGGTATACATATAAACATTTATCTGCAGGGTCACAAGCCACTGCAAGGACTACTTCATGTCGAATTTTCTTGGGAAGGAGGGTAGAATTGCCTATTTAGCATATTTTCTTTACAAGGATCATTGATTTTAAGAATTTTAATCTAGGAAACGGAATGCTCCCCTGAGCCTCCGCTGGAGCCGCCCTTGGGTCACTCCTCACTTCTGACTAAGCTCTTACTGTCGAGGAAAGCGAAAAATCATAAAGTCTTTCTTGAATCTTTTGCTTGAGTTGTTACTGTTACATCCGTACCGCATTATTTCAATGTTTTTCACTAAAACCACTCACAGAGAACAAAGTTTACAATATATTATAATACAAATATCTGCTTAATATCTTATAAATCACTATAAACTACTCACAAACTACTGCAACATGCGTCTGTCATATGATATTTATTTCGCGCCAACTCTACTAACTCTACGCATGATGTTAGCACCGCCATGACACCCCCCCTGATATGAACCAATACTAACTACCAAAGTAACATTTTTAAGAGAATAAAGTTTCATTTATGTTTTGTTAGGATTTTGTAAAAGCATAAAAATTGATAATTATTTTATTAGTTATTTTTTTGCTAATAGGACTGCAGGATAAATTGATCTTATTAATTGGTTTTATAGATTCCTTTAAATCTGTTTAAGAAAACTAGTTTATCCTAAAGCAGCCATACTCAACCTTTTTTTTCTTCGGGCCACATTCGCATATTTGCTAATTTGCTATGCTACGCGGGCCACAATATTTTTGAAAAACATAAATATATCCTGTCGGGTGTCTGCAAAAACAAGAAACTCTCATTTTAGAAGTTCGAGAAAAATGCTGTTTAAAATGTTAAAATTTAATTAAAAAAAATCAGTTAAAGCATCAAACTGTTTAAGAAACAATAACTCCAATGAAAAAAGAATCCATCGATTGATAAAAAAGTCACTTAGATTATTTTAGCTGTCTACATACAGAGTCATAATATTGTATGTGTATGTGTCGCTATCTTCAATGAAAGATTCATACCATGTCTTTAACATTATTGGATACAGGTAGATTGTGATAATAAACGATGAAATTCATCTGGTGTAGCACCTAATTTGCAAAGTTTTATTTTTTATTCTTCTTGCACTTTCTGTAAGTATTTTCAGAGCTTTTTTACCCTTTCACCCTCTATTGGTTTTTGAAGGTTAGCTGTATCGCGTACAGAAAGAATGACGTAATCACCTTGTAGATTTCGGAACAATCGTGAAAGACCAGAGACGGCTCTTGGGAAAACAAGACAATTGACTTGAGCAAAATGTTGAAGTATTTCAACAAACGCATTCAACAAAAATAGGTATTCTAGGCTTTATCTTGTTTTGGCAGAAATATATAATATCAGGAATCAGATTAAATACATTAAGCAAAATAAGTTATATGTCTCTTATGTGGACAAACTATTAGCAATTGAACACAATGTTATGATTATGTTTTGGTATAAATGTCACTCATCTTATTTGTGCATATTTTAAATGTATTAATTTGGAGTTAGTTTTTATTGGCCATGTGTTTATCATAAATAATATAGACTTCGTTTTACTTGTCTTGTTTATGCCGTATATTATTTGAACTATTCTGGAGTCGAAAGAGTATTTACTCGAAAATGTCAAAAGTGAAGTTATCTTATTTTTGCAGTAACTCCACGAATTTGAAACGTTTATTTAAACAAGCGTGATATTTAGCGCAGTGACCGAAGAATGTTTTCGCTCATTTCGCTTAAGATTTTAAAAACAGAAAGTTATAGTTTGAAAAAGCATCTTCATATTAGTATTTCGGGCCGCAAAAAAAGCTTGGAGGGCCGCAGGTTGAGTATGGCTGTCCTAAAGTAAACTATGCTTTATCGCTGTCCTGTAAGGGTTAATTAATAAGTAATTTAAGAACTATTTAGTTTTAAGATACTCCTAGGGTGTGTTTGGTGTTAAAGAGGCATACTTTTTAGCAGTTATCTCAAGTAGGTTTTAAAACTTAGTTTTAAAAAGTCTTTTGGGATTAAACTTTAAATTAAATTAATCCCAGAACCTTTTAGGTACCTTTTCTACAATTTTACAACATAACCCTTATAATTTATTTGATATAGTAAACGTTAGGGCTCTTTTAAAACTACATAAAACCTAGCTTTTCAACTCAATCACATTATGTTGATGTTGAAAGATAAATTGTTCAAAATAAAGAAAAGTGGTAATTTCCATAGAGAATGAAAAAAAAATGTATATGTTTCTCCTCCTCTTCAGTGTTTAATAAGTTCATTGTGTTCCATTGTTTAACAAATATCAAAACATTTCTAGGCTCCTAATATTCTGGAAATGATCAGTGAAATAAAAAAATGGTTAATATATTATTACTTATTTTAACACGCTTATATTAGCTTCACCTGTATGTATGTTTGTAACTCTCCTTTGGACTCAAGTGACTTATAACTGTCAGTATATCCAACTAACTCAAAATTCGTTCGCGGCTTAGCGGTCTAAGGCGCGGGTTATTGATTGCCAGACTCACCGTTCGTGGGTTCTAATCCCACGGCTGAAAAAAAAAAAAAAAAATTTTTTTCAGCAATTTTAACTTACTGTTTTTTTTAATAATTAATCAAACTAAAAAGTAAAAAATAAATATAGTTTAAAAAAACTAAAAAAAACACGCTTTTAGAGCATATCAAACTAAAAAGTTAAAAATAATTTTTCAAATAAGCTTAAAACAATAAATGGAAAATACTAGTATTATTGTGAAAAAAGCGTGGTTCCATATTTCTCGTACATCGAGCGCCCGACGCTTTTTTACAATATTACCAGTATTTTCCATTTATTATTGTTTTAAGCTTATTTGAAAAATTATTTTTAACTTTTTAGTTAGATATGCTCTAAAAGCATGTTTTTTAGTTTTTTTAAACTATATTTTTTATATTTTAAATGACTTGTTCGTAGAGTAAATAAGAAGCTCAAGAGTGAGGTTAGGTTATACCCGTCTGATGGAACTTATGGATGTTTTATTGAGGTTTTGATTTTTACTATTGTTTTATGAAACGTTCTAAAAATTATGGCTGGAGCTTTTTAAAACTGGAAAGTCCTAAAAAGTTTTTTTTTGCTTTATTAGTTTTATAAGCTAATGTCCGTTTTGAGGTACAGATAGAACAGAATGAGGAAATCCTCCATTTTAAATATGGCAGTGGCTGTTTAACCACATATCATGTAAAATAGGACCCGTCTACCAGACCTCTACCTAAAGAAAATTTAAATAAAATATGGTAAAAGTTCAAATAATTCTAAAATCTTTCGATTTTAGTAATGACGTATTTTGTGTACCAAAGACGGTGATAGTGTGTCAATGACAACAGTGTACCAATGACAACATTGTGTCAATGACAGTAGATTTATTATTTATGATTGGCGTTTACTGCGTTTAACCACATAATGTCAAATTTGTCAAATATTTGTACAGCTAATTCCTTTTAGGGTATATAAATGTAATTTTTACTGGAATATACTAATGTTATACAACTCTTGCCTTACTTAAAGTAATTTATGATTAAATACAAAGTTTGTTTCTGATAGTCCAGTAGATAGTATGCGTAATTGAAAATAGTTTTCTGACGACATGCAAAGACAAATCTACAATAGGATATATTGGCGGTTAAATAGTCACTTCCATGAAATAACTTGAAAAATACAAAATGTGATATTTTATATGAAAAACATATGGAAGACAAATGTAATCGTTTTATAGTGCTATGTATACGATATTTACAATGTTATTTTCACTAGTAATACTACTAGAGGTCAAAAAATTTCCTGATATTAATTTGACCTCGCGTGGTATTCGGTAAGAAAATTCCACGCCGAATTATGGTTGAAAATTAAATATTTTTAAAATTTATTTTTCGTTTCTCAACAATGCAAATTATTTTCTCCAAGTCACCAGTGAAACATAAAAGGTGTTGTCGCCTTGATTGTTGAGTTGTCATGGTAACTAAGTGAGACCCTAACCTCGAATATAATTTCAGTTTTGAAGTTGTCAAGCGGCCCGACGTAAAAAAATGCAATTATTTAGGCCTTCAAATTGCTTATTTCTACTCATTGTAGTTGCATGGGAATACCATTTGAAAATAGAAAATAGTATATTCTTTAATTTTACGTAAGTTTTGAATAACTACAAGTGGTAGAAAATTGTTTTTCTGCGTTTTAATTAACATGCGTTATGAGCGCTTTAAAATGGTATGAAATTCATAACCAGCGTCAGCAAGCATCAATCGTAGGAGGCTGTGATCATTGTATTTTGACAGTTCAAAACATTAAATAACTCGCGTTTTGTTGCGATAAAGAATATTGCACAGCAAGTAAAACCAACAAAATTACCTATTTGTTTAAAAATGAATCGATTTTAAAATCATACGCTATGCAAAATATGCGTGAAATTGTCTGATGTAATGATCAATCATTGCACCATGACTTACTTACTCGGATTAATAGAGGATTGTGGCTCCAAACTTGAAAAACGAAAATTTGTTCCGAATTGTCCACGAATATTTGCACCTAAACTACGCAAAATTCAAAGTGCTGAATGAGAAAAAGGTGAATAAATTAGTGTCTAAATATTATATATATTTTATTAGACATAGACACATAATTCAAAGCATCCAAAGTCCTGCATTTTTGCCATTAAGAAGAAAAGAAGTGGCCGAAGAATATAGAAAACACCTTAGCATTGTAACTAAAATGTATCAAAACTAAACCTATTATGTGAACAAATAAAAACCAGTCTGTTAAAAATGGTCTGTTATTGTAAACGTCAAAAAATTTCCAGTATAATTCGCTGTTGGGTACCCCACGAGAAAAAAATGTCCACTAAAATACCTCCGTTGCCATGGTGATCTGTCAAAAACACGTATTTTGATTGGTTCAAAATTACAGGTGTGGAATTTTCTATTAAATAACTTTCGGTAAACAGATTAGAATCCGTATATAACCTTTTTTTACGTATATTTCATGTATTGTAAGGCCCATCATTTGTTACGACCTACCTTGCCCACTTTTAACAGTACTTTGGTGTGTGTTTGAAAATTGAAGAAATAACAAGTACACTATATAATAATTAATTTATAATAGGGCAGTCTTCCTAACATGTTTGCAAAATCATTTTGTCAGAGAGTATGATAAAACAGAATAAAGCTAATACCGTGTAAAATTTAATTCTGTTAAAACTGATTAGTTTTGTAAAGTTTTTATGCCTATCCAACTTATTATCGTAATCTTAAAAAAGATTTAAAAATGGATTAATAAAATTATAAATATACTCTTACGGACTTTGTCTTAAGTCTAATTAGTTTTAAGATATTGTTTTAAAAATACTCCTTAGAACCGCTATAGGATTCTCCCTTTTACTCTTAAAGCAGATTTATAGCAGCTCTAAGACTATCTCGCGGATTCAAAAGTTTTATCAGTGTCTTAAAAAAGAGTTTTATGGTTACCTTGTATACTTTGATGAATCTAAAAATGTTACTTGGGTATTGAACAAGATGTTTAACGGATGTCCAAACTGAGCAGAAAAAATAAAATAAAACTCCTATCTACCCTACGGTCACTAAAAAAATCTCTAACTAAAAACGTTCACTGTGGGCGACGGTTGCAGCAGGAGAAGAGAGCGCCTACGGTGGTCAGGAGTCAACAGAAGGAGTTTCCTTGCACCTGCTTATTTATGGCCCCGTGCAGACGAACTCGGATGTCCAGCAATTTCGAAGTGGGATAAACCTCCTCCAGTTTCGACTGTTTACATGTGACAAAATAAAAAACGTCCTTCTAGAACCTTGGCGAATAAACCTAGATAATTTACATGAAATTAAATCTTCAAATCCGAATTTGGATTTCGGTAAATACGGAAATATTTTAGACTAAGAGGACTCTCGCAATTGTTTATAAACGGGAATTCCTGGGAAACAAAAAGACAGGTGCAGTAACTACAAGTAATCAAAAATAAAATTTAGTGACTTCGTCATAATACTCACAACAAAAATGTTGAACAGAAAATATGAAGGGCCAATAAAACTTAACATCACAAAGGTTCAGGATTTAAAGAAACTTTTACAATACATTTCTCCCATAAACCAACAGTTTTATCTTAGTATTATTTAAAATGCTTCCAGTAATATTAAACAAGTCTTGGACCAAGTTGATGAAACAAAGAATATAGACGTGGATGTCGTAACTGATATTTTTAAATAAAAAAAAGTTATTTTATATATTTTTAACTTCAGAATTTATATTAGTTTTGTTATTATTAAGAAAGTCATAAGCCACATTTATTTTTAATAAAGTTTTTTTCTCGAAAAATGTAGTTTTTACTTTTGTTTGTTAAAAATATTTAAAAATCTAGGTATTAAAATTATAAGAAAAAACTTTAAACCTCATTTATTACAAGTTTTTTAAATGAGGCTTAGGATATTGCCCCGAGCCCTTCAATTTCTTCATGATATATTTCATTTTAGGTGAAAGATTTGGAAGAATAATGACTAAACTGGCATTAACAAGCATTCTTACTAATTTTGAAGTAACCAAATGTTCAGAGACTCCTGTTCCAATTATTTTTGAGCCAAAAAGTTTTTTACTACTGTCCAATGTTGGAGTTCCTCTTCAATTTAAGAAGCTCCAGTAAAAATGTTCAGAAATTGTACATTTATATCGTGTGATCAAAAAAATATTTCTAAAGTATGCCATGAAAGACAAAGATACAAGTTATGTTGTAATAACATTATTTGGGAAAGAAGAATTGGCCTGATATATGTCTCAGTTATAATTTTTTTCATGGTCTACTCAAAAAACATTTTTTTTGTTCACTTTATATTTAAATTTTACAATAAGTGTTTATAAATTTTATAGATTTAGGTACTAATTTAATATTTCTTGTATTGATAATTTTTCTCATTGGGTGTTAAACATAACAATTTAATAAACAATTTATTAATATCAAGGCTTTGTTCTTAAATAACAATTCAGGCACATCTGCTTTCAAATACGAGTATTCAAGCCACAACTTTTTCAAAATCTGGCTTATCTCTACCAGTTTTTGGGCGAAAACTGATAATTATAACATAATTAATAAGTAATAGTATATTATGCAACGATCATGTATTAATAACCAGTACATGAGAGTTGCATAGGCTATTTTTTCTATACCCGATAAATAATCAAGAACTATAAATATTATACTTGGTATTGAACACAATAGCAGTAATTACTCGAATTTCTATAAAAAATTTTACAAAATTGTAATTAACGGTATTACCTCGGGTATTGGTATTACCATAGATTTTTGGGGTAAAATATTTTGTACTGCATTTTCTGCTTTCTCCGATATGTGTGGAGGAGTCTTCTATAACGCTGATAACATTTTGATAATATAATTATCGAAGTTTAGCTATCTACGAAAATTGAATACGTTTTGACAACTAAAACAATTACATAGGAAACTAGGACAAACGTCAAATGCACAGCATGCTTGATTGAAAAATTGTAGGTTTCTATTGATTAAAAATCTGTATCGTAATGAAAAATCTGTATCATAATGGGTATCATTATGAAACGGATTATGGGCATATAAGCGCATTATTATAATACGGGTGTAGAAAAAAATATTAACACAGCACTATTAACTTAAAAATCTAATGTGTCCAATACATATTATAGACTTTTTCCGGTTATTTTGTACAACCAGTTGCAGCACCTTTATAAATGTTTAGAGGATAAACTAAATATATACATTTTCCACATACATCTAACTCGAAACATTTTTCTATAGATATTTATATATAAAATAGTTTTGATAGAAAAAGCAATTGATCGAAAAACCAAATATTGTCTTTTCAATAAAATGTTATTCGATAAAATATATCTTCGATCAAATGTTATTCGATAAAATGTATTTTCGATCAAATTTCCAATTCGATCAAATGTTTTTCGATCAATTTTGTGCCACCCAGTTTGGATACCTCGCAAAATATTTTAATTACTAACAAAAAAAATTGAGTGTTTGCCGGGTGTATGGATGAAAATATCAAGGTAAAATATGGAGTGTTTGATAAATTATTTATTTAAAAACGTATTTTGTAAAGTATTTTTTGTAATATAATAATATAAACAATTATAATAGTAAAATGGTGTGTGTGCGCGCGCGCGTACTTTGCGTGCGTGCGTGCGTGCATGCGTGCGTGCGTGCGTTATTATGACAAACTCTTAAACCCACTTTTAAACTGTAAACATTAAATTACAATTTTGAATCCCAAGTAACATTTTTAGTAGTAACAAGTTTTATTTATGTTTTATAAGAGTTTTGTAAAAGCACAAAATTAATTATTATTTTATTACAGTTATTTTTTTGACAATAGGACTGCAGGATAAATTTATCTTATTACTTGGTTTTATAGATTCCTTTAAATCTGTTTAAGAAAACTAGTTTATCCTAAAGTAAACTATGCTTTATCGCTATCCTGTAAGTGTTAATTAATAAGTAATTTTAGAACTATTTAGTTTAAAGATACTGCTAAGAGTAAGAGGCATACTTTTTAGCAGTTATCTTAAGTAGGTCTTAAAACTTAGTTTTAAAAAGTGTTTTAGGATTGTATTTTAAATTAAATTGATCCCAGAACCTTTTAGATACATTTTATACAATTTTACATAACATAACTCTTATAATTTATTTAATCTACTAAACGATAGGGCTGTTTTAAAACTACATAATTTTAATAAGAACTAAAGTTTGTTTTAGAGCATAAGAAAGATAAATTGTTCAAAATAAAGAAAAGTAGTAATTTCATTAGAGAATGAAAAAAAATGTGTTTAATAAATTCATTGTGTGCCATTGTTTAACAACTACCAAAGAAACATTCCGAGGCTCCTAATATTCTGGAAATTATCAGTGAAAGTGAAAAATGGTTACTATATTATTACTAATTTTTATATTTTGAATGACTTGTTCGTAGAGTAAATAAGAAGCTCAAGAGTGAGGTTGGGTTATGCCCGTCTGATTAAACTTATGAATGTTTTATTGAGGCTTTCGTTTTTATTGTTTTATGAAATGCTTTAAAAAGTGTAGCAGGAGCTTTTTAAAACTGGCAAGTCCTAAAAGCGTTTTTTCTTTATTAGTTTTACAAGCTAATGTCTATTTTTAGGTACAGATAGAACACAATGAGGAAATCCTCTATTTTAAATACGGCAGTGGCTGGTTAACTACATATCATGTAAAATAGTACCTGTCTACCAGACATGTGCCTTATGAATATTCAAATAACTTACTTTTGAATATTAAAATAATTTATGGTCAAAGTTTAAATAATTCTAAAATCTTTCGATTTTAGTAATGACGTATTTTGTGTGCCAATGACAATAGTGACCCAATGACAGTAGATATTTATTTATGATTACGTTTAACCACATAATGTCAAATTTGTCAAATATATCTACAGCTTATACCTTTTAGGGTATATAAATGTAATTTATATTGACACAAACTATAGTATAATATTATACAACTCTTGCCTCGCCTAATGTAATTTATGATTAAACAAAAAGTTTGTTTCTGATAGTCCAGTAGGTAGTATGCGCAATTGAAAATGGTTTTCTGACGATGACAAGTATTCATGCAAAGACAAATCTACAATAGGATTTATATTGGCGGTTAAATAGTCACTTCCATGAAATAATTTGAAAAATACAAAATGTGATATTTTATATCAAAAACATATCAAAGACGAAGATAATCATTTTATAGTTGTATATATGCGACATTTACAATGTTATTTTCTATTAAATAACTTTTGGTAAATAGATTAGAATCCGTATACTAATCCTTTTTTTAAATATATTTCATATATTGTACAAACAAAACAAATTAAACATGCACTATATTATAATTAATTTGTAATATGGCAGTCTTCTCAACATGTTTGCAAAATCATTCTGACAGAGAGTATGATAAAACAGAATAAAACTAAAACAGTTTAAAATTTAATTCTCTTAAAACTGATTAGTTTTGTAAAGGTTCTATGCCTATCCCACTTATTATGATGATCTTAAAAAAGATTTAAAAATGGTTTAATAATATTCTTACACCCGTATGCATAGTCGATCGCCAGCGATTCGCCAGAGATTCATTCCGGCGTATCGCCAGCTATTCGCTGGCGATCCACTGGCGAAAGCTCGAAAAGGTGGCGACCCGCTGGCGATTGTCACCGGCATGTCATTTCTCGCAAGTTTTCATATTCTTTTATAGGGATTATCATCGGCATCTCTCGCATTTTATTATTGATTCATTTCTTAAAACTCAAAAAACAATAAACGAATATCAAATTTTTCCCTATAAAAGAACATGAAAACTTGCGTGAAATGACATGCCGGTGACAATCTCCAGCGAGTCGCCACCTTTTCGGGCTTTCTCCGGCGGATCGCTGGCAATGCGCCGAAATGAATCTATGGCGAGTCGCTGGCGATCGACTATGCATACGGCTGTTAATATACTCTTACGGACTTTGACTTAGGCCTTATTAGTTTTAAGATATTGTTTTAAAAATACTCCTAAGAACCGTCATAGGATTCTCCCTTTTACTCTTAAAGCAGATTTATAGCAGCCCTAAGACTATTATGCGGATTCAGTTATTTTATCAGTGTCTTAAAAAAGGGTATTATTGTTATCTTGTATACTTTGATAAATCTGAAAATATTACTTGGGATGTTACCGCGTTTTCTATTAATTAATGTGACCGTGAGATGGCGCCACTTCCTTCTAAACAATTCAATGAATTATCACATGGTGCTAAAATACTGTCTCGAATTTTAACATTGCCGTTTCCATTCTAAACGTAAGTGATCTGTAATCTTAGATAATAATGATGTCTATGGTTTTTACCGATTTGTATTCATCCTTTACTTACGCTAGCGTGAATATAAAAGTAATGTTTAATTTTTGTTAGTTTTTTCTCTAGACTAGGTATATCACTGACTGAAAAGTAGAACGTAGGTATTTTAATTCACAAAATAGTTTTAAAGAAAATGATAAAAAAAAACAGGTTATGGAAAAAAATATAAATCAAACACCTTGTTATTATACTTTTCTACTACGTCTAGGGCAAGCATGTCAAACTCGCGGCCCTCGGGCCGCTTGCGGCCCTCGGGCCGCTTGCGGCCCGGTGCCAAAAATTTTGCGGCGCGGCATGTGGGCGCCTGACAAGAAAGACCAAGACTAATTTATTTCAGACTTTTCTATTCAGTATGTCTTTATCTAAACCGAGTGGGAGTAAAATGAAACGAAAAATTGATGACGAACTTCGAAATGTTCAAGAAAAGTGGGAACTAGAGTATTTTTGGTGTGAAGTAAAAGATAAAATAATTTGCTAGATATGCAATAATACTCTTAGCGTATCAAAATTATATAACAGTAAACGCCACTGTGACCAACATAAATTAAAAATTGATAATTGCGAAGACAAAGTTGATAGAGCTTAAGTTGGGACTGAAAAAACAACAGTTCATGTTTAGTAAAATACCACAAGAAAGTGAATAGGCGGTGCAAGTAAGTATTGTTGGAGTTAATAGCTAAACACTCGAAATCTTTTACAGAAGGTGATTTTATCAAGGAATGTCTTATTAAAGCTGCAAATTTTATGTGTCCAAGAAGCGTGAAGGCTTTTGAAGTAATTAGCTATAAGCTATTTTTAAAAATAAACTGATTTTATGATATTTTTTAAAAAATATTTTTAGTTTTTTAAAATAAAATATTTTTAAATACATTTTGGGTGATTTTTTGACTAAATATAGGCGTGACTTCAAAAATGTATCAACTACGTCGTATTGCCTACAGCGCATTTGCCTGGTTGCGGCCCACATAATCATACATTTAATTTATTCAGCTCAAGTTACTTTTTCAGTTTGACATGCTTGGTATAGGGCATTAGTTTATCACATTTACATTTAAATCATATCACCTGCTTAAAAATTCACATCTCACATTCATCCGATGTAAATAAACAAACCCAGTTTTAATAATACAGTTTAATACAAAATGCCATGGCATTGACTAAGATTCTTCGGCTTCGCTTGTTTTTTTTATTAGGCAATAAAATAAATATTTCATTTATTTCTATAACATATTTATTAAATATATTCAATACCGTATTATGAAGGTAAACTAGACAGTATTTGGATATTTTATCATTTGGATATCGTAAAAATAATTAATTTGTTTACTTACAATATTAAAGAGAACATGAAGAAGTTTTGGTAGTGTTGAGTATTCTATGAACCTGAAAATAGTGGTCAAGTTTCTCTGAAAAAGTAAGTAAATTATAAAATAGTTTATACGATATAAAATTATTAGATAAACATATATTGTAACTATTCTATAAAACAATTTAGCTAATTAATTTTTTTTAGCGATTTTAACTTGTTGTTTTACATCGCTTTTACAACTCTTTGGTTTCAAACAAACTATTGTTCCTTAAACCCATATTACTGCTTTAAAAACTAGTTGAGGTTGTAGAGATATACTGCCGTGTGAAGGTAAAGAGCAGTTAGTGCAATAATAATGATTTTAAGTTATTGCCAATTTAGTGTTTTTTGTTCTACGCAATTTATTTTTATTTCTATTTTAAATGAAAACGCGAGAATTATGTAATAGTGATTTTCCACTGACAATAGTTTGTAGTTGTGGGACAATTTTACTTGTACCAATTATTAAAAGAGATTTAAGATGCTCATCAGTTAACTTTGATCTGCAAACATTCTTTTTCTACACCCACATGGATATTAGCTTATTTACGCACAGATTACAAAACGAAAAAGTATGCTATTGCCTTCAACTAAACGAATATATTTCATATCCATTCTACGTAGTGATAACACTGCAAAAGAATGAAATCCACCAATCACCATTCATATTTTGATCAACCGAATGCTATTATTTTTAAAATTTTAAGTAAGTGATAATTCTGTCAAACTAATTAAAGTATATTTTTTAGTTATTGAGATTAAACATACATTAAAATGAGTTATTCTTGTGTAGAATTGATAAATAATAGCATTTCTGTTTTTATTTCGTCTATAATTATAAATAATTTTTTAATTTAAATTAAACTATATAAAGTCAATTTAATTACGAGTATTAAAACAACAAAAACAAAAGATAAGATTGTCCTGTGGTCATCGTTTTTATCTTCCACACGGAATACACGAGTTCAATTCTCGGATGGGTAAAAATTAAATGGATTTTTTATTTTTTTTTTTTATTTTATAAATTATTAAAAGTCATAAATTATTTTCTTCTTCTCGCAATTTACCCAGCTATCAAAACAGGAGAGTATCGTTGTCTTGCTCTTGGCAATCGGATACCCTCAAGTAATATAATTAAAATATGTATTTGAAACTTCTTTACAGGATGCATAATCCCATTAAGGCTAGATTCACTAATCGATGGCCATTCTTATTTAAGATTTTTACAGAAACACATACACACATGCTCTCGATTCTGAGACCGCCATTTCAATATTAACACCACGGTGTCAGAATCGGAAGTGATAAATTATTTTAAAATTGGTTATTTTGTCTTAATAACCTTAAATATTTTTTTATTTGTAAATTTTCGTTAGTGAGCCGTAGAAAAAATATTCTGTACAACTCGAGTGGATTGTCCACATCGCACTCAGACGATTGAGCATACCGCCTAGGCGTCGTGCTCAAATTTTGTCTTCGTGCAATATGGCCATCATATCCACTCTTGTTGCACAAACTACTATTGTGTATTTCATTTTGAAAAATGTTTTCTCACACAATTAAGAAGTACCAAAAACAGAAAATAACCCACGAACAAATTTATGCAAATTATCAAATTGTATCAGTGGAAGACTCTTATAAAATTTCAACAAAGATGAGATTTAATAAATGAAAAGAAAAGTTATGTAAAATATTGCGTTGATACATTTGGTAGAAACAGCCGTATTATGTGGCAAAAACTTAAGAATTTAAATATAAATTCTAAACCTGCAAAATCCAAGTTACCTGATAACCTAAATGTTCCTAATGACATAAACAATCACTTTTTATTGGCAACTGGTAACTGTGCCGATGCTGACCAAGATTTACTTCTTTTCTATACTAATAATTTTAAAGACAACTTCCGTAACTTGCTAAGTTTTACAACAGTTAATCAAAATACTATCTATAAGTATTTAAACGAAATTAAAATGCAGGCTATAGGAATTGATGAATTGCAAATTAATATGCTCCTTATGTGTTGTCCGTATATTTTAATTTTCATTACGAATATTGTTAATTCCTGTATAAAGGAATCTTTTTTTCCAGGCCTTTGGAAAGTCACAAAAGTTTTCCCATTGCCTAAAAAGAACAATATTAGTAGCTTTAGTGAATTACGACCCATTTCAATCTTATCAGTGTTATCAAAAGTTCTGGAAAAAGTAATTAAATATCAGATAGAGTCTCACATCAACAATTACAATATTTTACCAATCAGCCAATCTGGTTTCAGACGTGGCTACAGCTGTACTTCAGCATTATTAGAGGTCACTGATGATATCTTTAGGGATATAGACAAAGGGTATACAAACGTTTAAATACTTCTAGATTATACAAAAGCCTTTGATACAATTAACCATCAGCTTCTGTTCAGTATTCTTCACTATGTTGGTTTTTCGGTTAAAGCAACTGAATTTATTAAAAACTATCTTTCCGATCGTTCACAGTTTGTTGAAACAAGTGCCGGTAGATCTGATATTAAAAATATTTCCTGCGGTGTGTCACAGGGCTCTATTTTGGGACCAATTTTGTTTTGCATTTACTCTACTAATATTAGTTCGGCTCTTACCAATGGCAGAGTTTATATATATATATGCTGATGATACGCAAATAAGGTTTTCTTTGTCTGATTTTAATGTTGCTCTTACTAATGAACTGATTAACTCAGAATTAATAAAAATCGTAAATTTTTCTAACAGACATCAGCTAACTATCAATCCGCAAAAACACAAATACTCGTCTTTGGAAAAAATAAAAAAGAACTAGCAGAACATTTATCTGTGAGTATTGATGGTGTCTTGGCGCCTTGTGTAGATGTTGCCAAAAATCTGGGTCTTCATCTTGATACTGACTTAAAATTTAAAAGCCATGTAAATAATTGTATAAAAAGGGCTTACGCTAATTTGAAAATGCTTTACCCGCATCGCCATGTTTTAGATCAAAATATAAAAATACTTCTTTGTGATACTATGGTTCTCAGGCATTTTAATTACTGCGATGTCGTCTACGGGCCTTGTATTGACTATGTGGATATTAATCGTATTCAAAGAGTACAAAATTCTTGTCTTCGCTACATATATGGTATAAAAAAATACGAAAGGATAAGTCACAAACTAATTGAAACTAACTGGTTAAATATGGAAACTAGAAGGAATTTACACATGGTAACATTGTATCATAAGATCATTTCATTAAAGTCGCCTCCTTATCTCTATAATAAAATTACATTTCGAAGTGATGTGCATAATGTGCATACAAGGTTAGGGGATATATCTCCACCTCTCCATCGTACCTCCAAATTTCAAGGTTCATTCTCTTATATGATATTTAAACTATATAACCTGGTTCCTCCTAAACTCAAACATCTTTCGACAAATATGTTTAAGCAAAAGTATAAACATCTCTTGATGTCAGAAAATATCTAGTCAAAACAACCATTAGATATTATAATAAAATGTAATATTACATTTATAAAATGTGTATTTATATTTTTGTCTCGATTGTGCCACACTTTATTCGCTGTATTTTATTATTTTAATATTTTTCTTTTCATTATTAGGGATAGCAATTAATATCAGCTATGCTGTCTGCTATTCCCTTTTTGTAGTATTATACTATTTTGTTCGATAAAATTTATGTATTTAATGCAAATTTACCTGTAATACTGCAAATAAATTATTATTATTATTATTATTATTATTATTATTATTATTATTATTATTATTATTATTATTATTATTATTATTATTATTATTATTATTATTATTATTATTTGCCGGAACGATTTGATATTATTATATAAATTAGAAAGAAGCTGGTTTTCTCCTTGAAATCTAAAATTCAGTTCGTACATATGTTTTGTCAAATCGACATAGAATGCTAACTTCCACAGCCATTTGCTATTTTGTAATTCGCCAAGAGAGCGAATGAAAAGTCATTTAAAAACATTACTTTTAGAAGTTCAAAAAAGCGCTAAAGGAGTTTTCCGCAACTAAGCCAGCGAACAGCAGTATAATATGCTAAGTCATTTTCTCCCATCTCTTCAATAAACTCGCAGAATTGTTGGTGATTTAGCTTAATGGATCTGATTAAATTAACAACTGATATGACAGCTTTTAGAACTTCAGAAGTATCCAAACATTTTCCGCCCAATGACTGTTGATAAATGATACAATGTAAGACAGCATCATTTTCTACTGCCACCACTCCTTTATTTTTACTACACATGTTTTTGTCTCCATAAGTTCTAATAAATTTTGTTTTTCCATCAAAAATTCTTTTTATTAATGGCATTTTCAACTAAAAATATCTTCCGCAATTGTTGTGCCATAAATACTATCAATATCAAGAAGTTCTCTATAAACTTCATAGCTTTTATCTATTCCTCGAATAAAAATCAACAAGGCCAGAAAAAACCACTTAAGATGTCCATTTTTGTTAGACACTTGAGATGATATATTTTCTGCCATGTCTTGTATCCTCCGAGCAACGGTGTTTGCTGACAAACTGACAGGTTTAAATAAATTTACCTTTTCGAGGCACATTTCTTCGGCTAGTGAAATTACGCATTATTATATAATTTCTCCATCGGTGAATGGTTTTCCACGTTTTGCGATTTTAAGAGCCACACAAAAGCTAGCACAAGTTACAGCCTCTTGTTCAATGTTGAACAAAGATTGCTGCGATTTCAATCCGCGCTCCAAAGATTCAAATTTTTCTGTCCGCATAAAAAGTTTCCATTCATAATGACGTTTAATGTTATATTATTTGAGAACAGCTACACGGTTTCATTGCAAATCAGGCATAGCGCCTTATTGCTGGACTCAATTACGAAATGTTAAAAGTTCCATTGATCTTTGAATGTTCTGCTTTCTTTTCATACTTCTAAATCACACACACAAAAACATGTAAAATCAAAGTACTACTACGGTAGGGCGTTGGTCGGTTCGAAGATGTCTTTAACACGTTAAGCGCCATGCCCAATTCATAAAATTTTGTAAACGGGCCAAGTTAATTTTTTTATAGGTATTGATGATGTGTAAATGCAATTTGAAAGATTTTTCAAAATTCTTAAAATTAACGAAGATATTTAAATATATTTGATGACAGGCCAATGGGCCCAACGCGGTCCTGGACCACTCAAATGCCATCAATGGACCGTTGGTCCCGTCGTGACTTAAGTTAGTTAGCATAGAATTGGGCACGTGGTCAGTTCGTTTGTAATTAGATATCATAGATAAGCTGTAAAAGTTGGTGAAAAGGCAGAATAATCTTATTCGTAAGTTGTTCATATAATAATAGTTGTACAGTTATAAAATAAGCACACAAAAATAATATTTTATAAGTTTACAAGAGTTATAAGAGCAAGAATTGAATTATGTTAGGTTATGTTATGAAAAATATTTTATTTTTACAGATGTCGCGAAAACATAATCGCATTCTTACGCAAAAAGAATTAGAAAAAACTGCGGAGACGATGGATATGTCGGACGAAGAACTCGATTTATCATTTGAAGATCCATTATATAATCCGGATGAAAGTAGCAGCGATTCTGATGAAAGTACTACAAATGTCTACACAACACCATCAACGTCACGACTATTGAAACGGAAAAGAAACATTTATGAGGCAGGGCCGTCATCAGCCGAAAATGTTCTATCCGAGTCTGATAATTCTGAGATAGAAAATCAAGTGCCAACTTGTGATGCTGCAACTGATACTGCGAAAGCAGCTGTTCAGAAAACAAAAAAAAAGTTGTACTACCTGAAACAGAAAAGTGGTTACCACCTTTAGGTAATCAACCTAAACTTATTTAATTTGAAGGTACTGGAGGTGTTGATCCAGATGTTGCTGGGATACTAGCAGACTGTAGGCCTATTGATGTTTATAATAGTGTTGTCGATAATTGCATTTGGACCATGATTGTTGAACAGACGAATCTTTATGCCACTCAGCAACTTATGAACAGTGATACCACTCCACAGTCACGCCTGCACAATTGGAATCCGGTAAGTGAAGCTGAAATTAAGACATTTTTTGGACTGGTACTATGGATGGGATTGGTAAAATTGCCATCTATTAGGGACTACTGGAGCCGACAATCTATATACGACGTTAGATTTGGTAAATCAAAGATGTCTCGAAATCGATTTGAGCTCATTTTGACAATGATTCATTTCTCCAACAAAGAAGAATGTCCCGAAAGAGACAGATTATATAAAATACAACCTTTGGTCGATATGCTCGTACACAACTTTCAAACCCTATACACTCCTGATGAATTAATTTGCGTGGATGAAACAATGGTTCCCTTTAGAGGACGACTTGTTATGAGACAATACAATAAACAAAAACGACATAAATACGAAATCAAGTTGTTCAAAATATGTACTGGTATGGGCTATACCTACAACATAAAAGTGTATGCTGGTAAAAATGCCGAACTAGAGAAAACGGTTCCTGCTGATGTTATGTCATTAGCGGGTGACCTGCTAAATAAGGGTAGAACAATGGTTACTGATAACTGGTATACCAGCCTAGACCTAGCCAATAGACTATTAGATGTTAATACACATCTAATAGGAACAATAAATTGTAAAAGAAGGGGACTGTCTAAGGACGTGGTAGCAAAAAACATAAAGATGAAGAAAGGAGATATAATAGCGAAAGAAAATGAACGTGGAATAACAGTTTTAAACTGGAAAGACCAAAGAAACGTGTTAATGTTGTCCATGAGACATTCAATAGAGCAACAAGAAGTAAGATATAGAGGAACAACTAAGCTAAAACCAAAATTGATTTTAGATTATAATAAAGGTAAAGGAGCTGTTGATATTTCCGATCAAATAGGTGCCTACAACAATCCTTTACGTAAATCATTAAAGTGCTACAAAAAACTAGCTTTTGAATTACTACTTACCACTGCAGTAGTAAATGCACATATTATTTACAAAGAAATCCATAACGAAGATCTGTCCATAACTGATTTTAAAAAATATCTTTTAGAGCAATTGACTTGTAATCTCGAAGATGTTCCATTGACTACACCAAATTTAAAACATCATTTACAAAAAAAAAAACAGATCAAGTCATATAATAAGGCGTTTTTGTTCTAACTGTTATAAGATAACATCCCAAAGAGATGGAAGAAAGGCAGCTCAGAATAAAACAAAAAAAGTAACAACGTTCTGTTCCGGGTGTGTAGGAGAACCATCAATGTGCTTAGACTGTTTTAATTTGTTACATTAAATATACTGTTTTAGTTTTATTTGTACCGATTTGTATTTACAAAATATAAAAAATAAACACTTATTATTCGACCATACATTTTTTTTTTTTTTCACCCAGGGACCACATATTTATGTGAACATAAATTTCGCGGCCCATTCACAAATTATAATTCCCCTGGACCTTGACGGTCCGCTCATACCGTTAACCATATTGTAACTATGGTTCAACGGTCCACACAGTCATTTAGAATGAGGTGTGTTATGACGGTCCCCACGGACCAACAAGGTCCAATTTCAAAAATCATTGACGGTCCGTAGGGACCGTCATGGCGCTTAACGTGTTAAACGCGGTTAGGCACTACTTTATTTCACAACAGATAGTTTCACTTCCTTCGCCTTCCCCAGACATACTGACTCATGGTCGCACCCTAGCCTGTTTATACTCCAATTCCTGCCATCTCGAAGTTAGTAGAATTCACCAGAACTTTTTCGAAACACTAAAGTTTATCACGAATGTTTAATTATTACTGCGATTTTAAAAGTTTTGTTAGTGATAGAGGGTACTACTACTACCTATTTCCGCTTTTGACCACTAGCGAATTTAGAAAGCGTAGCAATTATAGATAATTGCAGAAAAATTAAAACTGTTTTTGCCCTTAAAAATTACTAGAGTAATCAGTATGATCCTAAAGCTGTAATCAGTAAGGTCCTGATCTAGATTATCGCTACATGTACACAAAGTTCACAAAGAAAACAATAGAACTTTTCGAGGCCAATAGTCGGTGGATTATATTGGACACTTAGTTATGAAGGCTTTAATATACAGGGTGCGGCACCGAAAACGAAACAGATCGCATATCTTGAAGACACATTTTTTTAGAGAAAATTCAAAAAGAGGTCGATTTTTATTTTAAAGGGGACATCTTTCGATCATATCCTCAACTATCCTACATCCTCCCCACCCCTCTGTCACTATTACCAATGAAATTGAAATAGGGAAAGTACTAAGTGTGACACATCAATGAAATGGTAATTTTATAAGGAATTTGACTGTGTGATAGTTTATTACGTAACTTTTGATTTTGGCTCCATCTTGCGGGAAAAGTTTCCGTATTTTAAATAACGATACTTCATTTGAAAGTAAAACTCATTTAATAGCAAAATCATAATAAAAATAAAAAAAAACAATAGAAAAGTGATCAGAAAAACTAAATTGAAAAATTTAGGACAACTCCCATAATTAAAAACTAAATAACTTCAAAGTAAATGCTCAAAGTGTTGTCCATTAACTTCCATACACGAATATAAATTATTCTCAAATCTTTGTCTGACGTTTTGGAGCATTTTTGGAGTTATTTGACGACATCCGGTAATAATACGTTCACGTAACTTTTCTAAGGAACCTGGCTGAGTGGCGTATGTTTTACTTTTCAGATATCCCCATGAAAATTATTCTAAGGGGGATAGATCAGGAGATCGTGGGGGCCATTCAATAAATCCTCTTCGTCCAATCCAATGTCTAGGAAAGTTTTCATTTAAGTACTGATGAACCGTCCTGTTGAAATATTAGGTGATCTTAAAGGTATCGGTTATCGTTTTCTATTATGTCTGTTAACAGTGGATCAACGGTGTTTTCGAGTAATTCCAAATACATATCCCCAGTTAAAGTACCGGTAAAAATAATGGACCAACAATACGATCGTCAAATATTCTAGCCCAAACGTTTACCTTTTCTGGGTGTTGAGTATACGTTTCATGAAATACTCTTGGATTGGAATCTGACCAGTATCGATAATTATGTCGATTGACAGTCCCGTTAACATAAAAACTGCATTCATCTGAAAAACAAATGTTATAAAGAAAATGTGGATCTTGTATAGCATGCTCGCTCATGATTTCTCAAAATTGCAAGCGGCGATCAAAATCGTCTTCGTTAAGTTCCTGAACTAAATTAATTTTATAGGGATGGAATTTGTTGGCTTTCAAAATTCTCCTGACGATACGGTCACTTACTCCAGATAATTATGCAAGCTTTCTTGTACTAAGAGTTGGATCTACAACAACTTGTCCTAAAACGACTACCCCCACGGCTTCGTTTCTTACTGGATTTTGAATCTGCCGTTTTTTATTTTGAACAGATCCTGTTTGTCGAAATTTTGAAATAAGTTCCAAAACGTACTCACGTTTAACCTATTTGTTTGGGTGTCGCTCGTTGAAAATTGTACAGGCAGTGTTAGCACATTCGTTATTTTTTAAATAACATTTAACAATTCCTACTCTCTCCTGAATAGAATAAAACATTTTTATGTTTTACTCGCTAATAGACTTGAAGTATCAATGACACTTAACTAAAAAACAGACCTGTTAGTTATGAAAATAATAGTATATTAAAGTATAAGTAGATATAACGGTCTTTAAAACACGCGCGATTTTTCGAGCACGACGGCGCAGCCGGAGTGCTCGAAATAGAGCAAGTGTTTTAAAGACCAGTTATCCACGAATACTTTACGCTATTTTTTTTATTGGTATACTTTGAAATCCTAAATATTGGTATTATTTCTACAAAAAAATAAAAATAAGAACTAATAACTGAAAATGGTTGAATTTGTGATGTAACATCAGTATACCTCGTTGTCATGAAAATGAGAAAAACAAAAATTCATTTACAATCTGTCACGTAAGATTAATTGTCGCAACAGTTATTATTGTTTAAAATAAGTTAAAATATTGAGTATTTAAATAATAAAGCAGAATCGCGCTTAATACCACAAAAATCCGAAGCAGTTTATATAAAAGAATACGATAAATTCAACACGTGGATGGAAGAGCAAATGGTTACACATATAGATGAACGAGTTGTTCTCGCTTATCTCCAGAAAATGTCGAAACAGTATAAAGTATCTACTATGTGGACTATCCATTCAAAATTACAAAGTATGTTGAGGATAAACAAAAGGGTCGATATAAAATCGTTCGTCAAAGTGCATGCATTCATGAAGGCAATTAGCAAAAATAAGGTATTTAAGAAGGCATATGTATTCGATGAAGACAATTTGCGGAAGTTTTTTACAGATGCACCGGACATTACGTATTTATTTTTGAAGGTGTTGAATACATTTTTTGAAAAATTTCTCAGAAATATTTTATTTGACATTACAAGGCACTCCTGTCAGATCAATATTTACAAAGTTGGCATTTAGACATCACGTTTCTCGGGTTGTTGATGTTGCCATGGTAACATTAAAACACGCGCGTTTTTTAAAGTTCGTTTTAAACACGCGTAAATAAGTAAAATAGGGTACCAATAAAAAAAACCTTTATTTTTATTTTACGAAAACATAGGCGTAGTAAGTTCAATTTTATTCCAAAGGTAATTTTTAAATTTGGCTTTCACATGACAATACGCTTATTTGAACTGTCACATGTCACACAGTCAAATTCCTTATAAAATTACCTTTTCAATGATATGTCACACTTAGTACTTTCCCTATTTCAATTTCATTGGTAATAGTGACAGAGGGGTGGGAAGAGATGTAGGATAGTTGAGGATATGATCGAAAGATGTCCCCTTTGAAATAAAAATCGACCTCTTTTTGCATTTTCTCCAAAAAAAATGTGTCTTCAAGATATGCGATCTGTTTCGTTTTCGGTGCCGCACCTTGTATATCTATGCCCACATGCTTTTTTACGGATTCGCACACTGAGTTCCTCCACCTGATTTCAACTTGCAATATTTATTTAATTTTAGAATTTATATAGTATTTTATATTTTGTTGATGATTTTTTTTTTCACAGATGCTGATAACATCGTCCATATTCTTAGATTTTATAATACTGTTGGTAACGGGGCTTTATATTTTACACATCTATATATCTAGAAAGCACAAATACTGGAAAAAACGTGGGGTTTATTTTTCAAAACCGAAACCATTTGTTGGAAATTTTTTAGACATAGTTCTATTGAAAAAATCTTTAGGAGACTGGTTAAAAGATTTATATGATCAGGTATTTTTTGTTCCTAAATTTCATATATTTATCGTATTTTAACTCATTAACATTTAATTTTCTATTTTCTTTTTTTTTAGATTGATAAAGACTTTTTTGGTATCTATGTTTTTGATGATCCTTTTCTCGTTGTGAAAGATCCAAAATTAATTAAAAACATTTTAATCAAAAATTTTAATAGTTTTGTGGATAGGACTGTCTCGCCTCTCGACCATTCACCGTTTACTGCTCACATGCTTCTGTTTCAAAAAAATCCAGGATGGAAATTAGGACGATCTAAACTATCTGCAGCTTTCAGTTCTGGAAAAATGAAGTCTATGTTTCCCCTTTTACTGGAATCAGCAGACGATTTGGTACATTTTTTGCAAAAAAATCAAATTTCACTAGAGACTAGAGAACTATTTGCTAAGTATACAACAGATGTGATTTCAAAATGTGCTTTTGGTAAGTATTAACTATATACAGGGTGTGTCATTGCGAAGTGTCTATACATTAAACGCAGACAAAACACAATTATTAGACAATTCCAAAACAAATAATAATTGTTGGGTGTATCCCCCCTACTATCTGAGACACAAAGTGTTTTATTATATAGTTTTGGTATCTTTTTTTTTATATTTCAGATAGGACCTTCTTTTAAGGTATTCAAGCGATTAGAATATTTGCAAGTAAAAAATTCAGTTCCGAATTAGGAAAAAATGACAAATTTTTCCAAATTGCTTTACCGTTTATAAAGAGCACAAACAATTGAATTTGACGATGTATTTTTTAATTACTACTAAAATTTAAACTTCAAATTTAGAGTTTATCAGAATTATGTTGTTAAAAATATAATTAGTAAGCTATTTAATAATCGTTTGACATTTTAATTAATATTATACATTCCAATGTACTAATTTTTAGAATTTATGATGAAATCATTTTCTCCTAATCAATCAACATATCTAATTAAAGGTCTATTTTGTATAAAATCATTTATATTATAGCAAAGGTAGTCTTGATTGCTATGTATTTTTGTGAGTTCGAAGAGCCCTTTTTATTTATGGAAAGTCTTAAAACACAGCGTTAAAACTTAGTGGCATTAGTTTACTACACACGCAACAATTAAAATAACAAAGAAACTCAAATTTAACCAATCGTAATATCCAATCAGGTAGAAATTATGTCCAAGGGTAGGCAACTTTATATACACACAAGGTGTATATCGGGTTGTCGTAATGGTAGGGTATTATACTGTTAAAATTTTAACTTGCCTCAAATATATTTTTTTAATTTTTTTGCAAAATAGTTTTGCAAGCATTTGGCAAAATTAAAAACCCGACTAAATAATCTGGCTTAATAATTTTTTACTCTCTAAAAATTTTCGATTTAAAAATAAAAAATTATTATTATCTCAAGGATATTTTTGCAAAAAATTATTTCTCACTTTGGAAATGGGGTTGATTTAGCCCCATTACTCAGCAAGGTCCCAGTAGTTCTGTCAGGAGCGTCTAATTCAGACCTACGATCGGATCGTAGATCGGATACATTGCTCATGACGATTTATTGACAGATACTGCGAATTTTTAAACATTAATGTAACTTGAAGGCGGGAAAATGAAACGAGCATGTATTTTTTGCGTCTGTCAAAGTTGAAGTAAATATGTTTATGGAAAAATAAAAAGTTAATTTAATGTTAAGTATGCGTTATATCTTTATTTATTCGGTTTTGGTTGACTTAAAGATCAACTAAATCCATAGTTGTACAAGCTTTAGCTAGAAGTTTTATAATAAAAATTGCATTTTTCATGTATGGCAAGTACTAGTAAAAAGTGTATTTTTCTTAAGTCTATCAGACTACTTCCATAATTCGTAAGTAATAAAAAAGGGTTATGGAAAAATCAAGCATATCTGAGCCTTTTTTAATGGCAATTTAGATTTAATTTAGAGACTATTGCATACTTCAAAACATATTTTTTTGATTATTATAGGGATGGCTTTTGGATCACTAAAAATTAATACAACCTGAGTATAAAATGAAAACAAAACAAATAAATATATTTTATTTACAATTTAATTGAACATTTTACTTGAAATAATTATGATCATGAGAAGGATCTTGTGAAATAAATAGGTCATTATTAAGGATTTCTTTTATAATTAAAGTTTCCTCTTTTGTAGGCTTTTTATTATATGTTTTTGACCTTTTCTTTGTAGTTGAAAAAAAAGATTGCTTTTCTATTTTTTGATTTGGAGCAGTTTTAATACTTGTATTAATCCCTGCTTCAAACTCAAGTTGACTTTCATCAATTTTAAGCAATAAATCAATTTTATTTAGTTGTTGTCTGCACTGTGACAGAATGTTCTTGTGATTTCGTTGATATTCTACTTATAATTTTTAAACATTCATTTTTAAGTTGTTTAATTTCCTCCTCTGAATTATTTTTTCTTAGGGTGTCCATGTGAATACTGAGTTCTGTATTATCATCAGTTACGGATAAAGGTTCTTCTTGTTTCCTTTTCTTCTTTAGAATAGTTTTTCCTTTTTTATGTTTAATTATTCTTAAAACTGTTTTGTCCCTAACATATTTTATAATAGCATTTAATCCTTTGTCCAACCTTTGAACTTTTGTGCCATTCAAGTAAGCATATTTAATAGTTTTGTGAGCTGCTTTTAAATGCATATTTGTATTATTATTACATTTTTTCTGTAACACCATGCCCACTGCTTGAAATTGTTTGTATAGTTTTCAATAAAATAACTTGCAAATACTTGTGTTTCTACATTTTCTGAAAAATATATGCATACTTTTTCTAATTCCTTCTCAAAAATAAATTCGTTCTCAAAATTCTGTAAATACTTGATCATTTTGTAAACTTGTTCTTTTTTTTTCAACATTTTTTATTTTGTTTAAATTTTTCTGCCAAGCACGGTCTACGTGCCAAGCACAATAAAGTTGAAATTCAGGAGGTCCCATTATTTCACACCATGCATTGAAGAAAACAGAAGTTATATCTGACATGAAAGTTTTTGTTGAAATCTTCCCAACTTTCTCTTGAATTTTAAAGAAAAATAATTTAAAAACCCCAGTGTCTTTTCTGTTTGTAAACATAGTTGCGCAAGGGAATCCTTCCCGAAATTCATCTAGGACCATTAGAGTAGTACACTCAAAATCATATTTATTAAGACCGTGTGTGGAATCTATACAAATCACATCATTTCCAAATTTTTTTAAAATAAATTTCTGAGATGTATTCATTAAAATTATACAAAAATCTTGTATTTCGAGTGTACTACATGGATGACCCTGTTGCTTATAGAATAAAACTGGATTTTCAGCTTCTAGCCTTTTCTGTTCTTCTACCCACATGTTGACACTAACAGGATCATTTTTATTGCGTCGACCATCATCTTTCACATTATGAATCCCAAATGAATTTTTTATATTTGTGACGTCTTTTCGAGTCAATAGGTGGATTCTTTTAAGTTCATCTTCTACAATATTATCTCTTGTTTGATCTACAATTCTGAAATAAAAATCAAAAACTGTATTATAAAAGGATTATTTTTAAGGTGCAATCTGAGTTACTTACCGTGACATGGATACACCAGAAAGTAACTTATTAGCAATTATGCGTTTTTCTTTTATGGGAATCCTCACATGTTCAACATCTTCATTATGTTTATAATGAGATTTGTACCATGTAATTTTAATAACAGAATTATTTTCTTTCACAATAATTTGGCTAGTGCACAGAAAATTCAGTTTACAACTTCCTTGACTTTTTGTAACTCTTTTCTTGGTGGGTTTATCTTTCACGTTGACAGCACTTCTGTTGCAGTTATAATAAATATTTGTTCTTTTCGGATCTTGACCCTTTTGTACATAACTAATAGATCGTTCTGACTGAACGATATCAATCCATTTCTGAAATTCTGAAATAAAAGTATATGATTTAGTTTGTATCTATTTATTTTACTAAACTTTGAAAAAATTTTAATTCTGGGCACTTACCATCTTTACTATGAAATTCTAATTTTTCAGTGTCACTTATAAAGTTATGAAAAGTCTCTAAATGATATCTTAAATCAGAAATAAATCTATAAGAGCACTGACAATCCAGACAGCTTTATAAGTATGAAAAGAATATGATACAACATTTTTTTCGACTTCGTGGTTTTTCTTCAAATGTTCGTGTAACGCACTTTGATGTTTATATATTTTGGCACAAATTAAACACGTTACTGCCATTTTCTGTATAACTAATATATTTCGGTAATATAAAATATAAACCAAAAAAACTTTTAAAGCAAAAAAATCCAATAAAATAAAAACTACAAGAGAACAATTTTAATTATTAAAAATCAAAATTGACAGTTGACAGCTTAAACAGTTAAAAACCTCACATGCGCAATAACATCGATACGAGGTCCGATTTAGACGCTCCTTAGGGTATTATAGGAGAGGTAAACGACAAGTTTTGCGCTTGCCTCAAATACCTACCGAAAAATGTCTACCAGCTCTCCTACTAATGGATTTCTATGATATAGAGAAAGTAAAAGTTGAAAAGTCTTTTGGTAGGTAGCGAGAGGGTAAACGTCAAACCACGTCGGGCGGCTCCGAGAATTTCACAGTAATGTTTACCTGCCAGTGTCGTTTCATAGAATAAGTAATTTTAAATTGTTATCGGCGGAACCGGACAATCGCACGTATTTATGGATTATAAATAATTATTTAACATGTATTATAATATTCAAATTATAATTTTACAAAATTTCAACAGCTATTCACAATTTATTAAACTATTTACTCGATATTGTTATTAACATCTATAAAATAATTTTGTACGCCAATGTATCGCGTCCACTTCGGTGAGATCCGCTGCCAACCTGTCAATTTATGTGTATAAAGTGGGAGAACTGGCAAAAGCATTTCCAACTTTTACTTCTGTTCTATCATGGCATGTGGTGGCTTTTTATGGACAGTTTCTTGTACAGTTAGAACATAAAGATCTGGTATAATAAACAAATTTTTTTTAAACAAGCAATAAAATACGATAGAGCGTAATGCGTCAAGGCAGTGATTCCCATATTGTGCTCCGCGGCGCCTTCACAGGAGCGGGGCGCCACGAAATATTGTAAAAGACACGTTAACAGTAGCTATTTATGCAACCAGTTACGAAATGCTTTATTTTATGAAACAACGAATATTTGCTGGAAGAGCAGAGCGAGGTCCCGCAACATGAACAAGTTACATAAAACGGCATTTTGTAACGAGTTACATACAACAAAATTTCTAATTTTGACTAGATTATAAAACTGTGTTTTGGTAAAACATTACTGACATCAAGGCAACTAATATTACTCTCTTTCTTATATTTTTAGTTGCATGCGCATCATTTTATTGATAAGTAGAAGCTCATATTAATTTTTTATTCTCAACGAATTGCAGAATATTTATAAAGATTGTTGAAGGTATTTAGATTTTAAGAAAGTGGGTTTATTTGGTCAGGTATTGTTTTTTAAATATTTTTTGCAGATTTAAAATGGAAAATAATGACCAAAACAACATTATAATTAGGTTGTCAATTTAACCAAATTCTATTTTCATGAATGATATAAACCTTCAGTAATAATGTATTTTATTCATTTTAAAACCAAAAAAAGTTTATTTTTATTCTATTTCTTTTTGCAACTGATAATGAATTTTGCAACTCCACTTTTTTACCTTTTTACTTTAATCGTAAGTTCATTTGGTCAGATTCAATTCAATTTTGATCTTTTTTTATTTAACACATCGCATCAAACAATTTCTGGAATATAAATAATTTTTTGAAATAACGAATTTATGACCCACACTTAAGTTTTAAAAATTTTTTGGTGTTACATAACCTGTTTGAAATTTTACTTTATATTCAGCATTTTTATGCCTGACAGTGTTACCTAGAGGCCGAAACTAGTTGCCGCTTGAAAAACAATAAAATTCAGAGGTAAAATATTGAAGTAACTCACATTCCATTGCTGGCCCACTGGCATTACCAATAACTAGCTTAAATTGTTTAAATGATGACAATAGCTGCAGTATAGCAAAACTATTGCCATAAACTCGCATTATCTAAACGAACCTTTAAGATGCTGTAAATATTTTGCAGGTATTCATTCCCACAGTTTCGAAAGTAGTGACTCTATGTTTACAATCCAAAGACGAAAGATATTCGAGTTTTCATTAAGAAATGCATTTACTCAAACCATGTATTTCTTGAAACCTAATTGGGTGACTAGATTTAAAATGGAATTTATAGAAAAAAAAATTATGGAATACTTCACACGAGTGTTTATGGAGTCTCTTAGAGCACGCACTACGAAGAACAAAACATACAGCGATCTTATTGATATTATGAATGAATTAAAAGAGACAGAGAAAATGAAAGATGATGAGAATGATGAAGTGATGTTTTGCGGTGCAGCATTAAATTTTTTCATTGCTGGCTTCGAACCTGCAAGCACCACAATATCTTATACACTTTATGAGTTTGCAGTTAATCCTCATATACAACAAACTGCAAGAGAAGAGGTAGCGGCTGTCATTAAAAAACACGGCGGGATTACTTTTGATGCTCTTCGCGACATGCCTTATTTTGACATGTGTATAAATGGTAAGTTAATATCTAATAATCTACAATTCAGCGCATATATTTAACAGTTTAGGTTAAGTATAGTATAAAAGGCTTGAGCACAGTTTATAGCTAAAGAATCAGTTAGCTCACTCGAACCAACTGGATCTTCCAAAATATCATTCACTACAGGGATACAAATTCAGGATGCGCAGAAGACTGCTGTTTGAATATAGGCGGTTGTCATATATTGTATTAGGCATTTCAAACAAATGAACTGTTGGTGGGAAGATTTGATATATCCAAGGATTGCGACATACGATGTATTCTGTTTACAATACGTAAAATCATGAAAAATGGATTACATTTAAATATTTTATGTCAAATACATGTTCATGTATCTTATTCTTATACAGGGGGTTTCAAAAAGGTATGTCATAAATTCATCCCCAGATAGATTATCAAAAAATAAGTGGATTTGGCTATATTTACCTATATCAAAAACTGACTCCCAACAAAGTTACAAGGTGTTAAACTAACATTCAGAAAAAAGTTTTTTTTTTTGTAAAAAGTTTGCTGTTGCGATTTTCTCTTCGAAATTTTTGCCAGTGTTGTAGATTTGAAGGCCCAATATTCTAAGGATAAAAAAAATTTTAAGCGACCTCTTTAAAAAAAGGTGGGGGTTGGGTACCTTTTAACCCCCTCGTCTTTTTTTTGACATAAAGAAACTTGCTTTATCGATCTTAAAATCAAAAAGAACTATGAATTTTTTAATTTTTTTTATAGCGAAATGAACTTTGTATTTATCTTATTTAACGAGCTATTTACAATTTTTTAACTGAATTTCTAGAGCAATTCGTCCGTCTTGGACTTAAAATATCAACAAAACTAAAAGTAGGTCAGGAGTATTTGTACAAAAAACGCATATAAAAATCAGTGGTGTGCTCAGGGCTGTGCTTGAGCCGCCCCTGCAAAAACTAACTGTCTTTTATTTATATTTTTGTATTCAAGAAGGAGGAGGACATGTTAAATATTTACTAAATTAAATAGTTTATAAAATATGTATAAAAATTATTATTAAATGTTTATTTTTAATTGTTAATTTTTTGTTAATTGCTTAATTAAACAAATAATTTTTTTATTTACTATTAAATTTAATAAATACATTTCCCAACTAACGTGTATTTTTATCAGTGGCATGGTGAACCCATGAGGCACACCATTTTTATGGCGCCAATCCAATATTATTTAAATACCTTTTTTACATAAATATAAATAAAAGAGGTAGTTTTTGCAGGGGTGGCTCAAGCACAGCCCTGAGCACACCACTGATTTTTATATGCGTTTCTTGTACAAATACTCCTGACCTAGTTTTAGTTTTGTTGATATTTTAATTCCAGGACGGACGAGTTGCTCTAGAAATTCAGTTAAAAAATTGTAAATAGCTCGTTAACTAAGAAAGATACAAAGTTCATTTTGCTAAAAAAAAAATTAAAAATTCATAGTTCTTTTTGATTTTAAGATCGATAAAGCAAGTTTCTTTATGTCAAAAAAAAGACGAGGGGGTTAAAAGGTACCCAACCCCCAACTTTTTTTAAAGGGGTCGCTTAAATTTTTTTTTTCTTAGAATATTGGGCCTTCAAATCTACAGCACTGGCAAAAATTTTAAAGAAAAAATCGCAACAGCCATCTTTTGACAAAAAAATAACGTTTTTCTGAATGTAAGTTTAACACCCTATAACTTTGTTGGGAGCCAGTTTTTGATATAGATAAATATAGCCAAATCCACTTATTTTTTGGTAATCTATCTGAGGATGAACTTATGATATATCCTTTTAAAACACCCTGTATTTAAAAAGATCTTTTAAGAAAAAATTAAATTAAATCACCATGGTGCGAATTCTTGATTTTTGTTAATTTTTCAAGGTTCCGGACCTTGTCCGTGTTGGATACACAATATTAACTAAACACCCTATTTTAATTTTTATAATTTTGTTATATTGTAATTGTCATATTGTCAGTTTTTATAAAATAAATAAAAGTCAGATTGAAGAAATTTAACACTTAATTTCTATTATATTGTGTGATATCTGAAATTCCACGAAGCTCTACAGTCCGAGGTTGCAAATTTACCAGATTGTTAAGAAAAATAATATTAATATTGCAACCAATTTTCAAAATTTTTGCATTTTTTTGACAAAACTAGAGGAAAATAAAAAAATTATTAAGATATTTTTACAAAAAAAAATATATATATTTTACAAATAAAAATCTTGTTTCGAACTTTCAAAATATGATATATTATTGAAAATAATACAATATATTGCTTTAAGTTTGCAGCACTTTTGCATTTTTTTTTTTGAGAAAAAGTTGCAAAATTAAATTTACAATTATTTCAATTTAATAAATATTCCAACAGAGTTTAAAAACTTTAATGTGAATTGAATATCTCTAATGACTGGCCTATTATTATATTTCCTGTTCTCCTACCTGATACTGTTTGCTGGTTGTAGAGAACACCAGCTCTAATTCCTGTCTGGTCTCCCCTTTCTACTTAAAACTCCTTCCTGTTACATATCTACCTTTTATTTATTTTTATTAATTTAAATAAAATTTTATCTACCTTTACTTATTCTTTATTTACTTTGTTTCTCTTACGCAACGAAAACAAACATAAAATTCAATCTCAAAATTCTAACATAAAATCCCTCTGGCAATACCAATCTGATAATAAATCATTTCTGATGACAATTCCCAAAATTACATATTCAATCTAGTCACCATTGACGGAAAATACCCCGAGGCCGTTCCATATAATTAACTCACGTCAACGATACAGATACAGAACGAATCCATGGCAATAACAGTTTAATGATGAAATCACGATGATACATATGTTACTGTTTTAATATTTATTATTATTATTATTATTATTATTTCCTCCTCTTTCCAAAGGCATTTGTTAAGCCTCGGCATTTCTACCCCTAAAGCCGCTCGACTATGCTACTGAGGGGTAATTTTATCTTTTTCTAATTTAATTTAATGTTTCCTTCGGGACCCCAGGAACCTTTGGCTGATGACAGTGCTGCCTTAATCCCTGACAACAATAGCTAAAGATCTATCAGTTGCTACGAATGGGTCTTTAGACTAACTGATTGTTACATTTGGTGACAACAGTAGTCTTTTAGACTAACTGATTATATACCATTAATTAAATGAGACAAATAAACTTATTGAAGATGGCCGCCAGGTTGAATTACCTTCTGAATTTCCCTTAATTAAAGTTACCGAGTAAGTCCATTAATCACTTTCTCGGCTTTTCTTGATTCGCTATTAATAGAACTCTTTTCAGAAACTTTACGAAAGTATCCAGCGCTACCATTTCTTCAAAGAAATTGCAATGAAGACTTTCCTGTTCCTGATAGTGATTTTGTGATTGAAAAGGGCACACCAATTCTAATACCACTCACGGGACTTCAATTAGATGAAAAGTTATTTCCAGAACCATACAAATATGATCCTGAAAGGTTTAAAAATAAGACCGATAGTGGTAATGGCTTATACTTTCTACCTTTTGGAGATGGACAAAGAGCTTGTTTAGGTAATTCAAAAACAGTTTATTTATATTTTTATCTAGTTAATATAAAATACTAAATCAATAAAAAAACACACCTAGTAATATATTATACTGCAATTAGAGTATCAACAATTATAGTAACGAAACTTGGTCATGGAACAGATTAGATTTTTAAAATATACATCTATCATGAATTCGAGAAGAATAAATTATACTTTCTATTACACAATTAAATTAATATTTAATATTAAGCCAAAATAATTCTTTTTATGAGCTACCATTATGATCAGTTTTTAACCTGACAACACATTTCTTGAATTTTTCATGAAGAAATCAATTATAAATCTAAATTTTAAATTAAATATGACATGTTCCAATTTTATGCTCCTTGGTGGAACCGTCATCTGTCAAACTTACGATCCAAAGTGCGGAAGCTCTATAATACCGAGGCACTTATTACCTACAACAAAGAAATCAGGAGAGCTAAATGTGACAGCTTCAGAAAATTCTGTGAGGATATTAACTCTACACCTGCGGCAGTGAGACTGCACACGGCCTGGCAAAAAAGGGAGTTGAAACAGTTATGGCATTAAAGAAATGGAAGCTTCACGTAGAGTGAGGAGGAAAGAGCCCACCTCTTACTCAAAAGTCACTTTCATGGAAGCACAGCTTTACTAAAAAGGTACACAACTAAGGTAAGCAGGCTTCCAAGAGAAGCAGGTGTAGTTAACAAACACTTATGTAGCAGAAATCGGTTAAAGTGGGCCGTAAACACTTTTGAACCATTTAAGTCTTCAGGTGTGGATAAAATATTTCCTGCCCTGCTTCGGCGGACACATGAGAAATTACTACCACAAATAATCCGGCAATCCCGGAGCAGTCTGGAGCTGCGATATATACACCAGAAGCATGGAGAAGGGCAAGAGTCCCCTTTATTTCAAAAGTAGAGAAAAAGGATACCACACATCCTAAATCCTTCCGACCAATCAGCCTCACATCCTTTTTATTACAAACAATGGAGAAGGCTGTTGATAATTATATAGAGGGTGCCACTCCACCACAGCCAACACGCGTACCGAGCAGGAAGATCTACAGAAATTGCCCTGGTACAATTGACTAACGAAATCCAGGATGTACTGACAAACAAAGAAACGGTCGTGTGTGCCTTCCTAGACATAGAAGGAGCATTTGACAATACGCCACACGAATCTGTCTAAAGACGACTTACATACAGAAGAGTATATTACATCACATTCAGCTGTTATCTACGAGAACTGCAGAGACACAGATAGGGCAGGACACTATCTCCACATCCAGAGGATGTCCACAAGGAGGAGTTCTATGGCCACTAATGTGGAGTCTAATCGTAGACGAACTTCTATGCAGATTGACTGACCTCGGCATACCCTGTCAAGGTCATGCCGACGACATAGTCATATTTGCTAGAGACAAGTTTGGAAACATCCTGTGGGATATACTCCAACGAGGACCAGAACATACCAAAAGATGGTGCCGTTAAGTCGGACTTAGTATAAACCCTACAAAAACAATACTAGTAGCCTTTTCAAGGAAAAGAAAACTTATTCTCAAAACCGTTAAATTAGACGGGATAGATATAGAATGGAAAAATGAAGTCAAATATCTAGGCCTAACCGTGGACAACAAGCTTCTCTGGAACACATATGAGAAGGAAGTAGTAAATAAGGCCACAAAAGCCTTAATGGTATGCAAAAACATTTCGGGTAAACGATGGGGATGTAACCCAAACATACTGCGATGGTTGTATACTGCAATAGTGAGACCAATCATCACTTACGGGGCTATAGCCTGAAAAAACAGAACTTGTTTAGCTACTACGAGAGCTAATATCTCAAAAGGACAAAGACTAGCCTGTGTTTACATTATTGGTGCAATGAGAACCTGCCCTACGGCCGCAATGGAGGTGATCTTAAAACTCACGCCTCTACATTTGATAAGAGAATGTGGCAAAAAAAGCACGATATAGAATGATCAGGAACGAAATAATCAGATGAAAGTCTACTTGCTTCAGAACTAAAGATACCTAGGACATGCCCCAGGATAAAATGCTGAAGCAGTACAGTTTTGTGAAAAACTTCAAAACCACAGAGCTAGGCTGCAAGAAAGAATGGAGCCAAGAATCCATCGCGCTTGCAACCGAAAGACATGCTGTTATGAATAGAATACTCAATTAATTTCTTAATATTTATTATTTTTCAATATGTGTTGTATTGCACCGTTTCACCAAATCTGGAGGACGGCGGTGTGAATAGTTTATTAAAACTAAACTTTTTTTGACCGATCGTTAAATTGGTCCGAAGAGACACAAATTGATCGTGATAGAATAAAGGCGATAAAGGTGAATACGGCCGGGGTTGTGCTTTACGATGATTTGATTGTTTTCCGCTTTTGTTGTGATTTCCTCGCTATTCTCGAAGCTCCGATTTTTCCACGAGATCCAGGTACCTGGAAGATACTTCAACAGGAAGAACTAAAGGTAAGAGGTGCAATACTCTATTTTTTTTACACATGCAATCACTATAACTCTTCCAAGCAATTACCTTTTTCTTTTAATTCCTTTATGAGCCATCGATTCGTAACACATGCTATTCAGTGGTATACGGACGGATCCAAAACAAAAGAAGGAACTGGAATAGGAGTGTATGATCCGAGAACCAAGCACTCCGAAGGCTTGGGAAAATACCCAAGCATCTTCCAGGTGGAAATTCACGCCATCAAGAAGTGTATCCAGTTTAACATCGAGAGAAACTCTCATACATAAGAGATTATCATCATGGCCGATAGTCAAGCAGCCATCAAAGCGCCGAGATCTTACGTAGTCAGCTCAAAAATGGTCTAGAGATGCCTAGAATGAGCTAGGCGACAAAAATACAGTTACTCTCACTTGGGTCCCGGGACATAACGTGGTACAAGGTAATGAGATTGCAGATAGTCTTGCAAGGAAAGGGGCTCAAACACCCTCTGTAGGACCTGAGCCGTTCTGTTATCAGCAGTAACATAATATTAGGAGAAAATATAAAAGAATTGGGCAGTAGAAGAACCGATAATTGGAACCATCTCTTGAGGCTGAGACAGACTAAGACACTTCTGGGTGAATATAACCAGAAAAGATCGGAAGCCTGCATCTACCTGAAGAAAAACAGGCTACTTATTGTAAAAGAGATTCTTATCGGGCATTGCCGACTAAAAGGATACCTTAGAAAACTAAGAGTAATAGAGGGGAGTAAGTGCAGATTCTGTGAGGAGGAGGACGAAACCTCAATTCATATTCTAACTGAATGTGTAGCACTCCAGAATCCAAGGGCACTATATCTAGGAGGATATCAAATAGAAGAGGAAGATTTACCTAACTTGAAGCAACTCCAAATCCTACACTTTCTTAAGAAAATAGGATTCGAAGGGTCGTTATAGGTAATGAGACATTTACTTGGTGCATTAGCGATAAAAAGTGGCACAAAATATCTTTTAGGTCGCAGTGTATTAACACCCTATTCCCAACATTACATAACATAATTTTATCTAAAAATTCAGACATACCAATTTACCAAACAACCAACCTAAATAATATTCTAAATAAATGTTTTATATTGTGTCATGTGTTTGTTTCTTAATATAATCATTATACGTATAGGGTACTGGTGATTATTATGCATATTACTCATGGAGGTCTCCATGATATTACTCTTAACACTTAACCTCACTTATTTACAATTTTTGTTGTTATTTTGGCACACTTGTTAAACTAACATGACACAAAACTTTATAACCATTTTCATTGTGAAGGAATTTATAATTTTATTCATCAAGAAGAGCTTGGGGCAGTAAGGGACCTAAGCCACAATTTTTGAAATTTTACGATTTTAGGGCATCTGTAAAGAAGGTCTTAAGCCACCATATAAGTTGTACGGCTATTGCACGACGGATGTCGCCACCAAGCTATAACGACCTTGTTGCCGATTTATTGGAAAAATTTTAAGCAAGAACGCCACAAGCCAACAAAATCAACATGGCGACAGGTGACCGAATATTGTTAAAGCGAAAACATGTGTTTTATAAAGAAACATATAGTATTTCAGGTTCGGATTTTGACTCAGACGATTAAGTAAAGGATCAGAAATATTCTCCACATTCTAGTTCAAGTGAAAGTGATGAATCTACACCAAAAAAGGTAAATAAACATGCTAGTGGCTTGATTCCATTTTACTGTAGGATATGTGGCTTGTTTCTTATCAAGGTTATAATAACATAAATTTTTTTTTTTTAGTATAACTTTGCCATAAATAGCTCGTTTTTAATATTTAATATATAAAAAGCCTTCAATACTTCTATTTTAATTTTTTCTCCAATAACATTTTATAAGAGCAAAAAATATTCTACTTACTAGGTGGCTTAGGCCCTTCTTGACTAAAATATATTTTCTTTTTTAGAGGACCCGACAATATCACAGTGCAACTGCACATACGAGCCCAGACGCACATGAATTGGACCAAAACAAATAATAAACAATTTTATTTTTCTGAATTAGAATTTATTTTACTATTATAAATTCAACGGATACGATTAAGCTTATTTGATACCATGTGGTTTTGATAATTAATCAACAATATATAATATTTTTATCGACTACAATAATTATAAAATAAACAAAAAAGAAAAGTAATGTCTGGCGCAAATTAATTGGACCATCACCCAATCGTAATGAAAAATATTTATTTATCCAATAAAATCTCTTGTATAATTTTTTCTGGAAATTATATTATCAAGTGGGCGTTGAACAAATAATTTATGACGTTTGTTGAGTAGTTCAATTTAGTTACTTGTCAAAATGGTTCGCGGAAAGTGTTTATCTGACGATTTGAGAAATTCTATTGTTGCGGCCCATAAGAAAGGACTTTCTGGACATAAAATTGCTCAAAATTTAAGTATTCCTCAAGGAACTGTAAAAAATATAATTTCAAATTTTAAAAATCCGGAAATGTTGAAACAAAAGTTAAAACTGGCCGTGTTTCAAAGACTACCGAAAGAGATGATCATGCTCTTCGGACACTTATTAAATAAGATCGCCGAGCTTCTTCTCGTGTGTAAAATGGGCCCATGCAATTGGTAGACCAATTTCAAAAGACACTTGGGATATGGATTCTACAAGGTAAGTTTTTACAAGAAACACTTATCTCATCTTAAATATTCAAATTTATCATCTCACTTTAGGCAAAGGAAAAACCACTTCTCACAGAGAAACAAAAAAGAAACCGATTGTTATGGGCAAAAGAGCACCGAAACTGGGTTCAACGTCAATGGGATTCAGTTATCTGGAGTGATGAATCTAAGTTTGAGGTCTGTGTTGGCGATACACGAAGCAGAGTTATCCGAATGCCAGGAGAAGAATATCACAAAGATTGCCTCAAAAGAAAGGTTAAGTTTCCGGCATCTGTGATGGTCTGGGGCTGTATGTCCTCACAAGTAGTTGGACATCTCCTTTTCATTGATGGCACTGTCAATGCTATAAAGTACAAAAGTATTTTACAAGAAGAATTGTTGCCTTCCATTAATGAAATTCAACTGCCAGATGGAAAATTTATATTTCAACAAGATGGCGCAGCCTGCCATACAGCGAACTCCATAACATCATGGTTTCAGGAAATGAATATTCCTGTTTTAAACTGGCCTTCAAGCAGTCCTGACCTATCTCCTATTGAGACTCTTTGGCATCAGATGAAAAAAGCACTTCGAACTACCCCAGTTCGCACAATTCCTGAATTAAAGGTTAAAGTTCAGGAAATTTGGAATAACTTTCAACCATATTACTGTCAAACATTAGTAGGCACTATGCCACAGAGAATTGAAGCCATTATAAAACGTAAGGGTGACGTCACACAGTGGTAACGCTGACTAAATATTTGGTCCAATTAATTTGCGCCAGACATTAATTTTCCTTTTTTCTTTTTTTCATTTTATTATTATTGTAGTTGATAAAAGTCTTATATATTATTGATTAATTGTCAAAACCACATAGTATCAAATAAGCTTAATCGTATCCGTTGAATTTATAATAGTAAAATAAATTCTAATTCAGAAAAATAAAATTGTGTTTATTATTTGTTTTGGTCCAATTCATATGCGTCTGGGTTAATCAAGCTCAAGCAGAAGGCAGTAGGGGTTCAATTTTGAGTCCAGAAAAACTTCCACCAAATCAGTAGAGAAAAGTTGTTATTGAAAGAAGAAAGAAAGAAAACCAAAGCAAAAAAACGTCGAAATTTAGGACACACCTATATAAATTAGAAGGTTGAAGCAAAAGAAGCAAAAAAGATTGGATAGTCGTGTTAGTACATAAGAAAGTACAGAGAACTGCTTAGGGGTACTGAAACATCTACATTAATAGCTTTTGAATTTTAGCGACATACGATAATCAGAACACGTATTTATATGACACAATAAAAGTTACAGAGGAAAAGAGAAGCCACAAGAAAAAAACAAAAAATACAAGAGTCACCAAGAACATTTACCAACTTGTATTTTGTAAAAGTAAACGGAATAGACGCCCAGGTATGTAAACAGGATCTTTTAGCGGTTCATTGACTACAAAATTCAGCTAAGTGGGTTAAACTAATTTCAAAACAAATTTCGGAAGAAAGACCAACACCAAAAAAAAAACGACCTATCTACTACGGTCACAACCAACCAAACAAAGTTTCCCCGGATATGATACAATCGGTTCACGGCCACATTAGAAGTATCCCCAAATATATAAGCCATTGTAGTGGATATCTAATCCAAACAGAGTGTATTTAAATCAAGCCTTTATATGGCTTATTACATTGCATGGTGTAAACAGCTTAATAGTACTCCTGTTAATGAGGATCATTAACATAAAGTACAACAAAGGGTTTAAAATGTCTAAAAGCGATACTTGTTCAACCTGTGATTCACTGAATCTTCTGATAAGTGCAAATTAGGAAAATGAATCTGATGAGGCGAAATATCTCAAAATGAAATTATATTTACATCAAACTCGCGCACAGGTAATGCAGCAAAACCTTAAAGACGAAATTAAAAATAATGAAATCCAAAACACCGACATTATTTCATTTGGACTTACACCTTCCTTGACTATTAGCTTGGCATTTTACCTAAGAAAAGCGTGGACATAATCTTGGCATACATGACTGTGTATCAGGGCAATGTTTATGTGGACAGAGTCAGTTACAAATACAGGAAGTTCCGAAGTTGGTAGTGTACTTTTAAAATATGCAGCCCAGGACTGAAAAGCTTGTAGTGTTTAGCGATAACTGCAGGGGTCAAAACAAGAATTGACTAATAATGGCTTTATGGCAACAGTTAGTTTATAAAACTATAGAGCATCATTTTCTAATATCTGGACATACTCATTTGCCTTCAGTAGGATTTTGCTTTAATTAAAAAGCATATAAATTATATTAAGCAAGTGTTTTCCCCAGAAGAATGGTTTGATATTGTGAAAAATGGAACAGAAAAAATGGAAATGTCTCAAGAAGATTTTTATACTTTTCATGAGGTAATTATATCAAAAAAAAAAAAAAATACCACCTGGAAACGACCAATCAAGTTTGCAGACGTGCGCTGCTTTCAGTTAGATAGCGAACACCCAAATTCCATGTTCAGACACCTTAAATAGAAGCTTTAAAGAAGTATATTTTGGTAGAAGAGGTGTTAAGTTAGGCGACAAAATACTGAGAACAAAAAATGTTGAAAAAAAAAATGAAGGGCCAATAAAACTTTTCGAATATATTCCCCCCATAAACCAACAGTTTTGTCTCGGTATTATTAAAAATTCTTCAAGTAATATTGAACAGGACTTGGATCAAATTGATGAAACAGAGAATAGAGATGGGGATGCCGAAACTGATATTTTTTAATAAAAAAAAATTATTTTGTATATTTTTCACTTTAGAATTTATATTCGTTTTGTAATTATCAAGCCACATTTATTTTTTAATAAATTTTTATTTTCATAAAAGGTAGTTTTTACTTTAGTTTGGTGAAAAATATTTAACAATTTGTTATAGATGTAAGAAATGAAGTCAAACATTAACAAAAATTCAAATATGATTTCAGGATTACGTCCAAAACTTTAAACCTCATTTAATACAAATTTTTCCCGAGCCCTTCAATTTCTTTATGACATATTTCATTTTAGGTGAGAGATTTGGAAGAATAATGAGTAAACTAGCATTGGCAAGCATTCTTACCAATTTTGAAGTAACCAAATGTTCAGATACTCCTGTTTCTATTATTTTTGAGCCGATGAGTTTATTACTACTGTCCAATGTTGGAGTTCCTCTTCAATTCAAGAAGCTCCAGTGAAAATACTAAGAAATTGTACATTTATATCGTGTAATCAAAAAAATATTTCTAATGTGTTTAAATTTTACAATACGTGTTTGAAAATTATCGTAGCTAATTTTATAGATTTATGTAATAAATTAATATTTCTTACATTGATAATTTGTGACATTGGGTGTTAAACGTAATAATTTAATAAACATTATTAATATCAAGGCTTTTTATCTATTGTTCTCAAATAGCTATTCAGGCACATCTGGTTTTTAACACGCCACAAATTTTTCAAAATTATATTATAATTATTAATTAAAACTGTTTACACAGAACTATCAACTTAATAAGTATAACGTATTGAATCGGCAACAATTTAAATTTTATATACAGTGCCGTAACTTACACACGATAACAACAAACCTAACTATTTCATTTGTTTTCTTTTTACTTTCCTATCTGTATACAGATAAGGTGTAAGGGGTTTTCTTGCCACAGAGAAAACAGTTCCTTACGAATGGCGCTGGTTATGGGCGGTTCTCGAGCGCCAGATTTTTGGTTATGGTTTGCTCCACAAAATCTCAAAACGGCGTCGAAAGTACTCGGGTAGCTACAGATGGAGATGAAAAATTCCAGTGGTAAAACGTCACTTAGACACAGGTAATGGTAGGCCACAAGTAATGGGCTTTAATCGATGCTTGGGCTGGTACAGAATTTATCACTAGCTGAAATACAAGGGGAAAATAAAGTATATAATTAGTAACTAGTAATACGGCAAGTTAACATTGATACATAATTTATTGTGAACAACTATTTACACATTAAAAATAAAAAAAATTATATATTTCAACGCCCACCCTCGTTGCGGTGATATTCAATATAACCTTAAACAAAAATAAACAAACAAAACGGACGGTAATGAATCCCGACTAGTCTCAATCAGACGTCAAATTTGAACTAAAATAAAATGAGTTTTTCGGTCGCAGAAAAAATAAACTTGACTACTTAGTCAGTAATTAAACTAAAACATAATTTTCCATGTCGGTAAGGGAAAATTTCAAGAGCGGTCGTAGCAAAAATTAACTATTTAACTGTCGTATCAGGAATTAAACTAAAGTGTAGGTACTTTACTATTTTGGTAAGGAAGAATTATCAAAACGGTGGCAGAGAGTGCGAGGAGACAGGATCGCGAAAGAACTACTTATAGTAAATATACGGAAAGAGAAACAAAAATAAATTTATACACGGGGTAGCCTATTATCCCAGAATGAGCTGATCGTCATCACAAGCCCGCTCAGACAGGGTAATGAAGCTATTAAAGATTTCTGTAATTTGCAATTTGCACGAAAACAATAAGGAATACAAAGAAAATAAGAAAACTAACGCGGATAGCACCTAATCCAAGAATGAGCTGATCGTCATCACAAGCCCGCTCAGACAGGGACATAATACTATTTAAGGTTATTTAAATTTACGGTGAAAGAGAAAATAAAACTGTTATTATAGGGAAGAAAACTACTAACGCGGATAGTATCTACTCCACGAATAAGCTGATCGTCATTACGTCGCTTAGACAGGGACAGGATACTAATTAAGATTATTTTAATTTGCGGTTTGCACATTAACTAAAAAAAAATAACGCGGATAGCACCTTATCCAAGAATGAACTAATCATCATCATGAGCCCGTTCAGACAGGGACAGGACACTATTTAAGATTATTTAAATTTGCGGTAAAAGAATAAACAAACTATTAAAAGAGGGAAGACGTCTCCGTTTCTAAATATTCCCAACTAAAGTTAGAACGCGGCACTTACTAAACAAAGTATTTATTAATGAAATCAAATTTAATTCCCGATTTAACCCACCAAAAAGAAAAGTTTAATTTCTTAGGTCAGACTAACTATCAAAAGTCTAAATCAACGGTATTACAATTTTAACGAACTAAGCCCTATCATTTATTATTTAAATCATATTCAATTCCCTTTAAAGAAACGATATTCTATCTTCAAAGAGCCAATTACTAATATTTATTAATTAAATCAAATTAAATCTTTCTCCCAACAATATTTTTAAAATCGGTATTATATGTGCCAAAAAATAAATTCTAATATTTATTAATGAAATCAAATTATATCTTTTAACTTAACACTAAATTAAAATGATACTATTTCTAAAAGATGATTCGGTTTTTAAATGAAATAGGGTCTTAATATAAAACGTTTCTTCTATAAAGATATGAAAGTAAAAGCGAAACTAGGTTTTTTTTACCTAACGGATTTATAAAAACGATACGAAAAATTTATCGACAGCGAATTTAATTGGGAATGCGGCTTTTACTTTTAACTGGTTAAAATCAAGTTCGCGGCTAGAAATTTATATCGGTTTAAAATTGTATCTTTCGCGAGCAATATCGGAATCGTGGATTTCGGTGTCTAAATAATTTTTCTATTTTCGGCTGTTCGATAAATCGGTGTATTAGGAACTACAAAACCCCACGAACGGCAGTACCACCGCGCATCGATATGTCGATTGGCAGTGCGCAGCTGTTTTAGCCCTGGATCAACATTTCAAGCGCGGTTTAATATTTATTAAAAATCTGATGTGTCCAACACATGACTTTCCTATCTAGTTATTATAGGCTTTTTCCGGTTATTTTGTACAACCTATTGCAGCACCTCTATAAATATTTAGAGGATAACCTAAATATAAACATTTTCCCATACATCTACCTCGAAACATTTTTCTATAGATAGTAAAGGAGCAGCAACAGTTCGGCCTCATTCCCCATGTTAAATCCCATAAGAAATCGCTAAGGTTCATTCTGGCAATTTTTGTCGCTTTCAAGGTCACGCGTCGAAGTTCGAAGTCTGGGTTATCAGTAAACATGATAACGTCGAAAATCCAAGATGGCGGTAATAGTTGACGTAAACAACGAAAAATAAGCAAAAAATTCAACCTACCCTCCTTCACCCCCACGACCCCCTCATACTTATAAAATATGGTCGGTACATGTGATACGTCGTTGAAAAGGTCTTAACGTACAGAGTAAGGGAATAATAATGAAAAAATGTCTCTTTTAACGTAGAAGAGAAAAATCATGTGTAAAGCCAGAAGGGCCTTAGCGTATATCTCAGCTATCGTTGGTCCGATTTAAACGGGAAAAACGGCACTATGAAGAAGATGTGACGGGAAGAGAGGTAACCTACCCGCCGATGAGGATTTCACCAATGAGCGGCGAACATAACCCCCAGTTTAAACGGTCGTTAGACAGCTGCCCGTGGCCCCGGGGCCCGCCACGAGGCGCGCGCCACGCGGAGTCGCGCCGATGAACATAACCCCACTTTTAACGGTCGATCCGTCAATTGCGAGTCGCGCCGATGAGGATTTCCGCCGCCGAGGTAAACATAACCCCCACTTTGAACGATCGGCTGCCCGGGGGCCCGCCACGCGCCGATGAACATAACCGCACTTTCAATTGCCCCGATGAGGATTTCCGCCGCCGAGGTGAACATAACCCCCGCTTTGAACGATCGGCTGCCCGGGGGCCCGCACGGCATTATGAAAAGAACGATTAACGTAGAAGAGAAAAATATTGTGCAATGTCAAAAGGGCCTTAGCACGTATCTTCACTGCTATTGGTCCAATTCAAACGGGAAAAACGGCATTACGTAGAGATCGTGGTATAGATTAACGTCGAATAGGATTTTTGCGTAAAGCCAGAAGGGCCTTGGCGTATATCTCAGCTATCGTTGGTCCGATTTAAACGGGGAAAACAGGGTTATGCAGAGATCGTGGTATAGATTAACGTACAAGAGAATTTTAGCGTAAAGCCAGAAGGGCCTTAGCAAATATCTCAGCTATCGTTGGTCTGATTTAAACGGGAAAAAAACGACATTACGTAGAGAATGATGAACGTCGAATATAAAAATCATGCGCAATGCCATAAGGGCCTTAGCGTGTATCACGTGGTCCGATTCTTAAGTCCATAGATCAAACAGAAAAAGATGGTTTCGTTACGTTTCGTTTCGTTACGTTTCGTTACGTTTCGTTACGTTTCGTTACGTTTCGTTACGTTTCGTTACGTTTCGTTACGTTTCGTTACGTTTCGTTACGTTTCGTTACGTTTCGTTACGTTTCGTTACGTTTCGTTACGTTTCGTTACGTTTCGTTACGTTTCGTTACGTTTCGTTACGTTTCGTTACGTTTCGTTACGTTTCGTTACGTTTCGTTACGTTTCGTTACGTTTCGTTACGTTTCGTTACGTTTCGTTACGTTTCGTTACGTTTCGTTACGTTTCGTTACGTTTCGTTACGTTTCGTTACGTTTCGTTACGTTTCGTTACGTTTCGTTACGTTTCGTTACGTTTCGTTACGTTTCGTTACGTTTCGTTACGTTTCGTTACGTTTCGTTACGTTTCGTTACGTTTCGTTACGTTTCGTTACGTTTCGTTACGTTTCGTTACGTTTCGTTACGTTTCGTTACGTTTCGTTACGTTTCGTTACGTTTCGTTACGTTTCGTTACGTTTCATTACGTTTCGTTACGTTTCGTTACGTTTCGTTACGTTTCGTTACGTTTCGTTACGTTTCGTCACGTTTCGTCACGTTTCGTCACGTTTCGATACATTTCGTTACGTTTCGTTTCGTGGACAAAAGGACCTAAGTCTCGGTGGCATGTCACCAGGTGCAAAATGGTCAAAAGGATCTTAGGTGGACAAACGGATAGACAGACAAAAATACAGAAAAAAGGACAGGCAGACGGAAAGAGGAGACAAATATACGGTAAAGGATAAAATCATAAAAATTCGTATCTATCTATCGCTAAGTAAGTAAACAATGTCAAATGTCAAAATGCTAGGAAGGGGGAAACCAAAAAAGGTATAAACTTTGGAGGAAAAAATACTAAGAAATCATACAGAGAGCAGTGAAGACCTAAGATGATGTAGAAGCCAGTACAGGCCTAAGACGAAGAACAAAAAACTACTGAAGAAGAAGAAGAAGAAAAGGAAGAGTGAAACGTTAAAAGGGTGATATTTGTAGAAATTCATAGAAAAAAGAATGGAAAATCGTAGAAATCTTTAAAGAGCCATAGAATACACGGTGCTGCATTACCAAAGGGGCCATAGTTGGTTAGTACAGAAAATGTAATAACCAAGGAGACATTACTTTTCTGGATCTCTGAATACGGGAAGGTAGCAGTCAAAAGTTCAGTATTTGAGAATAAGTCTAAGAAGTCGTATTGTTCGTATTGTAGTCATACATCATCGTCGTTTCCTTATTACTTACAAGTACAATAAAAATACTATACGTTTATTGTCGATGGTAAAAAGGTAACAAAATACTCTTCGTCCATTATCGTATGTAAACCTGCGCATTACGTTATTGTCGTGTCATCGTCTTAATCTTTATTAAAAATAAATACAACAATTACAATATACCATCTTCGTTTGTACTCGATTATTTTCGCATTTAAGATTTTCAACCTGGAAAATCATCTGTAAAACATTTATTATTACCTTCTCTTTTTTTCAAGCTATCAACCTAAAAAATCGCAGCTATCCAACCATTGTCATCTCTACAGGTTTTTGTATGTCTATTCAATATTCTTTTTAACCTAAAAATATGGCATCTGTCATCTGTCAAAAACGTTTGTACTCACTTTTTTCGTATATTATTATTTAGTTTCAGTATTTTTGCATCATCTTCTGTCTCGTATGACTCGTTAAATCCAATAAAAAGGCGTCATTCATTTTTAGAAAGTAATTATCGATTGCTTTTATATTTAGCATTTCTATCCTAAAAATATGACATCTGTCATCTGTCACTATTAAAAAACGTTTGTACTCACTTTTTCCGTATATTATTATTTAGTTTCAGTATTTTTGCATCATCTTCTGTCTCGTATGATTCGTTAAATCCAATAAAAAGGCCTCATTCATTTTTAGAAAGTAATTATCGATTGCTTTTATATTTAGCATTTCTATCCTAAAAATATGACATCTGTCATCTGTCACTATTAAAAAACGTTTGTACTCACTTTTTCCGTATATTATTATTTAGTTTCAGTATTTTTGCATCATCTTCTGTCTCGTATGACTCGTTAAATCCAATAAAAAGGCCTCATTCATTTTTAGAAAGTAATTATCGATTGCTTTTATATTTAGCATTTCTATCCTAAAAATATGACATCTGTCATCTGTCACTATTAAAAAACGTTTGTACTCACTTTTTCCGTATATTATTATTTAGTTTCAGTATTTTTGCATCATCTGTCATAAAAAATCCAATATAAAAAGTCCCATTCTTAGACATTTAAATACACTCTTTCATTAATTACTGACATTTCAGTATGGTATCTTCGCTTATATTGTATCTTTCATTATCCTAAAAATATGACATCAGTTGTTTTTTCAACCCAAAAAGATAATAGCTATCGTTAAAGACATCTGTAAACCTTTGTACTCACTTTTCCCCTAATTATTGACATTCATTTGTTACGATATTCTTACTTATTTAGTTGCTGTATATTTCTACAAAAATAAGACATCAGTCAGTAAATTCGGTTAGTATTAGCACCACTAGCTTATTTTATACTATCTTCTGTCTATGCTATCTTCATAATATTCTCATTTTTGTTTTTAATTACATCTCTCATTAAATCCATTAGTATTAAAACTTTTGTACTCACACATATTTTCGTTTTCTGTTTTTAAAAGATTTCTATATAATAATTATCGCTGAGACGTTGTTCAAAGCAATATTATCATTTCTTGCGGTTACATATCCTGTAAAAACTCAACATATTGTTAGATATCTACGATGTATTATACGACAAAAATATATATACAGGGAAATATCTATCTAAAAGTATACACAGTGTAATAACAAAATTAATTATAAAGGCTACCGAAAATGTTTTAAATACATACGTTTTGAAAACATCAAAAATAAGAAAAAGAAAAGAAAATATCTATAGGCAATCTGTAGACAGATATCAATACCAATGCTAATAAATGTAAGTTTTCAATCAACAAACTCTTATTTACTTTTTGTACGACTAATTCTAATGTTAGATTTCATTCAAAGTACAACAAGTATAATTTTCTACGGTCAAAGCTAAGTTTTCATTCAACAAGCTCATGCAATATGAAGAGTATGAAGGACTTATACGAGAATATTTATAACAAAACATGGAGCTTAAATCATATAAAATGACAGATGCATCTTCAAGTATCATTGTCAAAAAAAAGTTTATATTTACTAGAACATTTTTCGCAGGAAGTCACTAACGTAAAACAGAATCCTTCCTGATATAAAATCATATCAAAACATTAAGTTAAAAGATAAGTTTTGGTAAAGCAGCATTCTGCAAATATTAATGTCGTCAAAATTTATATTAGCAGAACGCAGCCACCAATGGTGTGACAGTATGCTCGTAGAGATGTTCACTGTACATTGAACAGATTCCAATTCGAGTACCATTCTCATGAGGAAAATAATATAGATATCTCGTTACAAAGTCTAGATGAGAGACAAGTTAGATATTATTGGACGGCTTTACAAAAAAACAAATGGTATTATGTAGAATACGTGACGTAGAATAATATTAAAAAGAAAAATAATACAAAAACCAAAAGAACCTAAGTATTCACTATTATCGAATAGAATTAAACGAGAAAAAATGACATTGTAACGGAAACGAGCCGTAGATTAACGCTGAAGAGAAAAATTAGGCACATTAACTTTGAAGAGAAAAGCCATGTGCAAAGTCAGAAGGATCTAAGTAGTGACTATTATCGGATAGAATTAAACGGGAAAAAAAAATAAAATTTTAACGGAAACGTGATGTATATTAACGCTGAAGAGAAAAATTAGACTCAATAGCCGTAAGGACCTAAGTATTCGGCTATTATCGATGCAATTCATATTAATAGGCATACATCGTCATTAGTAATTGTAAGAAATCTCAGTTTAAAGCATTCTTCCTTCATTGTGGTATGTTATCGTTAGTCATTGTCGTTGGATATTAATAAAAACAAGGTAAATGAATACTCAACCGATTAACTTAACAATTACAAATCTTGAGCTGGCGTAACATATACTAATTACGGTCATCGATTGTACTCGAATTATCTTCTCAGGTCCTTGTTTGTTTATTTTCTTCTATCACTTAAAAAACAATCAATGACTTAGCAAGTTACTAAGCAGAATTTTGCTACAACAGTCATCTGCATGTCATTCGTTGTTGAGCACCGCTTATCTTTATCAGTATCGATCAGATTGTGACTAAATTTAAACGAGCAGAATATTTTGTTACAACCGTCATCTGTGGGTCATTCGTTGTTAAGCATCACATATCTTTGTTAGTATTGGTCAGATTTTGAGTAAATTTAAACGGGTATTACGTCATTCATTGTTTCTTTTCAAGATTTTTTGAAAATATTTCTCATATTTTCGTGAGTTTTGAAGTCGTAAGACCATATGACATACTAATCATAAATCTGTTACGCTAATAATGTAGGATTTGCTTCAACAAACTACAACGTATATTTTTCTACGGTCAATGCTAATGTAAGTTTAAAAAAACCCGTTTCAGGACACCTCTGAAGACATCTGAAGACCTCTGAAGACCTCTGAAGGCCGTTTCAGAAGACACCTAAAGAGCTCTGAAGAACGTTTCTTAAGACCTCTGAAGAACGTTTCAGAAGATATCTGAAGACCTCTGAAGACATCTGAAAACGTCTAAAGAGGAGTCGAACACCGTAAAAGGATACAGTATAAATTAGTGTGTTATCTCAAAAATACAAAAGATTTTATAAAGATGACTGAAGACCTCTGAAGACCACTGAAGAGGAGTCGAAGACCGTAAAACAGCACAGTATAAATTAGTGTGTTACCACAAAAATACAATAGATTTTATAAAGATGTCGTCGGATACAGCACGTAAACGAAACAATTGTAGATCTTAGACGTGTTATACGAAAAAAAGTATAACTCTCTAAAGAAAATGGAAGTTGATAAAAAAGAATTGAACTTTTTAAACTCTGTGATAGAACCATTAAAAACAAATAGCTGAAGTATCGTAAAACATAATCCTTCGTAGAAATGCCTGCAGAATAACATTTCAAAACATTCCATTGTCTTAAAAAGATATATTTATTGTAATAAGAAAGACATTAACGTAATGCAGCATCTTCATCGTAAACATCATCCTACATATATTAATGGTGTGACACCATTTATTTAGATTGAAACGGTTATACTGTAACATTAGTATCATTCATATCAAATCCAACGGTATAACAAGATAACTCTTAATATAATTTTTCGAACTTCACATCAAAGATGTACTACAACAGTGAAAAGTCAGCCTACCAAAATCTGTTGAAGAAGCCTCTAGAGAGAATCTATGAACAAAGAAAAGGAGACATAGAAGCAGCGTTTAAAGAATCGATGATGAAAAAGTGAAATCAATCGATAAAGGAGAACATGCGCAATAACTGTCACACCAACAAGGTACACCGAGCACCATTCTCATGATGGAATAATTTTGGATATTTCGTGAAAACTATCTGATATTTTTTAATATTACTGTCTACTAAATGGTAAATGTTTTAGATTCTTCAATTAATAATAACAGATCCTAGATACGAGAATATTTGTAGTAAAAGTATGATAAAAGTCTTAAGATGTTTATCCACGATTAAAGCTCATGGAATCAATACCGGTATCAATATCGGTGGCAAAAGCTAATGATCTTAAAATTACTTGTAATATTCATCTGACATAGATTTGTCGTCTAGATGAGAGACAAGTTTTTGTAGACATTTCACTTAAAAACGACACTTTGAAATAAAATAAGGCATACTATTTTTTCTATCAACATTGCTAATAAAGTAAATATTCATTCAACAAATCTCTATCAACAGAGATATGAAGAGTATGAAGAACTTCTTAGCGATTACTTGTAACAAAGCATGGTGAGTATATTAAATTATATGAACTACATCATTGTCAAAAAGGACAAGTCTATATCTTATTTACTAGTACATTTTTCGCAGGAAGTCATTAGCGTAAAACATAATCCTTCATATCAATACAGACGGTATACCAGCATTTATATTCGAAAGTATATTTATGATGTAATGAAACTGTTAAGTTATATTTCTCGTAATAAGCCAGACAGCATCCTTTACAAATCAGTGGTGTTCTAACGTTCATTTAGAATCAAAGGATAATTTTTAATGTAAGAAATATTAGAGTAAAGGTACATTCACCAATGCTGTGACAGTATCCTTCATACCGAAGCCAATGGAAAATTACCATATAAAAATTCAATAATATTCAAACTTGTTGACATATCAGCTAAATACATTTAACGAAACTCTAATAGAATATAATATTTTTCTACGACTAAATTTAAACAGATACACTGGATATTAAGTAAAGTCTTTTGTAAATCAACTATATAATTACAAACGAATTCCAATGGCTAGGTAAAAACGAGGTGATTCAGAGTTCTTAACATTTAATAAATTTTAATGTTAAATAGCTACAAAAGATGATTTTGTAGCAAAATTAGGATGAATTTCTTAATTTATATAAAATGGTAGATACGTCAGAGTACTCTGCATTTATTAAAAAATAACGTTTAAAAGGTGTCAAAATTTGATACAAAAGAATAAATAATTTAAATTTAAAGGAATACTTATATTGTAAGAAATATTAGAGTAAAATTGTAACCACCAATGTTGTGACGGTATCTTTCATATCAAAATGCAATGGCGAATTAGGATTTTTATAACCAAACAGTGAATTAGGATATTATAATTTTTCTGCGTAGGCTGTGTTATAGCAGAGTAGGTTAATAGAGCTAGTATGATAAATTTAGGAAGGTACATTGATTTTATTAAAGAAATCTAAGAAAAGTCTAAATAGTAAAACTGGCTGATAATAGGCTAAGTGATAATTCGATAGAGTACGTCATTAAGCAAAGTTTTAGTAATCAAATAATGACAAACGAGATCCAAAGACTATATAAAATACAAAATAAATAAAATAACATTAACAAGTATGAAGATTTGATACAAGAGTATGAAGGATGTCTTTGGCATTTTAAATGGCAGAACCTTTATTTTTTTAACAATTAAAACAACGTTAAGTAGATATGATTTATTTTACCAGAAAGGTACGTTCTCTAAGAAAAGTCTAAATATATCAAAGCAGGTTAATTATAGGTTAGTTTCGGAATTTTCAATATAGTGTTCAGCGTATTTAAAAAAAAATAATAATAATATAGTCGTTGATAGCATGGCATTGTAGCTGTCAGACATTTGCAATAGCTATTAGCTTTGCAACAGCTATGGTCTTTGAAGGTATTATTATCGCCGCGAACCAAGGTTAGGTTAGAAGACATACGAACGATACGCATTTGATGGCCATATCGCCCTCAGACGTTTGAGCACTTCGCCTAGGGCGTCGTTCTCAAATTTAGCCTTCGTGCGATATGGCCATCAAATGCGTATCGTTCGTATGTCTTCTAACCTAACCTTGGTTCGCGGCGATAATAATACCTTCAAAGACCATAGCTGTTGCAAAGCTAATAGCTATTGCAAATGTCTGACAGCTACAATGCCATGCTATCAACGACTATATTATTATTATTTTTTTTTAAATACGCTGAACACTATATTGAAAATTCCGAAACTAACCTATAATTAACCTGCTTTGATATATTTAGACTTTTCTTAGAGAACGTACCTTTCTGGTAAAATGAATCATATCTACTTAACGTTGTTTTAATTGTTAAAAAAATAAAGGTTCTGCCATTTAAAATGCCAAAGACATCCTTCATACTCTTGTATCAAATCTTCATACTTGTTAATGTTATTTTATTTATTTTGTATTTTATATAGTCTTTGGATCTCGTTTGTCATTATTTGATTACTAAAACTTTGCTTAATGACGTACTCTATCGAATTATCACTTAGCCTATTATCAGCCAGTTTTACTATTTAGACTTTTCTTAGATTTCTTTAATAAAATCAATGTACCTTCCTAAATTTATCATACTAGCTCTATTAACCTACTCTGCTATAACACAGCCTACGCAGAAAAATTATAATATCCTAATTCACTGTTTGGTTATAAAAATCCTAATTCGCCATTGCATTTTGATATGAAAGATACCGTCACAACATTGGTGGTTGCAATTTTACTCTAATATTTCTTACAATATAAGTATTCCTTTAAATTTAAATTATTTATTCTTTTGTATCAAATTTTGACACCTTTTAAACGTTATTTTTTAATAAATGCAGAGTACTCTGACGTATCTACCATTTTATATAAATTAAGAAATTCATCCTAATTTTGCTACAAAATCATCTTTTGTAGCTATTTAACATTAAAATTTATTAAATGTTAAGAACTCTGAATCACCTCGTTTTTACCTAGCCATTGGAATTCGTTTGTAATTATATAGTTGATTTACAAAAGACTTTACTTAATATCCAGTGTATCTGTTTAAATTTAGTCGTAGAAAAATATTATATTCTATTAGAGTTTCGTTAAATGTATTTAGCTGATATGTCAACAAGTTTGAATATTATTGAATTTTTATATGGTAATTTTCCATTGGCTTCGGTATGAAGGATACTGTCACAGCATTGGTGAATGTACCTTTACTCTAATATTTCTTACATTAAAAATTATCCTTTGATTCTAAATGAACGTTAGAACACCACTGATTTGTAAAGGATGCTGTCTGGCTTATTACGAGAAATATAACTTAACAGTTTCATTACATCATAAATATACTTTCGAATATAAATGCTGGTATACCGTCTGTATTGATATGAAGGATTATGTTTTACGCTAATGACTTCCTGCGAAAAATGTACTAGTAAATAAGATATAGACTTGTCCTTTTTGACAATGATGTAGTTCATATAATTTAATATACTCACCATGCTTTGTTACAAGTAATCGCTAAGAAGTTCTTCATACTCTTCATATCTCTGTTGATAGAGATTTGTTGAATGAATATTTACTTTATTAGCAATGTTGATAGAAAAAATAGTATGCCTTATTTTATTTCAAAGTGTCGTTTTTAAGTGAAATGTCTACAAAAACTTGTCTCTCATCTAGACGACAAATCTATGTCAGATGAATATTACAAGTAATTTTAAGATCATTAGCTTTTGCCACCGATATTGATACCGGTATTGATTCCATGAGCTTTAATCGTGGATAAACATCTTAAGACTTTTATCATACTTTTACTACAAATATTCTCGTATCTAGGATCTGTTATTATTAATTGAAGAATCTAAAACATTTACCATTTAGTAGACAGTAATATTAAAAAATATCAGATAGTTTTCACGAAATATCCAAAATTATTCCATCATGAGAATGGTGCTCGGTGTACCTTGTTGGTGTGACAGTTATTGCGCATGTTCTCCTTTATCGATTGATTTCACTTTTTCATCATCGATTCTTTAAACGCTGCTTCTATGTCTCCTTTTCTTTGTTCATAGATTCTCTCTAGAGGCTTCTTCAACAGATTTTGGTAGGCTGACTTTTCACTGTTGTAGTACATCTTTGATGTGAAGTTCGAAAAATTATATTAAGAGTTATCTTGTTATACCGTTGGATTTGATATGAATGATACTAATGTTACAGTATAACCGTTTCAATCTAAATAAATGGTGTCACACCATTAATATATGTAGGATGATGTTTACGATGAAGATGCTGCATTACGTTAATGTCTTTCTTATTACAATAAATATATCTTTTTAAGACAATGGAATGTTTTGAAATGTTATTCTGCAGGCATTTCTACGAAGGATTATGTTTTACGATACTTCAGCTATTTGTTTTTAATGGTTCTATCACAGAGTTTAAAAAGTTCAATTCTTTTTTATCAACTTCCATTTTCTTTAGAGAGTTATACTTTTTTTCGTATAACACGTCTAAGATCTACAATTGTTTCGTTTACGTGCTGTATCCGACGACATCTTTATAAAATCTATTGTATTTTTGTGGTAACACACTAATTTATACTGTGCTGTTTTACGGTCTTCGACTCCTCTTCAGTGGTCTTCAGAGGTCTTCAGTCATCTTTATAAAATCTTTTGTATTTTTGAGATAACACACTAATTTATACTGTATCCTTTTACGGTGTTCGACTCCTCTTTAGACGTTTTCAGATGTCTTCAGAGGTCTTCAGATATCTTCTGAAACGTTCTTCAGAGGTCTTAAGAAACGTTCTTCAGAGCTCTTTAGGTGTCTTCTGAAACGGCCTTCAGAGGTCTTCAGAGGTCTTCAGATGTCTTCAGAGGTGTCCTGAAACGGGTTTTTTTTAAACTTACAATAGCATTGACCGTAGAAAAATATACGTTGTAGTTTGTTGAAGCAAATCCTACATTATTAGCGTAACAGATTTATGATTAGTATGTCATATGGTCTTACGACTTCAAAACTCACGAAAATATGAGAAATATTTTCAAAAAATCTTGAAAAGAAACAATGAATGACGTAATACCCGTTTAAATTTACTCAAAATCTGACCAATACTAACAAAGATATGTGATGCTTAACAACGAATGACCCACAGATGACGGTTGTAACAAAATATTCTGCTCGTTTAAATTTAGTCACAATCTGATCGATACTGATAAAGATAAGCGGTGCTCAACAACGAATGACATGCAGATGACTGTTGTAGCAAAATTCTGCTTAGTAACTTGCTAAGTCATTGATTGTTTTTTAAGTGATAGAAGAAAATAAACAAACAAGGACCTGAGAAGATAATTCGAGTACAATCGATGACCGTAATTAGTATATGTTACGCCAGCTCAAGATTTGTAATTGTTAAGTTAATCGGTTGAGTATTCATTTACCTTGTTTTTATTAATATCCAACGACAATGACTAACGATAACATACCACAATGAAGGAAGAATGCTTTAAACTGAGATTTCTTACAATGACTAATGACGATGTATGCCTATTAATATGAATTGCATCGATAATAGCCGAATACTTAGGTCCTTACGGCTATTGAGTCTAATTTTTCTCTTCAGCGTTAATATACATCACGTTTCCGTTAAAATTTTATTTTTTTTTCCCGTTTAATTCTATCCGATAATAGTCACTACTTAGATCCTTCTGACTTTGCACATGGCTTTTCTCTTCAAAGTTAATGTGCCTAATTTTTCTCTTCAGCGTTAATCTACGGCTCGTTTCCGTTACAATGTCATTTTTTCTCGTTTAATTCTATTCGATAATAGTGAATACTTAGGTTCTTTTGGTTTTTGTATTATTTTTCTTTTTAATATTATTCTACGTCACGTATTCTACATAATACCATTTGTTTTTTTGTAAAGCCGTCCAATAATATCTAACTTGTCTCTCATCTAGACTTTGTAACGAGATATCTATATTATTTTCCTCATGAGAATGGTACTCGAATTGGAATCTGTTCAATGTACAGTGAACATCTCTACGAGCATACTGTCACACCATTGGTGGCTGCGTTCTGCTAATATAAATTTTGACGACATTAATATTTGCAGAATGCTGCTTTACCAAAACTTATCTTTTAACTTAATGTTTTGATATGATTTTATATCAGGAAGGATTCTGTTTTACGTTAGTGACTTCCTGCGAAAAATGTTCTAGTAAATATAAACTTTTTTTTGACAATGATACTTGAAGATGCATCTGTCATTTTATATGATTTAAGCTCCATGTTTTGTTATAAATATTCTCGTATAAGTCCTTCATACTCTTCATATTGCATGAGCTTGTTGAATGAAAACTTAGCTTTGACCGTAGAAAATTATACTTGTTGTACTTTGAATGAAATCTAACATTAGAATTAGTCGTACAAAAAGTAAATAAGAGTTTGTTGATTGAAAACTTACATTTATTAGCATTGGTATTGATATCTGTCTACAGATTGCCTATAGATATTTTCTTTTCTTTTTCTTATTTTTGATGTTTTCAAAACGTATGTATTTAAAACATTTTCGGTAGCCTTTATAATTAATTTTGTTATTACACTGTGTATACTTTTAGATAGATATTTCCCTGTATATATATTTTTGTCGTATAATACATCGTAGATATCTAACAATATGTTGAGTTTTTACAGGATATGTAACCGCAAGAAATGATAATATTGCTTTGAACAACGTCTCAGCGATAATTATTATATAGAAATCTTTTAAAAACAGAAAACGAAAATATGTGTGAGTACAAAAGTTTTAATACTAATGGATTTAATGAGAGATGTAATTAAAAACAAAAATGAGAATATTATGAAGATAGCATAGACAGAAGATAGTATAAAATAAGCTAGTGGTGCTAATACTAACCGAATTTACTGACTGATGTCTTATTTTTGTAGAAATATACAGCAACTAAATAAGTAAGAATATCGTAACAAATGAATGTCAATAATTAGGGGAAAAGTGAGTACAAAGGTTTACAGATGTCTTTAACGATAGCTATTATCTTTTTGGGTTGAAAAAACAACTGATGTCATATTTTTAGGATAATGAAAGATACAATATAAGCGAAGATACCATACTGAAATGTCAGTAATTAATGAAAAAGTGTATTTAAATGTCTAAGAATGGGACTTTTTATATTGGATTTTTTATGACAGATGATGCAAAAATACTGAAACTAAATAATAATATACGGAAAAAGTGAGTACAAACGTTTTTTAATAGTGACAGATGACAGATGTCATATTTTTAGGATAGAAATGCTAAATATAAAAGCAATCGATAATTACTTTCTAAAAATGAATGAGGCCTTTTTATTGGATTTAACGAGTCATACGAGACAGAAGATGATGCAAAAATACTGAAACTAAATAATAATATACGGAAAAAGTGAGTACAAACGTTTTTTAATAGTGACAGATGACAGATGTCATATTTTTAGGATAGAAATGCTAAATATAAAAGCAATCGATAATTACTTTCTAAAAATGAATGAGGCCTTTTTATTGGATTTAACGAATCATACGAGACAGAAGATGATGCAAAAATACTGAAACTAAATAATAATATACGGAAAAAGTGAGTACAAACGTTTTTTAATAGTGACAGATGACAGATGTCATATTTTTAGGATAGAAATGCTAAATATAAAAGCAATCGATAATTACTTTCTAAAAATGAATGAGGCCTTTTTATTGGATTTAACGAGTCATACGAGACAGAAGATGATGCAAAAATACTGAAACTAAATAATAATATACGAAAAAAGTGAGTACAAACGTTTTTTAATAGTGACAGATGACAGATGTCATATTTTTAGGATAAAAATGCTAAATATAAAAGCAATCGATAATTACTTTCTAAAAATGAATGACGCCTTTTTATTGGATTTAACGAGTCATACGAGACAGAAGATGATGCAAAAATACTGAAACTAAATAATAATATACGAAAAAAGTGAGTACAAACGTTTTTTAATAGTGACAGATGACAGATGCCATATTTTTAGGTTAAAAAGAATATTGAATAGACATACAAAAACCTGTAGAGATGACAATGGTTGGATAGCTGCGATTTTTTAGGTTGATAGCTTGAAAAAAAGAGAAGGTAATAATAAATGTTTTACAGATGATTTTCCAGGTTGAAAATCTTAAATGCGAAAATAATCGAGTACAAACGAAGATGGTATATTGTAATTGTTGTATTTATTTTTAATTAAGATTAAGACGATGACACGACAATAACGTACTGCGCAGGTTTACATACGATAATGGACGAAGAGTATTTTGTTACCTTTTTACCATCGACAATAAACGTATAGTATTTTTATTGTACTTGTAAGTAATAAGGAAACGACGATGATGTATGACTACAATACGAACAATACGACTTCTTAGACTTATTCTCAAATACTGAACTTTTGACTGCTACCTTCCCGTATTCAGAGATCCAGAAAAGTAATGTCTCCTTGGTTATTACATTTTCTGTACTAACCAACTATGGCCCCTTTGGTAATGCAGCACCGTGTATTCTATGGCTCTTTAAAGATTTCTACGATTTTCCATTCTTTTTTCTATGAATTTCTACAAATATCACCCTTTTAACGTTTCACTCTTCCTTTTCTTCTTCTTCTTCTTCAGTAGTTTTTTGTTCTTCGTCTTAGGCCTGTACTGGCTTCTACATCATCTTAGGTCTTCACTGCTCTCTGTATGATTTCTTAGTATTTTTTCCTCCAAAGTTTATACCTTTTTTGGTTTCCCCCTTCCTAGCATTTTGACATTTGACATTGTTTACTTACTTAGCGATAGATAGATACGAATTTTTATGATTTTATCCTTTACCGTATATTTGTCTCCTCTTTCCGTCTGCCTGTCCTTTTATCTGTATTTTTGTCTGTCTATCCGTTTGTCCACCTAAGATCCTTTTGACCATTTTGCACCTGGTGACATGCCACCGAGACTTAGGTCCTTTTGTCCACGAAACGAAACGTAACGAAATGTATCGAAACGTGACGAAACGTGACGAAACGTGACGAAACGTGACGAAACGTGACGAAACGTGACGAAACGTAACGAAACGTAACGAAACGTAACGAAACGTAACGAAACGTAACGAAACGTAACGAAACGTAACGAAACGTAACGAAACGTAACGAAACGTAACGAAACGTAACGAAACGTAACGAAACGTAACGAAACGTAACGAAACGTAACGAAACGTAACGAAACGAAACGTAACGAAACCATCTTTTTCTGTTTGATCTATGGACTTAAGAATCGGACCACGTGATACACGCTAAGGCCCTTATGGCATTGCGCATGATTTTTATATTCGACGTTCATCATTCTCTACGTAATGTCGTTTTTTTCCCGTTTAAATCAGACCAACGATAGCTGAGATATTTGCTAAGGCCCTTCTGGCTTTACGCTAAAATTCTCTTGTACGTTAATCTATACCACGATCTCTGCATAACCCTGTTTTCCCCGTTTAAATCGGACCAACGATAGCTGAGATATACGCCAAGGCCCTTCTGGCTTTACGCAAAAATCCTATTCGACGTTAATCTATACCACGATCTCTACGTAATGCCGTTTTTCCCGTTTGAATTGGACCAATAGCAGTGAAGATACGTGCTAAGGCCCTTTTGACATTGCACAATATTTTTCTCTTCTACGTTAATCGTTCTTTTCATAATGCCGTGCGGGCCCCCGGGCAGCCGATCGTTCAAAGCAGGGGTTATGTTCACCTCGGCGGCGGAAATCCTCATCGGGGCAATTGAAAGTGCGGTTATGTTCATCGGCGCGTGGCGGGCCCCCGGGCAGCCGATCGTTCAAAGTGGGGGTTATGTTCACCTCGGCGGCGGAAATCCTCATCGGCGCGACTCGCAATTGACGGATCGACCGTTAAAAGTGGGGTTATGTTCATCGGCGCGACTCCGCGTGGCGCGCGCCTCGTGGCGGGCCCCGGGGCCACGGGCAGCTGTCTAACGACCGTTTAAACTGGGGGTTATGTTCGCCGCTCATTGGTGAAATCCTCATCGGCGGGTAGGTTACCTTTCTTCCCGTCACATCTTCTTCATAGTGCCGTTTTTCCCGTTTAAATCGGACCAACGATAGCTGAGATATACGCTAAGGCCCTTCTGGCTTTACACATGATTTTTCTCTTCTACGTTAAAAGAGAAATTTTTTCATTATTATTCCCTTACTCTGTACGTTAAGACCTTTTCAACGACGTATCACATGTACCGACCATATTTTATAAGTATGAGGGGGTCGTGGGGGTGAAGGAGGGTAGGTTGAATTTTTTGCTTATTTTTCGTTGTTTACGTCAACTATTACCGCCATCTTGGATTTTCGACGTTATCATGTTTACTGATAACCCAGACTTCGAACTTCGACGCGTGACCTTGAAAGCGACAAAAATTGCCAGAATGAACCTTAGCGATTTCTTATGGGATTTAACATGGGGAATGAGGCCGAACTGTTGCTGCTCCTTTACTATAGATATTCATTGAAAACGAAAATACTGAAAAATTTAAATTTAGCACTCTTCTTCCAATTTTTCTATTACGGTCCATTTTAGAAAAATCATATATAAACAAAAATTATAGAGATCGATATTGCAAACCACTTTTAGTTCAACAATTTTCATAAAAATCAGAATTTTGCACATTTTATCAAATTTCTAGAATACGGACCATTTCAGGAAATTTTGACCTAAAGCAAAAATTATAGATAATAAGATAATAACATTAGAAGTAACTTTTATTTGAACAATTTTCTTCTCCAAACATAAATAAGAGACATATTCCATAAAATATAAAAACGGCCTCAGATGTCAGACCACAGACGGACCGACAGAATGTGAAATAGTATATTAAATTACGAGTGTGGAAAGTGACATTTTTCACACGAGTGGTAAATATTGTCACACGAGGCGCAAGCCGAGTTCGACTATCACACGAGTGTGGAAAATCACTTTTAACACAAGTTAATATTTTTCCTACGACCACAAAATAATTTCATCAAAAAATGTAAAAGCAGATTATTATAATAATTAAAATGTATTTAAAAAATAATCAACAATAATCGTATTTATTCAATTTTCATAATTTTTAAACAAATAAAAAAAAATGAAAAAACAAAAAAAAATCTGGCACAGCCAGGATTTGAACGCGGTCGCTAGACGGTCTCAAATTGCAAAGTTCACGCTCTAACCAACTAAGCTAATAGGCCTTACGGTAATTTATTGATCTAATCGAAAACATATTTTTCCTACGACCACTTAGGAAAGTGACACATATCACACTATATAGACCTATGGAAAGTGCCCTATATCACACGCGTATGAATAAGAATTTACTTTCCACCCAAGTGAGAATATGCTACTTTCCGCAGTAGCTGTCAGAAAATGTCAAACACATAATTTCTATTTTGATCTATGTAATGTCCATATTAATACTAAAATCGATATGATTGTTAAATTATTGTAAATTAGATCCTAGATATTTATCTTTAACAATTATTTTTAAAATAATTTTAAAATAACTAAGATATATTTGCTTTTTATTCTGGTTATACACATAAGCGATTAGATCAATCAATTACCGTAAGGCCTGTTAGCTCAGTTGGTTAGAGCATCAACTTTGCAATTTGAGACCGTCCAACGACCGCGATCGAATCCTGGCTGTGCCAGAATTTTTTTTTTATTTTTTTTTATTTGTTTAGAAATTATGAAAATTTAATAAATACGATTATTGTTGATTATTTTTTTAAATACATTTTAATTATTATAATAATCTGGTTTTACATTTTTTGATGAAATTATTTTGTGGTCGTAGGAAAAATATTGTACATCACTTGTGTGAAAAGTGATTTTCCACACTCGTGTGATAGTCGCACTCGGCTTACGCCTCGTGCGACAATATTTCCCACTCGTGTGAAAAATGTCACTTTCCACACTCGTAATGTAATATACTATTTCGTATTATAGGAACCCTGAAACGTGAAAATCTAAAATTATTTTGGAAGGTGACGGTTACAATACTTCCCTTTTATAGAGGGAAGTAAAAAGTAACATTTGGTAAAAACATTATAGAATATTTTGTTTATTTTGTAGCTATTACTTAAATCGTCTGCAATATTTAAAAAAGTTCCCAATAATTTCTAATAATATGAATTAAAACTTACCATTTTATAACTAACGGTTAACCCATAGTTAGATTATTCAAATTACAGTTATAGGTAATATTGATGTCTTCTGTTAAAAAAATATATTTAAAAGAAACAAGTTATTTAAAAAATGTACACATACAAACCCAATCAGGATCGGTCAAATTACAGAATATGTTAGTGGTTTCAAAGTAATATAATCTAATTTAGAGAAAATTAAAATGGTTTTAGCTACAAGGAGATTATATACAATTACAGGTTAAAGATAGTTGAAATGTCATTATTTACAGCATCATTTAACACTTCCACATCTTAAAGTTAAGGATATCATGATTGTAGTAACTTAAATTTTAGAGGTAATCCAACTGTAGATGCAAACAGAAAACATTTTGGCTCAAATTTCACTGGATCCGGTGAACTGTCGCATGCTTCAATTTCAAATTTTTTTAGTACATAAATCAGAGCCAGTTTGGTGCTCAGTCTACCAAACCGTTCACCTAAAATAAAATAAAATAAAATAAAATAAATAGAATTTATTACTGAATATATTTATTTAAAATTGTCTTTTCAACGTCTAAACAAAGATTATACTAAAAAAAAATTATTTTTAAATGTGTCAAAACTAACTAAAATAATAAGGTTAGTGAATATTCGATGGCTAAACTTTTTGTTGGATAATTAAGGTCGACAAGAAAGGCATATTTTTGTGAATTTGTTTTTACGACATTGTTTATTTATATTTATAAAAACCAATTGTACATTTAAGTATAATATTCGAAGAATATTGTGTAAAATTTTCATGAAGAAATATTACAAAATATTGCTCAACTTGGCTTATACGCATGAAGTCAGTTGATCGCGCCCATTCATGAACGCCTTGTCCACTACTGATTCCCATGTCGTGCATGTAGTTTAGAAAAACGAAATAACCTTCATTGAAATACAGGCTGCCACATAAGCTGCAATGTCAACGATGACAAAGATTCTACTCAAGTTCTTTGGTAAGATTTTGCATATAACTCTCGTTGTTGTTCTGCATCAAGCCTCTGACCCATCGCTCCAGGAGGGTATCTTTGCTCAGATCTTTATAGATAAGCTTGATGGCATCCAAAATGTGTGTTCGAACAAATCCAATGCATTAACAACTGCAGCTTTTTGCCATTTGCGAACAAATCCAATGCATTAACAACTGCAGCTTTTTGCCATTTGCACCACGAGTCCAAAACAGCTGCTAGGTAATAACAAAGCGCTTGGTGCGGGCAGGTATTTTTTGATGCGCTCATATATGAGGTGCGGTTACTTAAACCACTATACCTTCGTTAGTTTTGCTCCGATTCATCTTAAATTTTCACACAATATTTTTGAAAGGTCCTTCATTTAGAAAATCAAATACAAAAAATACAAAAGAAAAGGTTTAAAACGTAACCCCCCTTAAACCTTTACACAGTTTCAGTTGTGGCAGATCGCAAGTAATAATATGGTGTTGGATAAGCAGGTGAGGTTAAATAGTCAAATTGGATTATTTTGTGTTCTGAATTTAAATAATTACTTGGCTATAAAACATTTTCTTCTATTTTGATTTTGGTTGCATTTTAACAAGTGAGTATCGTAAAGGAATATGGAGCAGTAATATTTTCATGTTAATTTCTTTTTAAATTAACAGATTCTTGTAATTATAACTGCCAAGCTGTTGGATTATATAAAGTACTACTTTTGTTTTCATTACAGCTAAAAAAATCTCCAAATGGTCTTGAGAACATAGGTAGGGGAGAGTTAGCTATAACGCGATACTTAACAAAATATTTATTTTATCTTTTTTAATAATTGTGTAGCATTAACGAGTATTTGTATACGACAACATCAACATCATACCATTAATTTAATGTACTCCGGTTTTCGTAAATAATTAAAATTAAAAAGGAGCAGCTTCTTTTAAAAGTATCCTGGTTTATCGACCTGGTTGGACAAAACAAGATAGTAATATTAAAAAGAAACTGAAAATTAACAAAAAATAAAAAGAACATAATGGAAAATCAAAATTTTTATTCAAAACTGGCAAGAAATTTATTTTATAAAATATAAATTAAAAAAATATTAAAAACTACTGGTACATAAACCTCGCAGACGAATTCCTCATACTGATCACTCTCGATGTCTGTACTATTTGCACAAGCTTCGTGGCTCTAACCGTTACAATACTGGCATTTTATTCTTCCTTCCTCTAATTTTGAATTTAAATACGGTTCTTGACAATATATGCAGGTTACGTCTTCGCATTCTTCTTCAGAACTACTCTCTTGAAATGAATTCTTAATTTTTTTTACTTTCAACTTGACCTTTCGTTTGTTTATTCTTTTGCCTTTTTACTTTCCTATCTGTATACAGATATAAGGAAAGTATAGGATTCATGATTTTTTTCGACCTCGAGGTTTCGACGGATTTGTTTTGAGGTCCCCTGAATCAGTTTTGACTATTTTCGCGATGATGTGTGTGTGTGTGTGTGTGTGTGTGTGTGTGTGTGTGTGTGTGTGTGTGTGTGTGTGTGTGTGTGTGTGTGTGTGTGTGTGTGTGTGTGTGTGTGTGTGTGTGTGTGTGTGTGTGTGTGTGTGTGTGTGTGTGTGTGTGTGTGTGTGTGTGTGTGTGTGTGTGTGTGTGTGTGTGTGTGTGTGTGTGTGTGTGTGTGTGTGTGTGTGTGTGTGTGTGTGTGTGTGTGTGTGTGTGTGTGTGTGTGTGTGTGTGTGTGTGTGTGTGTGTGTGTGTGTGTGTGTGTGTGTGTGTGTGTGTGTGTGTGTGTGTGTGTGTGTGTGTGTGTGTGTGTGTGTGTGTGTGTGTGTGTGTGTGTGTGTGTGTGTGTGTGTGTGTGTGTGTGTGTGTGTGTGTGTGTGTGTGTGTGTGTGTGTGTGTGTGTGTGTGTGTGTGTGTGTGTGTGTGTGTGTGTGTGTGTGTGTGTGTGTGTGTGTGTGTGTGTGTGTGTGTGTGTGTGTGTGTGTGTGTGTGTGTGTGTGTGTGTGTGTGTGTGTGTGTGTGTGTGTGTGTGTGTGTGTGTGTGTGTGTGTGTGTGTGTGTGTGTGTGTGTGTGTGTGTGTGTGTGTGTGTGTGTGTGTGTGTGTGTGTGTGTGTGTGTGTGTGTGTGTGTGTGTGTGTGTGTGTGTGTGTGTGTGTGTGTGTGTGTGTGTGTGTGTGTGTGTGTGTGTGTGTGTGTGTGTGTGTGTGTGTGTGTGTGTGTGTGTGTGTGTGTGTGTGTGTGTGTGTGTGTGTGTGTGTGTGTGTGTGTGTGTGTGTGTGTGTGTGTGTGTGTGTGTGTGTGTGTGTGTGTGTGTGTGTGTGTGTGTGTGTGTGTGTGTGTGTGTGTGTGTGTGTGTGTGTGTGTGTGTGTGTGTGTGTGTGTGTGTGTGTGTGTGTGTGTGTGTGTGTGTGTGTGTGTGTGTGTGTGTGTGTGTGTGTGTGTGTGTGTGTGTGTGTGTGTGTGTGTGTGTGTGTGTGTGTGTGTGTGTGTGTGTGTGTGTGTGTGTGTGTGTGTGTGTGTGTGTGTGTGTGTGTGTGTGTGTGTGTGTGTGTGTGTGTGTGTGTGTGTGTGTGTGTGTGTGTGTGTGTGTGTGTGTGTGTGTGTGTGTGTGTTTGGGCAGATTCGGAACATCTGGGGGGTACTTTATGAGTGGTCATTTTTATATATTTTTTTTATAAAAATTGTTTAAATAAAAGTTGTTTTTAATATAATTCTCTATAATTTTTATCCTACACATAATTTCTCTAAAATGGATCGTATTCGAGATATTTGAGAAAATGCGTAAATTTCGAATTTTGAGGAAAACTCAAAAACGGATGAAGAAAAAAACATTAAATTTTAAACTTAAGTTTTATTTCGGCCTGACGTGAAATGATTAAATTTTGGACAATGTCGGAAAATCTGGGGGGGTACTTTATGGTAGGCCGTTTTTATATTTTATGGAATATGTCTCTTATTTATGTTTGGAGAAGAAAATTGCTTAAATAAAAGTTACTTCTACTATTATTATCTATAATTTTTGTTTTATGTCAAAATTTCCTGAAATGGTCCGTATTCGAGAAATTTGACAAAATGTAACAAATTTTAATTTTTGTGAAAATTGTTGAACTAAAAGTTGTTTGCGATATCGATCTCTATAATTTTTGTTTATATATGATTTTTCTAAAATGGACCGTAATGGAAAAATTGAAGGAAGAATGCTAAATTTAAATTTTTCAGTATTTTCGTTTTCAATGAATATCTATAGAAAAATATTTTTAGAGGTGCTGCAATAGGTTGTAGAAAATAACCGGAAAAAGCCTATAATAACTAAATAGGAAAGTCATGTGTTGGACACATCAAATTTTTTCTCCTTATCGACGTTTATATTCATTTTTGGCATTTTTTAGTTTTGGCTTTCTCAAGAGTCTCAAGAGTAACTATCGCTGTTTTCCCCCTTTTTGTCAAAAGGATTGCACATTTTCGACATTAGGATCTGGAATAATAGCTTGGTGGTAACAGAATATATTTATTGTCATGAACAAGAAGAAGTTGCATTTTTATAAAACTGTTCAGTAGAAATGGACGCAGAAATATTTTTTACCGCCTGTAATGAAGTTTTAGATCTTACAGGCGTTACATGAGAATGATGCTAAATTTGTTGTCTTGATATTACAGTTCTCGGAGGTGTTACATGTCTCGGAGGTGTTACATGTCTTGGAGGTGTTACATGAATGACTTATTGAGGCATTTTCGTTGTTTTAATTTTCAACATAGGGTGTGTTGGTAGTCTTAGCTGGTTCAAACATCCAGTCTGGAAATCCGTCACTATTTAATGGATTAATGCCTGTTTTTGCAAAATCATTAATGGCTGTTCCGACACAAACAGCTCTCATGTACGTAGCACCAAAAAGTTTACCGATTGTAACACATCGACCTGGATGGATGCTGCCGTAACAATTTTTGAACTTCTGCAGTATAATACATACTTAGCGGTGTCATAAAGTTGACATGCAAAGGCTGTAGGCGGTGTGTTGTATATGGAGCAAAACACAACATTTGCAACATTATTGTTTTTAGCTATTTCAATTGTTGCTGAACTTTTTGTATGAGTTGAATGTCCAACTAATTTTAAAAGCACAGGATGCTCCTTAGTGGGATTTGAAAACTAAATACACTTTACAAGCCAGGACGTAAATGTATTAGATTGCATCTACCCGGATAAATGGTAGTAAGCTGAGCATCATATAAGAGTTCTGGCCCTAGGAAAAACAAACTTTGGTGGTATGAATACTCCTGCGCTACTCATGTATATTTCTACGGTAACTAAAATGCCGCGTTAAGACAAGATAACATTGTAAGTTCGATCAGAACTTATTTAATATTTTTCTAAGACTTCAGATAAATATATTAACAGAAGGTCTGTTGAAGCCCATAGCTCTAGCAAGTGACGTAGGTTCTGGAGTTCGTAGTTACAGATTTTGATGCCATTTTAAGAAACCATGAAGCCAAGCCTTATCATCTTTCTTTTTCTGAATATTAAACTTATTAGACAATCCACTGCGATGAGCAAGCTTAATGCCAAACTTCGAAGGTCATCTAGTATAAAGCCAAAAAGTCTCTTCCATGGCCAAAATATGTTTCACTAATTTATCTTCCTGTGCTGGTGCAAAAACTGTTTTAAATTTCCCTAGTCTTATTCCATGCGAATTTTCTAAAGAAAGTTCACCACTTCTCACTTTTTTGACTCTGGCTTCTAAAGTTGTGCGAGGAACTTCATATTCTTTGGAGACTTTTAAGAATTCCATACTTCTTTCAAGGGCTTTGTTTACTGCCTCTCTCATACTCTCTTCTATAAAGACTCTATGTTACCTTTTCTTTTATAGTTGCCCATTTTGAAAAATCTGTAACAAATATTAATTTTACTTTACAATCAAGTAGACAAATCTAGTTGGACAAAACGGGATAGTGTCCCATTTTGACCACAAAAAACTATCCCGTTTTGCGCAACTAGTATTTTTGGTGTAACCAATAAAATTTTAATAACTTAGTCAAACAAATATGTTGAAAAATTACATCGAACATTAAACACAATAATACAAAAATATATAAACAACTCACCGTTTATCAACCTTCGTACCTGATTGAAAAGAAAATCACTTAAAAATGATGCAAACAAATTAGTATGACCGCACTTTTATGAACACGTGGTAGCCGCAGGCGACAAATGTAGACTTTTGCTGGTGAAATTAGAATTTAATATTGCGGGATAGATGGCGCCAACGGTATAGAAATAGAAAGGAGTATCCCACAAAGCATGTATCTTCTAGAGACCCCACGCCAATGTTAAACGTTTAAACCAAATTAGCGTCACCTTGTGTTTGGAGCTGGAACTAAAATGACAATTGACAGATGGCGGTAAATTCAAATTGTAATTTTTAGGAGTAGGTAGTAGTTCTAAATTAAATTTTAAATGATTTCCACATAAATTATTTTATAAAATAAAGTATGGAACTAGTAAGTTCGAAACTTTTATTTTACAAAATAATTTAGGTCGATTATACCAAATTTGAAGAATTAATTTGTTATAAGGGGTCTAATGTGGAGAGTTGGTTCTGCATATTTTTATTAAATAAATATAAGATATATCAATAAATAATAAAATAGAACATTCTTAAAATATGTTTATTAATAACTTAAATAAATATTATTAGATAAAAATAAATACAAATAATAATACATATTTAACGAATACTTACTTGGAGCAAATAGATATATAATCTCAAATCTTTAAAATACCTATCAATAATTTAAATGTGAAGTAGAGACTAGGATATTACATTTTATTAACACTAAAGTTATATATTTTATAAATGTCTTTTTAACTGAGGACAAATGTAATATAGGTATTGTATTAAAAGGTGAATCCTTTTAACTATTCATTCAATTCCTTCCAAATACAGATGGTGATACAGATTTCGGAATCTAGTCCAGTGATAAATTAATTATCAATTAGTTGTTGTCCCCGTTTGTATTTTTATGATGCAGATGCATGGTGAATATATGGTGAATCAATGAAGTTTTTCTCGAAGTTTTCAACGTAGCACCAAAATTATTGCAAAACACAGTAGGAAATAAAAAACCGAAACATCACAATTTTGCAAATAACTAAGACGAAACTATAAACAGAAACCAAAAGCCAAAGCCAACAAAAAATTACTAAAATCAGACGGAAAAATGAAACTAACCAAGAACATAAATAAATACACGTCACATCTTTGGAGTCTTTGGTTAGTTTTTCTCCCATAAGGCCTAAAAATGGAGTAAGAAATCATAATTTCACCAGTAGCCCCATCTAGAGTTTGGAGCAAATAGCATAAAAAATGTCAGTTGTCGGTTTTGACCTTGGTCATTCACGTGGAACCTCTATGTGCTTTGTGGAGTATCCTGTTTTATCCGACTAACCTGTTTTGACCGATGGTCCCCTACTAAAAACCTCACCACCTACTTGATAACATAATCATCGTACATTCTCCTGATATTTTCTATATCCAAATAAATTTACTTATTATTTGTTAGGTTAAACACGAAAGTATATTATGACGAATTATAAAAATAAATTCCTGAAATCGAAGAAGTAATATTTTCCAATATTAATAATAAATAATTCAAGACAAAACTTTACTGTTGCAGCCCAGTAACAAACGATTACTGTTTACTACACATGTTGATAAGGTAAAGTGTTCAATTATTACAGTAAGATAAGGTGTTTGTTATCTTTTAAAAATCGTTTTGGTAATGTACGGCTCTGTCAACGATTGACGACAAAATATATTATTTTGAACCATCTACATAATTAACTATATTAATTGTATGTATACCGATAATCATTTATTAGTTTTTACTAATTACCTATACAAATACGTGGTCCTACTCCAAATGGCAGATAAGTCACTCCATTGGTAGACTCAATTTTATTCAAAAATCTTTCGGGTTTGTATTTGAATGGCTCTGGGAAATATTTCTCATCCATCTGTAACCCGTACATTGGAATGAAAACTGCAGTACCTTTTTCTATGATAAGATCCGTACCTGGAACCTTATAATCTGCGTTACATCTTCTGTCTAGAAACGGTAGTACTGGATATTTTCGAAGAGTTTCTAAAAAAATAATAATGACCTCAGCTTCATATATATGGTGAATCCTAACTGATTCTTTGTATGAAAGTCGTTAAAATAAACATTTTTTAAATAAAGAACCCCGCACAAAACTTATGGAAATCGGCTCCTGGTCAAATTGGCTGAAATTTGGATATGTTGTTTGTATCGGCATCCTGAGCAAAAGTACACAAAGCTCAATTTTGATTATTTTGGCCCCTACGGAGTTCCAAAGCTCCATGGATTGACCATTATTTACTACTTAAAAAGGCAATCTCCTCGAAAGTTTAGTATTTACTGCGTTAAAAAAGAAGTACCTTCTTATGTTTTCGGGGTCGCTGCATTCAAATCCAATGCCAATATAATAATATTGACAGTTGACAGCTAATAAGTAGCTATCAAACAACAAGCAATAATTAAAATTGATAAAATACACATGTAAATATCTATTTTTGATGTTGGTAAGTTCAAAATTGATGTCAGCATTTCGATATTGACAGTTGACAGCCGTCAACTAACTGTCAAACAGTATGTGCCAATCAAAATTGACAAAATTTAGGAGTAAATAGATGTCCTCGAGGTTGATGGGTTCAAAATTGATGTCAAAAAGATGATATTGACAGTTAACAGCTGTCAACTAACTGACAAACAGCATGTGACAAATAAAATTGATAAAATACATATGTAAAATATATGTCGTCGAGGTTGCTGATTTCAGAACTGATGGTAAAAAATCGATATTCACATTTTACAGATGTCAAATAACTGTCAAGCCAAAAGCATTAATCAAAATTGATAAAATATACATATAAATATCTGTTTTTTAGGTTGGTAAGTTCAAAACTGATGTTAACAACTAGATATTGACAGTTGACAGCTGTCAACTAACTTTCAAACAGTATGTAACAATCGAAATTGATAAAATTGAAATGTAAGCATATGTCTTTAAGGTTGCCTAATTGTAATCTGATGCTAAAAAGACGATATTGACAGTTGAATATTATCGTTAATTAAATATTTGACTGTGCATGATCATGTGTCAAGATAGAGGAACAATGAGGTGGCAGCAAGCAAGCTTTACTTGTTTTTAAAATATCGTTTTCCTTACCTTCAGTTTTGAATTTAGCGATCTCAAAAATATACGTTAACATGTGGATTTTATTAATTTTGATTGTCACATGCTGTTTGACAGTTATTTAACAGCTAATCACTGTCAATATTGTCTTATTGACATCAATTTTAAACTCAGCAACCTCGAGGATATCTATTTACTCCTGAATATTGTCAATTTTGATTGTCACATACTGTTTGACAGTTAGTTGACGGCTGTCAACTGTCAATATCGAGTTGTTAACATTAGTTTTGAACTCAGCTATCTCAAAAACATATTTACATGTCAATTTTTACCTTTTAATTATTGCTTCTTGTTTGACAGCTAGTTGGCGGCTGTCAACTGTCAATATTATTATATTGGAATTGAATTTAAATGCAGCTACCCCGAAAACATAAGAAGGTACTTCTTTTTTAATGCAGCAAATACTAAACTTTCGAGGAGATTGCCTTTTTAAGTAGTTAATAATGGTCAATCCGTAAGAGCCAAAATAATTAAAATCTAGCTTTGTACCTATTGAGACTTTTGCTCGGGATGTCGAAACGAACAACATATCCAAATTTTAGCCAATTTGACCGGCAGCTAATTTCCATAAGATTTGTGCGGGGTTATTTTTGAAAAAACTCAAGGAAGGGAAAATGCATAAATTTAAAATAGAAAATCTAAATCCGGGCCTGGATTTGCGTACGAAAAGTTAAACAAATTATTTAGTATTTTCATGTTTTTAGCTGTTTTTTCAGTTTTTCTTATAAATGTGAATCACGTTTATACGTTTATCGTCTACGAGTTTATGTAATTAGTTCGCCAGATTTCTTTTATGTGTGTTTACCTGTTTAGTATGGTAAAATCAAAATATTGTTTGTATAAAAGAACACATTTTAAATAAAATTATCAAGGAAAATTTAACAACTTCAGGGATAATTGCAGATCAGGTGAGATAACTCAAGAAAAGTGAGGACAATTCCAGGAAAATCAATTCTATTCCTTTCACGTTCAAATTGTGAACGTTTTAGAATGGCTCCTTCAACGGATTAATGTAATCAACATTTTTCTACGAAATTTATACAGTAAGTTTCTTATTTTTAAGTCTTTTTGAAAAATCTGTTAATTTTAATAAATTCTATATACATTTTATCCTACCGTCTTCAAATCTACTTAATTAATTAAAAATAGCGCGCCTTCCCAAGGGAGGCATAATAATCAACGTTTTTAAAGGGAGTATAGAAATTGAACTAAGTAAGTTAAAAAAATTCCCATTATCATAAAGAATAAAAGCAACATTAGCTATTTGCAAAAAATCTCGCAGAAAATAGAATTTCTACAACCAATCGGAACCAAATATTTTTATCAGTACTTACATTCAGTACAATACATTATATTTGTTTAGATTTCTTATGTTTTACTGGGTGTTAAATTTTCAATATCACACAGTATATACGACCATTTATCGTTCTAAAAAATATTAAACGGTTATCAGCTCATAATCCTACTTTTTTTAATATTTGTCTTCTACTACTTTGATAGAGATTTTTTTATATGACCCGTTTTTCTAAATTTCTTTTAATTTTGCTTATTGTCACGGTACACAGACTAACAGTATGCTGACTTTCGATTCAAATTTCGTTCAAACTGCGCAATGACGTAATACGGGACGGACTTAAAAAGTCATTTTGATGTTTTTCAAATGGCATGTGTAAAATAATTTATTAATTTATTTATTTGTGTTTATAGTAGTGTGACTATATTTTGCTGAACATAACAAAGAAGAACTGAAATAATGTTAAAAATGATGGGCTATCAGTGGCGACTTGTAAAAGGCATAATAGGAAAACTAATAGTAGTGATGTTGTGACGAAGTTTCTAAATTTGGCTCTCAATTAATTTAAAAATGTATATTTCATTTAAAGGTCTATTTATAAACTTGCAGTTTCCGTCGCCGTTACCGTTTGCGTACCTGTTTCTGTTTGACGTTACAGTTGCCATTGATATTCATAATTTATAAAGCTGACGTTTGGCGCCGTTATGTGATGGGTAGATAATTTAATCGATTAAGCCAAAATAAATCAAAGTAAGTTGGAAAGAGGAAAAATCTGACGTTCAATCATATTGTTGCGCGATTTTCGTTTTGAGTTTTCATTAAGTGCCTTTTTTAATTGAGAAAAATGAATGAAGTTATCTACCTAGATAATTTTGGAATACTTCCTTGTTTTTCAAAAGTCCAGGCTTTTTATTGGTTAATATGCGAACGGCACGAACGGTGAACTGCAAAACTTAAAACTTTGTTATGTTTGAACGTCAAGGAACGTCGTGTATAACAGCAAACGGTGACAGCAACATAGAATATAAATGCGGAAATGTGAAAGTAGCATTTTACCTTCCAACGGAACTGCAACTGCGAGCGGTAACTGCAACTGCAAGTTTATAAATTAGCCTTAATTCCCGCCTGAGGACATGTAGAAGATCTGTTTCCCAGGAATTACCGTTTTTCAACAATTGCAAGTACCCTCGGAGGTTAAAATATTCCTATATTTGCCGAAATTTGAATGGGCATTTTGTACAGTCGATTTCGTACCAATTATCCACTTTTATTTGTCTTCCATCTTGCCCAGCGAAAAAGCATACATTCGACGACATCTGGGAATTACGCTCTCTTGAATTCCGGTAGCCGTAAACTCTTCTCTCTCCTGCAGTGTCGAGTGAAATACTCCGTGAGTGACCGTAATTTCGAAAGAATATTGAACAACCCTGTTTATTTTTCTAAAGGTAGGAAACCGCATATTATTTTTTTTTATTTACAATTAGTTTGGGACACCCGTCTGACAAGTAAAATAATTTTGATTTATGCCCGGCATTTTTCATTATATCCCTTAGTGGGAAACCGTTGGCAATTTCTTTTATAAGAAGCACCCAGTATTTTTCATGTAAGTTTCTCTTTTCTTTTATTTATTCATTCAATTATATTTGAATCATTCCGTTCCCCGTCCACAACTAATTATTGAACGAAGCCCAACTTTTTATGCAAAATCAATTCACTTACCGTCTTGATCGACTGTTGGCAAATCTCAAAATAATTTTTACGTTAACCATCGCATTCTTGTTCCAAACATCGCGCTGAAAATTATCATTCTCGTTTAACATAATTGCCAGAGCGCCGATCGGTCCTCCGAACTAAGATACAGGGACGTTCCGAAAACTTTGATTTCATTTATTTGCTTACATTTGATAACCGTCATATTTAAATAGTTTTCAATTGTATCAATTTATTTTAATAAATTTTCCGTATACAGGGAGTTTCATAATTCCCGGACCGCTGAGCCTCCTGTGCTAGCGAACCGTAAATATTTTCCCGTACTAGTAAAAGGTAATACGAACTTTTTTAATTTCCTTAGTGCCTATTAGGGTAATAAAGTAAATTGGATTTAAATCCGGGGGCACTCGAACCCTTCATCCATTTTCGCGTTAACCAGAGGGTGATAGCGGTATTCGCTTGATTCCCCCCTTCGATAGTCAGAGCTGTTTCAGCCCCTAGTCTTTATAACAGCTCGTGGAAAAGGTTTCTCTCTTGTAGAAGCTATGGACTACCAGATGTCTACATCAGAGAGACTTTAAACCGTTAATATTTAATTAGTTTTCAATGGTAATAATTTATTTTTAATAAATTTTCCGCATATAGGGAGCCGTTAATATTTAATTAGTTTTCATTGGTAATAATTTATTTTTAATAAATTTTCCGAATATAGGGAGCCGTTAATATTTGATTAGTTTTCAAGTGTAATAATTTATTTTTAGTAAATCTTCCGAATACCGTGAGCCATTATTATTTAACTAGCTTCAATTGTAATAATTTACTTTTAATATTTTTTTTTTGTATATATTTGGATTCGTAATTACTTTCTTGTAATCTCGTTTAATTGTTATTATTCATTTTACTTAATTTTCCGTTTACCGCTGTGCCAGAACCGTGCACTACCACCGCTTTATTTTTTTCGTAAATATATATTTTATTGCCTATTCCTGTGTTTCTCTTATTGCTGGTTCTTGACCGTTCTCTTTCAGGGTACCGTAGGGTACGAGGTGTAAAGGAGATAAGTGTTTTATTTTTATTTATTCTAGTATAGTGGCTACCTAGCAGTGACCGCCTGGAATTATTTTTACTTCCACTGAGTTTACCTTGAGTACACTCTGGTGTACCACAGGGTTGCAGAGCAAACTGCGATACCAAAACTGGCGCCTGAGCACCATCACCATCATAGCGCCACACAGACTCGCCGATTCCCTCTATTCCCTCTAGGTGAACCAGAAGCCTTCCACAATGTATTATATTTTCGATTTTCACAAAATTTTGAAGAAGATTATGAGGACACTTCTATTTGACAAAAGCCATTTTGCTGAGCCTGTATATAAAGAAGAATAAACACTTTCTGATGAAATCTTATGGACAAATTTGAAGTATATGAGAAAGTATATTAAAAATAAATATCCAACTTTAAAAATACCCATAAAGCAACTAAATATTTCAGAGGCTCATAGTGGTTGCACACACTTTCGAACGATTGATTAATTAACCCTGCCCAAGAATTATGGAAAGTTTGAAAAAATGGAAACTGAATTCCATCAGATTCAAGGGATCTTATTAAGTAAAGACAAGAACATTTTCAAAATTTGAGCAGAAAACTGTAACTTCATGTCCTTTTTGAAGTAATCCTATGCATGAATAGGACAGCACATAATTGATTATTTTCCGTATTATCATCATTGTTCTAATTTTGCGCTAAAATAGTATATTTAAAGTTACCAATTTTTTTTGTGCGAATATGTACCTATTTTATTTTACATAATAAGAGAAGGAAGATGGTAGAAATAATTTGGTATTTTTCTCCTATATTCTGTACTCACGTTCTGTACTTATGACTAGGGCAGGCATTTTGTTACAAAATACCTATAATTTATAGGATTATTCACCTTAAACCTTCATATTTTTAAACATATATATTACAAATTATACCAGAAAGCTTAAGTAACTAAATAAAACCTAAAAAAAGCAAAAAAATCTAATTTCAAACACTATTTTCCATATAATACTAATACATCTATATCCCACGTGACATCACCACCAATCAGCTACATGCGCAAGAAGATACCAAGAGTCTGGCTATCGTGCTTATTGTGGATTAAGAAATTGGGTCTCGATTGGGATATTTATTATTAAATGTAGTAAAAATGTCTTTCTGTCTCCCCAGACAATCATTATTATAATTTAATTTTTTTACGTTTTAATAAGTAAGTTTCTTGTTGCTAAATACAAACATATTTTGAATATTTCTAATATTATAACCATTAATCACCTCTCTAATTTAGGGAATAGGTATAAAATAGTTGAGCAAAACATTATTTTGGGAGTAGTTTAAGTATAGAATCTCAGGATTACTCGAAATGGTCTAGAATAAAACATCGTCGTTTCGACCACATTAGTTCCTAAATGAGTAAATAACTGTTTCCACGTAGCCAACTTCATATATCTCTGAGAGTTTAGTTTTACAAATTATGTTCAATTAAATTTGTACTAGCCGTATATCACATGTAATTAAAGATGGTAAATCCTTATAAGTAAAGGAATTGCATTCCCTCTATCTGATGTTCTGTAATATTGTAAAACAAACCTATTTTCCTGCTGTAAGATTGTAATCCGCTTTAACAAGTATGCAAATTTAATTAAAACAATTAACTTTACAAAATGTAGTTCACGTACCTAAAATACCCACTTCACAAGAAATTAAGTTTCCTGCGGTAGAGATTTCCTGTGTAAAGAGATTATACTTGAATTTTGAAAATATTTGTAATTCGGTTTGAGTTATAGCATTTTATGTAAAGGAAACTATCCCTGGGTTAGCACATTTTTCTATAAAATTAAGTGTTTCGTTAAAAAATAACAACTTTTAATAGAAAATTAACATGATTGATCTAGCATTATTCTTTAAATGATAACAATTAGTTTGTAGTAAATATTTTTCTTAACCAGATAGAAAAATACATTTTAAAATTAAATGCATTTTAAAGCCATAATTATTAAAAATCAATGGTCAATTCGGGTATAACAATTATTAATCATTTCGCCCCTAATGGGACAATACGTCCCAGGGACTCTTAAAATAACTAGAGGGAAAATGTATCCCGAAATTAAAAGGAATTATTGTATTTTAGTGTTAAGTGCTGCGAATATAGGCAACTTAAATACAAGCCGGTGTGGAGTTTCCTGGGACGATTCAATCTTTAGATCGTGGACCAAGAAACGGAGTAAAATAACTGGGGTTAAAACTGCTGGGTAGAAATATATTTTTGTCTCAAAAAAGTACAAACTCAAAGGTGAATTGTCTAATTGACGTGTTACAAAAATAACAACTAAAAAGAAGTTAAGTAACTATAGTTTTAATACAGGATCGGCTCCAGACTGAACATGCCGCCCCCCCTTAGGTATTACTTGTACTACCTAGACCAAAAGTGCTGAACCATAATTTGTATGTGTTTGTACCGAGATGATAACGTAGCTGTGCTCGGTTTGATAGGAGCTTCATTGAGAGTATTAAAGGGTTTGCCAATAATGAAATGTCTTGGAGTCAAAGGTTGGAGACCATTCGGATCTTCTGTGAGTGGCGTGAGAGGCCTTGAATTCAAAATTGACTCTATCTGTGTGAGTAAACTATAAAAATTTTCATATGGAAGGTAAATGTTTTTTGTAATTTTTTTTCAGATGATATTTTATTGAACGGACAGCATTTTCCCACAGACTACCAAAATATGGTAAACGAGGTGGTAAAAAGTGCCACTGAATTATACCATCTGTTAAAAATGATTGCAATTGATTTTTCTCTGATAGAATTACCAATTGAATATTTTTTAGAGATAATATAAGGCGCTCATATAATTGCACTAGCAATAATGCACCACAAAGTTCTAAGCGTGGTAGTGTTATAGTTTTTAATGGAACCATGTGACTTTTTGAGCAACTTAGATAAACAAAAATATCGCCGTTAGCGTTAATAGATTTTAAATATATGCAAGCTCCATAAGCCTTAATGGAATTGTAGTGACATAAAAGAAAATGTCAAGGAATTTTTATAAAATGTAATTCTGCGAAACGAGAGAAAAATTTTTGCCAACAAGTAAAAATCTCATCAGGAACTATATCATCCCAATCAGACTTAGGTTGCCAAAATCCTTGAAACATTATTTTGGCTGTAACTACAATTGGACCTAGCAAACCAAGTGGATCAAAAAGTTGAGAAATTGTTGACAGCAAATTTCGTTTAGTTACCTTCCTTTTAAGGTCAAGAGTAAGGTTAAGTGTAAACTGAAAAATGTCTTGTTTAGGATTCCACTGTAAGCCTAATATTTTAGAATCTGTGTAATTTTTAACAAAATATTCAATATCATTTATATTGTCAAAATTCAAATCTCTGTTCGTTACCCACTGTCTAAAAACGAATCCAGCAGAATTTATAATAGAAAAAACTTCTTTCATTCTAAGAACTGTCGACATTTCATCAGTTTCATAAGAAATGTAATCATCCATGTAAAAATCATGAGCAATTGATGAACTAGATATAGGAAAAGATTTATTTTCAATTGCTGCTTGAGACATCGCGTTGTAAACTACTGTTAGATAATTAATTTTTTCCTCTCTATCATAAAAATAATTTGCAAAATAAATTGTTAAAAATAAAGCTAATTTTCTCTTGAATAAAATTCATATTTTTTGACGACCCTCGTACATTACTAAAAAATTTGATAGACTGATGCTTGAAATTCAAGTTTTAGACCACGCAAAACTTTTGTGGAAGAATAATTTTTTTGCATAAAACAAATGATAAAAAAGTTCCATATGGTGTCGACTTAAGTACACACTGTAAATATAATAAAAAAAAAAAAATACAATTTGCTTATTTTTTTGTGTTCTTATATATATTCTATGTTATTTATCATAAAATTAACATATCAACGTTTTTTAATGTTTTTCGATTTTTTATTAGCTAGAATATGCGTTTGTCCCACAGTGGAGCGGGGGAAGTTCGAAGAACAAGGGGGAGTTGAAGAAGTGGAGTAAAAAGCTTTTTTTTATTTTTCACGATCTTCTATCCGTCTATGTAATATTGTCCATGTTAGTTCGAATTTACAGAGTGCTCATGTTTGCTATAGGATAACTGTATTAGTCAATCATAACTCATAATTCTCACTTAATGGATTTTGTATATAGAAAATTAAAAAAAAACTTTTTCCAAATTGAAAACACTAAAGATTATCAATAGCTGCCAAAAAAATTAAAAAAAGAAAATCGTTTCACAAACAGAAGAGAAAATGGTGCTGAACCATTTTGTCTTTGTCTATTTATATATAAATTTCTCGTTGACAACATATTTACAAAACAATCCTTTGGATTTTGATAAAAACACCATTTGATACGCCCATGGAAATTACAACTCTCAAACGTTCGTAAATACTGGCTTCAAACAAAGCCTATGTTAAACAGCACCCGTAACTTATTTGAGTTGCTTATGTTGTTGCGTTGTTGTCAAATTGGCATTTGAGTACGCATTTTTTTTGTACAATTATTTTTTACAATTATGTTTGCTAAAATTGTACTGACGGATATGGTTTTCGCGCACAAGTCTGCTGGAAAAATTCTACGTCAAGCACATAATCTTTTTGGCTTAGTGATAAATATAGCAACTCTCTTGACATATAAAATTAAACAGTAAGCGAATAAAATAAACAATTTGAACTCCGATAAGTTCCAGCCTTAATTGCCTTAGAAAAATGAGCAGTAGCATGTCTTAATAATAATGGACACCAGTTAAAACAATTATTATTGTAATTAGTGTTTTATACTTATATTTAAATAATGCGCAGGAAACAGGGGAATATTTACTGGTAGGTACGCCTAGTTATACGAGTACATGTAAAATATATCTGAGCTTAAAAATTATTATATAACAACTCACCGTTCATACACATTTCCAAATACACACAATCTCGTACTGCTTCATAAGTAACTTTTCCTCCATATTTTTCAAGCACAGTTTTAATCTCATTTCTGGCTTTATCTTGTATTTTAGTATTCATACAAAATTCATAAAGAGTAAATGAAATTGTTGTACTGGTAGTCTCAAATCCTGCCATAAATATCTGAATAGCTATTCCAGCAAGCTTGCTATCATCTGAAACACAAAACTGATTATACTTAATATTATCCTATCTACATAATTAGTAAAATATTATATTATTTAAATACCTGAACCATCCGATGCAAATTCATTGTTTTTTCTCAACTCCTTCAGAATATCAATAAAATCATTGTATTGTTCTTCATCAGGCCTGGTATTCAGCGTCTCTATAAATACTTTCGAAAAATACTCCAGGCACTGTTTATCAATAAAATCTAGTTTAATTTTGTCGATCCAACTTGGCTTCAAAAAATAAAGTGTTTGAGAGAGTGCATTTCTCCACCTGAAATCGAAAAATTTTCTGCCTACTTCTCTAAAAGCCGGTTTTTCGTGAAGAAAGCACTCTGAGTCGATCCCTACAATAATTTTTATTTAAATATATGATGTAACAAAAAAACGCAATAAAATTTGGAACATAAAATGTGTATCATGAACTTTGGAAGATTAAAATTTGGAAAATGGAAAATTTTGACATAAAAATTGGAATATAAAATTTGGAAACTAAAAATTGGATTATGATTGAAACCTAGCAAATTATAAAATAACAATTGATGAGGGGGTGGGTGGCTCAGTGGTTCGAATCCCACCGTTGGCTGGAATTTTATCAATTAATTAAATTATTTAAAATTAATTCTGATACCTTGGTGGATTCCCCATTCACTGTTGGGTTCTAATTAACAGTGCTGTTCCTAAAGTGGCGCTGGGAAGCAGTAATAAAGCCTACACAAAACACGAGGTGAAATAACCTTAGCAGTTGACCGATGACACACAAAGAAAAAGAATTGATACATACAGATTGAAATTTAAAAATTTAACTAAAAATTTGAGACTTTAAAATTTGGATCAAACAAATTAAAACAAAAAAAGTAAAAGTAAAAAATAGAACAAAGATTAAAAAAACTGAAACAAAAAATAGAACATTAAAAACGGAATATAATGATTTTAAAGTTAAAAACACCAAAATTGATAAAATTTGCAACCCAAAAATTGTATCATAAAAAATGAGATAAAAATTTAAACATAAAAATTTAAATATAAAATTTACACCACAAAATTGAAATTTAAAAAAATTCAACATAAATATTAAAACAAAAAATGAAACTTTAATTTGGAAAATAAAAAATTAAAACCTAAAAACTTGAAAATAAAAAAATTGAAATATATAATATTCTAATAAAAAATTAAACGTAAGAATTGAAACACAAAAATTGCCACATAAAATTTGGAATCTCTGAAATGGAATATATTAGAAAACCGTAAAAACTGGATGAAAAAATTTGAAACCTAAAAATTGTACTTGTTTTGACCTAAAAATTGAGGTATAGTAATTAAGACAGAAAATTAAAAAAATTAAATTGAGACAAAAATTGGATCCTAAAAACTGAAATATAATAATTGAAATTAATAATCGGAACAAAAAAATTTGAATAAAAAATTGGGACATCAAAGTTGAAACAAAAAAGATAGAACCTAAAGTTAATGAATAATAATTGAAACATAGAAAATTGGAAAATAAAAAATTTAGACATAAAAATTGGAACATTAAAATAGGAATATAATAATTGAAATACAAAAATTGAAACATAAAAATTGGAATGAAAAGTAGTATATCTAAAATGGAACAAACATTTGGAAATTAAAATAGGAATATAAAATTTAAAGCATAAAAATTGAAATATAAAAATTGTGACATTAAAATTGGAACAAATTAATAAGAAATGAAAATTATCGAAATATAACATTTTGGCCATAAAAATTAAAACAAAAAAATTTAACCTTAAACATTCGAACATTAAGATTAAAAAAAACTTGAACATAAATTTGAACATAAAAATTGAAATATGAAACATTTTAAATTAAAAAGTTTGAACATACAAACTGAAACAATAATTAAACATAAAAACTAGAACACATAAAACTTGCAACATAAAAATTGTAACAGAAAGTAAAATAAAAATTGAGTCATAAAAATTAGAATATAAAAATGGTAAAATAAAAAATAGACTGAAAATTTGGGGTTCAAAATTAGAACAAAAAAATTAAATAAATGGAACATAAATATAGAACGTAAAAAATTAAAACTTAAAAAATTGGTAGGTATATAATAGTTAGAACATTAAACACTAACCCGTAAAAACTGGATGATTAAATCTGAAACCTAAAATTAAAACATAAAAATTGGAAAATAAAAATTAAGACACAAAAATTGGAAAATTAAAACTGGACTATAATAATAATAATTGGAACCAAAAAATTTGAATAAAAAATTGGATTATCAAAATTGGAATGAAAAGTTGGAACATTAAAGGTGAAATATTAAATTTGAACCATAAAAAATGAAATTTATAAATTGGAACATGAACAGAAATATAATAATTATTTGAATATAAAAATTAGAATAAAGAAAAGTAAAATCAAAAATTAAAATATAAAATTGTAACCATAAAAAATAGAACATGTTTAGAATACAAAAATTGCAAAAAAATTGATCGAAAAATAAAATTTGAATAAAAAATCAGGACATTAAAACACGGAAGAAAAAAATTAAAACCTTAAAGATTGGAACATAAAGATTAGAATAAGAAAAATTAAAACACAAAACTTAAAAACCTGGAGCTTAAACTTTGGACTGTTAAAATTGGAACATAAAAATTGAATATTAAAAATTGGAACATATTTTATCACTACAAAAAAATAAGGAAATTGCAAACATACCAAAATAACAATACAATTTAAAATATGTTGGCTAGTTCACGAGCTAGGAGGTGACTATCTACTTAGGAGGATGCACAATGGACCTAGTGAGGCCTACGTGCCGTGGTTTAACCCACCTTCCACACGTAATAGATACAGATACAATACCATTTTGTAAGGTTCGTAGTATTAGGATTAATATCTGCAATATTTCCTGGTTCACTATTTTTTTTAAAGGTCTTTCTTTAAAGGTCTTTCTTACGTTTTTGAATGTACTAGTAATTATTCATTAATACGTTGTGTCTTGTTTTACATTGATGCTTTCTAACCTTTAACAAGTAAGGTTTCTTAGTATTTTTTATTAAATACTTTTTAAAGGGGTACATCTTTTTGCATATTTATACTCGTTATAACTGTCACCCTCCCCCCTCCATGACCATGCATTATGTTTTTAATAGATCACATGGTATATTATTAAAATTTTCTATTTTTCTCTACTACTTGCTTTCAAAAGTGGGTACCTCTAGTGTAATTTATTCGTTTGAAAGTTGCGTTTCTTGTTTTGTTGCGCTTTTTCTTTAAAATTATCTAGAGTAGATAGTTTTCAATGAAATGTCGTATTTATATTTTCAAAGTTTACAGAAATACCTACATAGCCACTTACTTTCTTAAATAAATAAAAATACCAAAGTAATACTAACCAAAAGCACATTTCGCAATGACATTTGTAGCATATTTCGCAACAACTTCTTTTGCTTCCAAAATTCCTAAATTATGGCTAATCCAATTTTCAAGTTCCTGTCCGCACGAGTCAATTAAATGAAACATGGCTTTAAGTCTTCCAGACGTAAAAGCTGGAGTGAGCTTAATTCTAATAGATTTCCATCCAGGACTTTTTTGAAGAAACAGTATGTGTCGTTGTAAGACATCATGACTAGGAGCTGCTATGTTTCTATCCATAAAATAGTTAAAATCTTTTGTGGTGATCTAAAATTATATGATACTCTTGATTGGGATGCAATAATGATTATTACATTAAAATTATGTTTAGCATTTGGATATTTTTTTTGTTTCAGATATTAAAATCGACTTCGGTGACTATGAAATAATTTTGGTTTAAATGAAATATTATGACGAGAAAGCCGTCCCTATTCCCTGTTTACTCTGTGCCCGCGGTATGAAGTTTAGCGCTGGCCATATAGAGAAAAACGCACCGCTTCGAGAAACTACCGGAATTATCCCTTTGCGGCGTACAAAAAAAGTGGCCACTTTGTATAATAATTCTTTTAATTGTTTATTCATGTAATTTAAAGCCGTGGCAAGAAGCTAATTTCAATGATGAGGCAAAAAACTGAAGGTATTGTGGTGGCCAATCAAAAAAAGCAATTATTAGTAAATAATAATATTAATAAACCAAGGAATTTTTTATTTATATTAAATAATAATATGAACTTGTCGGATGAAACTTGTTTTCAGGCTAGTATTAGCGAGATGGACGTTATATTGGCCGATGATAACAGAAGTCAGAGTTTTGATATAATGACGACTCCGATAGAATTTCAGCAGAACTAGGTTTTAAAAAATAGCACCTTAGAAACTACCACCCCAAAAATCCAGATGGATTTTGAAGGTCCTATCTCTGTACGTGATACAAATCTACTAGAATATCCTAAGCTCCAATCAATTCAGCATATTATGCTTAGCTGTGAAAATAACATGGACGTAACACAATCTGAACAAATTGAACCTTACATTGTCTAAAATTATGGGAAAGTTACACAACTGGAACAACCTGAACCTGAAGTAGATGAAGTTGATACACCTATGATAACTGAGCTTTAATCTGTTCAGAATATTATAATTAGCTGCGAAAATAATGTGGAAGGTACTTTGGCAAAGAGTACAGGTAATACTACAATTCCACAGGTACAAGAGACCCGTAATTTAGAAGATTCTTTTGGAGCACAAATAACCAAGGAAATTGGAAATAGTGCATCAGGCTCTGAAGACAGTAATTATGGCAAAATAGATATTATGGAAAATGGGGTCAAAAATAAAAACTGCGAAACGAGAAAAAGAGCTCTGCTAAGAATAGAGTTTTGGGACATGATTATATTGGCTAAAAAAGTTACCATAGGTACTATTCAAGATATACCTAAAGAAAGTAGAAAGGTAGGGAATAGATGTGGTCATAACAATGATAAAAAAAAGTGAAAGAACGTTTCTTTGCAGTTTAATTTCAGAAAAAACAGAGCTGATCTTTTCAAGTATTTTTGGAGTTTGACTACATGGCCAGTAAAGAAAATGTTAATCAAGGGTTTAGTAAGCATAAGAAAAATAAGAAAGAGGAGGCCGCGATCAGTAAATACAATAGTATCAATGGAAGAATCAGAAGATGATAGTGAAGAAGAAAAAAAAACAACAGAAACCTCCCAAAAAAATTAAATCTCCCAAAAAAAAAACTAAATCTCCCAAAAAAAAAAAATAAATCTCCTTAAAAAATGAACCTCCCAAAAAATGGAAGGTCATGATATATTTCTGCCAAGAGAAAATGGCGAAAAGGTTCGAATCTGTCGTGTTGTTTTCCTAAATACATTTTGCCTTGGTGAAGATACCTTTAAGAGATGGGTAAAAAGGCATGTACATGTGGTTACTGTTAAAGTAGTAATTGGGCAGTCTCCAAGAAAGAAAAAGAAAATTGAAGATAAACAATCCAATAAAGGTTGGCTTGAATTGTTACCAAAAGCACCAAAAGCTACTGCAGAAAATAATCAAAAAAGGTTCATGTGGAATTTTCTACTCCAAAGCGCAAATGCATAGAGAGCAGGGGCGGCTTGTGACCAACATTTTGGGGGTTTACAGTAGCATAATATAGCTTTCAAAACAGATGTAGATAAAAAAATGTTAGTGTTTTAGAAAGGTATATTATAAAATTTCTAAAACACTGAAAGTTTTTTTCATATATCTGTACTAATATCTATATTCTGTCACTGTAAACCCCTAAAATTTTGGCCACAAGCCGCCACTGATAAAGAGTATGTGAAATGGTATCTAGAAAGACAAATCGAACCCGCATCCATTATACTACTAAAAAATGTAATAAAGGACGAAAATATTGTCATACATAAGCCACGAAAGGACCAATATAACATCTTTTGAACTTGGGTATATTCCTGAAGAAGAGTACCAGCTTCACATTCAGAGAAAGAATGATGCCAGAGGCGATAAAAATACTATCAAAGCTAGTGCAATAGGAAATAATGACCACTTAGCAATTACCATGGACCTGCAAAGTGTTCTTTTGTGTCCTAAAGCATTATATTCTGCCATATACTACAAAACTAAATTGCAAATACACAATTTTACAACATACAACCTCAAAAATGGAGATGTCACTCTCTATGTCTGGCACAAGGGAAACGGATGTGTTACTTCCAACGAATTTTACTACTTGCATCTTGAATTTTTTGTATAATGCAAAATTATGACTTTGATATCGGATGGATGTGGATATCAAAACCGAAACCGAGTTTTGGGCAGTACTTGTTCAGCATAATGTCACCATAGAGCAGATTTACCTTACTAAGGGTCACACAATGATGGAAGTGAATAGTATTCACGCTACCTTAGAACAACTTTTTTATCCTCCTATTAATTCACCCAGCGCTTATATAGTTACAATGAGATTTGCTAGACCTAAACAACCCTATGTGGTTAAGGTTATTGATTTTGATTTTTTTCAAAAAAATATGACGCATTAACAAGCAATCTCGTTTCTCTTACACCTGGTAATTCTGTTGGAGATCCAGTAGTAGTTAATTTATGTAAAATCAAATACAGCATAGAAGAAATTATGTGGTACAAGATGCATTTCAAAGAAGACTGGCAAGAACTCACGCAACGTCTTCAGTCTGCAACTGACAGGGGAAGGTTAACACAACTTTATGACAAACGACTGCCTATATCAGAATCTAAATTTAAAGATGTCATTTAAACCCGACAAAAAGATCAAAAATAAGCTATTTTGTGAAAATGCAGCTGAATCCACAATAGAAAACCCGAGGAAAAAACTGAAAATAAAAGGGGAGTTCTAAAAAACAAACCGGCAACAAGAAACCAACTGAAAAGTCACAAGAAGATAAGAAGCTGTCCTCTGAAAATGCAGCTGAAAACCAAAATGAAAGACTGGAAACAAAACAAGTTCTAAGAAAGAACCCGACAAGAAAAAACCGACTGAGAAGTCGCAAATAAATATACACAAAATTTTAAGAAAAATAAAAAATTAACAAAAATGTAATAAACTGTAAAATTAATTTGTATTTTTGTTTTTCTTTAAACGTGTATTTATTTTAGTTCAGTTTTATATTGATGTTAATGCCATGTAATATTTAAAGTGCCTTCTACATAAGATTGTTTACGTTTCTAATAAAGTGGGTTTTAAAAAATGTGCCTAAAATTCTTTGAAAAATTCTCCTATGTCTAAATCTCCTATTCAGTAGAATTCTACGTTTTTTAAATAAATAGGCATTATACACTGTTCTAGCACATTTTAATTTTTTTTCCGAAGTTTTTTGTTATTTTTTTTTTGTTGTTTTTATATTAAACACTAATTTAATGCGAAACAACAGAAATAAACTGATTTTTCTTCCTCCTGTAAAATTCATATTTTTACACATAGGAGGTATTTCACGATCAGCGACAATATGTTATTACATAGTAGTAAATTAAGATTAAACTTACATATTTTATTATCTCTGGATCCTTTATGACCAGAAAAGGTTCATCAAAGACATAGAGTCCAAAATATTTTCCTTTGGCGGCATCGTAGTAATCTTTTAGCCATTCTGCGAGGGTTGTCTTGAAGAGAGCTACTTTCAAAAAGTGGCCAAATATGGGAAGAGGTTTCGGCGTATCGACTCCTCTTTTGGACCAATATTCATGTGATCTTGAAATATATTTGTGTAAAATGAAAAATAATGCAAATAGAAGTATGAATAGGTCCAGAGATGCTGATGTTGTTAATAGCATCTGAAAAATAAATATGCCTAAAATAACGAACATTCGAAAAAGATAATAATTGGAGTTTGCTGTTAAAATTAAATGTTTTGGGTTGGTACCTAAGCTACTTCCAATTCCAAAATTCTTCAAAAAGAGATTATAATTTTAAAAAGTGAACTTATATTAATTAATTTAACTTCCTAAAGTTATTGTCAAAAAGTCTAATGATAAAAATTATGTTTATCTTAAAATATTAAATTTAACAGTATTGATTTAGACCATTTAACCATTCTAAGGCCCAGTACTTTGTGAGCTGATTAAGTTAATTTAACAAAAAATCAAATTTTAACACAGAATTTCGGTACTTTACGTAATGGTTATACCTTAATCATGATTAAATGTGGGCGTGCCTCTGTTATATGTAACATCATCTTTTTTCATCAATTAAAACTTTAATCAGAATTATTGGCTCTGTACTTATAATTCCATGGTTTTGAATTCTGAATCATCTTGTTCCAAACGTAAATGTGTCTTTCGATATTGGACACTGACATTCAACATGACATTTTAAACATTTTAAATTCTTTTTATTTTTGCTGGGTCAGTTGAATTTGAGTTAAATATTATAAAAGTGTTTAGTGTAATTATAACGAGAAAATAGAAGAAAGGACGAAAAAAAGGAAAGAGGCAGCAATTTCAACCAAAATAAAACATTTTTATGAAATTCATTCTATGCGAAATAAACATAATTGAAGGAAAAGCAACTGGCGTAGTAAGCCAAAGGGATAAAAAAGATGCGTATGGAAGAATTGCAAGCAGATTTAATAGGGTATCAGACAACTTTAGAGATATCAATTCACTGAAAATAAAATATGATAATATTAAAAGAACATTAAAATTGAAAATGACTTAATCAAATAACAATTGTAATGGAACTAGTGGTGGACCTGATAAAATTGCTCTGGTATGAAGAGCAGTTATATGCTCATTTGAAATTATGCATTTCGGGATTACCGTCTATGGGAGATTCAGATGTGAAAAATCCAACCATATAATTGTTTTATTTTTAGTGAAAAAACATGTATCTGTAGGAGAAGGTTAAAACCGTTTATCTGGAGCCAGTTTTTCAAATTTTTGTTTTTTTCTTTTAATAGTTTTCAGAAAATCTTCTAAAAATGGAAATTTTGCATTTTTTTAATGTTTTACTTTACATTATTAGTTAATAACACATGTTTGTGTTTAAAACGTTATTGTACAAATAAAACTATTTAACAAAATATTGTGCATTTATTTTTACAACCAAAAATACATAAGGTAGTGGCATCAATAGCTGACAGTGTTCCTATACCTGACCATAGAAATAATATAGAAGACCAATATAAACATAACATTTAAGCAGAAATTGAAACCTACTGTGCATAAAAACGCGTCTCTGCGCCTGACATCGCAAAATAGTGTGTCTAGAAGCTTGCGCAATATGCATGACTTGTCCCTGTAGTGTTGCCAAATATATTAAACATACCTAACAGAAAAGAATTTTAAATTAATTAATTTTTAAATTATATGATTTAAACAGTTTATATCTACGAAATATCGCCACAAAATAACTTATAAACATTTAAATAATCAACTAATAATATTTATGTGTAATTACATTCCCAAAAATATATACAAATACCGTATTAATGTCATTAATACCGTATTTTTAATGTTCAATAAGCGATTCACCTACAAATTCAATATTGACCTGGCAATAGCACTAAAATCCGGTGTTTCAAGGCTATATGACGTTGCCCTTACAGGACCGTTTGTAGTTTATTATTTATGCCGCGTTTGAGAATCCACATCGGATGCATCTGAGATGTAGTAGTAGTAAATCTTTGATCACGTGATTCAGTATACGTAAATGTAATGGGACAGATGTGTCCGATGTGGATAAAAAACGCTAGAGATGTAAAAAATGCATCCGATGTGGATTCTCAAACGCGGCATTAATTACTTGATGAAAGTGGCATTTTATTTTTAGTTTTGTGTAGTGTTTAGTCAAATCCTAGGTACACTAAAAGACATTTTTACATTGGCTAATGAAAATGTAATCAATGTATTAGGCAGCTGTTATATTTATTACAAGATTTATGTCTGCAAATCTAAACCTACCTAAGAATTATAATTATGTAAATAGAGAGCTGTATATTTAAATACAGGCTCCCCAGCGACGGGGAGACATTATCGATATCGGTTTTAAGGCATTTTAAAACATAAACCCGATCTCAACAATCTTAGGAACTCTTCTGTCACTCGATATTTTAATCGGTACTTCCTATTCGCTTTTTGGCTGGCACAACAATTATTTACATTTCTTCATTCCTTACCGCGTTCGAACCAGTAAGGTTTAAAGAAATTAAAAAAAAAACCTACTTTAAAAATAAAGATGTTAATGATTTTCTTATGGATCCCATCTTCAGATCTTGACTTAATGTATATAAAACTGTTTCCTTTTCTAACAAAAAGAATCCTAGAAATCGGGCAACGTGGTAAAGAATTATCGCTCAACGTACTTAAAAAAATATTTCAACGAATTAAGAATATCCTACCATTTTGAAGTATGTTAAAAAAAAATTGTTAATAAAGTGAAAAGTAGGGCATGAACATATATTATAAAGTATATAAAATGATAGATAAATCCAGTTTAGAAGGTATTATAAATAAACTGTGGAAATATCGAGAATCTCGATTTTGAATCGGAAAAATATTCTACGCAATTTAGTACGAAAGCTAATCAAAATTAAACACATGAACGACAAACTGTTATTGACAACTTTCTTCAAACGTTTTCTATTTTTCCGAAAACTAACTAGATAGTTCAAAAATCATTTCCTTCGTTAAAACGCCTCTTGTTCCGAAAAAGGTACACGCCTGTCAACATTCATCGTTCATTAAAAAAGTGGTAGATACAAAACGCTTCGTATTGTAAGGCCAAAATATATTTAGAAATCGAAATAGTCATATAAACAAAAAAATCATATGAGTGAGATAACTACCAAATTAATGATTTACAAGTAAGTTTATTCCTATTATTTATAAAATAGGTTTGCAATGTGCTGGTGTGGAATGTTATTATCGACTAAAAACTTTAAATCTTTGTATTAAATTGATCGAGGTTCAAAATTAAAATAAAATATGTACCAAGTAAATGTAGTAGTATTTTTTAATTTTTTAATTTATATTGAAAATGGTAACATGAAAGGTTTTCTGTCTAACGACTCATAGTCTCGGCTGACAAAATGTAAAAAAATATCGAACATAATATTCCTGGGCCCTATTTTGCACTCCCCAGATTAAATTTAGTTGTTGCAAATGATATTATCAAATAAGATGTCAAATCACAAGCAAAACCTCGTGACTACAGTACTAATGATTGCCTGTTTGGAAAAGTATCTTTGTTTGTAAATATTTATATGCATAGTTATATTTAAATGCGCGAGTGTAATGTTAAGTATAAACAAAATCCGCCCATTATGTATATTCGTTTAGTTACCGACCCTAGTAGATAGGCAATTTGTTATTGTTTTAAGTTTTACCGTAGGGAGAGAGAAAATCAATATTAGGATAAATGGTCCAGCTCCTTTCTGGTTACGTAGGTACCTAAAAAGTATTTTAGTTTTTGGTTAAGTAATTAATTATTGTAACAGTGATTTTCTTGTGATAGTACCTAATTTAGATTGTGGATTAAAGTTTTTGTATATAATTTCGCTGTTTAATAATAAACGTAGTCAAAACCGGAGCACGTGGTTTTTCTGGAAAGTATTTTTAAAATCACAAGCAAAATCTCATGACTACTGTACTAATGATTGCCGAAAATTAACTAATTCATATTTTATGCCATATCTTTCTTAATAAGGACTGTCACAACCATATTTACCTTAACTTGAAATTTTTTTAATCGTTTTTTGTATAGAATCATCTCTAAAAATGTATGATTGAAATGTGTGAACTATTTGTTCGATCAATAAAAAACTTGCACCGATCCTGTTCGCGCCAGCACCGTTATACGCATGAGCTCCGACACACTATTTTCTCCTTATGGTTTCATTTTTGATATATGGAATCGGCTTTCTATACTATTTCTATGTACCTGACACATCTTTTAAATATCAAAAATAAGTACCATCAATTCATAATATCATATTATTTTGTGCCAATCTATAACTGTGCCCTCTGCATTATTTACATAGGCGGTGTTCGATTGAGTTAGTTAAGATTGCTTGACTATGACTAGACAGAATCTGCGCCTAGTCACAGGCATTCTGACTAGTCATTTCCAAGTACGGAAACATCTCCATTTCATGGTTGTGTCAGAATCCGCATATCCTTCTGTTTTTTCTTCTTCTGTCTGTGGCATATGTACATAACGTTCTCGTAAATTTACTAATGCTGTAACTTTCTGGATTATCCGTCCTGGTATTGTTTTATATATTCCTGCAAAATTATCTTGGACATTATAAAAACTTCCTGTAGCGTAGAATCTAAGGGTTAACAGAAGTTGTTTGAGGGGATCTACCTCATTGTACCTTTAAGAAAGTAAAACGTAAAAATCATTACATAATTGTAACATAAAAAATTTAAAAAATTATGTACTTACATCAATCTGTCTTTATCAAGGATTTCAATTATTTCGTTTAGAATAAGACGAACTGATTCTTTTGAAAATCGAAACCTGCTGAAAAATTCGGCATCATTCCATTTATTCATGTGGTCTACACGTTCATCAACGATATAGGTTCGTTAATTACGAACATAATTTTACCATAATTATCAAAAATATCGTCTATCTCAAGCAAATTCATTTTAATACCATTAACTCAGTTAATTAAAGCAGTAAAAATCTTAACAATACCACATCAATTTCTTAAGCAGACTTGATTTAACTGACTAAGCTTCGACACAATGCGTAAAACTTTTTCTTTCTAATACATTAGAAATATCCCACAACGTATGTTCATAATTTTTTCTCAAATTTGAGCAATGAAAAATAATAAATAAAAAGAAGAAGAGATAGTGGTAGCACTACTGAAAACTTAAATCAAATATTGAATAACTAATCTTTGTTAAATTTACTCATAAAGTACCCATTCACTACTTTTCTGTCAATTTGATTATGATTAGTTTAACAAATTTAACAAGAGCACAAAGTACCGCGCCTTAAAAATATAAATTTTTAAAAATTAAAATTAAAAAACATTTTTGGAAATTCAATCAATTTTAACCCTCTAATGGGTAATGTATCTCCTGAGATACATTAATTTGAAACTCTCTAGATGCTAGCCAATACAAATTTCTCAAATAATATTGCACTATGCGCCTTAGAAACATGATCCCGTATTCTACTCTCAGGCAACAAAATTAGTTCGTGGCCGGCATTTTCTAGTTTTAAATGTCAGTGTAAACGTACCTTAAAGTTTGTCACTTCATTTGAAAGCTAATTACATTCGAAATTTATTATGTAGCCTATATTTTTTATTTTGGGTGATTACACGATAAAGTTTGTATTCTACGTTTGAATTCTAAAATTATATAAGTTCTTGTCTCATTCAATTATGTTTTGTTATGATGTTTGTACGGCCCGACTGTGTTGTAACGTTGTACGGGCCATATAAACAGACAGCACTGATAATATTCGCTTCCTGCTTGAAATATTGTAGTTCTCATATGCAAAGCGTATTGGAAAAAGTTCGATAGTCGATACCACAAAGCACATGGAGGTTCCACGTGAATTACCAAGGTCAAAACCGACAACTGACAGGTTTTATGCTATTTGCTCGAAACACTAGATGGAGCTACAGGTGAAATTGTGTTTTTTCTTCTATTTTTTTAAGGGTGAAACTTAACCAAAGAATCCACAGATGACATGTATTTATGTTTTTGTATTCCAATTTTTTCGTCTAATTTTAGTGTTTTTTTTTTTGTTGGCTTTAGCTTTTGGTTTCTGTTTATAGTGCCTTCTTAGTTATTTGCAAAATTGTGATGTTTTGTTTTGCAATAATTTTGGTGCTACGTTGAAAATTTGAAGAAAAACTTCATCGACTCATCATGCATCATAAAAAGACAAACGGGTACACCGAATTGATTTAATTTATCGCTGGACTAGATCCCGAAATCATTTTTCACCTAAGAGAGTATACTATCTGTATTTGGTAGGAAAATATTTTTTATTAGTAAATGAATAGTCCTTTTAATCCAATATCCTCAGGTAAAAAGATATTTATAAAATATAACTTTAGTGTTAACAAAATGTAATATCCTAGTCTCTACTTCACATTTAAATATATTGATAAATTTCAGATTGTGTACCTATACTTATTTGCTCCAAGTAAGTAACAGTTAAATGCATAGTTAAATATGTATTATTATTTGTATTTATTTTGTTCCAATAATATTTATTTAAGTTATTAATAAATATATTTTAAGAATGTTCTAATTTATTATTTATTGATATATCTTGGCACTATACCGACCTAAATTATTTTGTAAAATAAAAGTTTCGAACTATTTTAAAAAATAATTGGAAATCATTAAAAAATTAATTTAGAACTACTACCTACTACTAACAATTACCATTTGAATTTACCGCCATCTGTCAATTGTCATTTTAGTTCCTACTTCAAACTCAAGGTGGCGCTTTTTTGGTTTCAGTGTCTAACATTGGCGTGGGGTCTCTAGAGGATACGTGCTTTGTGGTCGATACTGTGTATGTTAGTGAATAGAAATCTATTGTGTAAACTGGATAATCACGTTATAGACTATTACGCCTTAAGCTGCTACTATGGTAATTTAATAAAATTAGTAGCATCTATCTACATCACAGTTCATGATTCAAGATTCCTTACACATTAAAAAAAAAACAGATTTGATAAAAGCAAGAGTATGAGATCGATGTATAATAAATTAATATTATTTATATATTATGCAATTGATTATGAAAAGTTGATTATGTCACCAGTAACGAAACGAAATTGCATTTTTTTTTGTTTTAAGTCGAAAAATCGAGAAATCGAAAAATAAAAAAAATCCAAAAAACCAACGAAAAATCTAAAAAAACAAAAATCGAAAAAAAGACAATGTATAGTTTCACATTTAAAAATTTGGAAGTATCTACAAAAGAATGATGATGAATCATTTTTTAAACAAACACAATTTTATAAATACTTAAGTCAAAATTAGAAAATAATCTTGTATATAACACGTTACGAAATGTCGTTTTGTGTAACTCGGTCATTTTGCAGAACCTCGCTCCGCTCGTCCCGAAAATATTTATTCGTTATACAAAATAAGGCATTTGCTAACTGTTTACGTAAATAGCTATTAATTGACTTCCTAATATTTAAAATCATACAGGGTGTTTCAGATTTAAACGGACACAGCTTAATGGGAGGTAGAGTACACTTAGCTGAGTTCAAAATGCCCCTATACTTAGCCTTTAATCTTACTCGTTTCTGAGATATAGGGTGTTTTATGACTTTTTGCCAAAACTAAAATTGGCCATTTTGTTTGAACGGCTGGAGTTATTTTGATAAAATTTTGTACAGAAGTAATACTCTCTTAGGTTAATGAAAACCATAATTTAATTTAAAAAAATTCCAGGACCAGACTCTCTTTTTTTTATATTGCTCTTCTTAGCTAGAATATCACCCTGTATATTGAATATTAATAAATGTTACTGCACATTTAAATAGTAAATGGATCAAAAAATAAAATAAGGTAATAATATTTAATGGCAACGTCTTGCTGTTCTTACAATAAATTTTTATAATGGCGACTACATTATTATAATTCAGTATTTACAAAATTAAAATAAAATATTTTATCCTGCACTTTTAAAACTCTACACTAATTAGATACCATCTTTATTTATTTTTAACTACTGCATTTTCCATTAAGAAATTGAACATCTACACAGGACCGGGCTCACTTTATTTGATAAAGTAACAGAACAAACTAACAGAAACAAATAGTTAATTTAAACTAAAGTAAATTTTCAAAATGAACACCATGAACGTCAATAAACCTCTGCGAATGTTTTAATAAGTTTTTCACTGATTTATCAATTATTTCCGGGTATTCATTTCTTCGTTGTACACTTCTGATTTAAGATAGCCCCATAAAGAGAATCCATAGGTGTTAGATCTGGAGGTGTTGGTGGCCAATATAACGAAAGAAAAGTTAACCCATTTCTAATAAAATTTAATTATTTATTGTATTTTAATGTGATCGTAGAAAAAATCTTGTATGTAATTCGAGCAGAAAGTACTTTGGCTGTTTCGATAACTTTTTTGTCTCAGCAGCTAAAGTATTACTTTCTGCTCTTAATACACAAATGGTTATCATGTTACAATAATTTTATAAATTTTCGATTCCTCCGTTGTGTTAAACGAAGTTTAAAATACTAAACGAAGATTAAAATGACATTTTTATATTATCAAAAAACGAAGTTTAAATTAAATTACTAAACGGAGATTAAAATGATATTGTTACATTAACAATGTCATTTTATCCTTCGTTTAGTAATTTAAACTTGGGTTTAAAACACCGGTGGAATCGGTCCTTAGCTATATATTGATAAAGTGTTATTGCCCTCATCATGAATGAATCGTGCTAACAAATGAAGTCAAATAGACGTCTCATAATTTTTTATCTTTTAGTTACCTACCAAAATTAGGTACTACAATATAAATATTTAAATTCGGCCCAGAACATCTCCCTACTCCTTCCACCCAGTTTTTCAGTTTTGGCAAAATTCGCGCAACGGCAAATGCTTCCTATGTTACCTCTACCCTTTCTAACCTCTTTAGTTGGAACAAACCATCAACAACAAAATGGTAAAAGATAATGAAATGGCTACATAATATAATAAAAAACACAAACAACTCACCACAATCTCTTTATACACTAGGATTAAAACTACTGGTTTACAATCTTGAAGGAATCCAAACGAACTAAATATATATATTTTTTTCGTTTAAAAACGCATTGGTATTAGTTAAGGGTTAAAAACATATTAAAATTAAAACGTCACGTGTTAAAATATCGATACTAAAAAAATTAATGAGCCTTCATTACAGTCAAAAAACTGCCATAGTTTTTAATGTTTACGAAGTAAAAACGAAAAAGTTTTCTAGAGCAATTAAACAATAGGTATATTGAGTAAAGAAAACGTCCAGTTCAATTATTCCTTATTTGTAGGAGATATAAATATAAACTAACTGACTGAAACTAGATTATTCAAATCTTATGTCATTTCTTAATTCGGCTTCCATTCGACAATAAATACTGCTACCAGATAATAAAAGTCTATCATACATGTCTGGACCACTTTTTTTAAAAAAATTTAAACATAACAATTATGAAACAATCATCTCTATAACAATATCGACTATTTACCGATCAATATTTTATATATACAGGGTGTCCCACCAGTGCGTAACTGTTCAATATTTCAATTTGTGTTTTAGACACGCGAATAAGTTTCAAATAGAAGTTATATGGATTTGGAAAATACATATTTTAAAATAATTTTTGGATATACAGGGTGTTACGATTTATTGGAATAAGAGAATGATCATAATTTAGATAGGTTTACATTGATTTCAATATTGTTGAATATACAGACTTATGAGATACTAAGTTAACGAATAGTAGTGATCAATTTACTCAATTTTTTTAAATGCAACACCCTGTATATTATCTTGGCATAAAATTCCTTATAAATGACCCCGCACACCGCTTATGGAAAAATGGCGACCTGTTAAATGTCATAAATTTTTGACATGTTTAAGTTCTCGACCTCTTAAACAATAGTGTCCATGGGACCATTCAAATCCCATGACTGGTTTTTGAGATACAGGGTGTTAAACTTAAGAAATGCCACTTATTTGATAACCTTTTTGTCAGGAGAAAGCTAGTCGATTATAATTTTTTGTCTCAAATCTTATTGTAACATCTTTTTGCATTCTACAAATATAAAACGAGGTAAAAATTATTTTTCTTTACAAATAAGTAAGGACGTGTTTTTGATAATTATTTTTATTGTTCTAGAATGTGAAAATATTTACTACAAAATAAATTACTGCTATATTTATCATGTCTGATGATAACACAACATTTATGAGGTGCCATTTATACAGGGTGATTCATAAATATCGCCATAGGCCAATATATTTTTTTTTATAAGTATTAATGTGAAACACAGTATGTTTACGGGACTTTTGTGTATTTACCACATGTATAATTATCCAATGCATATACTACAGGGTGAATTAATAAATATATTGATAGTTAATTTATCGAATGTGTCAAAAAATAATTTTTTAAGTTCTCTATACTTTTTGATTAGTCCTGTAAAAGTAGATATATTTTTTGTCTGGCATATCATTTATCCTGTAGAAGATGTTTTTTAAAATTAAAGCTTTTTTTCGATTGGTTTTTGAGATACAGGGTGTTAAACTTAGAAAATTACCCTTTTTATTACCAGTTACTTTAGGAAAAAGCTAATAAATTATAATTTTATGTGTCTACTAGTATTTTAACATCTTTTGACACTCCACGAATATACACAGAAGTCCAAAAATATTTGTCTCTGCAGGGTGAATCGTAAATAAGTAAGGACAAGTTTTTTTTGATAATTATTTTCATTGTTTTAGAAGTTGAAAATATGTACAAAAATTAATTATTGCTATATTTATCATTGTAAATGATATTACCAAAATTTTAGGTGCCATTTATATAGAGTGCTCCTATGTATTTTTTATAATATTAACATATGTATAACTATTATATTTATTGATAACATGGTGATTTATTGGATAGATTAATAGTTAATTTATCAAATATGTCAAGGAAATTTGATAAAAAACTCTGTACTTTTAGTCTTATAAAGGTGTTTCTTTACTAGAGTATCAACCATTTTGTAAAAAATAAATTCCCAAAAATTACAGCTTTTTGCTTTCCTATCTGTATACAGATATAAGGGAAGTATAGAAATCATGATTTTTTCGACCTCGAGTTTTTGTTGGATTTTTACGTTTTGAGGTCCCCTGAATCCGTTTTGACTATTTTCGCGATGATGTCTGTCTGTGTGTGTGTGTGTGTGTGTGTGTGTGTGTGTGTGTGTGGGGGGGGGGGGGGGGGGGGTGCGTGCGTGCGTGCGTGCGTGTGGTTGTCGGGAAATCACGATGTGGCCATGCGCATAATTCATACTATAGTAGTGTGGCCATCCTGAATTGTGTGGCCATTTTTGGGACCCCACAAGTTAAAAGCACTTTTAACGCATTCTACACGTTATGCTGATTCGAATGGTACCTACTTTAATACATTGACCCCAAAAGTGATGTTATAGGTAGTTCCAAAATGTGTGTTAATTGATGAGATGAGAGCAAACATTGTGTGGACAAAGTATTTGATCAGCAAGTGCTGCCCTCTTTAACCTTTTCATTCAGCGGACTATTTTACACGGATTATAACCTACCTTATGGGACAAGTGCAAATATTTAAAAGTTTTGAATACGTTATTTTATTATATGATACAGCGCGGTGTTGCCGCTTCTGTAGTTGCTTGTAACTATTGAATATTGAATAAGTGTCTTGCATATTTGAATAATGTACGCGTTGGCCCAGATACTTTTATTTATTATACAGGGACCAGAGAGTCGAAAAGATGCTTCTAAAATATCGGACTGTGCACTTGAAGATATACTTTTAAAAAAATATGAACTATGTGGGGAATGACACTGCGGATGCAAATTCAGAGGGCTCCGTTAAATTAGCAATTGGAAAATAGAATAAAAATATATTTTTCGAATATTTTGATTTATCGCAAAACAATTTTTGCTGTTTAACTCGCGATTGTGACGCCGTTTTTCAATATGCCTTAGACCTAAATATCGGTAAAAGAATAACCTTTAGCGTTTAAATTAATATTTATTTAGCCTAATAATTTATATCGTCACTATACATTTGTATATACTAAAAACAACTACAAGAATATCGGTAAAGGTTTTTACCCAGAACTTCCCTCGATATAGAAATTGTAAAAACAAGGAGCTGATTAGCTGCTTTTAAAATGGTCTAGTTACATAAACGAAATGGATGTTTTTTTTATTATTTTCATTCAAGGGAGACCTTTTCCGAATAAATACGATTCTATCAACGCCATTTTAAATTTTTAAAAACTTATTTAGGATCTGTTATCTTTGACTCTTAAAATACTCAGCAAACCAATTTTAGTCGAAATATGTCGACTTTGCTCACCCTGTATATAACTGACAGAAAGTATAACTGGTTTTGAGACAAATTAAACCAACTACACATACAAAACACACCGCACGACAGTACTCCACTGATATCGCAGACTATCTTCCAGGAATATTTTCGAACACCTGCCTTCCGTAAACCTTCGGCCAATACAGTGCATTTAAGTTTACGATTCGATGTTTTCATTGGTAAACAACTGATGGTTCGTTTAATATTTGCCGCTTTGTATAAGGGGAGTAAACATTATTTTTCGTTTCTTAATTTGGCATGAGTACCGTGCGTATATATTAAATATTGATGATTCCCCACATAACTGTGTTCTGCAATTGATAATGGAAGGATTATATATCTATACCACACAAATTAATTTTTCGAGGATTGTTCAATATGTGTCTGGTAAAGAAGACAACTGCAAATTTGTCAGGGGATATTGTAAGATCGTGTTCACTAAACCAACTTTTAAGGCAATAAACAATATATTTAAGTTCTATAATGCATTGATTGTAACTATTCTGTACGGTATAAAAACAAAAATCGTCAACGTACTGAATACAATTGACATGGTTGCTGAAAATATTGTGCAAATCATACGTATAAATATTGAATAAAAGTGGGTTTAGGACCGCCCCTTGAGGTAATTTAATATGCTTTCTATTAATTTTTCTTTATATTGCATAAAATCATCCCTATATGGGTTTGGTAGTACTGGAGTGGATTTTTTCGTTTGAGATTTATTTTGAGTTTTGAGGTAGTTAGTGAAGGCGTGTTTTGGGTTTGTGTAGCATGTATGATGATGGGGTATATTGAGGTTGTGAATTTTGTGCGAGTGGTGGAAAATTTTGTGCGTTGTTGAATATTGCAAATCTATTATTTATTGTAATCTTTGAATATGACGGATTATTTACTATACTCTCGGCCTCTTTAAAAGAGAGGTTGCGAAAAGCCATTTCTTTTTTGATATTATGTTGTTTTTGGTACATTGGACAATTTTTAGATATAGAAAAGTGGTCATTATTCTGACAATAAATACAGAAATTATTAAAGGTTAAGCAATTTGTATTATTATCATGTACTTCAGCACATTTTTGACATTTTTGGGACTTGGACTTGCATAACTTTTTGGTATGTCCATATTTCAGGCAACCGTAACATTGAACAACTGGGTGGATGTAAGGTTCAACGACAAACGAAGTCAAATTAATTTTGATTTTATTGGGTATTAAGTTTTCTTTAAAAGTTAAAATTATTAATTGCCGATCAACTATTTTTTCGATTCCGTTATTATCTGTGACTTTTCTTTTCATCCTCTGTACTTTGACGATTTCATTATTAGCGCATTCTATATTTTGAATTAGAAAATCTTCACTAAAGAACGTATCCACCATTCTGACAAGACCCTTGCGGTGGTTAAAGAAGGTAGGTATGTAAGCTACAAGTTGATTTTTGGTAATAATATCATGCCCTATTAAAGTATTAGCTATTTCATAGTTTCTAAAAACAACTTTGGCCCTACTTACTCCCACAGACATTATGTCTATTATATCTTCTTTGAATGTATTATCGGTGAACAAAAAATAACCAATTTTCATCGGAAATAATCTGTCTATATTTTTATTGAGATGTTCCACAAACACATAAAAGGGACCGGAATCTCTCTTACTGTACTTGTTAGATAAATCAAATGAATTTATATCTTTTAAAATGCCATTATTATCATCTATTGGATTATTATTATTATTATTATTATTATTGGAGACATCAAATACATCCATGTTAGGATTTATCATAATTGTTCTATACTATAGGCTAATTACGGAAAATAATAGCAATTTTATAAATATAAATATTTGATTTAGGTGAGAAACACTTTCCAAACTATAAAAAAAGTACTTTTTTGTTGGTATCGATAGCGCACAAAACAGAACACCTGTAAATAGTTCGCCTGCTGATACACGACTGCGAATTATTTTTAATTAATATTTTACCTTTAATAACACATCTAAAAGTGTTACTGGCTCCCTTACTAATACTATCAAACGCAAAAACAAAATGATATTTGCGAATGTGTAATTGGAACTCAGAATAGGAAAAATAACAGCAATAAATTTTAAAGATTTTAGGCGGAAGTAGAATTTGCTCATGAGTAATACAGATCAACAATTGGAAAAAGAAAATTCTTTAAATAAAATTTTCTTAAAATATCATTTTCTATAATTTTAATTTTTTAATATTTTTGTTGTCAATAAAAAAAAATATTTTGAGTAAGATATGTGCGGAAAATATTCATCTTCTAAACATTTACAGAGATTGATCCAAAATTACCGGAAAAAGCCTATAATAACTAGACGGGAAAGTCTTGTATTGGATACAACAGATTTTTACATTTGAGGAGTGACTAAGCTAAACGCGATAAATCCATTTTTTGAGTTAGCAGTCAATATCACTTATTAGGTACCAAATACATCCCATGCAAACCTCTGGTTGAGCAAAGCGCATTTAATCCCCAGCAGCACATAACGTTGCCAAGCCTTTCGGCGATGTTGTTTTAAGGGAACGTAATAACATTATCATATAACGTAATTGCAACGTACATGAGAAGTTGTTGAGAGAAATCAAAACCTCGCGAAACATCTATTTGTTACTTACGTATTTAACCTGCCTGTTATGATAACACAACGTAATAAAGTAACTTGCTAAAAAAGTATCCACGAGATGTACTATATACATCATTTTGTTTTCGAACGTACCCATTCGTTTGTTATAACCAACAAAACATAAAAAAATGTCACTTGTCACATTTTCTTGTATTTATTTGAGATTTTAAAGAAATTGTAAACTATACCTTTGAATAGGTTTGGTAAGTTCTTTTCTTCTTTTCAATAAAATAGAAACATATTTTCTAATTTATTGTCTGTTCGTTTAGATTGCAATATTAAATGACTGCCTATATTTTACACGATAATAGGGATCTTATTATTGATGTCTCAATACTATAAAAGTATCGATATTAAACAATGATAGTATCCATATTTAGCCACTGATACTGAATTACCAATACTATCGCCATATCCATACTTAGAAGCAAGTATCGTATCGCTATGTGTGTGGTCAGGAATAATAAGGTTTGTTCAAATATTTTAGTTTTCGCATGTGGTGAAACTTGGTAATAATGATTAAGGGGGTAGAGTACCAGTAGATAAAGGAAAGGTGTCAACTACAGAATATACTATACTGATGCATACTTGTTTTTAGTTAAGTTCCCCACTCCATCCTGTTGAATGGGGGTTGTCAGCCGTTTAAAAAAAATCTGTTACTTGTTCAATACTTTGATACTTATAAATATCGATATCTTTAACATAATATCGAACAGTATCGATGCCTGTACCACAAAGTATTTCACATGATACCAGTATCAATACCTTTGACTGATACTCTTAGCCCTACTCCTATACTACTATAAAAATACAAAAACAAAGAAGTCATATACTGCCATCCTAGACAAAGAGGTCCTATCTGAAAATTTGTTGTTTTGAAATAATCGAGTTTTTAACTATTTTTAGCAAATATATTTATTATCTTTTAAACCTTTTTTGTGTAACTTTTTAACATTTTAGTACCTTTGTGCAAATAAGACATTCCATTTCAGTATTAAGAAAGATAAAATGTAGACAAATGCATATAAATAAAAAAACTGATAATTTTGCAGATAAAACCTTTCTTGCTAGGACGGCAGTTAGAAGTGCTAATGTAGTTCACTAAAGATAAATAACATTTAAATTTGTTACATTTCATTGCTGGACAGTAGTGACGTTTTGGTCGATAAATACAGCATTTCACTGGACTATACCTATGCCATTTTGCTGTACGTTTGCTGCACAATACCAATTGCTGGACAAACTTTAAAAATGCTTTACAATACAGCAAAATTGCTGTAAGTATGGTCGCCCTAGTGTAATAATATTTTAATCACTAAAAATAAATTTTAAAAATATTGTGTTGTAGGTTTTCTTTGTGGTGGATTATAATTCTAGTAAAAAAGCTAAAGTCAATAATACAGAAATGGTTAATTCTTTTTCTTTCATAACACAATATCATGCTAAAAACATTGTTCTGCATAAGTTGAACATCCATTATTAAGTATCAAATTTCTAAAAATCAAAATAAAGGTTATTATTTATTTAGGAAAACAAAGTAAGTAAAAATCAACTAAAAATAGGTGCAACGATTTAAACGAGCATATTTTTCATTTTCTTTATACATATTATTTTCTTTAATAATAAACAAGTAAATTTATTATCTACAAGGTTATTTTTAGGAAGAAACTATATAATTAAGTTCACATTATTTATTTATCTATCTATTTGTTTACAGTACGCTACAGATACATAAAGTTCTAAATGGTACATTTAAAATATCAAAATAAAATAAAATAGAAATTAATAAAATTGTCATAGTATAAAATAGAAGTCAATATAGTATAATGAAAGTCGACGCTTAAAAAAAACCTACTAAAATGTCATAATTTGAAAATTACTTATTGTAATTGGACATCAGTCGGTATACAAATAAATTCTGTCCACAGTTAGTTCTATGAGTATTTACATAAAATAGTTTAATCTGCCTGGTAAGTCTGGCAGGAACAAGGAATCTAATAAAATGAGGAATAAACGATAGGCCCCCGTCAAAAATATCACCAAGATCATTTATGGTTCAGAACCTGCAGTGACATAATCATGCATAATGATATTAGCTGTTTTATTAAACCTTATAACTTTACATTGATCAATATTCAGTTTAATCAAGTTATATCGTATTAAAACTATGATTAGTACCAGTTGTAGGCAAATATATTTTTTTAGCATCGTACAACTGCCATCTTAATAAAAATCTAGAGACCTATGAAATATACCTTATATAAATACACTTTTTTTATTACTTTTGTACAATCGTTCACCATTTTAGCTACTAGTGAACCTTTGCAATATAGGTACCTTATTATACTCTTTCGTGCAAGCGTTCAATGTTTTTGATTCTAGTGAACTTTTGAGATATTCCTTATATACCCTCTATACCTACTTTTGTCCAATTTGTCAGTGTTTTATAGCTACCTTATGGTATCACACATGTGTAATTGCATTACCTGTATTATTACCTACCTCTACTTGTATGATATTGGTATTTGATTTCAATAGCTTTTTAATAATAAATTTATACAATTTTTTTATTTTGTTTTCTTCAGATTTTACTATATCCTTAATATACTATTTTGAATATAGTGTATCCAAGGATGGACATAACTATACTTGTAAAGATATTTATTTTAAATTTTTCAAAAGAGTTATTTTTCATAATTTCTCAACGTTAATCGTATTTATTTAACAAGCAAAAGAAATTATGAAGAAGTACTTTAAAATTTAAAATAAATATTTTTACAAGTATTGTTAAGTCCATCCGTGGACACACTGTATAATTCTGTAGAAGGAATTCACATTATAACATCTATAGAAAGTTTCAGAGCAACTTTCGGGGTAAGTACCGTAAAAGTGCTAGTGTGATGTTTTCCGAACTTAACTTTATAACTTCTACGAGATGTGCTATAAAAGTCTTGCCGTTGCGGACATTCGTTAGTTGCAGGGATAATAGGGTTACATTTACAGTACATTGCATGCGAGCTTAAAGAGCTTAAAATTGCAACTTATTAACGTAGATGGGATATTTTTGTGCTAGCTGGGATCATACCAGAAACACGGCACAACAATTCATGGGCCAAGCATTTGGCAATGATTTCACAACCCAACTGAGCATATTGCGATATTTCCAAAGGCAACTGTTCAAAATGCGATAATTCCATTTTCTTCAAATAATTCCGGGTTATCTGCTTTAGTATGCTTTGAACTGTTCACAGTACAGGTTGTTTTTTTGTGTGATCACTGGAAATTAAGTCTAAAATATGGAGGTAGCTGTGAAAGATGCAAATATCGGAAGCAGAAAAAAGACCCGAAAATCTCAAACAAGCCACTGAAAAGGGAAAAAAGGTAAATAGCTTTTTATATTTTAAGGTAATGTTTTTTTAATTTGTAAATAACAGATATTTAGAAAGTAACTATCTGGTTTTTACAGCTATTAGTAACTGTTATTATTGTTTTAGATTCAATGACAGAGATTCTCTTTTAAAAAAAATTAAAAGGCCATGCAATCACGATGGTAACAGTTTTAGATGTAACAGAATTAAGCGAAGTGATATTAAGTTTATCAAGAATCAGCTCTATGCTACTTCAAATAAATTAGAGCAGAACACAATATTGAGTTATATGATTACTATTGGTCTTATCGAGAGAAAAAGGTCTGTTAAACCAAATCCACGAGCAAGAAACTTTAGTACTATGTTTCACATGAAACCCGAACATTTAAAAAGGCGCAATCGAGTTTGTTTAAAGTTTTTTAGGGCAGCCTTGGGCATCACGAAGTATAGAGTCAATCGTTTGTGTAAGAAAATTGAGGCAGGTGTTTCCCTGAAAGATAGGAGAGGTACTTGGAACTGACTGGCTGCTTTGTGACATAAAAGCGCTTCAAGCTAGTTTGAAAAAGGTTGAAGGCATATCTGATATGAAACGTATTAAGTTGCGAAAAAGTAATACATCGGTAACTGTCACGTGTTACAAAAATTTTATATTTAAAAGCACCACTGAAACTGAAAAATCGTTATTGAAGAAAGAAAAGAAAGACGGAAAACTAAAACTAGAACTATTACCATTAGGGAGAGACATTAAAGACAAAAAGAAAAAATCTCTGAAGAATCTATTAAAGCAAGAATTCGGTGATGAATGGAAAGAAGAGGAAGATTTGATTTGGTACCGGAATATTTTGAGCACCCCAGGTGCTGAAAACGAGGAGAATGAAGAATCGGATCATAATGAAGAAGAAACTTGTGATTGTCTAGAAGAAGATATAGGTGTTCGGATTTAGCTCTGATTATTTTGTATTTTCAGGACTATATGTATGTTTTTTTTTTAATAAAAATATGTGTTTCTCATAGCTTTTTTATTTGTTTGTACTTTTTTGTCCAAAACTCAATAAATCAATTTGCCATTTACCCAGAGCACGATAAATCCATTTTGACTGGACAAAAGACGATAAATCCTTAGCGTGACTAATCAAATTACGATTAATCCATTATTAAATGTGGTCTAATCCCTTTTGTAATAACTGTAGTATCAAAATTACTTTTTACATTCATGTGTACAAGTATTCAAAGCAATTTCAACATAAATTTTTAGCTCAACTAAAAAAAGCTTATATTTCCCAGGTTTTTTGCATTTTTTGTAAAATAAGACATTTGTGATTTATCGCGTTTAGCTTTGTCGCTCCTCATTTATACTGTTAATATATAAAATTAAATTTCGCTTTTTGTAAAGTTTTGTCATTTAGAAAAATATGTTTTTATTAGTGTAGCTAAAAGTTATGTGTATATTCTATATTTTAGTCAGTGATACCTTAAATATATTTGATTGTAGTATTTATATCTCATATTTTTAAGTCCGTATAGTGTTTATCTATTCAGTGTAATGGTAAATTAAAAAAAAAATTAAATATTTATCATTTTAAATGGAGAAAATTATAATTAAGAACGTATAAATATACTGAAATAAATTTTTAAATTTGAACTTTCGCTTATTTACATTAAAACGAAAATAGTTCCATCATAAATATCAAAATAAATGTTTTTAATAGAAAAACAAATTATCAAGATTGAATACGTACCTTAAATTAATATTAATCCTTAATGGCAGTTGGTTTCTTTACTATGCCTATCTTGAACAATTTATAAGAAATTTATCAATACATAAATACTTTTAACTTGTATCAAAATCGTGTCAAGTATCATACTGAGCGTGCCCTCAAATGTACCGCATTTTTATATGATAAATGTTGAGAATATCGGCGACTATACAGGATGTATAATTTACAATGGAATATCGTGTCATATAATGACCATTTACGTGAACATATCCCAATTTTTTTTTCTATTTATGTCTTAGGTGTATAAACCTGATATGCCAGTCTCAGTTTGTGTTTTAAATTATCAATCGTATGTGTTCTGTGCAGGCTTTGTTACTCTTTCACAGTACCACTTCAGGAACAGCACTGTTAATTAGAACCCAACAGGGAATGGTCGAGTGGGAATCCTACACAGGCATCAGAATTAATTTTAAATAATTAAATTAAATAAAAAAATCCCGGCCATCGGTGGGATTCGAACCTGGAACCCTAGGATCCGCAAGCAGACTTTACCACTGAGCCACCCACTCCCCATCCCAATGTTGATATTATCTTTTTGCCATTGGCAACTTTTTAAGCCGCCAATACTTTATAACTTATTGCTTTTATAAATAGGATAATAACTTTTTAGCCTTTATCTTTAACGCCAAGTAGGTTCCAAAATCAGACAGAGCAATCTTTCTTAGATAATAAAGTTACTGTTGTCTCACGTGAAATTCCATTCCGTTTTCGAGAAAAACGATTTGATGCAGGTTAGGTTTTAATTATAGAAATACAATTCTGTAAATCTTTAGAACAGTGGTACCTAACCTTTTTCGGGTCGTAATCTTTTACAATTGCCTAGTAACCTGCGACCTCATCCACATTTGTACAAAATAACGGGGTTCAACAGGATAAAGAAAACACAATAAAAATATATTTTTGAAAACATAACTCTATAGACATCATATTATCTAACGCCAATGTATTATTTAATAAACTATTTAAAAATAATTATATTTAATGCGATGGTTGTGCAAGTGTGCGTGCATTACAGTAAGCAGCTTCCAAATTCGCAGCTAACAGTCAACCGTAGCTAAGAGCCAAACGTCAAGCTATTTTCAATATTTAGACTCTTTCTTACAGTGAGCATCATAAGTCTTACCTTCCCTATCTAACTCGTTACTGGAGTCTTGTTAGGAAAATCGCCGAGACACGTCGATTTTTGATTTCCACAATGTACATTTTAGTATGAATAGTTAACCCTTAGTTTCATCCCTTTCTGGAGGGGAGCAACTCTTTTGAAAAATTTAAATGGCATGGGGTAGTGAGTGATAGCTCATTTGAAAGGGGGTTTTATTTTCTATTCAACCGTGCAAAAAATTTTGAAATTTGCTACATTACTTGTTGATTTATTAATGTTTAAAACTAACAAAACATCACAAATAGGAAAGCAACTTAACTAACAGTGACCTTATCTAATGGCAAAAAGTCTTACTTCACGTCTGAACCAAAACCGATATCATGCAGGGCCGAATTTTAATTCTAAGGATGAGTGCGCTACGTTAATTTCCTTTATTCTGAAACAATAATTAGTCGAGAATTAATGAAGCAAATTTCAAATTTTTTTGCACGATTAAATAGAAAATAAAACCCCCTTTCAAATGAGCTATCACTCACCACCCCATGCCATTTAAATTTTTTGTAAGGGTTGCTCCCCCCAGTAAGGGATGAAATTAAGGGTAAACTATTCATACAAAAATGTACATTGTAGAAATCAAAAATCGACATGTCTCGGCGATTTTCCTAACAAGACTCCAGTAACGAGTTAGATAGGGGAGGTAAGTCTTATAATGCTCACTGTATACAGGGTGGCCACTTTTTTAATGGGATTGTATTAGTAATTTCCAAACCATACTAGTTAGAAAGTCGGTTACATGGAGAAAAAGTTGCCTATCTCGAAGCATAATCTAGAGGTGGAAATTATTCGAAAATAGCAGGCCCGGCTCTCGAGATATTTCGATCAAAGGAAATTCGATCTTTTCGGTTTTTTGGTTATCGTTCATTTATTTTCAGAACTACTAAAAAATATTTTAAAGGTTTTTTATTTGATAGTAAATTTTCTTTGATTTGACGTTTTTATATTTTGCATCCAACGTTTCGTATTCTCCAGACCACCCTCAACTTATTTTTTTTAAATATGGACCTAGATATTTTATAACATTATTTGAAATACCTTTTTGTCTTGCATCCAGCAATGTATTAAACAATTGCATTCAATCACGGTTTTTGGGTAATATGGACCGTAATCCAAATTTTATTAAATTTACGCTTGGTTTCAGCCATCTTTAGTTGAATCAACATGTCATGTCCCTCGATAGAAAGAAAATTCAATTCTTACAAAATATATGTAATTTTTCGAAAATTAAACAATTCATCAACAACAACAATAGTAATGTAGAAATTTTAAATCGCAATTACTGATAATAACAAAAAGAAATTCAGTTTTTGTAAGTCATAATCAAATTATTTGAAAATATCAATAAAATTAATTGAGTAATTATTCAAAATGTCCGCCATCTTCTTCAATACACTTGGCGATTCTGATATTCATATTTCTTATGCTATTGCTTATTTCTTCTTCTTGGATATCTTCCAATGCATCTTCAATCATTTCGCGGAGAGGCCAAATTGTTGCATTCGGTGTATTATGCACTTTACTTTTGAGACGTCCCCACAAATAAAAATCTAATGAATTCAGATCTAACGATCTGGCAGGCCACGCCACTGGACCCCTTGTTCCAATCCATGAATTGGGAAAAGTCTGATTCAAATAATCCGTGACCATTTTTTAATTGTGTGAACCACATCCATCTTGTTGGAATCAGATTTCATTAAGACGGTACTCTAACATGTCCTGCAGTATATCTAAATAGTTTTCTGCAGTAAGGTTTCCGTCAATAAAGTATGGTCCCAGTAATTTATTATTCAACAAACCGCATCACATATTCAAAGAGAAACGATATTGATGTCTCAATTCTTGTATCAGGTGAGGATTTTCCGGGAGACATAAAAATGTTGATTTCTTCGATTGAACATACCAGAATTCGTTAATGTTGTTTCGTCTCCCCAAATGATATTGTGTCTAAAGTTGTTATTAAGTCTTACCTTCTGTTTAAATCAATTACAAAATCGCAATCTTCTTTCAGGATCATTACGTTATAGTTTTTGTACCGTTTGGTATCTGTAATCATGGTATCCGTGTCTCTTGACTATCTTATTAAGAGCACTTTTTGATAAATTACATTCACCTGCAATAGTCCTCGACCCAACTCCTGGATTTATTCTAATTTAAGCTAAGACATTAATATCGTCGAACATACGGAACTCTAGGTTTATCAAATGTGTTATGTCTGAGAAGAGTTGTAGATAAACGCCGAAAAGTTTTTATACTTGGTTGCATTCACATGGAAGAATTACAAGTAAACGAGGTATCAAGGAGATATAGAGCAGAAAAGAAGTCTAGCAGACAAAACACCAGTTTTAAACATGGTCAACATAGTAGAGAATAAATGGAATAACATAAAGAATGCCATAAAAACACCAACTGAGAAAAATATTAATAAGAAAAAAACGCAAATAGAAAGGAATGGTTAGATAACGAATGTGATGAAGAAATTAAAAAAAAACACAAACTTAGAGAAAAATACTTACAAACAAGGGACGATTCAGACGAAAAAAAAAAATATAATCTTGACACCCGAGGAAGAGAAGCACTCTACTGTAAAAAAATTAAGCACTGATTTCTAGAAAAAGAAAAAGGTTTCTTTTTCTTTCCACGGCTGGTAACATGTAGAACAAAGAATGGCTGTTAAAAAAATGTGTAGAAATAAGAAAAGGCGTCACCAAGAAAAAAAAAGTCGCAGAAATACAAGAAAATTACAAAAAAATTAAACATTTCTATAAAAATAAAAATGGTATACAAAAAAAAACACTCGCCAAAAAATATTTACATCAAGGACAAGGAGGAAAATTTAATAGAAGGAAAAAGCTAGCAAATGCAAAGATGGAAACAATACTTTCAAAAATTACTGAACAATGAACCTGAATGGTAGGTATGTATTGTCAAAAATGGAATTGGGAATATTTTTTAATTATTTTTCTTATCAAAACATATTTTTTAAAAGTCGAATAATTGAATAATTATTGATTCTCATTTATTTAATTAATCACTTTATGTTCAAAGTATTAAACCCTTAAAAATTAACACTGATTATAAATTAAATACAGATCCGTACCAATAAAATTTGAATTACGGTCTAAATTACCCAAAACCGTCATTGAATGCCATTGTGTAATACACCACTGGATGCAGGATGAAAAGTTATTTCACATAATGTTATAAAATATCTAGGTCCATATTTAAAAAAAATAAGTTGAGGTTGGTCTGGAGAATACGAAACGTTGGATCCAAAATATGAAAACGTCAAATCAAAGAAAATTTACTATCAAATGAAAAACCTTAAAAATATTTTTTAGTAGTTCTGAAAATAAATGAACGATAACCAAAAAACCGAAAAGGTCGAATTTCCTTTTATCGAAATATCTCGAGAACCGGGCCTGCTATTTTTGATTAATTTCCACCGCTAGATTATGCTTCGAGATACGCAACTTTTTCTCCACTTTCTAACTAGTATGCTTTGGAAATTACTAATACAATCCCATTAAAAAAGTGGCCACCCTGTATATCCATTGAAATTACACTGCCATTTTTCTTCTGTAAGCTCGAGGAGGTACGGGCGAAATTTATTTTCAAGCGGTTCAGGGTGCATGCCCAGCAATCTCTTTCTTCATATTATCATCCAGTTCATCTTCAGTTTCTTCTACCATACCGGTTTTTCAAACATGGTAAAGTTAAAAAAATTAGCTTTCCGACACCAGTTTTGCAACTTGAATACGCATAACCAAAAATTGTTTTTAAAGAAGATATGCTTTTCCATTTCCTAAAAATTCAGGGTTATCTTATTTAGTAGGTCTAAAATAAATAAACAACTCATTTCTTTCATACTTCAACATTTAAGTCATAAGATCATATTTTGCTTGAACTTTCATAGGAACAACTTTCTATATTTTCGTTCTAACACACAATGCACAAAATTTTTTTTTTTGATCAGAATTCACGCATTTACAAAGTTAATTAAACAGGCAAGCATTGAGGGCTCCATATATAATTAATATAAAAAACAATCTGGATCAGAGAATTAAGTATTTTTTGCAGAGAAGCTGAAATAGTCTTACTTTGGTTGGAAAGAAGGTTCGTTTACTTTGTATGAAAACCTGACTGATGATAATGCTCCATCTGTTTTGTTTTTTCACTCTAGTCTGTTGTTTCAAAAAAAATATTAACTTCATCTACTCATTGATCTAGTGGTTATAAGTAGACTACAAAACAGGACCTCTTCTTTGATATCATCTGAAATAAACAGGGTGTCTGTAAAAGGTCTTTACAAAAACATACCACATATTCCTTAGACCAAAATAAGTCGATTTAAGTAAAATTACCTTTGTACAAAGTTGCTTCGTTTGGGCTCCAGAGGGCCTTGAAGTTACAATTTTTAAATCGTTTTTCCCATATAAATTTAAAACGGCATATGCGATTTTGCTGAAATTTGGTATATTGGTAGAGTTTTATGTGGAAAAAAAAATGGTATTAAAATTTTGTCCGATAATAATACATAGGCGTAGAACTTGATTTTTTAAATAATTGCACTTTTAAAAATTCTACGCCAATGGAAGAAAAGGAGTTTGAGTATGAAATTTAGATTGCGCAACTCATTTACTTTAAAAAAGGTACTCTTAATAAGACTCGATTACTCTCATGGTTAATTAGGATTATGAAATACTGCGCAAGTCTTTTAGGAACGGTTTCTAATGTTTACACAACGTCCGGACGCGTTTACCCTACATTTCTGAACGCACCACTGCATTGACAAATACATGTAAACAAGTGAACATTTTAAAAGCGATTAAATTTATTTAAATTAGTGACCGCCTAGATTTTTTTTTTATTTTTAAGCTTCCAATGACATATACTTCCACATAAACTAAAAATTTTAGTAACGAGCACTCTAAACTGCATTTTTATCGATGGTTTTTGTTACTCGTACTCAGATACTTTTTTACATTATTTAAATTTTTTTCACCAATTTAAAAAAACACTTTATTTTACGTTGACTTACATAGAAAATTGACAGCACTACTGTTCGACATACCAACTACAATTAATTTCGCAAACTTTATAAAAAGGACGGAAATATGAAATTTGACCATAGCCGATTCGGCTCAGGATGTGGAATATACTCCAAATTCTTAAACCTAAATATAAAATAGGCTGTGAGCAATAGTGTGCCACTGTAGTTCAAACAGAGCTAACGGGGATACAATATAACTGGAAGGAACAATGCCTATCTATACAGATAGCAGACAAGCACTGCCTACCCTGAACAGACTAAGAATTCACTCAGGGTGTACTAGAATGTCATGAATCTTTGGCCGAAGTATCAACAATGTGGTCACCTTACGATGGATCAAAGGTCACGCTACATTGCACATTAAATGCATTTATATTCAAGCTAAGAAAAAAGAAAGGTCACAGTCTCAATGTTATCTTTAAGTTAAGGAAAAACATTTTACCTGACAACGCCACAGGTTTTTTATCATGTGACGTTATTGTCGTCTTATCATGTGACGTGACTGCCTTCTTATCGTAAAAATACTTTATTCACCAATAAAAACAGTGTTTTTTTTATCTATAAAGAAACATTTTAACTTTAAACATACTGTATTTTTCAAACCATTAACATACGAATAAGACATAATATTCCAGTCAATGGTCATTATTTATTTGATACGGAATAAATATCTGCAGTTGATTGATTTCCCATTGTTATAAAACACTTTGTATCTGTATATAAATAATTTCCATAAAATAATTGTGATAACTGATATTTATTTTTACATATCAGGTCAATAGTATATTTACTAAAAATGTTGCATACTGTGATGTATAAATTAAACTGTTCTTTTGTAATTTATTGATTGGGAAAAAATTAAACTGCGTTAAGCAAAAAGACAAGAAGATGTCATGTGCAATCAAAGAGTTAAGAAAGGGTAGAGGTAACATAGAAAGAATTTGCTGCTGTGCGAATTTTGCGAAAACCAAAGAAACTGGGTGGAAGGAGTAGGGAAATGTTCTGAGCCAAACTTAAATGTTTTTATTGTAGTACCTAATTTTGGTTACCTACTGTTAAAAGATGAAACATTATGAGAAATTTTTTTGACTTCATTTGTTAGTACGATTCATTTATGATGGGGACAATAACACTTTATCAGTATACAAGCTAGTACCTAAGAAAAAGTTTATAAAATTATTATAACAAAGTAGCTATTTGTGCATTAAGAGCAGAAAGTAGCACTTTGGCAGTTGAGACAGAAAGTTGCCGCTCGACGCGTTAGACAAGGTAATGAATCTGTTTTTTTGCCGATTGTGTTTAAAAAAAATTAAATTAAAATGACATCCTTCTTTAAGAAAATAGGTACAACTTGTTTTTATAACTATTATACAAATAAACTTATAGTGACTTTGTAGTTAATTTATTGAAGTAACTCTTTTGGGCAGATGCTCATGCAGAGCAATACCCGAGAATAACGATCAAGGAGAAGCGACAGCTTGGTGTTTTTAGTGTACCGTTTTGTAACGCGCATGTGCGAAAATAAGTTGTGTATCACTCAAAATTATGTTATCTGTCAAAGTCAGTCCAAGTTGTGTTTAGTACGTGAGCAATGTTAAGTGATATTTTTTGGTGTTTGTTTTGTGTAGTAATAAGATGAAGATTTTTACACACTTAGGTATTCTAATGCAGATATAAAATGTGCCAAAAAAGTTACTAGGAAACTAAGAATTTAACACATGCATAAATATTAAGTATAATGATTTAATCATTTTTGACATTTTATTTTTCATATGTAGATATTATATTTTGTGAAATATATGTTTTCTTCTTTTAAATAAATTTAATAAACAATGAACTGGAGATTTTGTTTATTTTATTTTAAAATTATATTTAAAAAAATATAATAAATCCGCGTGTTTCAATTAGGATTGGTCAAAATGGGCGAAATTCCTTTATTATGGCTATATAAAGATGTTTTGCCCATTCATATTTACATTTATTGAATGAATCATACTGGAGTTGATTTTGGAAATATTGGTGCATACTTAAATAAGTACTATTTCAAAAAATTCGTCTATGCCCAGACAGCACACATAGTCCAATGTACGTCCACTTTAGATCTATTTGAGGGTCAGGACATCCATATCCGGGCATCCAGTGTACGTCTGTTTATGCTAATTAAATTGACAGCTGAATATTGATACCCAGAGAACGTCTGTTTTTGGACTTAATTTTAAGTTTAGTAGTATTTTGACTTTCAGTGGACGTCCATCTTAGGTCATTATTTATTAAGCCTACCAGATAATACTCATCTATATTATATACTTCTTTTTTTAATATTACTGGTCATTAAAAATTGACAAATTGAATCTATTGCATTTCAGTCTATCAGCGGAAGTTTGAAATCTTATTCAATTATAACTGTATCTAGTAAAAAGTTTCCAAGTGGTTCCTTGGTAGAGCTCGTCTAGCGATTGAAAGGGTAAAACGATAATGGGTGTGTCGTGAGTTAAATGACTGCTCAGGTCAAGCGATTTTTAATAAAAAAAAAAAAAAAAAATATTGTATAGCGGTTTGCGAAAATAATAAACAAATTATTAATAAGATAAAATAGTGTGTGGTAAGTTGCGGTTCTGTAAAAAAAGTGGGGATGTGGTCTCAATAGAAATATAATCCTGGAAGTTTTTTGAATGTTCAGTATTCGACGTCCAAATATATTTTAGAATTGAACGTCCTCTAAATGGTCAAAAGTGTGCCATTTGTATACTTCACTGGACGTCTATTGGATGTCGGAAGTCCAGAAAAAACTCATTCTTGGACTTCTAGACATCCAAAATTGTATATCGAATGGACGTCCAATTGACATATTTGTATTGTCTGGGTGATAGAGCCAGGCCAGGTATTTAACTCTAAATAAATAAACCTTAAATGACATCTGGCTTAACTTGTCGAGAAAACACTTGTTTATACAGAAATGAGTGATAAACTTGAAAGTCCTTTTAATATAATATAAATCCAGAAATTCTAAAAATATGTAAGTACTTTTTAAACCTAAAAGTTTTTGAAAATATAAGCACATTGCAAATATTTAGTTAAATATCTCAAACTTAATGTCTTTTTAATTTTGGCACCCTTAATTTTATTTACCTTATTTTTACTTAAGGAAAAGGTAATTTAATTTAAATATGGGGCTTTTATTACATTTTTAACAATAAATAAACCAAATATTGAACAAATTTTATAGATAAATTATAAAATAATAAACGACTTTTACTTTTATAATAAATAATTAATTATTACATAATTAATTATATTTTGGTGCCGAAATTTCACCATTGCTATTAACCCTAACACTTCAATGTAATTAAATCACATTACAACATTTGCGCATGGACTATAACAATGATTTCAGATAATATGCCAAACTATTTCGCTCAGTGTAGAAAATAATCATGTTTTCTCAGCGTGCTAAGTTGTGTATCAATCAAAGTCATGCTGTGAAAAAGGTACATCCGATATCAAAGGCACCGACAGCTACTGTCGCTTCTCCTTGATCGTTATTCTCGGGCAATTCTTCAAAAGAGAGAAAAAGGAAATAGTAGTTTGTGCAACAAGAGTGGAAATGATGGCCATATCATCTAAGTGCGGTATGGATAATCCACTCTAGTTGTACAGTATTTCTTTTCTACGTCACACTAACTAAAATCTACAAATTTAACAAATTATTTTAGGTTATTAGGACACAATAACTAATTTTAAAATAAATTATGATTTTTATTAATTTATAAAATGGAAGACACCGCCAGATTTAAGGTTTTAGTTTTAATACTAGTAATTAAATTAGTTTCATCTAGTTTCAAATTTTAAATTTTTTTCAAAATGTGGACGAAATAAATATAGAAATTCTCCTATTTATCGATTGAAAACAAAAATAACTCATTTTAATTTATATTTAATCTTAACTAAAAAATATACTGACAATTAATTTGACAGAATTGTCACTTGTTTAAAATTTTAAAAATAATGGTAGTTAGGTGACCAAAATATGAACTGTGATTGGTGTATTTAATTTTTTTGCAGTGCTCCTACTACCTAGAATGTATATAAAATATATTCGTTCAGTTGAACGCATGGTATACTTTTTCGTTTTGTAATCTGTGCGAAGATCCATGTGGGTGTGGAAATAGTAAATTTTTAATGCCTAGGCAGTAAAAGTGTTTCTTCTTTGATTGAGTAGTGTCACTAAAAGTGACATTTAATGACAATCGGAGAAAAAATGTATTTTGCTTCACCATGCAAAGGTACGAATTACTCTGTGTAGATCTACATATTTTCAAAGTAAGCAGTATACAGTGCGTGTCGGCAGAGCTCAGCAGTACTCAAGTAAATTGTAGTTAATTATTCAACTTACTTAGTTTTTGGTACTAATGAGTACTTTCATCCAGATGAGACTCAGTACTTTTCCAGTACTTTATATTTTAGAGTACTCAGTACTTCTGAGTCCTACAGCTGACGAGTAACGAGTACGAGTAAAGACTCGGGCATATACATTGTGTCCCCGGATGAACTTTAAAAGATGAGAAAAAACTTTTTTTTCACCTTTTTGAAAAAATGATAGTCTTCAAAAGTTTTTATTTCAAAAATAATAATAATGCAAATAGAAGTTGAATCTATTTGCTTCAGTGAAATAAGTTTTTTTAATTTTTTGGTTCATCATAAGTACTTTAAAATTCATTGTTTTTAAAATTTTTATTTTACATTTTTGTTATTATTTCACTAAAGCAAAGTAATATTTAACTTCTGTTTGGATTATTATAAGTTTTAAAAAACCAAAAACTATTTGAAGAATGACATTTATTCGAAAAGCTTAGCTTTTTAGCCCTTGTATGTTCATTTCAGCTCGCTCTGTATACAGGGTGTCCCGTGTCGTTATGTTTAAATTTCAGGAGCATAAAGTACACTTCTTTTCAGTTCGACGTTTTTATTTAATATCATCGTCATTTAAACCTACTAAAATAGTAATTTCTAATGGCTTTTGAATATTTTGTACTATTATAGACAACAAAAAAGATGAATTGTAATTTAATATTTTTAAAATGAGGTTAGAAATGTGTATAAGGACAATGACTCTAATGTCAAAACTTTAGGTTTGCAATATTTTTTAATCGTGTAATAAATAATGAATAATAAACTGCCATGTAGATGGATGCTTAAGGCATAATGGTCTTAAACGTGATTATCTTGTTTACAGAATAGGAAACGAATAATATTGTTACGCAGCACCCTGTATCGTGTTGCGGTCATCATAAGTAAAGGTACGAGTAAACGAAGAAGATAGAATATTCCCGAAAAGTCTCGAAATGTCATTCCTTGTCAAAGATTGTTCGAGAAGTTTCCAGAAGGGAAGGCAAGCTATATAAGGCGACGACCTGACGTCAGTTGGCAGTTTTATGATAGACATTAAACGTTAATGTTATCAGTTGAAGTCATTGTATCAGTTGTATAATTGTTGTTAAAGTTTAGTTAAAATAAATTGTGATACCAAAAACCAGCGTGACATTGGCGGCAGCGGTGGGATCTAAAATAAAAGTTCATGGTAAATACTAGATCCACTTAGACCGAAGCAGGCATCTATACGTCGGGTCCACCAGCATGGTTTTTTAAGATGGAAGAGGATAGAAAACAGCGAGAAGAGGAAAAGAAAAGGCGAGAAGAGGAGAAGGAAAGGCGTAGGAAAGCAGAAGAAGAGGAAAAGGAAAGGCACAGAAAAGACGAAGAGGAGGAGAAGGAGGAGAGGCGCAGAAAAGAAGCGATTGAAATTATAAACGGTTTGATACAAATCCAGGAAACTTTCAAGCAAGAGGTTGGTCAGCTTAACAATAGATTAGATATTTTGACACAACAACAAGAGCTTTTAAAAACTAATGTAGAACAACAGCAAGAGAAGTTAAAAACTAATTTGGACCAACAACAAGAGCATTTAAAAATTCAGTTAGAACAGCAGCAACAGAATTTAAAAACAAATTTAGAACAACAACAAGAGAATTTAAAACAGCAGGAAAAGGCAAGAGTAGAATAAGAAAGGCAAATTAGAGCTGAAATGGTAGAGATAGAAAAAAGAATTCGTAGCCAAGCTGCAATGAACAACGTTCAAGCTGAAAACACTACCTCGTCTTCATCCATAACCGAACCAAGCCACATTCGAATCCCAGTTTCACAAAACTATACTAGCAAGACCCTTAAGCCACCCACCTTTGATGGTCAGACAACGTGGGAAACCTATCGACTCCAATTTGAAGCTGCAGCTAGAGCCAATGGCTAGACCGAGAAAGAGATGGCGGCTTCATTAAAAGTGTCATTGCGAGGTCAGGCAGCAACTATTTTACAGTTACTTCCCCAAGGAGAACCCAGTTACTCATCTCTCGTCCAAGCTTTGGAGACAAGATATAGCCAGCAGCATTTAAAACAGTTTTCCAAAACCAGCTAAAAGTTCGTAGTCAGAAACACAGTGAGAGTCTACAAGAATTTAAAGCCGATATTAAAATATTGTTGCATCTGGCCTATCCACAGGCACCTAAAGATTTCTTAGAACAAATCGGCATACAAACATTCATTGATGGACTACAGGACGTGGAAATGCAGCAGCCTCTTCGGCTACAACACCACAAGACGTTGAGTGAGACGTTAATTGCAGCCCAGGAATACGAAGCAGCAAGAACTATATCTAGATCTTCTCGTGCAAAAGTGAAAGAAATTAGATTTCAAGAAAGTGAAGAGGTTACTACTAATACTGTCCTTCAAACTACCCTTACACAAATTTTAAATATCCTGCAAAATAGCCTGCGAAATAGCCAAAATGAGAACAGAAGATGCTTCAATTGCGGAAGAATCGAATACCTTCAAAGAACCTGTCGAAGCAGGGCTCGTCCTATGAATCGAGATTCGGAGAATAATACCAGAAATTCACCTAAATCAACCTCCCGAAGCCCGTCACGAAGTCCAACAAGAAATAGTTACAGCAGATCTGCCTCCCGGAGAAGCCGGTCACCCACACCTAGCCGGCTTTCTTGAAATAACTAGCGAAACGGGAAAATAAAGGTCGACCTTACGGGGCAGGCGTCGGCTGTGTCAGAGGGCCCCAAGATTCGCACTTATACCTTAAATAAAAATGAACAAAATCTATTGGTCAAGGAATATATCGATAACCAAGAAGGCACCTTCGTCCTTGATACTGGTGCAACTAAGTCTTTCATTGAAACAGGGATCCTGCATCGAAAACCACGACCAACTCGAAGAAGCTTAGTTCTGGAAACAGCTACAGGGCACACTACTCCTGTTCTAGGCGAGATATCAGCAACCGTACAGATTGGTATTATACTAATAGAACACTTATTTCTGGTGTCGTTCATAAAGTGCTTAGAGAACAATTGCTATATCCATACCCTAAGAAGCCAGTACAAGAATGATTAGTCCATGATCCGCAAATTCGTTTGGGTTTTTGTCGATTTGTTAATATGCAAAGAGAAAGAGATCCAAACTTTGTCAAGAAAGTTCTCTTTACCGATGAAGCGGGTTTTACAAGAAGAGGTATAAATAATACCCATAATGAACATGTTTATGCCGTTGAAAATCCGCATGCAATAAAGGTAAACCATTTTCAGCACGAATTCAAAATTAATTTGTGGGCTGGAATAATTGGTAATTTCATTGTTGGTCCTGTCATACTTCCACGAAGATTAACTGGAGAAAATTATTTGGATTTTCTACAAAATACGTTGCCAGAATTTTTAGAAGATTTACCTCTCCAACTTCGGAGAGATATGTGGTTTATGCAAGATGGAGCTCCACCACATTTTTCTTTAAACGTTAGAAACCACTTGAATGAACAATATCCACACAAATGGATACGCAGAAGTAATGACGCACCTGTAAACTGGCCACCACGTTCCCCAGACCTAACACCGATGGATTACTTTTTATGATGACATCTGAAATCCACAGTTTACAGGGAACCTGTAGAAAATGAGGAACAACTCTGGCAACGTATTCAAGATGCAATAAACAATCTTAGAGGTGATGAAGAAGTTATGGAAAGGATATATTTTAATTTTCTTCGACGCATAAATCTTTGTATGCGTGAAAATGGTGAACATTTTAAACAATTTTTGTAAAATCTCTATTTTGATAAATAGATAAATAAATATTTTTGTGAAACCTATACACTCTAAATTATTAAAACAGAAATTTAGCGAAAACCATGAGAGAAATCGAGTCTTATAAAGAGTACCTTTTTTAAAGTAAATGAGTTGCGCAATCGAAATTTCATACTCAAACTCCTTTTCTTCCATTGGCGTAGAATTTTTAAAGGTGCAATTATTTAAAAAATCAAGTTCTACGCCTATGTATTATTGTCGGACAAAGTTTTAATACCATTTTTTTTGCCACATAAAACTCTACCAATATACCAAATTTCAGCAAAATCGCATATGCCGTTTTAAATTTATATGGGAAAAACGATTTAAAAATTGTAACTTCAAGGCCCTCTGGAGCCCAAACGAAGCAACTTTGTACTAAGGTAATTTTACTTAAATCGACTTATTTTGGTCTAAGGAATATGTGATATGTTTTTGTAAAGACCTTTTACAGACACCCTGTATACAGGGTGTCCCGAAATTAGACGGTCATATTTTAACAGCGTAATCTACATCCTAAAATAGGAGTAAAAGATCATATAAACATAGGTCCGAAATCGTTTCTTTTCCGAGATACAGGGTGTTAAAAGTGAAGTCTGGATGACACTCTTATGTAAATATTTTTTAACTGTTCAAAGATAACTAAGTGAAATTTAGTACAAATGCTTACCTTTTTACGCTCTATTTAATGGATTAAACCTTAGTTTTTGATCATCTTCATAGGTGGGTAAATTAGGGGGGGCTTAGGGTAAAATTGCCCTAAGTTTTTTTTTTGCAGTTTTTAACATTTTTGACTATATAATTTGGAAAACCAATGTTTTCTTTATAATAAAGCTACTTTTGTTGCATCTCGCTAGGACGCACCATTTTTAAGAAAAAAGGATTTGAAAATTTCATGATGGGTTGATGTTATCTTATTCAAAAGTGTAAACAATAATAAGTAGGCCTGTGAAATTTATTTTTTTTTACTTTGGAAAACTGGTGACTGAAGAAATTTTAGAAAATATTTACAAAAATGTGCTATCAGGACTTCACTTGTAACAATCTGTATCTCGAAAACGAAACGTTTTCGGACCTATGTTTATATGAACTTTTATTTTTATTTTAGGATGTAGATTACGCTGTTAAAATCTGACCGTCTAATTTCGGGACACCCTGTATACAAGCAAGCTAAGCGTGGCTAAAATAGAGCTCAGGCAATGAAGTAGGCAATGGAACGTTTTTACTTGTTTTGTGGTTTCCTGATGATTTACCATCCAGGGGTTGTTTTTATCAGAGTTATCGATCGGTTACTAAGGGCTGGACCAACAAGCTAAGCAGGAAGCAGTGATCCATAGTACGGGTTACTTCCTCTACTGGAACCGCTAGGCCAAGCACTGACGAGAGTGTATCCAAATTAAATAATAGCTACTAAATACTACAGCTAAATATTACAGGAGCGGCACAAGAGCTCTACAGAATGGATATAAACAAGAAGGCCGTAGATGTTACGTGGCCTTTGGAAGAAAAGTATTATTTCTACAACAAGGTGCTGCCAATAATGACAAATATACTTTAAAGGTAAACTTTCTCTTTTATTATTAGTTACATAATCCGAATAAAATTCATTAAATTTCAGGTACCACATGAACCAAAGAAAACTAATTGAAAAAGGACAGAAGAGGAAAGAAGTTCTTCAGCCAGAATGACAATCTAGGGTTGCCAACAATTTACCATATTTTAGGACCAAATGACCTTGGCCTTGAACTTAAATTTGAATAAATGAAAGTGACTGTAGATTTTAGCAAAGAAGAAGTAATTTGGAATTTGAACAATTGCAATTAGATTCATAAAAGAGAAGAGGGAAGATGAAGGTCGACAATATATGTCAAACTGGTTGTTTACATTCAGGTACAGGTTATAGAAAATTAATATACATAGTTTGAACAATCTTGTGTTTTGTTTTCTCGACAGGTAAATGCGAACCGTAACAAAATATATCACTAATATGTTCACCACTTTTTACCACCAGCTTGTGTGTATACGCCATTTGATCTCAGTGCTACGAGTAAAAGTAAGCAACTGCAGATTTTTATCCTTTCCTGATTTAACCCCCGAACTTGATAGTTTATGTTGTTTGTACAAACACTCAATTTACCTTGGATAGTTCACACGATATATCAAAAAAATACGAGCTTAATGACTCCGAAGTATCAACATTGAGTCAACAAAAGATGAATCAGTGTTGTGCAAACTAAAGCAAATGGTTACACTGCAAAAATGAATCAGGTGATTTATTCACTTACACACTTTACAATGAAATACAGAAAATTTTAACTAACTAGAAGTAATTAATAAGTAGCTTTTTTGTTTTATTGATTAAAATATAAAATCACCTAGTATACAGAGAGCTTCAAAACCAAAGAAGAATCTCATTGAGCCTAGGTAAACATTCGACAGTATTCCAGGCAAAAATACTCAACTACTTTGACCACTTTTTTGTAAGATCAACTATAGAAATTACTAAAAAAATTGACATTGAATCAAATGTATTTCTTTCAGATATGACTGATAATTACAGTCCATTCATTTTTATATCAGACTTATCTCATAAATCAACAAAATCAATTACAGATCAAAAGAGTAATACTGTTTTAAATTTACTAAATGAATTAATTAGTAAAGAAAACTGCGTAGATGTATTAGGTACTAACGACTCACAAGTTGCCTATAACATTTTTATTAATAAAATACTTACTTACATAAATCAGAAAAAATGAAACATATCCCACAAAATAAAAATAGGAAAATCAAGCCATGGATTACATATGGTATTACCGTTGTATGAAGATAATATAGTAGGATAATGCAACAGTAAAAAGTGTTGGATGCAATCTCGAGCGGCATCTAGTGACGATTTAATGAAGTAGTCAATTTTTAATGCTATGCAGATACGCCATATACGTCTTCTTTTCGTTCAGGCACATGGCCTCTACCACCTACCTATTATAGTTAAAAACATCTTTATTTATTTAAAAATAACAATTTACGATAAAAGACTTGAAAAATTAAACATAATAAAAATTTATTCCAGTTGACAAAACCGTACAAATACAATTTTTGGATTAAGGTGATAAAAAGTGGTTAAGGACTTTGGTCAATATTTTGGTTATGTGCGGTTATGTCAAAATATATAAACAATAACAATGTCCAATGTTTTAAATAAATTGAAAAGTTCCAAGTAGAATACAAAAAAGGAATAAACTTCTGAAAATGTTGCATGTTATCTAAGTACCTCTAATTGTACTAAGTGTTGGAAAAGTTTATAACCATAAAAATAGCTGAATATTTTTATAGTTTTCAAAATTTGAACAAGCTTTGCTACAAAATTTCATCAAAGCTATCAACAGTTTGCAAGATATTGAGTTAAGGAACAAGAAAATCACTAATCAGGGAAAAATCAATCCATAACACTGGAAAACAAAATAAAAAAAAATAGTCACAATGATATATTAGCGACTTCCAAATGTATCTTGGCTGTTGATCATGAATATAAGAAAAAATGTTCTCTCGGCTGGCTCTGAGTGTTAAAATAAATCACCTTGAAAAGAAGTTTTCAATAGCAAGACGAAATCGATAGACCTACAAGTGTTAGTCTCTATATTTCATTATGCAATGTTACAAGGTTCAACAACTTGTCAAAATGGTTAAAATTTATTTCCAAAATCAGTGCTCTTATTTAGTACAAAATTCTACGAACGACACAATAATTATAAAGTCCTAACTTTGAACATACAAGAAAATCTTATAAAAACATTTTTTTTTTATAATTTATCACTGTTTGGAAAAGTATATTTGTTCGTAAATATTTGTATTTATAGTTATATTTAATCCAGGTTAAGTGTCAGTGCGCGAGTGTAATGTTAAGTATGAACAAAATCCACCCATTCTGTTTATACGTTTGGTTACCGACCCTAGTAGATAGGCAATTTATTTTATAACGTTTTTGTATATAACTTGGCTGTTTAGTAATAAATGAAGTCAAAACTGTAACACCTGGTTTTATTCTGGAAAGTATTTTTAAATTGAATCACGCACGCCCTTCGAGTGAAAATGTTTTAAGTAGTTCAAAACAACAATCACTATTTTTCATTGTTTATAAAATACAGCCTTTTAGTTAGCTCAGACAAAACTGATTAAATAAATAAATTAATGTCTTATTATTATTATTTTTTGAATTTTTTTTATTTCGTCTGGTTGACTATCTCAAAAATAAAGCCAGTCAAGCAAAACGTGAGTCACATTTCGCTTTTTTAGAAGAACAATAACGCAAATGAAAATTAATGATTCCACAGAAATAGCAAATTAAAAAAAATATAATATGAAACTTACAACTAAGGCATTAAAGAAAAGTTTGGAAATAATCGAGATAGCAAATTTATTTTAGTTTTAGACAGAACTACTTTATTTTATTCTTTTTGAAACAATAGAAGATTTATAGGGTGGAGAAGCGATTTGAAATCGGTAAAACGATCGACCAAAAACGCTCTTAAACCCCGTTCATAAAATCACTGTTGACCAGTGTAATTTATAAATATATTCACACATAAATTTACAAGCAAATTAAACAGCAAAATATTTAAGAATAGTAATATTAATAATTGTCATTGATTGAACTGAATATGCAGTCCAATAGGCTCTCGACATGTTTTGTTCCAATGCGGATTTTAATAATAGATTTATAAATTGTTTTTGTTTATTTGAATGTTAAAAGTTCTTAAAACTAATTTTAACATATATTTCCCATGCTGGCTCTTAGTGTTCAAATAATGAGACGATTAAACGAAAAAGGCTTTTGAGAGCCAGTTGCCCTTTTTTGGTACACATTTGTGCAAGAAAACTTTACAAATGATTCCTTCTTTTTTCTCTTGTAGAAGATGGACACACCAGCAGTGGAGCGCACAATGATGGTATTTTAAAAAGCCACGTCACATATTTGATTAGATAATTAACTTGATATAAGTGCCTTTAAGACTTAAGTCGTTAAGCGTTCAAGTTTGGATTTGCCAACCCAGATTCAATTACAGATAAAAACATTCTTTTTTATTTTGGAAAAAATATGAAAAATACAATTATTTATTGTTTCAGCCTTTACTACCAAATTTGGTTTTACTCTTTCAAAAATACAATTATTGCAATCTTTCTTCTAAATTTTATAGTATTTTGATAACAGTTCAGAAAAAATAGTAGTCGGTAACTGAACTTCATGAAATCCAAAGTTGAGCACTTAACGTCCTGAGCAATGAAGGTTTGTGTCAATGTTAATTATCTAATCAAATATGTAATATTCGCATTTTCTATAATTTATTTTTTAAGACGCCTTCGTTGAGCGCTTCATCACTGTAGGGAATGCAGGAAAGTATTTCCATGTACAAAAAAATTAAATTAAAAATTTGTAATTTTGCCTTTCGAAAATAATACTCCTAAATGTGCTACTGATTCCGCTACCATAAATTGGTACTCGATTCGTTTTCAAATGGTGGTAAAAGTTGAAAACTGAAAATTAGTGGCTAACTTAGTATAATTTCACTAAACGTGTTTGGTATTATGTTATAAGTTTACCTAACAGCAAAAAAATCTATTAGTTAAATTTTGTCAGTGCCGATTTTAGTAAAATTATATTGAATAATAAAATTATAACTACACCTATATATTTACCCATTATTAATTTTTTAATTTTCAACTTAACATTATGTATTTCAGAATATTTTATCCAAGTATTTTTTATTTTCGTCTATTCGTCTCATTTTGCACAATAATCTTCAGTTGTTCATGTCCTACTCTTAATTTGATACCATTATATAAAAGTGAATAAAAATAAACAGCGTAAAACTCAAGTTTTAATTAACCATCAGCCATCAATCCAAAATCCAAAAACAATATAAAAAAAATATTCCCCTATTATAGTAAAATTTCACCCAATCTTAACCCATTCAATCTTTTCCTAACAAAAACTGGTTTATTTTATTATTTATTTTTATGGCATTTTATGTGACCTTCAAATACCCTTTTGTAATAATAATAATAATAATAATAAAGGTCTTTATTTTCCTTTCAAGTTACATAACTATTTACAAACGTTATGAAAAAAAAAGCAATCGTAACAAAGCAAGAAAGGAAAAATGCCGAAGATCAGGTGACGATAATTTCAATGAAATCATCGCCTCTGTTTTTCATCTAATAATTTGCCATAGTAAATTGTAACTATAAAAATACATTACCGAAGTCAAGTAGAAATGAAAAAAAAAAAAGATTTTAAATTATAATTCATATGCAAGCACAGACATGACCTAAATACCTGACTTGGACCACAAATACAGTATCGCCATCTACATTCTATGTCCATTGTCCTCCAATGATATGTCCATAAGGTTACCCTACTATATTATCTTCATACAACGGTATTACTATGTCCATTAAACACAGGTATTATTTGAAAAAAAAAAAACTTAATTAAGAACTATTCAGATGCGCTAGAATCTCAGTATAAAAATTACAGAAACAAACTAAAAACATTAATTAGGAAAACAAAAAAGGTTTGACTACTTAGCTCTGCCAGGTCTTCTAGACAGTCCTTCACCAGTCGTGATTTGATTTCTGTTGAGAGAATTGCCATTAGAGCTGCTTGGCTATCAGAGTATATGGCAATAGTTTTGCCTGATACTGGCTGATTTAGTATTTCTCTTACAAAATGTTGTATGGAACACTGTGGCATATTTTGCTTGACTCAGCGAAATCGTAGTTCTCGACTTGGGTCCATAGATTATAGCACCGGTTCCTTCCTTGGTTATTGAACCCTTTGTGTACCAGACGAGTTCAGCCTGTACGGGAGGTCCTTTTTTTCAGGATTCTCAAGCTGGTATTTGAATTTGAAAATTTATTTCAAATTTGTATGTGGTTATGACTCTATTAGTAGGCATAGCTAGAATATTATCCCGTTTTACTTGCTGATATAGCCTTGTGTAGTCAGCGCTATGTAGTTGGCTTATTGGGTTTTGTCCCTGCATTAGTCTGTGAATAGCTGACCTGGTTTCTCCCTGTATGAAGATGTGCAGTGGCGTGATATTTAATAATACCTCCATTGATGCAATTGCGGCGTAGTGCGCATGGCCTCAGTAGCACTTAGACAGGCGATCCGCTGAATGCCAGTGAGTTGGCCTGTTGCACTTGCCTGCGCAGTTTTGGTTACCCACGCCACCGCGCCATAGGTTATCATGGGTCTTATCACCTTTGTTTATAACCATACGGTCATTTTGGGGTTTAGAACCCAGTTTTTTTCACATATTCTTCTACAGCTTAAGAGGGCTATTGTAGCTATGTGTGTGAGTTTTTTTGAGATGTTGATTCCACGTCAGCCTTTAGACAAATATGACTCCGAGGTATTTGGCTTCTGTGACGAATGAGATAACTGTGTTATTTAGTACTAGTGGTCTTAATCCTGTGAGTATCCGTTTTTTTTTTTGTGAATGGTACAACTGTTGTTTTTTGTGCGTTAATGGACAATTGTTTCTTTTTGCACCAGTTGTTAACTATGTTTAGAGCTGTTTGAGATCGCTCCGAGACTGTGCCTGCAAATCACCCCCTGACGATAATTGTTAGGTCGTCTGCGTATCCTAGGCACTGGTAGCCTTCTTTGGACAATGTTTTGAGTAATTCGTCCGCAATAACTGACCACAGCATTGGATATAGTATTCCTACTTGTGGGCAGCCCCGTGTAACTTTTGGTATGGATGCCGTTCCTAAAGTTGATAAAATAATCCTGTTCTCTAGACAGGCAGTGATAATAATAATAATACTCTCCCTAATTCTCCCCCTTACGAGTGAATTTTAACCCCAAAAGCTGAGCTTGTGCGGGGAAAGGGACGGCTATTATTATTATTTGCCGTGGCGCTCCGGGGCGACTTAAAGATGATTGATGGTGCCATTTGACTTACAGGTGAGGAAAACCCGGAAAACCTCACCCACCATCATCGAGACGGTAATGCATGGCGATTTTATAACCTGCATGTCATATCTACAGAAATTGAATTTCTATTAATACGGCACACATCAAATCCTAAACCGAACCATGCAATTTAATTAAAAATCCACATGGTCCGGTCTGGGATTCGAAGCCCAGCAGTCTCTGACTCGTAAACTTGCCTATAAATGAATATAAGCGCGTTAGACCGCTACATCACCGTCCCGATCCATTGGCATATTATAACATGGACGTTTCTCTCTTCTAGAGTTTTGGTAGCAGAAAAAATATAATGTGCCACTCGTGCAGAAAACCTACTCCACACTCGTATTTGCTCGTACCACAAGTTTCACACGTCGTGTGGAATTGGTTACTTTCTGCACTTGTTTTACAATATACTATTCTACTGAACTATAACTTATTTCCTGTTCTCTTGAAATATATTTGATATATTTGCGATTATACTGTAGAGATTTGTTGCAAATAAAAAAAAAAGAAGTGTTATGGCATAGAATTGTGCCCATAGAAAAATTTAGTTTTAATTGTTTCTTTTGCATGATATAGGTCATTGAAATCAATACGATTTTCACACAAAACTGGTAATAGCCTGCGAAAAACCCTACATAACCCCATACTAACTTCTGTATTTACAATGGGAAAAGCAAGGATAATTCAAATATAATATAAATTACAGGGTAATCAATTAAAAAACAACATGAGTTTATTTTCAAAAAGAAGTGTTTAAACACAAAAAAAAATATAATTATGTAGTTTAACGCTTTTTCGCAAGTTACATTACCGTTCCCAGTAACCCCATTCTACGGTAACAAAAGAAATCCAGAGGTTCTATTACATAAATATAAATGACATATTCTCAGAAAATTATCCTATTATTTTAGCTACTTCTTATAACAGGTAGAAATGAGTAAAATTATCATAAACATGACTCATCTTTATCGATCATGACCTACTACATAATTTTTTATTGTTTTGTAAAAATATTGAATGAATGAATACTATTAAGGGTTGATTTTTGACAGTGTAACGTTCGAGTGTTTCTGCGCAATATCTACCACAGCTTGCTTCGTATATCGAACGGCAACCCGCAGTGTGCGTTGTGACGGTGGCGTCACAACGACAAAAGCGTCGCGATGCTCTTTGGACGGTGGGCGTATCGTATGAAATGTTTTTGACAATACGATCATCCTTCTCTCTTGCACACCTTCATTCGAACTATTTCCGTCGCGCTCGAGAGGCTGTTTTGTGCCAAAATCGAGTTTGTTTTTGTTGCTTTTTTCGAGATTTTAGCGATTTTTTTTATGAATTTTGACTTATATTTGAACTTTTTGTAAGTACATAGCTGTTTTGTTTTAAGGTAATATATCTTTCATTCATTGTTTTTTTATGTTTTCAACATCAAGATTGTCAGAGTTCATTTGGTTATACACATTTGAAGTGGTCTTTAACCTTTAAATATTATAGTTTCTTTAGATTAGATATATACTTTCTAAAGAGGTAAATATTTTTAAAGTAGCGAATATTTTATAATTTTTGTTTTACCATTGACATAAGTACAATGGTAAAATTTTCATAATATTCCGCTGTAGGTATAATAATTTACTTTATTACATATGTTTAATAAACATATTTAATATATTTATTGGGTTCTTAAAAATTTCTAAACATGTATATAAAATTTTGTTTATGTTTGATATTGGAAAATTCGATCAAAGTAAAATACAATAAAACAATTTAAAGGTACTGTCTGCATTTGCGAATGTCTGTTAAGAATATGTAATCTATTCATATAGCTTGAATAATATAATAATATAATAATATAATAATATAATAATATAATAATATAATAATATAATAATATAATAATATAATAATATAATAATATAATAATATAATAATATAATAATATAATAATATAATAATATAATAATATAATAATATAATAATATAATAATATAATAATATAATAATATAATAATATAATAATATTTAAATAAAAGGGCTTTTTGCAACATAATGACAAGTTACTAAAATAATATATTAAAAAATAACGATTTGAAATTTTAACAAAATCTATAAAACAGACTAGTTACGAAGTACGTGTCAAACAAATTTTTTTAACGATTTTCCTCTGAAGTTGAAAGTTGAGTCAGAAAAAAATTAAGAAAAAATTTATGGAATTTGAAAAAATTATCAAAAACAGAAAAAAGTGTGTCTTATCACTTTTTTGGTAATACAAAAACTACTCAATTCGAAAGAACCAAAATTTATTACAAAACTTCTTACAAAGTTAAATATGAGAAAAATATAGATATTCAAACTAAAACAGATATTTGAAAAAAACTTCTTGTCAGTGTAATAAAACGGTAGGTGGCTCTTATTCGTCTAATATTTCTACAACTTCGTCTGGGTTTTCCAAATTAATAGTTGCATTTAACTGATAATAAAATGGGTGATAAATAGGCGGAATATATGGCAGCAATGTCTGAATGTTAGCTAACTTATTTTTGACAATTTTTATTGGCTTGGTGTACTTTTTTTGATGATATCAGATAGGGTTTTAGCACTTGCTGGTCTTCCTTTTTTAAATTTCCATATATTCCCCATTTATTGTGTGTTTAATAAAGAAGGATCCAGGTTTCTCTACTTTAAAATGGAAAGCATAAACCCCAGAAAAATTCAACTTCTGTTTATCAGTAGAACGTACATTTTTATTAACAGTATGCAACAAGGGCTCGAAAGAAAAGAAATCTTGAGTCATTAAATGGATTTTTTTTATTTGCTTCTTAGATAAATAATTTACAGAAGCATGTCTTCTTTGTCTTTTATTGATTTTTACAAAACCCCTTTCAGAGGGCAAATGAGTGTGACCCCTCACCAAAAAATAGTGTGTTATTTGTTTAGTTTTTTTTTTCTTTAATCAACTAAAGCCAAAAAGACATCATTTGCCAATTTTTGTTTTGGCCTGGACAGTTCTCCGTAAAAACTATAAGTTCATCAATATCATTCTTATCTTTCAAAAATTTCAATACTGCAGATCCTGTTGTTAATTTTGGTATTGGCATGGCCTGCTGCAAGTCAAACGATATTACTCACTTATTTTCAACACGTTTTGAGCTATCTACTTCCAATTTAAACAAGTCTTGCATTGCTTTAGCTCTGATCTTATGAACCTCTAGTGTTCTGGTTATTTCTTGCACTTCTTGTGCATTGTTGTTTTGCTTCAAAGTATCAATTTTTATCTTCATCTCGTCGCACGTTTTACAAGTATCTGACTTGGTTAACTTGAATCGTGTATTGTAATTGGTACAAAAATGTTCACTATAAGCGCTTTCTTTAACAGGTGAACTATTTTTATACTACATGGTATGTACATAATAGTCATTATATGAGCCAGGGATAGTCATATCACAATTTAAATAGGTTTTATTTAAATTATTACTCCTGCTATAGTGGCTATGGTATTTAGGACTCATTTCGATATGAATTTTCAACGAATTTACCTGCTCATTACTGATTTTATTTGGTCTGTTCTTATGTTTACCACGGCCGTCTTGACTGGGTAAAATAGCTCCTGTGGATTTCATTTTGACAAGATTATTAATATTTTAAGGTGAAGGGTGAGAAAAAGTCCTTTATATCTCACAAGGAAAGTCAATGTTTAATTGTTTAACAAAACATTGAGTGCGACCGGTTTCGAAGTGTCATCACTTCATCTTCAGGCTCGCCTAGTGGAAAGGAGAATATGTGGTGTAAGGTGTGTTAACTTGGAAACAAAACGATATATAAAATAATAAAAAAGAGAAAACTCACCATACTCTCCATCCACTAGGGAATACTACAAAAACAAGTTTCATCAATTTTGGGTTGAAATAAATTGTAAAATGAACCGATTTACACGTAATAAAAAGTTAAAAATATTTGAAAAAATAAATATTAGTCAATTATAGTAAAAATTTAAAATATTCAAGACTATACAAAAACAAATCACATACATTAAACAGATTAAAAGATAAGGCCTATTTTAAACATTGTTGTTTTTTAAAAAAACTAACTTTTTTTGAAAGGAGACCTGTCAGGTTAAGGCCTCTACAGGTGGTGGTAAGTATTATAACGAAAAAATTCTTGGGTAAACTTATGACAGGGTATAGTTAATAAGATGTAAACTATGAGTGAAGAATTATTTATTATCTATTATATAAGATTTGGGCCATGAACCAATCACCAAGTGTATGTGATGTTGTAGGAAGAAGAAATAAGAAGAAATGACTGGGTTAACTGTTGTGAAGCAACTGAAGAATAAAAGAAGAAAATGACGCATGTGGATATCAGACAATCTAACCTAATCTTTACACGTGCTCGTTGGTTTCTTATGGGAAAAATATAAAAAATATAAAAATTACTGAAATGTACCCCTTGCAAGAAGATATGTGAATAGAAATAAAGGGGGGAGGTTAAAAAGGAAGTTAGAACGATAAATTTAGATTAGTGTTGAGAAAACAGGAGGAGTTTCTGACATTATCTGGGCATTTAAGCAACCAACAGGATTTAATTTTAAATGTCTCAATATCTCGAGGTTTTCGAAGCTATTAAGAGTAAATCTATTGTAGGAACTATGAAGGATTTCGAAACCTTCAGTTGAATCGAAGTCGTGATTTGAGTCCAGTAGGTGGTTGGCAAAATGTGAAAAACCTGTTGTATTTTGGTTAAGACAACGTAAATATTCTTTTAAACGGATCTTGAAATTTCGAAATGTGCGTCCCACATAGAAAGAATGGCAAGATTTACAAGTTAATTTATAAATTCCAAATAAGTCAAAGGGATCTAATTTATCTTTATTATGAACAAATAACTTATGTAATGAAGAGGGGGTTTTGAAAGATACTTTAAAGTGGTCTTTGAGTAAGCTAGCCACTTTATAGGATGCTTTTCCAATAAAGGTAAGAGAAATGTATTTCTTACTGGTGGTTAGTTCATGTACCATATTAGGATTGTTAATATATACTAAATTTTGTTGAATTTTATTTTGTTTATGTGTTAGCATTTTATCAATAATATCTAGTTCAAAGTTGTGATCTATAGCAATAGTTTTAATTATATTTAGTTCCTTATTAAAGTTTTCCGTAGACAGAGGAACGTTTAATAGCCTCTCTAAGTAGCAATTACCACCACCTGTAGAGGCCTTAACCTGACAGGTCTCCTTTCAAAAAATGTTAGTTTTTTTAAAAAACAACAATGTTTAAAATAGGCCTTATCTTTTAATCTGTTTAATGTATGTGATTTGTTTTTGTATAGTCTTGAATATTTTAAATTTTTACTATAATTGACTAATATTTGTTTTTTCAAATATTTTTAACTTTTTATTACGTGTAAATCGGTTCATTATACAATTTATTTCAACCCAAAATTGATGAAACTTGTTTTTGTAGTATTCCCTAGTGGATGGAGAGTATGGTGAGTTTTCTCTTTTTTATTATTTTATATATCGTTTTGTTTCCAGGTTAACACACCTTACACCACATATTCTCCTTTCCACTAGGCGAGCCTGAAGATGAAGTGATGACATTTCGAAACCGGTCGCACTCAATGTTTTGTTAAACAATTAAACATTGACTTTCCTTGTGAGATATAAAGGACTTTTTCTCACCCTTCACCTTAAAATTACCTCGACTCACACATGGCTACCCCCCCCCCCCCACCTTGTCAAAGATTATTAATACTCCCACGTGATTTTTAAAAGCCATGAATTTTCATAAATTCCACTTTACAGACTTTAACATCCCTGCTGTTAACATTCACCAAATACTGAGCGGAAATTTTCTTCTATATTCTTGGGGCTTCCATTTTTTCTTATAGGACCTTTTTTGGGCTCCAGTCTTATACAACCAAATAAGTAACTGTTCTAAAGTTCGAATGATCCTATGTCCCAAAACTTTGTAAAAATAGTCTCATAAGCATTTCCAAGCTTTTCTCTAAATTTGTTCTTACAAAAACAAGGTGGCCCTATCTCACGTGGTTCAACTGTTTTCCTAGCTTTTTTCGATGTGTACTGATTTACCGAATTTCGCCTCCTTTTTCGTTTCTCGCGTTCGTAATTTTGATCGTTTCCTAACTACCACCTTGTCGGTGTGCGTGCTTCGGAAGGCTTCTCGACGCCTCTTGTAATTCTGGATGCGTTACAAATGACCTGTTGTCCATAACACAACTTTATTATGAAAAGCAGACAAGCTACAAATTGAGGATATTTCTAATCATGTATAGCGTGTAGATGATTGAAAATACTTATTCGACTTGGGGAAAATCGTACATATCCGGTATTATGTTATTAGCTTAGCTGGGTTATTTTTAAATAGGAAGTTATCCTATACTGAAAAAAATTAAAATAAAAACCTAATTATTTTCTTATCAGGAAGTTGATAAGCCACTATATTTTGAGCTTGGCCAAAGTTCTGTAGAAATATTCGAACATTTTTATAAGCAATAGAATGATAATCCACGAGGCATATTATTTTTTGCCACCGGATTCGACGCAAATAATTTTCCCTAAGATAAGGTATGTGCAGTGAATATGCCCATATTAAGCAGAATCCTTGATAAAAATTAGAAACGACAAACCTTTCAATTCGATTTTTTATAGAAAGCGTACCTTTAAACTCAAAGAAGTAATGTTTGGACAGAAATCGATGATTTTTTCTTTGAGATTTTTTTTAGGAGTTTTTTCTATGGTGCTTCGGTCATTCCTTTGTTGACATCCAGAGGGTCCAGGTTATGGTGTGGTTTCCCTTCTAAGCTCTTGTCTTTCTTCTAGTCTGTTAATTTCTTCCATGTTATTATCTCGTTCCGTTAAAATGCTAGGAGCAAAACCTACTTCGGGAATAGCGTCTGGATTGTACGGATAGATACCCGTAGCAGAGAAACCTGATGTTATATTTTGGGGTATTACTGACTTGTCCCAAACGATAGAGAAGAGCTCCCCAAACCTTTGTTTGGTTATAGCTTGGTCTTTGTGGCGAGTCCAGTATAAAAGTACCTGTTCATCCCAATGATGTTCGAAAGATTTAAATACAGCCTTGTCCATTGGCTGCAGTTCATTTGTCGTATTACTTGAGAGACATAAAAGGGTGATGCCATAAGAGTCTGCAGTTTCAACAATAGAAGGATCTAAATGGCAAGATGCGCCATCAAATATTAAAAGGCAGTTGCCTGGAAGTTTATATTTGCCAAAGTTAAATGATTCAATTGTCATGCTCGCTTTCTTCGTCATGAGGACTAGAGTTCCGGGTGGCAAGTTGTCACTCCATTCGCTTTTCATCCTTATGCCTTTGAATAAAATGGCTGGGGGAATTATTCCTCCACTGGCGTTACCGCAAGAAACGACAGTAACATTTTCCGCGTGTTCTGGTGCCACTAGGTGAACCCTTTTTATGCCCTTTTTAGCTATAATAGTCTGCTGATGATGTAATGTTAACCTGCACCCCTTTTCATCCATATTATAAATTCTTTCAGGTTTATCCATTAAGTCCAGTTCGAGAAGCATCGTTTTAAGCTTGTCAAAGTAATTGGAAATAATATATTTGTTGAGCTTTTGTGCTATCGCCGGGTTCATGTTCTGGGCCTGTCTAGGAGAAATCTCTGGGTGTCTATTTAAAAATGCTTTTAACCAGTGACGGCCAGCTAGACGCTTTTCTTGTGAGAACATGTTAGGTAAACCGTTTTGCTCACAATAATGATACACAGATCTTCGAAGCAGTCGTTTTGTAAGTGGGTAACCCACCTGCGCCAGCCTGATAATTCGGGCCGCTAATTCTGTTTCTTGGTCTTTATTCAGAACACTTTTTCTACCAAGTGGCTGTTTTACGTTAGCCTTTTTGTCAATATAACGCTTAAGAGTCCTTCGCGGTATTTTATATTGCTTAGATGCTGAGTTTTTCGACTCTCCGTTTTCTACCGCTCTAAGGGCGCGTTTAAGGTCTTCCTCCGTCCACTGAGACCGAATTCCTTTTGTTTGTCAGTTTTTGTGAGAATAAATGCCATTTTTATAGCTTCATTTAAATGATAAAAAATCATTTTCAATCCGTCAGTCTTCAATTTTAAAATTATTGACTTTAATTAAATCAAAGTCATTTTCATTACACTTTTCCGTCACTTGAAGTACGTCTATCTGTCATATCGCAAAATAGTGTTTATGTCGTCTCTATTTTATTTTATCTCGATAATAATGGCGCACTTTACAGGGCACTTCAACTAGTTTGTAGTTGCTCGATATGTTTATTCGTGTTTTAAATAAGTCAACAAGTTTCAAATAAAAAAACAAAAAACTTTATGAATTTGGAAACTGTCATAAATGTGTCTCATTTTAATTTGCTCAATTTTTTAAATGCATCACCCTCTATATTATTTTTTTATGAATTTAGCTTTCCTGTTATACCAACATGTACACCTATTATACAAGGTGGTGAAACGAATTTTTTTTTAAACACTCCACAAAAGTTGATCAATGGGTAATTTTGTTCTGACCTAACTTAACTAAGGTTGCAATCTCAAAAACTCACTGGTATACCTTAAGGTCTTGTAACCTAATTACATTAAACTAACGTGTAATACTAAACCGCACAAGGATTTGTTTTGTTATTACCACAATCACTTGGATAACTCAAAAGGTTTCACTCTCTTGAACCTTCTTGTCAGATTCGTGTTGTCAAGAAACTGGATAGCATCAACGTTCACAAGTTAGTGGAGCCGTAGTTCGTTACTCCTAGTAAATCTGGCGATAATGTGGTCAATAGTGTCCCGCTAAAGGTCTCGCTATTTCTAATGTACCAAGGAGAATTATTAGAATATTACTGTTTCTGGCATAACCCCAGAGCTAAATGTCACAGGCCCAAATTGTTCTGAGGACTTATCAGAGATTTTGTTATGTGTAAATAGGCTGAAATACCTACCAAGTAACCAGTACATTTGCTTGATTGTTATATCTAACTTTTGTTTCTACTTTTTAACATGGTCTTTCCAGCATAGTCTTGCATCGAATTTAATACATAGACATTTTGTTGTATTAGCATAAGAGATATGGGACTTATTAGGTAAACTGATATTCCGTTATCGTTAGTAAAATTAATATTAACAGATACGGTTCCATTTAGTTGAATATGCCATTTTTGGTCTAGTTGTTTATTTGATTAACTGATGTTTGTAGTTTATTTGCAACCTCTTCATGGTCTTTGCCTATCGCTAGGATGGCATTATCGTGCAAATGTAGCTATTATGTCTTGTTCTGGTTGCGGTATGTCACAAGTATATAACATATACAAAATTGAACTCAGGACGCTTCCTTGTAGTACTCCTGCTTTAATTTCTTTCAATTCAGAGCATGCTTCATCTTGTTTTACTCTAAAGAATTTACCTAATAAGTATGAATCCACTAGCTCTGAGTATGGCTATGGAAGTAGTACATTCATTTTATGGTTTAAGCCATCAGCCATACTTTATCAAAAGTCTGCTCAACATGGACGAAGATAACTGAACAGACTTCTTTGTTTTCTTATGCCATTTAAATAGGATTTGAGATTCGATGAACCTGATTTATAGTTAAAAATGCCATGATAACTTATTGAAAAGAGGATGATAGCTCATTGAAAAGAGATATGATAGAGAATTTTAAAATAAAACTTATTGTTGCGTTACTTTTGATTTTAGTGCCGTCTAGCTGTTATGTAACAAAATAAAGTTATTAATAATGCAAAAAATGACTAAATTTCATACTGTTGCAAATGCAATATGTAGAAATTTAGATTAATGTTATGTGGTGCATTAAATTAGTAATAAAATTAGCGTTTAAATTATGTCTCACTTTACAATAAGTAACAGTATTTTTTCAAGCTAATGGCGTTAAAATCAAATTTTTTAATGATGTGTCATCTATACCAAATTTCCCATTTAAATTGTAGATGTTGTGCACCCCACTGCTCAAGGATTAAAGTGTCGATTCTGCAATAAGAATAAAAATGTCCCCGTCCAAGCTAAAATCGACTTTCCCGAGCCTTTTTTAACACCCACGATATTAATACCCCAAAACTCGCATGTCAAGTTTTCGTTGTGCCCCTTTGTACATGTACAGCGTATCCCATCAGCATGTTATCGATCGATAGCTGTTTATATATTAAAGAAATTTTGAATTTAAAAGATATAACGAGTCTTCAATAATATCCGTATTCCAGATGATATAGTATTACAAGAAATTTATTGAAAATAGACGTCCTTAGCGACCTTTTTGACAACATACTACGAATCAGTTCTGTCAAATAGGTCAGTAACATTGTTTAATGTATGTTACTTTTAATCAACTAATGAAATTTTGCAATTTAGTCATGTGCGATACGAAAATTGTTTTACTGTGATTCCGACCATGTTTATTAACCCTAGAACCACAACATGGGGTCGCCGGTGACCCTTGCACCTACATTAAGCCTGTACGCATGTTTGTATTTTGGGCAGACGCGTGGGGGTTCAGCTATTCTCAAGTGACGATAAACTGTCTCGGTTAGTGTGTGTTTAGATCTGTTAACTTTGATACGTACCTAGTATTTTATGACTACTGCGTTTTTGACCCCACGTTGTGGTTTGTGTATAAAGTTTTTTGTTCCGGTAGGTACAACTTTTATTTTTTTTATATATATATATATATATATATATATATATATATATATATATATGTATGTCAAAGGGCAGTTTTGAGGACATTTTGCAACCCCTATATACAAACGTATACATTTGTATACATTTGATATACAAACGTATATATCCAACTTTTAGTTCAAAATATGCCAAAATAACTTATATATAGGTATTTTAATATGGGTTGGCATATATGGGAACATCGACTTTTATCATATACAGTGTGTCTTAAAACTAAAAATGGAGACATTACTCGATGACTAATGTCATATTTGAATTCACTGACAAACAAAATTCTTTTCTGAAATATTTTGTAAAAATCCTGTTTTACATTTGTATTTTAAATACCATTTAAAATAAAATTTCTTCATTATTTATAGTTTGCTAGAGTCGTCCAAAGTATTTTAATACTGGTTAAAAAATCAAAAAATTATACAGGTATTTAAATATGGATATACATGTACGGCAACATAAACCTGGAACAACTGTGGGAAAAAGTACGCAAAAAATAATGTCAGATTTAAATATTAACCTAAGAAACTCTTTTTGCAATTGTTTCTAAAAATAGATTTGCAGTTGTATTTTTTATATTTTAAATAGTATTTAAAAAATATTTTCATTGTTTTGCTAAAGGGGTCCAATGTATTTAAAATGCTGGGTTTTTGGGGCAAAAAAACCAAATCTGAATTTTGTTCTTGTCCACCGCAACCTTTTTAGACCTATTGTGGGACTTCGTTACAGAGTATGTCTTCTTAGCTTAGTCTTTATTAATAAAACTTATAAGCTTTAGAAACGTCAATCTAGCCTTCACACTGACACGTGAAATGGATTATTTTTTATCTTCTTCTTCACCGAACCTGCACAATGTTGCTTTATCTGCTTGATTGATGACATTCTGTATAATATCAAATTCAATGTTCTAATATGCTAATACATATACAGGGTGGGCCAATTATTTCCCCGAAGAGTGTAGCGCCGAAACTAATTGAGATATCAAAATAAAACAAAAACCGATTTGTTTTGTTCAAAAATCCCCATAACTAGAAAATAGTTTCATTTATACAGAGTACTCAAAGTTCAAGTAGCAAAACATTTTGATAAAATTTTTATTGAAAACGCCCTGTATATTTTTACATTTTTAGATTTCTACTTCAATGACCTTTACAAAAATGCATTGTTTTTGTAAACATGATGCTGTATTGCCATGTTATTCAAATTTTTCTTAAATTTACTGAAAAATCGGTACATTTTAAAAATATTCAAAAACTCTTTTATTCTACAAATTCGAAAAATAAGTTTCGGCTAAAGTTAGTTGAGACCCGAACTTCTTATCTCGTCCATATTTCATAATTATTTTAATATGTACATATTATAAGATATTATATTTTTGAAAATTAAACTATAAAAAACTTCGTTTTTTTAAATGAAACGGTCTGTATATTATTCAATATTTTGAAAGCCTATTACACAAGCTTTCCACGGATGCAACATCTTATAGGTTTAAATTAAATCATTTTGAAATTTTTAAACGCAAAGTTCATTAAGCGGGAATAAAAACTAATTTATAAATTTACCGAAAAAATTGTATTTACTTATTTTTAAACTACATTAAATGCTCAAAATGTCTTCCATTTTGTTCAATGCATTTCCTTAGCCTTTTTTTTTAATGAACTACGGACGTTTGTAAGCATTTCAGGAGTGATTGTTGTGAAGGCCTCTTGAATGCGTTCTTTCATTTTTTTTGTGGTGTCCTGTTCACTGTAAAACTTCTCCTTAATATGACTCCACAAAAAGAAATCCAAGGAAGTGAGATCAGGGGACCTAGCAGGTCAAGATATGGGACCTGCTCGTCCTATCTAATGATTTCCAAATTGAGCCAATTACGGACGTTTAACTGGTAAGGTGGTGTAGCACCATCTAATTGAAACCACAATATATTGGCACACGCTTTATAAGTCCTGTAAAATAATTTTCTAAAAATAATAGAAATATTACGTTATTACCAGTTCCATTAAAACAATAAGTACCTATACATAGTTATCTATTATGCCCTCCCAAACATTCAGTGACCACCGGACTTAAGACGTTGTTCTAAAAAGATGCTTGTTTATGTCTGGGTAATAATGAAAATTGTGTCTATATATACAGAACTATTTTAGCTTTATTTTATCACAATAGAAATTTTGTTAAGAAAATTGCGTTCTGTATTTATCTTATTAATTAGCCAACTACAATTTGCCACTCTCTGTGCGAAATCTTGAGGTAATAATTTTTGATATAGCTGAATGTGATATGGATGAAACTTATTTTTCTTAATAATGCGCCTTATGGTAGTCAACAAAATATTTAAATGGTTACTTAGTTTCCTCTTACTTGTATATGGATTTTTAATAATACTGGTGATTGGCCAAAATTTCATTTTCTTCAGTAAGTACTGTAGCAGTTCGATGGTGTTTTTCATAATCCACATTACCGTTTTTTTCTCTATACTTGTTTTAAGACATACTGTATATTATCAAAGTCAAAGTCCCCATATATGCCAATACATATTTTAATACCTAAATATTACTTCAGATTTGAATTTTTTAACCCCAAAAACGCAGGAATATAATATATTTGACCATTCTGGTAATCTTTGTTAACATTCTGTTCTAAATACCATTTAAACTTCAAAAAGTACGAAGACAAATAAGTGTTTATAAAATATTGCAAAAAAAGCGTTTTCGAGGCGAGTGAACTCAAATCTAAAGTTATTTTTGTTGTATTCTTTCCTACAGTAGTTTTAAAGTTAAAGTTAATGTCCTCATATATGCCAATCCATGTTAAATTACCTAGATAATATCTCAGATTTCGTGTTTAAAATCCAAAAATCATAGGACTAAGAAACATTCGACGACTCTAAAGCAAAAAGTGCGACTGCAAATGAATTTTTATAAAATATTGCAATAAAGCACCTTCTAGTTCAGTTATCTTAAATCTGACCTCATTTTTTGCTTAAAATCCCAAAATCATAGGATTAAGAAACATTGGACGGCTCGAGAGCAAACTGTGTAGAATTTTTTGTACTAATGCAATTTAAACTGTAAATAGTACGAGTGAAAATGGATTTTTATAAAGTATTGCTATAAAGCGTTTTCGAGGCCAGTTAAACTCAAATCTGACATTTTTTTGCGTAATTTTCCTATACTTGTTATAAGACACACTGTTTATTATCATAATATGCCAATATATATTTTAATACCTAAATTATTACTTCAGATTTGAATTTTTTAACCCCAAAAACGCAGGAATATGATATATTATACCATTTTGGTAATCTCCGATAACATTTTGTTTTAAATGCCATTTAAACTTTAAAAGTACGAAGGCAAATAAATATTTATAAAATATTGCAAAAAAAGCGGTTTTGAGGCCAGAGAACTCAAATCTAAAGTTATTTCTGTCGAAATCTTTCCTATAGTATTTTTAAGACACACTGTATATTATCAAAGTTAATGTCCTCATATATGCCAATCCATGTTTAAATACCTAGATAATATTTTAGATTTCGTGTTTGAAATCCCAAAATCATAGTACTAAGATTCATTGGACGACTCTAAAGCAAACTGTGTAGAAAATTGTTTGTATTAAATGCCTTTTAAAATATAAAAAGTGCGAGTGCAAATGGATTTTTATAAAATATTGGTCTAAAGCGTTTTCGAGGCCAATTAAACTCAAATCTGACATTTTTTTGCGTAATTTTCCCTATACTTGTTTTTAGACACACTGTATATTATCAAAGTCAAAGTCCCCATATCTGCCAATACATATTTTAAAACTTACTTCAGATTTGGATTTTTTAACCCCAAAAACCCAGGAATATGATATATTATACCATTTTGGTAATCTCCGATAACATTTTGTTTTAAATGCCATTTAAACTTTAAAAGTACAAAGGCAAATAAATGTATATAAAATATTGCAAAAAAAGCGGTTTTGAGGCCAGAGAACTCAAATCTTAAGTTATTTCTGTCGAAATCTTTCCTATAGTATTTTTAAGACACACTGTATATTATCAAAGTTAATGTCCTCATATATGCCAATCCATGTTTAAATACCTAGATAATATTTTAGATTTCGTGTTTGAAATCCCAAAATCATAGTACTAAGATTTATTGGACGACTCTAAAGCAAACTGTGTAGAAATTGTTTGTATTAAATGCCTTTTAAACAATAAAAAGTGCGAGTGCAAATGGATTTTTATAAAATATTGGTCTAAAGCGTTTTCGAGGCCAATTAAACTCAAATCTGACATTTTTTTGCGTAATTTTCCCTATATTTGTTTTAAGACACACTGTATATTATCAAAGTCAAAGTCCCCATATATGCCAATACATATTTTAATACTTACTTCAGATTTGGATTTTTTAACCCCAAAAACGCAGGAATATGATATATTATACCATTTTGGTAATCTCCGATAACATTTTGTTTTGAATGCCATTTAAACTTTAAAAGTACGAAGGCAAATAAATATTTATAAAATATTGCAAAAAAAGCGGTTTTGAGGCCAGAGAACTCAAATCTAAAGTTATTTCTGTCGAAATCTTTCCTATAGTATTTTTAAGACACACTGTATATTATCAAAGTTAATGTCCTCATATATGCCAATCCATGTTTAAATACCTAGATAATATTTTAGATTTCGTGTTTGAAATCCCAAAATCATAGTACTAAGATTCATTGGACGACTCTAAAGCAAACTGTGTAGAAATTGTTTGTATTAAATGCCTTTTAAACAATAAAAAGTGCGAGTGCAAATGGATTTTTATAAAATATTGGTCTAAAGCGTTTTCGAGGCCAATTAAACTCAAATCTGACATTTTTTTGCGTAATTTTCCCTATACTTGTTTTTAGACACACTGTATATTATCAAAGTCAAAGTCCCCATATATGCCAATACATATTTTAAAACTTACTTCAGATTTGGATTTTTTAACCCCAAAAACGCAGGAATATGATATATTATACCATTTTGGTAATCTCCGATAACATTTTGTTTTAAATGCCATTTAAACTTTAAAAGTACGAAGGCAAATAAATATTTATAAAATATTGCAAAAAAAGCTGTTTTGAAGCCAGAGAACTCAAATCTAAAGTTATTTCTGTCGAAATCTTTCCTATAGTATTTTTAAGACACACTGTATATTATCAAAGTTAATGTCCTCATATATGCCAATCCATGTTTAAATACCTAGATAATATTTTAGATTTCGTGTTTGAAATCCCAAAATCATAGTACTAAGATTCATTGGACGACTCTAAAGCAAACTGTGTAGAAATTGTTTGTATTAAATGCCTTTTAAACAATAAAAAGTGCGAGTGCAAATGGATTTTTATAAAATATTGGTCTAAAGCGTTTTCGAGGCCAATTAAACTCAAATCTGACATTTTTTTGCGTAATTTTCCCTATATTTGTTTTAAGACACACTGTATATTATCAAAGTCAAAGTCCCCATATATGCCAATACATATTTTGATTCCTAAATATTACTTCAGATTTGGATTTTTTAACCCCAAAAACGCAGGAATATGATATATTATACCATTTTGGTAATCTCCGATAACATTTTGTTTTAAATTCCATTTAAACTTTAAAAGTACAAAGGCAAATAAATGTTTATAAAATATTGCAAAAAAAGCTGTTTTGAGGCCAGAGAACTCAAATCTTAAGTTATTTCTGTCGAAATATTTCCTATAGTAGTTTTAAGTCACACTGTATATTATCAAAGTTAATGTCCTCATATATGCCAATCCATGTTTAAATACCTAGATAATATTTTATATTTTGTATTTGAAATCCCAAAATCATAGGAATAAGAAACATTGGACGACTCTAAAGCAAACTGTGTAGAAATTTTTTGTATTAAATGCCTTTAAACAATAAAAAGTGCGAGTGCAAATGGATTTTTATAAAATATTGCTAGAAAGCGTTTTCAAGGCCAGTTAAACTCAAATCTGACATTTTTTTCTGGTAATCTCCATTGACATTCTGTTTTAAATGCTATTTAAACTTCAAAAAGTACGAGGGCAAATAAGTGTTTATAAAATATTGCAAAAAAGCGTTTTCGAGGCCAATTAAACTCAAATCTGACATTTTTTGCGTAATTTTCCCTATACTTGTTTTAAGACACAGTGTATATTATCAAAGTCAAAGTCCCCATATATGCCAATACATATTTTAATACTTACTTCAGATTTGGATTTTTAACCCCAAAAACGCAGGAATATGATATATTATACCATTTTGGTAATCTCCGATAACATTTTGTTTTAAATTCCATTTAAACTTTAAAAGTACGAAGGCAAATAAATGTATATAAAATATTGCAAAAAAAGCGGTTTTGAGGCCAGAGAACTCAAATCTTAAGTTATTTCTGTCGAAATATTTCCTATAGTAGTTTTAAGTCACACTGTATATGATCAAAGTTATTGTCCTCATATATGCCAATCCATGTTTAAATACCTAGATAATATTTTAGATTTCGTGTTTGAAATCCCAAAATCATAGTACTAAGATTCATTGGACGACTCTAAAGCAAACTGTGTAGAAATTGTTTGTATTAAATGCCTTTTAAACAATAAAAAGTGCGAGTGCAAATGGAAATATTGATCTAAAGCGTTTTCGAGGCCAATTAAACTCAAATCTGACATTTTTTTGCGTAATTTTCCCTATACTTGTTTTAAGACACACTGTATATTATCAAAGTCAAAGTCCCCATATATGCCAATACATATTTTGATTCCTAAATATTACTTCAGATTTGGATTTTTTAACCCCAAAAACGCAGGAATATGGTATATTATACCATTTTGGTAATCTCCGATAACATTTTGTTTTAAATGCCATTTAAACTTTAAAAGTACGAAGGCAAATAAATGTTTATAAAATATTGCAAAAAACACTGTTTTGAGGCCAGAGAACTCAAATCTTAAGTTATTTCTGTCGAAATATTTCCTATAGTAGTTTTAAGTCACACAGTATATTATCAAAGTTAATGTCCTCATATATGCCAATCCATGTTTAAATACCTAGATAATATTTTAGATTTTGTATTTGAAATCCCAAAATCATAGTACTAAGATTCATTGGACGACTCTAAAGCAAACTGTGTAGAAATTGTTTATATTAAATGCCTTTTAAACAATGAAAAGTGCGACTGCAAATGGATTTTTATAAAATATTGTTAAAGTCAAAGTCCCCATGTGTGCCAATACATAATTTAATACCTAAATATTACTTTAGATTTGGATTTTTTTAAACCCAAAAACGCAGGAATATGATATATTTTACCATTCTGGTAATCTCCATTGACATTCTGTTTTAAATGCTATTTAAACTTCAAAAAGTACGAAGGCAAATAAATGTTTATAAAATATTGCAAAAAAAATCGGTTTTGAGGCCAGATAACTCAAATCTAAATTATTTCTGTCGAAATCTTTCCTATAGTATTTTTAAGACACACTGTATTTTATCAAAGTTAATGTCCTCATATATGCCAATCCATGTTTAAATACCTAGATAATATTTTAGATTTCGTCTTTGAAATCCCAAAATCATAGTACTAAGATTCATTGGACAACTCTAAAGCAAACTGTGAAGAAATTGTTTATATTAAATGCCTTTTAAACAATAAAAAGTGCGACTGCAAATGGATTTTTATAAAATATTGTCAAAGTCAAAGTCCCCATATGTGCCAATACATAATTCAATACCTAAATATTACTTCAGATTTGGATTTTTTAACCCCAAAAACGCAGGAATATGATATATTATACCATTTTGGTAATCTCCGATAACATTTTGTTTTAAATTCCATTTAAACTTTAAAAGTACGAAGGCAAATAAATGTATATAAAATATTGCAAAAAAAGCGGTTTTGAGGCCAGAGAACTCAAATCTTAAGTTATTTCTGTCGAAATCTTTCATATACTATTTTTAAGACACACTGTATATTATCAAAGTTAATGTCCTCATATATGCCAATCCATGTTTAAATACCTAGATAATATTTTAGATTTCGTGTTTGAAATCCCAAAATCATAGTACTAAGATTCATTGGACGACTCTAAAGCAAACTGTGTAGAAATTGTTTGTATTAAATGCCTTTTAAACAATAAAAAGTGCGAGTGCAAATGGATTTTTATAAAATATTGGTCTAAAGCGTTTTCGAGGCCAATTAAACTCAAATCTGACATTTTTATGCGTAATTTTCCCTATATTTGTTTTAAGACACACTGTATATTATCAAAGTCAAAGTCCCCATATATGCCAATACATATTTTAATACTTACCTCAGATTTGGATTTTTTAACCCCAAAAACGCAGGAATATGATATATTATACCATTTTGGTAATCTTCGATCACATTTTGTTTTAAATGCCATTTAAACTTTAAAAGTACGAAGGCAAATAAATGTTTATAAAATATTGCAAAAAAAGCGGTTTTGAGGCCAGAGAACTCAAATCTTAAATTATTTAATTATTTCTGTCGAAATATTTCCTATAGTAGTTTTAAGACACACTGTATACGATCAAAGTTATTGTCCTCATATATGCCAATCCATGTTTAAATACCTAGATAATATTTTGGATTTCGTGTTTGAAATCCCAAAATCATAGTACTAAGATTCATTGGACGACTCTAAAGCAAACTGTGTAGAAATTGTTTATATTAAATGCCTTTTAAACAATAAAAAGTGCGACTGCAAATGGATTTTTATAAAATATTGTCAAAGTCAAAGTCCCCATATGTGCCAATACATAATTTAATACCTAAATATTACTTTAGATTTGGATTTTTTTAAACCCAAAAACGCAGGAATATGATATATTTTACCATTCTGGTAATCTCCATTGACATTCTGTTTTAAATGCTATTTAAACTTCAAAAAGTACGAGGGCAAATAAGTGTTTATAAAATATTGCGAAAAAGCGTTTTTGAGGCCAGTTAAACTCAAATCTGCCTTTTTTTGCGTAATTTTCCCCATACTTGTTTTAAGACACACTGTGTATATTATCAAAGTCAAAGTCCCCATATATGCCAATATATATTTTAATACTTACTTCAGATTTTGATTTTTTAACCCCAAAAACGCAGGAATATGATATATTATACCATTCTGGTAATCTTCGATAACATTTTGTTATAAATGCCATTTAAACTTTATAAAGTACGAAGGCAAATAAATGTTTATAAAATATTGCAAAAAAAAAAATCGGTTTTGAGGCCAGATAACTCAAATCTAAATTATTTCTGTCGAAATCTTTCCTATAGTATTTTTAAGACACACTGTATTTTATCAAAGTTAATGTCCTCATATATGCCAATCCATGTTTAAATACCTAGATAATATTTTAGATTTCGTGTTTGAAATCCCAAAATCATAGTACTAAGATTCATTGGACGACTCTAAAGCAAACTGTGTAGAAATTGTTTGTATTAAATGCCTTTTAAACAATAAAAAGTGCGAGTGCAAATGGAAATATTGGTCTAAAGCGTTTTCGAGGCCAATTAAACTCAAATCTGACATTTTTTTGCGTAATTTTCCCTATACTTGTTTTAAGACACACTGTATATTATCAAAGTCAAAGTCCCCATATATGCCAATACATATTTTGATTCCTAAATATTACTTCAGATTTGGATTTTTTAACCCCAAAAACGCAGGAATATGGTATATTATACCATTTTGGTAATCTCCGATATTTTGTTTTAAATGCCATTTAAACTTTAAAAGTACGAAGGCAAATAAATGTTTATAAAATATTGCAAAAAAAGCTGTTTTGAGGCCAGAGAACTCAAATCTTAAGTTATTTCTGTCGAAATATTTCCTATAGTAGTTTTAAGTCACACTGTATATTATCAAAGTTAATGTCCTCATATATGCCAATCCATGTTTAAATACCTAGATAATATTTTAGATTTTGTATTTGAAATCCCAAAATCATAGGAATAAGAAACATTGGACGACTCTAAAGCAAACTGTGTAGAAATTTTTTGTATTAAATGCCTTTAAACAATAAAAAGTGCGAGTGCAAATGGATTTTTATAAAATATTTTTAGAAAGCGTTTTCAAGGCCAGTTAAACTCAAATCTGACATTTTTTTTCTGGTAATCTCCATTGAAATTCTGTTTTAAATGCTATTTAAACTTCAAAAAGTACGAGGGCAAATAAGTGTTTATAAAATATTGCAAAAAAGCGTTTTCGAGGCCAATTAAACTCAAATCTGACATTTTTTGCATAATTTTCCCTATACTTGTTTTAAGACACAGTGTATATTATCAAAGTCAAAGTCCCCATATATGCCAATACATATTTGAATACTTACTTCAGATTTGGATTTTTTTAACCCCAAAAACGCAGGAATATGATATATTATACCATTTTGGTAATCTCCGATAACATTTTGTTTTAAATGCCATTTAAACTTTAAAAGTACGAAGGCAAATAAATGTTTATAAAATATTGCAAAAAAGCGGTTTTGAGGCCAGAGAACTCAAATCTTAAGTTATTTCTGTCGAAAGATTTCCTATAGTAGTTTTAAGACACACTGTATATTATCAAAGTTAATGTCCTCATATATGCTTATCCATGTTTAAATACCTAGATAATATTTTTGATTTCGTGTTTAAAATCCCAAAATCATAGTACTAAGATTCATTGGACGACTCTAAAGCAAACTGTGTAGAAATTGTTTGTATTAAATGCCTTTTAAACAATAAAAAGTGCGAGTGCAAATGGATTTTTATAAAATATTGCTCTAAAGTGTTTTCGAGGCCAATTAAACTTAAATCTGACATTTTTTTGCGTAATTTTCCCTATATTTGTTTTAAGACACACTGTATATTATCAAAGTCAAAGTCCCCATATGTGCCAATACATAATTTAATACCTAAATATTACTTTAGATTTGGATTTTTTTAGCCCCAAAAACGCAGGAATATGATATATTTTACCATTCTGATAATCTCCATTGACATTCTGTTCTATTTAAACTTCAAAAAGTACGAGGGCAAATAAGTGTTTATAGAATATTGCAAAAAAGCGTTTTCGAGGCCAGTGAACTTAAATCTAAAGTTATTTTTGTCGTATTCTTTCCTATAGTAGTTTCAAGACACACTATTTATCAAAGTTAATGTCCTCATATATGCCAATCCATGTTAAAATACCTAAATAATATCTTAGATTTCGTGTTTGAAATCCGAAAATCATAGGACTAAGAAACATTCGACGACTCTAAAGCAAACTGTGTAGACATTTTTTGTATTAAATACCTTTTAAACAATAAAAAGTGCGAGTGCAAATGGATTTTTATAAAATATTGCAATAAAGCACTTTCCAGGTCAGTAAACACAAATCTGACATTATTTTTTGCTTAATTTTCTCTACAGTCGTATTAAGACTCACTGTATCTTATTAAAGTCATTGCCCCCATATATGGCCTTCCATATTTAAATACCTATATATTACTTTAGATTCGGATTTTTCGACCTCAAAATCGCAGGATTACGATACATTGTACGATTTTAGTAAATTGTGTTTTAAATGCCATTTAAACTACAAAAAGTACTACCGCAAATGAATTTTAATTAATTTATGCAAAAAAGCGTTTTTGAGGGCAGTGAACTTAAAATCGACATTATGTTTCATAATCGTTTTAAGATACACTGTATATTATAATCAAAGTCAATATTTTCATATATGCCAATCAATATTTAAATACCTCACTTCAAATACGAAGTTTAAAAAAAAGTTGTATAATATTCGCATTTTTTAACCACAAAACCTTGGATTAAGGTAAATTTTTTATTTATTGTCCTCAAAAACGCCGAACAGCATAATGTCCTTAAAACAACCTATCTATATGTAATCTTATGAGGACAGTCTCCAAACATGCCATAATACATAAAATCTTATGAGGACCGACCTCATAAGCACCAAATGTCCTCGAATCTGCCATTAGTTACTACTTTTCGTCCTCAAAACTGCCTTTTGACATATATATATATATATATATATATATATATATATATATATATATATATATATATATATATATATATATATATATATTCATAATGTATGTTTGAAATACCATATACTATGTAGGGAATATAAAATGAATGACCCTAAACGACCTTTAAATGATGGAAAACTCTGGAAAATTCTTTATGAAGAAGAAAGTAAAGATGAAGAAAACATGGAACGTGAAAACGAAAGTGAAGACGAAGATGGCTTTTTGGAATATAATAATAAAGAAGATGAGATTCAGATATTAGAAAATATTAAATATCAAAACATATTAGAAGAAAACACACAATCACCTTCTCCAAATAAGAAATATCCAACTATATATGGGCGTAACGGATATAAGTGATATGCACATCCTTGTCAGTCAAAGTTTTCAGAAACATCAAGAAAAAATATTGTAATCCAGTTATCCGGACCAAAAGGTAAAGCTAGAAAACATCTGAATCTAAAACAAATTTGGCAGTTAGTTTTTTCTGACAACATTTTATCCATAATAGTAGAAAATACTAATTAAGAAATAGAGATGCGAAGAGCCTCTTATAAAACAGGACAAAGATATTTGCAAGATACAAATAAAACAGAATTACTGGCTTTGTTTGGATTGTTGTATTATGCCAATGTCTTAAAAGCCAGTAAACTATCATTCGAAGAACTGTGGTCTCCAAGAATTTGTTAATGTATTTTCTGAAATAAATTAATAAAAACCAGACGTATTTCGTTATTTAATGCCCAAACTTAAATGGGGTCATGGATGACCCCATGTTGTGGTCTGTGAGTTAGGTCTTCCACATTGTGGTTCTAGGGTTAATAACTTACACTTTTAAAGTTAATTATCTACAAGACTGTCTTTAAATGTTAACTTGAATGAAGATATATGATGCTTGGTATTCTATATTATACTCTTTACGGTTTAACAGGACCCCTTAACTTCCATTTTTAATCACATGTTTTTCAGAATCAATAAACTTCATCCCCTTATAAAGCCATCGTTTGTTGTTGCTGTTTTTTTCAATATTTTTACCCCCCTTATCTTCCAATTTTAATTTATTTATTTATCTCGTTATAGAGCTTGTTTTTTACTAAACATTTCATGAAGATATCGCTTGTGGTTTTTTATTTCTATTTTGTTTTTACCCTTGATTCCCATTTTATTTAGAATTTTCCTAAATCAATAGGCTTTATCCCTATATTGAGCTTAATTTTTGGTAATAGGCTCTATTTTCTTATAGAGCTTGATATTTTCAAAAAAAAATTATCCTGATATCGCTATTTGTTTTTGTTTTTTTTTTTTAATTTCAACCCCTCTTAACCTCCTATTTCTAATCATATTTTTTCAAAATAAATAGGTTTTGTCCACTTATAGAGTGATTTTTTCTTAAGTTTTCAGTTTGATATCGTTTTTTTGTTCTGTTCTGTCAATATTTTAACCTTCCCATCACCTCATTTTTATTTACTTATTCACCTTCCTATAGAGCTTGTTATTACTTAACCTTTCATGTTAATAACGCTTTTGGTTTTTGATTTCTATTTTTTTTACCTTTAACTATTTTATTCAGATTGTTTTTTTAAATCAATAGGCTTTGTCCCATTGTGGAGCTGTTTGCCAAAAACTTGAAGTTGATATTATTGTTTGTTTTTGTATTTTAATCCCCCCCTAAATGCTCCATTTTATTCGGAATTTTTTTAGAATCAATAGGCTGCACCTTCTTATAAAGCTTAATTTTACTAAAAATTTCATGATGATATAGCGTTTCGTTTTTGATTATTGTTTTTTTTTTAATTTCAAGGCCCCGTAACCTCCTATTTTAAATCATTTTCAGAATAATAGGGTTTCTTCCCTTATAGAGTTTTATTTTTGCTAAAAATTCCAAGCTAATATCATTTTTCGTTTTTGAGTTAGGATTTTTTTAATATTTCAACACCCCTTTAATCCCCCCAAATTTATTGGGATTTTTTCAATTGAAATAGGTTTCGTCCCCTTATAGAACTTGTTTTTTCCTTAACTTTTTAAGTTGATATCTTTTTTCGTTTTTGAGTTATCGTGAGGACAATAAACGTGACATCGGACGGACGGACAAAGTAAACCTATAATACCTCTTTACATACTACTGTGTAAAGAGTATAATAATTATGCTATACCAATTATTTTTATAGTTCTTATTTTACCCACAATGTCTACAATGTGATTTAAACTATAAAATTGTCCATTAAATATAATAAAATAGTAACATTTTAAATAATTTTATTATTTCTCACAAAATTTGTCCAACAAAATTAAATCAGCACTTTACCATCAAATTATCAAAATCCCTTTAAAAAATAGTACATTATGACACTAATGCATGAGCAACGAGTTTAAGTCCACGACACGCAGCAGAGTGGCCTTAACGTTGCGAATTCTGCATTGTGTCATACGATATTTTTTAAAATGAATTAAATAACATACTTTAATTACTATACGGGGCAAGATAGAGGTCCGACACGCCCAACATAGGGCGCGGCCATTTTGAACCCTATGACACAGTTTATAGCTAAAGAATCAGATCGCTCACTCTGCGTCGGCACTTTTTATCTCAATGTTCCAGTTTATACACTGCGCAACTCAGATAATACAATATATGACAACCGCCTATAATAAAACAGCAGTCTTCTGCGTATCCTGAATTTGTATCCCTGGAGTGGATGTTATTTTGGAACTTTCAACTGGTCCGAGTGAGCTAACTGATTCTTTAGCAATAAACTGTGACTCCAAAAATAATATTCACTGACACTGACAGCAGCAATCAAAATATCAGGTGCGTTTTAATCATCCGCTTCTGCTTCCGGAATTGTCGGTTCAGTCGTTCTTACCTGTCAGATTAAAACAAGAAAACCGACAATTCCGAAGCAGAAGCGGATGATTAAAACGCACCTATTAAAAATATTGCGCCAAGAAAATCAAAGTATGTGGAATTAAATACAATGCGCCACATACTTTGATTTTCTTTTACTATACGGAGAATGGTCGCACTGCGCAACTTTGTGAGTGTCTTTTAAAAGGAGATAGAAAACTCCGCCATTTTGAACCTTTATTACGTGTTGCCTACATCTTGACGCAATATTTTTAATAGGTGTGTTTTAATCATCCGCTTCTGCTTCGGAATTGTCGGTTTTCTTGTTTTAATCTGACAGGTTAGAACGACTGAACCGACAATTCCGGAAGCAGTAGCGGATGATTAAAACGCACCTGATATTTTGCTTGCTGCTGTCAGTGTCAGTGAATATTATTTTTCGAGTCACAGTTTATTGCTAAAGAATCAGTTAGCTCACTCGGATCAGTTGAATGTTCCAAAATAACATCCACTCCAGGGATACAAATTCAGGATGCGCAGAAGACTGCTGTTTTATTATTCCACTGACATTTAATTCTAACCAAACTTTTAACAAAAACATCAATAAATTTGACATATACGTTTTTACTGTTTTATTTAATTTTAAAATATTGTTTACAGGTCATAAATAATAGTTTAAATGTATGTAATTGGTAACTAAACGATTGTATATTTGATACATGCTATCTACTTACTTTAGGAATATATTTATAAAAGTAAAAAAAAACGATATAATTTAGGTAAACAAAAGGAACAAGACGTATTCAAAAAATCTACTGTCACTTTATTTGTCAGTGGAACCATAATTACCTCATCACTGAACTAGCGCATAGTAATAAAAGTAATAACTACAATCATTTTAAATGAAAAATACTAATTAATAATTTTCATGCATTTTATCGAGAGGGTAGGTAAATATCATTTGACATTTTATTTAATTATTAAACGTCATATTGAAACGTCGTATTGAAAATGTGGTCGGAAGTTGTAGAATTAGCGGCTGAAGTCGACTTAAATTTATTACCTATCTGTAAAATCTAAGCATTTATACTACAAGAAATATGAAAAGTTAGTTTATGGATGGAGCACACTCAAAATGTAGGTCGATAATATTAGCGTATATGTTGGAATTGTCCAGAATTTACAAATCTACGTCATGCCGTGTCTACGTCACTTTGGTGTATTCATCCAAAACAGCAAGCTATGATAAGCCCTCTTTCACATCAGGATACTGTTTGCAAGATACGCGTATCCGAGATACATAATCGCAGTCAAAAAGTTGGGCTGCTGTATCAAATTAACGTATCTCTTCAATCAGTAATAAAATATTAGCAGTGCCGTGCATATATTTTTGAATTATGGATCTAAAAGAGTGTATTATACTGTGGTATATGTGTCAATTTTGACATTTACAAAAATTCACGTGATTGACCATTTCCATGTCATTCATTATAATTTTTGAAGCAACAAATGATGGCAAAGTCAAAATTTATCTACATTATTTAGAAAAGAAAAATCCCATATGACGCGCATTTCATGTGTGACATTGTATATTAAGAAAAAGTAATCTGTGTGTCCTGGATCCCATAAACAGAGATTAGACCATAACAAACTAATAAATTTTTCGATGCCTAAAACTATATTCTCCATTACTACTTTACTGCGCTTAGTAATAACAGTAATACATAGTATAACAAATTTATCAGAATATCTTTTAAAATTATTTAGTTTTGACGTTCATATTAAATTTATTTACAAAAAGCGTATAATAACCTAGTAGACAGGAACTTTAATCAAACCTGAGTGTTTTACATCTGTCAAGTTTATTTGAAAAATAAAAATGTTAAAAACACCCAGGGTTGAAGGTTTTTCGACGGATAGGGTAAATAATAGATAGATAATAATAAACAATATTCCAATTAATAAAGTCAAAAATCATAAATCAATTTGGAACCAACTCATGTTGTTTAACCAAGAAAAATGTACGAGTTTGGCGCAAAGGCATCTGTAGAGTATATTACTTTAATATTAAAAGACTGGACATACAACATGGGTAGAGAAGACGGTAAAAAATATAAAATTCTGTAGTTTAGGCTAATTTTTTATTCATGAAATAATTAAAAAAAAACTCTTCGTGCATTTAATTTAATCATTAAACAGAATTTTTAAAATTTTGCCCTATAGGAAAATTTTCAAAATAATATTTTCTCATACAATTTAATCGATTAAACTTAATGCACTCAGGATACCTACCATTGAAATATCCTGAGCCTATGGTATAATCTCCGTTGTAAAAGTATGCAGGTCTGAAAATATCCATATATCGTAATAGTAATTCTGTATGCGGTATATGCATTCCGCCTCCGCGGCTGAAGGTGCCGGGATACAGAAATTCCGTATTGCGATACTTTATGCGTCGCCTGTACCATGTGAATAGGTCAATTTGAATGTATGGTCAGCCTGAATCTCCGATGCGCGTATCTCGCATACAGTATCCTCGTCTGAAAGAGTTAAAAATGGAATAGATTTTAGCATCTTATCACAAGTTGCATTCGTTTATGAAAGGTGCGAGCAAAGGTTCGGAAGTTAAAAAATCTTTAGTTTCTACCGAAGAAGATTTACGTAAGTTTTTCAGTCGGGCTCCAGACAATTCGTTTTTATTTTTTCTATTCAAATTACTTGTTTTCAGGTAAAGTTGTAAACAATTTAATTAATTTGACAATTCAAAATAAAATCTGACGTAATCTAATATGATTTATTGAAACGGTTACCTAGCAAACTTTATACACCTAACGTGCATGATTACTAAAAATAACTGAAAAGTAAAAAGAAGTAAGTACCTAAATAGAAATTCATACAGATTTTTATAAACAATATTATCTAAAATTTTCTTTTTCTTTTAAACAATAAAATAAAATTATAGACTTTAGATTGAATTTGTGTTTGTCCTTTTTAGTTTTATCTCCTTTTTTGCTCTTTAAAAATTAAAATTACGTTCTATAGTTACTTTTAATCCTTTTTATACAATTATTTGCTTATTAAAAAAGATACAAAAAAGCAAACAATAAAAATCTAATGGATACAGGCTATTGAACAAAACATTAAATACAAATAGATTAGTTTTGAAATAATACCGTATTCAATTTATTATCGGAAAATAAAATTGAATTTTATATCACTAATACTACATCAAGAAAATAATTTTCGTTCATGGGGTTCATAGGATTGCAATCTAGTTACTATTCGCTTTTCTTTTGTTCTTTCGTACTAAATAAAGGTCTTCGCCTTCGCTGACATTTTAGATCAGATTCATTTACCGTAAGTTTTTATCATTCGTGCCTCTGAGTTCGTCGTTCTGAATCGAAAACTGTAGGTATCATGTGGAATCACGTAACTCGGTTAATAAAAGGACGACAGGTCGATAATCGATACCTATAGGTTTTTAGTTTGTATTTCTTATCTATTCATATTAATATTGGATCTAGAATAAAACCATCAAATTCGTCAATTAAACAGAATTTAATCTAATACTACGAGAGAGATTGTATTTTTTAAGCTGCCAACAGTGATAGTTTTTTTTTCAGGCTCATCTAACTTAGTCTTCAATAATACTGTGTTTAACCCCATATTAGTTTATAGTACCCACCCACATTTGCCCCTTGTCCATACTTTTACAGGTCATTGACAAAGCATGTTTTATATAGACCGGGAACCGAGAGGGTTTTTGCATGTATTATAGGCCCCACGCCGAGGCTTTGGGGGTTGATAGACAACGTTATTCCCCACTTTGAATTCCCGGTATGGCACCCGTAAAGTGTAGCTTTTAGGAGGGGTGAATTTTTAAACGTGTAATTACTATCCATGCCCCTGGATCATAGGCCCCACTTTGGTTCTTGTTTTATGTCATCAAGGAGATTGCCAAAGTCCGCGATCTCAATATGCCATACCAATATGGCGTCACTTAAAGTCCGCCATACTTTCCGAAACGTGTAATTTTTCCACTGTGGACATGGATCATGGGCCCCACGCTGTTGTTTCGTGATCTTTGTTAATAATGAACTTTAACACTAGGAGAGTTTACAGTTCCTTCCAATTTCAATTTCGAGTCTACCTCACGGCACTTTATTTCACCGTCCTTGGCCGGTTCTGTATGTTCCAGTTTTTTATATCTGCTTTTCCATTTCTTTTTTTTTTCTCCTTAATGGAAGTCAATATTTTCTCTTCCACGGAAGAAATCTTATCGTCCATAGAAGAAATATCGTTTTTCGTAGAAGCCATATCAGAAGATATTTCAAAAGAAATATCGGTTTTTAAGAAAGAGATCTTACTTTTCATATCAACAGAAATTGAAGAAATTATAGCAGACGCATCATCCGAAAATAGAAACGTTTCCAGATCCAAACCTTCAATTTCTAGTGCTTTTTTAAGTCGTTCTGCCAGCTCTGATTTCTTCCCTGTCGTCTCCAGTTCACGTTTTTCTAACTCTCGACGTAACTTAGTCACTTTTAATCACACAGTTTTTTTGCCATTTTTGTCCACTATTTATTTACAGTTTCACTTCCAACACCAATGTAACATTTGTTTAATTTATTTATAGTTTATTTTTTAAAAACATTTTATTTATAATTTATTTATAACGTATTAATTAATTTATAAATTACTTAGACACTATTAAAAATCACAATTCTAATTTATTTATTACAATTTGTCTTTACTGTCCAACACTTCATTTGTATCTTCTGTTCCGTCGGAAAACTCCCGCTATTTATACAAAGCCAGCTGTGTACCAGTAGTTTCTAGACGATCTTAAATGTATTAGAATTCCATGTCTATGACTTTACGGCCACGTACCGTTTTTCTGGTAGCTTTGAAAAGCAGTACGTTTGTCTCGATATGGCCAGCGCTAGACTTCATGTAGCGTTACGATAATAAACAAAGCACAGGGTTGGCTTTGCAGTACAATAGTTTTAAACTACCACTATATGAAGTATAATTTTCGTTTATAGGGAATATTGCGTCTTAGATTTTTAAAAACATGAAATCCTCCAGTAGTGTAAATAAAAATTTCAACACGAGGCTAGTTGAACACTTACACAAAGTTTTAAGTTACATTGTACTATATTATCATTTTTAATTTATTTTTATGTTTCCACTAATTTAAAGTTTCCTAACTTTCTACAGCAAATGTTGTTCGTTTTTATTTAAATAGCCTTCCAAATTTTAACTACACTTACGGTCCTAGAACAAAAGAAGGTTCAGGATGTGGAATATACTCCAGATCTTTATATCTATACCTAAAATGGGCTGTGAGCAAAAGTGCCAGTGTAGTTCAAACCGAGCTCCCAAAGATTCTCATAGCAGCAAAAGAAATTACCAGAAATAATATCATTGGAAAGAACATGCTCATCTATACAGATAGCATAGACACGCACAACTCACCCAGCTCATACCACGAATCTACTAACGGTTAGTACTAGCATGTCATGAATTTTAACCGAAGTGTCCATCAACATTTTAACCAAATAATTTTTGGACCTGGCCCTTTCTTTTGACTGGTAACATCGGTAGTGACAAACCTAATTAAATAACATTGCTTTGATGAATTTCAAGGAAAGATATGATAAAACAAGAAGTTGCGGAGTTACCATGGAGCTTTTAAGTTATCCTGACAGCACTACAGCAAACAAAGACTATGAGTAGACAGAATCTGCTCTTGATCATAGCCTTACCTACTGGTCATTGCCAAGTACGAAAGCATCTTCATAACATGGGACTATCACAATTCGCACTCTCTAGTGAGTGCGAACAAGAAGATGAGACCATCATATATATTCTCTATGAGCTACCAGAAAGCTTTTAAGTTATCCTGACAATACAATAGCAAATAGAGACAATAAGTAGAGAGAATCAGCGTCTTATCACAGGCATTCGGACTGGTCATTGAAAAGTACGGAAGCATCTCCATAGCATCGGATTGTCTGCTACAGCCGGTTATTTTGATATGTAGGTAGCTGTGAGCATTAGACTATGCAATGGGTTCTTGAGTTCTCCTAACTTTAGTTGGTGTACTGAAGGTCGAGCCAGAATTTAAGATTTCCAATACCTAAATATAAATGAAACTATAATAACTGTGCAAATCAATCAAATTAATTTTTAAATTTTTTTAAAACTTCAGCAAAGGAACTTAATACATCAAAGTGACAAATATAGAATCGATTAGTTTTTGTTACAGAAAATAATTATAAATTATATACATTTATGCATTAGTCGAGTCGAATACAATAAGTCCTATACAAAGGATCATCCAGCAGCTTACAAATAAAATATTACAATAAATGCTGTAAACAGATAAGTTATTTAAAATGATGACAGTTAAATTTAACCAGGTTAAAGCCAAAAGAACAAAGTATAACTTACCTAAATAAATGCAAAGTTAAGAATCAGGTCAAGATTATATGTTATATAAGTTGCAACTTATTAAATTCCAAATCATAAAAAATTATCAAACCTATACATGAACATTGATAAAGTTCAAATGGTAACATTAAATTTAAATAGGATTTCAACTCACAAGAATCACTAAAAATTTGACAAAATAATTTAGAATTAACAATAACAAAATGTTATGCTCAAAACCACACTAAAATTATATAAATGATGTAAAGAAAAATTACTTAGCTTAACAGTAGGTAAACGATCCACGAAGCATTCGAAGATTCAAGACTCTGTTTTCATTAAGTATAGATACGTAGGTGGACATCAAAATGGTAATGTTGGTAGTTCAATGTTAAATATATAAACCGCAAACTACATGGACTCATTGTACACTTCTCGACACCCTCAACTTCAGTCAAAATCAAAGAAAATCACATTACAAGGACAACAAATGTGCATGGTACAACATCACATATATGGTCAAATTCCATAATATATTTTCCATTATCATTAACATGGTAAACATCATAGAACAAATCATGGCATAAATATTGGCACAAATCATGGCACAAATCGCTATACAAATCGTACAAATCTTGGTACAAATCGCTCCTTAAAACAAGTGTCCTATGAAGATACACAAAAAAAAGTGACCAATAAAAACTTACCGGCCAGCTTTCCCCAACTGCGGCATTAGCCAAATCCAGAATTCAACTGTATTTTAAAAAATATGTAAGGGGTTCAAGTCCCGCAATCCCAAGACTAAGGGCGGTTTTAATTATTATGCAGTACCAAAAATCTCCAAATGCATAAAATATAACTATGAACACCCACACAGGCTTAATGAACTTGCTACGTTGGCTTTTAAACTTAGAAAGGAAGAAAAATGCGTAATTTCTCTTAGCCAAAAATTTGATATCTACAAATCGAATAGTTTCGAATCTCACAACAGTACAAATCGATTTACATGCCGAGACGTCGATAAATAACCACAACGAGTTATTTATAACATTTAATATTGTTATCTGCTGGATCAACTGAATCCCAATACAGATGAAACAATTAATAACCTTGTATTAAAAATTATTAATTATAATACAAAATCTACACCCTTAAAATAACAATCATATCGAACGCTACCCTATAATCGAATAACAAATTACAGAGTTACTAATCATCAACAGAACGTATCCATCAAGTCACAGTCGTCGCCTGTCGAACAGCCGATGTGAATATATTTGAATTAAACAAGAAATTCCTTACATTACTCTACACTCAGAAAACAAAAGTAGTAAAGAGATGAAATATTAAAAATGTGTCAATTAAATATTATTTGTTATTTCAGAGAAACAAAAATAAACGAAAATTTTTAATAAAGTGACGTAATAAAAAAATTGCAAAATCTGATTGTAACATGTCTGTAGGGGATGCGAACAACAAGATGAGACCATAAAATATATTTATTAAAAGATTTTTTGTTCTGCGAGAATTGTCTAACACTGGCCAATATCAATATAAGAGGAGCACCTTTTACCGACGTTGTTAACTACATTTATTCTGGTGGCTGGCGCAGGAGCTAGAACGTGCTTATCAACTTAGGAGGATGCATATTGGGCTTAGTGAGGCCTAAGTTCTGTATGGTAGCTGACCCTCTACATATTATAGACACAGAGAGACTTACCTACACTACATACAACACAATTAAAAAATATATTAATTTTATTAAAAAAGTAATTTCTTCTTAATTTTCTATACTCCAGCTGCTCTCCTGCTACTACTTGTAGTTAAAACACACTACCTTCTCTTCTCTGCTTGGCACTCTCCCTAAGATTATCCGCCATTTCTTTCTCGGTCCCTCTCCGCTTTCCTTCCTGCTACTTGATTTACCCTTACCTTTTAATTAAAGTAAATTTCTACTTTATTAGTAATATATTTATTTTTCAGCGGTGAAAATGCCTCAAGGTCCTAAGCCAAGTCCCTTGATGAAGCCTTTTGTAGTTCTGGCACTTCCAGGAATGTACTTGTTTTACAAGTATAACCAGTACAAAAGAAAACGAAAGGAAAACGCAACCAGACGTTTAGCAGAAAGGGAGTTACTTCATCTGAACAATAAAATTGTAAGTTTTAAATATTATTCATATTATAATTTTAAGCTGGCCGACCGCAAGGTCAAGTCATCACACCTCATTCTTTATAAACTAGGAGAAGCGAAGTAAAAGTCGCATTTACAATAAAAATACCTAAATTATTTATTTTTTTTTATTAACAATAATGAAAATAAAAATAAGTGCATGAAAAACAATAAATACAATTACCTAGTTTGTTCTAATAAGCACTGATTTATTTGATCATGGAATAACAATGTGCAATTAGAAATAATAAAATGCTAATATCTAAAGTGTCACTATTAGACATGTTGGTCCAGTAAACTTGACTGTTTAATCATTTCTCCTAGTTGAAATATAAATTATGCCATATTATTTTTAATCAAAACACTATTATTATTTAAATTTCACCAGATCATTTATATAACTATCGCATCCAATCTTGTTTTATGGCCGTATGAACGTGATAAAGTGAAACACATTTATGTATTATTAACCAAACTCGTGCGGTTTTTTTACATGACTCGTCCATTTATTTTTGGCAAAAAAATCGATAATCTAAGGGTGGTTGATGATGTGAAGAAGTTTACGTGTTCCCCGTGACTTTATTTTTATCGTATTACCAGTTTTTTGAACAATGGTGGGTAGTGCCAATTATTTAAAAGGTTTTGCTCGTATTCGATGAAATAAAAATAAATATTACTTTATAATACATTTCTAGCATAATAATAAATATAACTCTAAATAAAATTAACAATTAAAACATAAGACAAATTGAATTACGCGCTCTTTCACCTTGACCGGAACATGGTTCAACGATCGAAGCGAATGTTTTTATTATGCTTTGTCTTTTTTCAACAGTAGAATTTAAAAAAGGACGTGTATCTGAATGTGAGTATTATTGGGGTTCCGTGGTTCGTGGCGATCTGAGTTGTCAGTTGTCCTTTCGTTGTCATTTGTCGTTGATGTTGAAAATGAACGCCGAGAGGTTAGTTTTTGTTGGTTATTCGTTGATTTTTTATTTGTGTCTTGTGCCGTGGATTACTGTGAATTTATAAGCATAAAAGTTTACTGCATATACTGAAAAACCAAATAGAAGAACCCTTATTAGTGTTTTAAGTACGTCTAGGCGTCTAGAGCTGACTTAGAAGCTTCATCGAATGTAAATATATCTGAATTAAGAGTTGAAAGTACAGGAAGATTGCCATTATTTGACCACCCTTAATATAATAATAATATATATAATAATAATATAATATAATAATAATATAATAATAATACTCTCCCTAATTCACCCCCTTACGAGTGAATTTTAACCCCAAAAGCTGAGCTTGTCCGGGGAAAGGGATGGCTATTATTATTATTTGCCGTGGCGCTCCGGGGCGACTTAAAGATGATTGATGGTGCCATTTGACTTACAGGTGAGGAAAACCCGGAAAACCTCACCCACCATCATCGAGACGGTAATGTATGGCGAATTTTTTTAATCTGCATGTCATATCAACAGAAATTGAATTTCTATTAATACGCCACACATCAAATCCTAAACCAAACCATGCAATTTAATTAAAAATCCACATGGTCTGGTCTGGGATTCGAAACCCAGCAGTCTCAGACTCATAAACTTGCCTATAAATGAATATAAGCGCGATAGACCGCTACACCACCGTGCCCACACTATCTACTGAAAATCCTATTAAAGCGAATTTGACAGAGTGAGCATAATATTTTACACAGCGCAGTTAAAATTATTGCAACCCAGACTGGCTCAGAAGAGCATCCGACAGAAGATTAACCACTAACGGAGGAAGAATCCAAAAAAAATTATTTGTAATATTACTTTTTTTAACGAAATGTTTCAGTGTTTTGTAAATAATAATGTTTATAGAAAATATGTGTTTTATTTTGTATAGAAGAAATTTACAGAAGCTTTTAAAACTAAATCCCAGAGTACGTCTTACCAATGTCAAAAACCAGACATATTCAAGATGTCTTAAGAACGTTACCTTTTGTAACATCAGACGTCTTAAAGATGTCTTTGTGCTGTCTGGGTAAAGGTAATGGTATCTCAAGTCGGAGCTTATTTCAAACTAGCAGCGAAGAGTAATGTATTTAGACATTTCATCTATGAATGAATACGTTTACTTAACCGTTGCTATTATTTTAAATATATTGTTATTTATATAATTTGTTTTGGAGTACTTGAAGTCTGTTCACCTTTTCATTATTATATAAAAGTAAAATCGACATACGAGTATTAAGTAGGGTTGCCGATCTTGAATCGATCTTATATTAGATCGATTCTTTAATGCTAGAAATCGATCCTAATAAATTCTGTGTGTGTCCATTTATTCGAAGATCGATCTTTCTTACAGACGATTTTTAGAATCAATCGCCTTTTAAAATTTGACGTCAAATTATGAATTTGGTAATATTATCAAATATAAATAATTAATAATTAGGCAATGTAGGACAGGCATAATGGAAAGTAGTAACCAAATCACAAACACGTGCGCGACACATATTGCACGTGAACAATGTGTTCATATTTATCAGGCAAGATGTCGAAACAAAAAACCTAACCTCATTGCAGCCTTACAATAATTAGCATTGCATTATTTATACTTGAGCAATTGATACTATTAGCGGATTCGACTGGCTGCATTAATGCGCATTTAGTTCGACTTTTTTAAGTGGTGTTTGTTCGACTGACAGAACCTAATTAATTAAAAGTCAATTATTACATTCGACTGAAATTACTCGGTACCAAGGCATAGTGAAATTTTTGTTCGACTGGCAGGCGCTTTTGCTCAAAGTTCGAATTTTTTGGAACTGTACTTTTTTTCAGTGCCAGTGTCATTTTGGAGGTTAGGAATTGTTTCATATTTATAAATATATTACCATCTTTGTCTTTATTATTAGTGATAATGGAAAATCTTTGAAATTAATAGAGATTTAATTTTTGGTTTGGCAACTATAAATAAATATCGTTAAAAATTTGTTAGAAATCTGAAATGTCAAGTGCTAACTGTGCCAGTCGAATAACGATAAATATGCGCTACACTAATGTCGAACTCTAGCTCGTGCTTGCTGTGTGCACTGCTAGATATAAATTTGAATTATAAAAATTCTGCCCAAAATCAATTCAGAACTAAAAGCGCTTTGTCATCGAGCAAGAGCATTTGAGTCGAATCCGCTATAGATAGTGCTTAGTGGGCTTATTTTGCTAAACAGAATACCTAAGTTGCTCATTAATAAGTCAAATTAAAATTAAAAATATTAAAGTAGTTTATTGATACGCAACTAGTCATATAGACTTAGTTCACTACAGGTTCTCCAAATTCAGATATGAGCGGGTCGTTCGCAAATAAATTTACAGATGTTATGTCTTTTTATATATAATGCCAATGACACTGCCTTGAGATACACCAAAATTACATTCCGTTATATTGGATATACTTTTGCCTACCTTAGTTTGGTAGAAGCAGTTTTAAAGGAAGCAGTGAAATAATGTTATGGCTTTTGATTTTATACTGATCGAGGTGGGAGCACTCCAACGGGGGATGATGACTGACACTGTCTTAGTGTCGCCGGGTCATTTCAGGACAGACTAGGCTCCTCTGACTTTAGCACATGCCGGATATTGGTAGGATTCTTCTTCTTCTTCTTCTTCTTGTACTCTTCAGATCCCCTTTTGCCTTGTTTTGTGCTCTTCAGGACTCATTTTAGCAGTTTTATGCTTCCTAGGCTCCTTTTTTTAGCATTGTGCCATGCTCTTCAGGTCTCCTTCTTATCTTTAAAAAAAAAAACACTTATTACAAAAAGTCTTTTCATCTTTTACCACGTGTTAAAGAAAAAATTACAAAAAATCCCAAATACTTAAGCACTATTAAAACAAATGAATTATGCATATTACAGCAATTAATTTAGACTCGCAATAGTATTATTTCGGTAACATTCTTAAAAGATGAAAAGATGAAATACATAAAAAAACTAATATGGTCGTCCATTTTGTAGCGTGGCCTTGTTGAAGACGGGAAAAAATTATTGAACCTACATAATAAATTACAAAGCGAGATATTAATCCTACAAAATCACTTATCAAGTAGTTTAGAATGTTTAACAGAAACACTGACCCTTGACATAGGAAGAAAACATACAAAATACTCCATTCACGATGTTATGAGAAATGAACTTGAACAGCAAGAGAGAAAATTTCTCTTAACCACTCGTCTCCATTCGATTTCCCTCGCACACAGCGCATGACGTTCTTTACATACTTCAATCTGATCATTGACTCCCTCTTAGCCACTCACTAGCGTACAAAAATTTCGCATGGCTCGCAAAACTGCGCATGCCCAAAAATATTAATTATTTAGTTACAAAGATGTATTATACAGGGTAGATACAGAAAATATTGTTGAATGTTTGCCAAATGTATACCATTTCTGAGTTATAAAAAAGAAACGTTTAACATACCGTTACAAACCAACTTGTTGGTTAATATGAAAGTAACCAATTGTATTTGGTTAATTTAGTTTAGGATAGTAAAATATTTTTTATCCAAAAATAAAGTTTATACTATCTTATTTATATATGGACGTTTTTAAAGTGTAGCCAGTTGTAGCCAACTGTGCCATTCAGAAGCAACAAATATAACAAAAACATTTACAATATTTCGCTATCTTTTATGTAGTCATCCAAAGTATCTGTTTTTAATTTTATATTGTTGGCAACATCGCACCTTTTGCTTTACCGGAGTGGGAAGTTCTCACAAACCATTCTCGTCAGTTTTAATTATATCGACAATGGAACGGGGGAATTATATCTATGGTCTATTAAAAATTTAATCGATACCCCATTTGTTAGCTCTTTGAAATTATTTTATTTATTTTTTTATTCTTTGCTCATCAAACGTACTATCCATTAAGGACACCTCACCACCCTAGTCTAAAAAACTTTTAAATTTATTTCAGCTTTGTTCAGCTACATTAAACGTTGTTGTTTATAAATTAGTGCGAATGAGCATACATTGATTTATAATTTTTCTTTTATGGTACCTATATTATGGAAAGTAAAACGGTACAAATTAATATTTCACGGTTTAAATTAAATATACTACTTAACATCTTGTGCATCTTGTACTCCACTTGGTACCAATGCAAACGATTTGCCGTGCCGTCTACTGATGGATTATTTTTTCTATTTTAGGGTTAATACCTATGACATATATGATTTAATCACTTGCTTTTTCTAGATATTTGGTTAATTTAATTATAAATTCATCTTAAGCTGTAGGATATTTTTTTTGGTAAAGTTTTTGAACAACAACTTTGTTATGTTAAGTGATAAATGTTTTTTTTTAATAAGTTATTTCTTGAACATTAATTTTGACTTTATTTAATGACGAACATATTTGGTATGTTTATAATTTGGTTTATTTAATAATAACTAAATACTGTTAAACATCGACTACGGTGGTGTAGGTGTCTACGGCGCGGCATTCATTTGTCAGCCAATTTTCTGGTAAACGAGACACGCTTTTAGATCCTACGGAAGACCATGTGAATTTATTTGCATGGTTTTCTATTTTCTGTTGATATAACATCCAGATTATTAAAATAAAAATCACCATGCATTACCGTTTTCGATGATGGTGGGCGGAGTTTTCCGGGTTTTCCTCACCTGTAAGTCAAAAGGCACCATCAATCATCTTTAAGTCGCCCCGGAGCGCCACGGCAAATAATAATAATAATTATAATAATAATAGAATAGCCGTCCATTTCCCCCCACAAGTTCAGCTTTTGGGGTTAAAATTCACTCGTAAGTGGGTGAATTAGGGAGAGTTTTATTATTATTGCATTTATTGGGTGAATTTGTTTTAAACAAACCAACTTTGATTTTCTTTTTCTTTACTGAGTGTGTGGGGTTCGCCATTACAGGAACTTAAATGGCGTTCCTTCAATTTATCTACTATTTTACGAATTTTAGTAAGTAACAGTGTGTAAGGTAAAATGGAAAAAGATAAAATCCAAGAAACTAGAAATATATTTACAAATTAAAGTTTTGTTTCAACCACCAACGAAACATTGCTCACTCTCCATTCAAATGAAAATAATGTATTTCCTATTTCCATTAAACATAACAACGAGAACCAAAATCGATTTAATGATTCCATTCGCGAATTTCCAAGCCATTTGTCACAAGATTGTATTGCAGATGTGATTGTTCCGTTTACCTTCAATTACGCAATACTGTGTTAAGTTAAAATACTTAAATAAAATAATGAAATCTATACCGTCGTTTAAAATAAAAAAATGGGAACATGTGCAGGAAGGCTAATAGAAACCAAGTGTTGGTGTAATATTGGAATAGGTTGAGTTTAAATGATACCCGTGGCCTTTGAAGTGGACCTTGCATCTGCTCCACCAGAAATAATATGTTTGTGTAATATATTTTAAATGCAAAGTAAGTGATACAAATTTTTGATTTATTCTAAAACGTTCTTTAATAAAAATAAGAAAAATTGACCAAAAACAAATAAACTAAGGTTCAAAAAACTAATAATAAATTGACTTTCCATAACATATCCATTACTGATTAGCTACAAGAATAAACATAAAAAGTAAGATGATCACTGTGTCTAAATCTATTAAAATTTGTTGATTAAAAAACATGGGAGAGCAAAGTTACCATTTAAAGTTAGATTAATACTTGTTTTAACAGTCAAGTTACTTTCAAATTAAAAAAAAATACATAAAACAAATAAGACAAACAACATTTAACCCAAAGGCATTAGCCTGTGAATAACGGACCTGGTTTCTCCTTGTATAAAGATGTGCAGTGGCGTGAGGTGTAATAGTACCTCCATTGCTACAGTTGGCGTAGTATGTATGGCCCCAGTGACATTTACCTGCGCAGTTTTAGTTACTCACGCCACGCTCCATAGGTTATCATGCGTGTTATTACCCTTGTGTATAAGCCATACGATCATTTTTTGGCTTGGCCTCCAGTTTTTCTCACATGCTCTTCTATGGCTTACGAGAGCTATTGTAGCTTTGTATTGTAACGTTTAAATTTGGCCTTATAGCGGTTTTTCATAAAAATAAGAATACACTAGTTTTTATCCGTGTTCAATAAATATTTATTTATACCCGCATTTTTAACCACTGTGCTTTTGGGTTCGATATTCGAACAGAGAGTCCCTTTGCTACAATCTGAGTGAGCATGTGGCTGCCCTGTATTTAGGATGTCGGTCTAGCGTTTCCGATCTGACGTTAACTGTGAGTATATGATCAGTTTGGGGTAGATAGGACCTCTATTTGAGATTAGTTATGCTATTTATTTCGTTTTAGAGGCTTTGTTTGCTTATTTTAGCCCTTTCTGTCAAGAATTTATTTCGTAATAGAGGGCGCTGATGGGACACCTATCTATCACTGAGGTATGTTGGTATTACTGTTTTTTTGAAGTGACATTGGTTTCCGCCTTCTGGAATATTTTTCGTGATTAATATTCAACACGAGGATAATGTGAAAGGACTGTTTTCGAAATTTATTGGAAGTCGTTTTAATCCATTTGGGATATTTCGAAGCAACCTTTTTGTGTTAAGTTACAACAGTGTGGATTTGGTAGTATTTTTTTGGTGATCACATATTGTAGGAGCTCTTAGCAGGATATATTTAGCCACGTGTTGAATCTCATTATTAAGTTTTTCTACATAGTATTTAAAGTTACGACGTAGTTATTCTTATTGTAAGACCTTCGTTCTTTTATTTTAGTGTCCACACATATATATGTAGTCTTTCTAAATAAGCCGTTCACGAATTTGTCGTTCAATTCATCTGGTGCATCGTGTTCTCCTTCTATATAGCTGTGAGAGGTAAATATGCTTTGATTTTAGTTAGAATGCTTACTTAGACCTAACCCTAGGTTATGTACTTTTCATTGTATATATTTTCAGTATATGGGATTGACTGCTAGGGGTAGTATCTTGAAATCTAAGGATGTAATGTACTTATTAAATGTAATTATTGGGTGTAAATGTTGGGTAGAACTTGCTTCACGAGCCGTCTATCTTTTTGCTTTGTAAATCTGAAGATTACCTACATAAATTGATAAGCCGAACTTTAATTAACTAGTAAACGTTGAGTAGTTTTACCTATTTCTAGATCTCGCTTCACGAGAAGGCTATGTAGGTACCTGGTTATTTAATTTTAACTTCTTATTAACCAGGGATAAATAGTTATTACTGTGTTTTATCTTATACGTTTTTTTTTTTAGGGTTCTTGTGACGGGCCAGTATTCTTGTGACGGGCCAGTATTCTTGTGACGGGCTGACTAGCACATCTTGTGACCAGCTGATTGATTCGTAGGCTGTTAACGAGGCAGAGACATCAACGTCTACTGGGAAGAAGTCACAGTGTACCGCAAGTTTTGCTATCATATTTTTTTATCACTTATTACTATTTAATCTATTTTATTGGGGGGTGTTATTAGTATATAATTTTATCTAAACCTAATGTAAACGAGGTTTAGGGGTGTGGTTCACAGTACATTTTTATTAAACCCGAAACACTTCACCAAGAGCTCTTCGTGGGTTATATATTATTTATGGGTAATTAATATTTTTAATAAGTAACAGTATTTTACTTGTTTTTTCCCCTAGCGTCCGTAAGTAGTACCCTATCAGTTGTTTATTGTTAAATACAGTACACACCTCATGTTTTATAGTTTTACGATTACCCCTAGTGCCATTTAATGATTTTTAAGCTTGATATAGTATTTTAGTTGTAAATAATACTCCCAGTGATACTGGATTACTGTTAATAGTTGGGGAATCTGTTAGTAAGGTACTAAGTGATTTAGTTATTTGTTTATTTGTTAAATATCAGTACATTTCATAGTGATAACGAAGTTGACCCCCCATGTCAACATGATTAACGATTTATATTATTAAACTTGGGTATATATTTAACTTAACTTATTATTTATCCCCACTTGCTAACTTTCAACATTCATTTTTATGGTAAAGTACACTTTTAATATATTTGCCGCCCCACGTTGGGCGCCAAAAATAAATGCTACCTACTTTCTGTGCCTAAGCACCGAGGTGGGATTTATGTCAATCCAAAGTTGGATGTCGACTAACTACAGTGAAGAAGGGGATGAGTCGTAGTAAAAGTTATGTTCTTCAGTGGGCGCCAGGAGTTTAACCTCACATCCAACAATCCATGTGACAGTTCACTACCAAACTCTAAATGGAAAAATATAGCATCTCCTCTACAAGGCCATCAAGCGGCTACAAATCGAGTATGCTCCAAATATATTAAAAGTGTACTTTACCATAAAAATAAATGTTGACAGTTAGCAAGTGGGGATAAATAATAAGTTAAGTTCAATATATACCCAAGTTTAATAATATAAATCGTTAATCATGTTGATATCTGGGTCAACTTCGTTACCACTATGAAATGTACTGATATTTAACAAATAAACAAATAATTAAATCACTTAGTACCTTACTAACAGATTCCCCAACTACTAACAGTAATCCAGTATCACTGGGAGTAATATTTACAACTAAAATACTATATCAAGCCTAAAAATCATTAAATGGGACTAGGGGTAATCGTAAAACTATAAAACATGAGGTGTGTACTGTATTTAACAATAAACAACTAATAGGGTACTACTAACGGACGCTAGGGGTAAAAACAAGTAAAATACTGTTACTTATTAAAAATATTAATTACCTTTAAATAATATATAACCCACGAAGAGCTCTTGGTGAAGTGTTTCGGGTTTAATAAAAATGTACTGTGAACCACACCCCTAAACCTCGTTTACATTAGGTATAGATAAAATTATATACTAATAACACCCCCCAATAAAATAGATTAAATAGTAATAAGTGATATAAAAAAATAAGATAGCAAAACTTGCGGTACACTGTGACTTCTTCCCAGTAGACGTTGATGTCTCTGCCTCGTTAGCAGCCTACGAATCAATCAGCTGGTCACAAGATGTGCTAGACAGCCCATCACAAGAAGTGTTGGCCCTTCACAAGGACTACTGGCCCGTAACAAGAAGTGTTGTCTTTCAAAAGTATTGATAGCCCGTCACAAGAATACTGACCCGTCACAAGAACCCTAAAGAAAACGTATAAGATAAAACACAGTAATAACTATTTATCCCTGGTTAATAAGAAGTTAAAATTAAATAACTAGGTACCTACATAGCCTTCTCGTAAAGCGAGATCTAGAAATAGGTAAAACTACTCAACGTCTACTAGTTAATTAAAGTTCGGCTTATCAATTTATGTAGGTAATCTTCAGATTTGCAAATCAAAAAGATAGACGGCTCGTGAAGCAAGTTCTACCCAACATTTACACTTAATAAGTAAATTACACCCTTAGATTTCAAGATACTACCCCTAATAGTCAATCCCATATACTGAAAATATATACAATAAAAAGTACATTAGCTAGGGTTAGGTTTAAGTAAGCATTCTAACTAAAATCAAAGCATATTTACATCTTACAGCTAAATAGAGGGAGAACACGATGCACCAGATCAATTGAACGACAAATTCGTGAACGGCTTATTCAGAAAGACTACATATATATGTGTGGACATAATGAGATTCAACACGTGGCTAAATATATCCTCCTAAGAGCTCCTACAATATGTGATCACCAAAAAAATACTACCAAATCCACACTGTTGTAACTTAACACAAAAATGTTGCTTCGTAATATCCCAAATGGATTAAAACGACTTCCAATAAATTTCGAAAACAGTCCTTCCACATTAACCTCGTGTTGAATATTAATCACGAAAAATATTCCAGAAGGCGGAAACCAATGTCACTTTAAAAAAACAGTAATACCAACATACCTCAGTGACAGATAGGTGCCCCATCAGCGCCCTCTATTACGAAATAAATTCTTGACAGAAAGGGCTAAAATAAGCAAACAAAGCCTCTAAAACGAAATAAATAGCCTAACTAAACTCAAATAGAGGTCCTATCTACCCCAAACTGATCATATACTCACAGTTTACGTCAGATCAGAAACGCTAGACTGACATCTTAAATACAGGGCAGCCACATGCTCACTCAGATTGTCGCAAAGGGACCCTCCGTTCGAATATCGAACCCAAAAGCACAGTGGTTAAAAATGCGGTCATAGAAGGACCCATTAAATAATTATTGAACACGGATAAAAACTAGTGTATTCTTATTTTTATGAAAAACCGCTATAAGGCCAAATTTACACGTTACAGTATGCGACTTTTTTGAGATGCTGATTCCACGTCAACCTTTAGTCGAATATTACTCCGAGGTATTTGGCTTCTGTGACAAATGGAATAACCTTGTTATTTAGTGCTACTGGTCTTAGTCCTATAAGTACCCGTTTATTTGTGAATGTTGTTTTTTACACAAATTGTTCACTATGTTTAGAGCTGTTTGAAATTGATCCGAGACTGTGCCTGCAAATCTTTCCTTAAAGATATTTGTTAGATCATCTGCTTATCTCAGGCACTGGTAGCCTTCTTTGAAAAATGTTTTGAGTAAGTCGTTCACTAAAACTGACCACAGCATGCGAGATAGTATTGTAACTTTTGCCTGTATGATTGTCTTTCCTATAATAATAATAATAATAATAATAATAATAATAATAATAATAATAATAATAATAATAATAATAATAATAATAATAATAATAATAATAATAATAATAATAATAATAATAATAATAATAATAATAATAATAATAATAATAATAATAATAATAATAATAATAATAATAATAATAATAATAATAATAATAATAATAATAATAATAATAATAATATTATTTATTTATTTATTTATTTATTCAGGAAGCAGAATCCATATACATAAAATAGTGAAACACAAGAAGTTTTAACAAAAATACAAGGATTATCTACTATGCCGAAAAGGAATCGTATTCATCGTAGCCTATCAGAAGACAGACTAAAATGGTTTTCAATACGCCTGGTCAAAATTAATAGTTTAAATATAAACACCCCTTAAATGTAGTACATATATAAATACATAATGGATACACATAAAAAAATGAAAATTGTAATTAATAACAAAGACATCATAAATACCTACCTAGTCTAGTAGACGAAGCTCAATGAAAATTAGTGAACGTTGCTTCAAGCAATAAATATAAAAATATACAAAGATCAATCAAATAATCACAAATTAATATTTATATTTTAAAATCGATCAAAAGCTGTCCCCGAAGTAACAAAAATTTCAACTTATTTTTAAAAGTAACATGACTTAATTTTTTTAAACTCTATTGGTATAAGATTCAAGATACGGCCTATTAAATATGAAAATAAACTTTTGAACATAGCAGTGGAATGTCGAGGAATGGAGATATCATCCTTTCTGCGAATATTAATATTGTGTACATCGCTCCTGAATCTTATTTTGTCATACAAGTAGGGGGGAGTTTTAAGATTGACAATTTTTCGATAGAGACAACAGGTGTGTAAAAAACGCGCTTCCTGAACAGATAGCCAAGACAATTCAAATCGCTTAGCTGACACTCTTTGCCTTTTTTTTAAATTATACACTAATCTAATACAAATATTTTGCATTCGTTGAAGACGTTGACTATCATATCGTGTTACACAAGGGCCATATACCGAATCGCAATAATTCATATGTGAAAATACTAGTGATTCGCACAACGTACGTTTAGCTTGATGAGTTAAGATGTATTTATTTGCATATATCATTTTTATGTTAGTCATACATTTTTTTATAATCTGATTTACGTGTTTTACAAACCGTAGATCCGTATCTAAAAATAAGCCCAAGTTTTTTGATATTTCCGAAGTAGGTAAAGTTTCATTATTTACTATAATCTTAAATTGATCCTTATATTGAAGTCGACAGTGCTTTCGACCAAACAGCAGGGTTTTTGATTTAGAAGAATTTATATCAAGGCAGTAGTCATTAGATAATTGAAAAAGTGCCGTTAAATCCCTAGTTATATTTTTAATGTTATTATGAAAGTCTTTAGGGGGAAAGGATATATATAACTGTGTATCGTCGGCATAAAAATGTGAGCGGTAATGCTGAAGGCAATCTTGAAATAAACAAGTATAAATACAGAAGAATAGAGGCCCTAGAATAGAACCCTGTGGAACACCGTTTTTTATATTTTTTGGAGAAGATAAACGATTATGTAATTTAACTCTTTGAAACCTATCACTTTGGTAGTTACGTACTAAATTCAAAGCTGTATCGCTAAAACCAATGAAATGCAAGACTCCTAGCAACAGCTGATGATTAATTCCATCAAAGGCTTTACTGTAATCAAGAAGTACTAGAATAGTAAGTAGGTTATTATCACTTGCCGCAATGATATCATCAGTTATTGACAGTAGTGTCGTATTGCAACTATAGTTGCGTCTAAAGCCGGACTGATTTGATGGTATTATTTGATTATCATCTAAATGACTTTGTATTTGTTCATATAAGATTTTTTCATATATTTTAGCTGCGGTGCACAGGATACTAATTGGGCGTATATCTTTATATTGAGTAGGGTTTTTAACTTTACTCAAAGGTAGTACGTGGACAGCTTTCCATTGAGATGGAAAAGTGGTACTATTGATTGACGTATTGATAATGTGAGTAAGATATTTTATGATATAGGGACAACAATACAGGAGCATATCTAGACCAACTTCATCAGCTCCAATTGCATTGGACTTTATACTTAACAATCTACTGTATACAACATTATCATTTACTTCCTTGAAAGAAAAAAGGCTAACTTCTTTTTTAGAGTTAATAAGTTTGTTTGAAATATTTAAATTCGGAGAATGTTGAGATTTAGCCGATTTAATGAAAAAATCATTCAACATTTCTACATCGCTTAACTCATCAGGAATATTACTGTTACTTTTTCGACAATAAACATTTAATTTTTTTAATTCTTTATATAACAATTTAGGTGAAGTTTTATTAGAGAGTTTGTATCGCAGATACGCATTTTTTTTTTCATTGTTAACAGCTCTATTTGTAAAGTTTCGTAAAAGTTTGTAACAGTCCCAATGTGCTTCTCTCTTAGTCCGCTTAAAACGTCTCAGAGCATTATCGCGCAACTTGAAGAGTAATTTTATATTATCCGTTATCCACGGCTTGGACTGCTTATTCAGAACCACCGAGTGAATTGGGGCGAAAGTGTCAAATATTTGCAAAATAAGTGTTGTGAGTATACTTACTTTAGAGTCAATATTATTAGTGAGCAGGATATTTTCAAACGGAAGCCTGCGTAGCTCAGTCTCGAATAACATTTTATCAATTTTTTTAAAGTTACGGTACCTAATCTTGTTAACTATTTCGGTTTTAGAATCAATAAGAATTCCTAGGGTGAATAAAATGACCCTGTTCTCTAGACTGGCAGTGATCCATTGGAATATTGTCACTGGGACATTTCTCTCTTCTAAAACCTTTTTTAATGACTTGGTTGAGGTATTATTTAAAGTGGCTATTGCGATTTCTGTGTCATCTATTGACTTTAAAAGTAGCCTGTCTAGATCGTCCAGCGCTAGGTCTGTAGAATTTCATGGCTGGTGTGCACATTGGTTGGAATAAAGCGGATTTATTTTGATATACCTGTCTATACATTTTTCTAGAGTTTTTAGTAAGAAGGGAGACAGGCCTATGGGACGATATCACTTTGGCGTTTGGGCTGTGACCATACCTATTTTGGCAAGGTAGACTGCTTTTTCCGTTTCCAATATTGCTGGGATATATCTCTTCAGGAAATGCATACTTTAAAGATTTTGCATAAATGTGGCATTAACATATCCTTACCCTTCTGAAGTAGAATTGGATATATTTCATCTGGCTCTGGAGATTTGTAAAACTTAAATTTGTTGATAGCCCAACTAATCTTGTTCGGTCTTTTGATTTAGGAGACCAGCTTCGAGTATATTGGAGCTGATCTAATCTCCTTTTGACTATGGTGCTTTAGTCTCCTGAATCTAGACCGGTTGGGATAGTTGATGCCGAAAAGTGTACCTGAGTAAGTATCCTTAGACTTTCCTTTAGTGTCGTAGTGTAGGTATCATCCTCTTTTTGCCCTGGTCTGTATGTGCATTTGGTAAAACGCATCTGTGCCCTCCTATTGAGCTATCTTGATCGGCACTTATGATGGATTCCTCGACAGTTTTCTTACCACTCCAATCTTCGTAGTCATAAGAACCTTCTTGAAGATGAACCCTTTAGTGTTGGCCTTCTTTCCTACTATTCGATCTGCAGAGGGAGTTTTACCTTTTTGTTCTTATCGACCTGTTTGTCCTCGGTAGCCAAAGTTGTCGGTGGCTTTGCTAGGGATCTGACGATTTTTTTAATTATGCTACTTTTGGCCAGATTTTACCAAGTTGTCTAGCCTTGAACTTTGTTGGCTGGAGATGACATAGAATCTGACATTTTTTGTCTGTCATTAGGTTAATGTTCTCTTCGCAGGTGATATTTCTGAATTTGTTGGGCCTTGTATATGTTACTGGAACTTCTACCTGAAAACTTTCCGTTTCATGTTTCGCTATATTTGGTACTTTTGCATGAGATTTTCTTGTTTCGACTACTGCTGGTAGCACATTGCCTATTTAGCAGTATAAGTTTGTAAAAGAGTTTCTTCTTCTATAATATTAGTTTCACACTTGTTTTCCACAAGTAGCTGGGGAAAGGTACGTCAACCTGTCCAGAACCCCACTTTAAACAGGTAAGCCTACTTACTCGAAAGAGTATCCGGTATTCCGAGGTACCGATTGAAACAGTTGTTTCGAGACAGGCACAGTTGCTACGCATCAATCGGTACGGTTTACTGATACCTTAGATTAGGCGTGGTGTTCGTTTTTCTTGGTTAGTTTTCAATGGCTCCTACTTCCAAAGGCATGTCATATAAATGCCTGTGACCCATGAAGTTAAGATATGCTAGATTATCACGCTTCAACCTCCAGCTAAAGTGATTTGGTTTGCGGCGACACGTTTTGCAAAGAATTTTGGGGGTTTTCACATCCCCTCACTCTACTTATATCTGTCACAAGCCTAAGATGCTGGCCTCCCTCCTATCCACCACCTAGAGATGCGCCTGGTAGGCGCTTAACTCTTGGGTAAAATTGTAAAAGAAAAGCAAAACGATTTTATAGTACTAATTTGGATTTTCTCTAGTAACACCTCGGTATCGGTAACAATATTCGAATAACTAGGAAGTATATTAACAGACAAAGGAATATATGCTAAACTTGCAAACAGATGAAACAAATCAACCAGAATAAACTACTTTTTGAATAAACAATACTAGGACATAAAACTATTGATACAGACAAAAATGAAAATTCATAATTTAATAATTTCAGTACCAGAAATGACTTATGCTAGCAAAAACAGGGTATTATAAAAAAATAGGCTCTCAGGCAAAAATAAATGCAATGAAAAGTGCAAAATTTAAAAAAATTATCGGCTAAATGGAACAACAGTAACGGAAAATAAACAATTACACTGTACGATCACCTAGAAAGAATCAAAGTAGACAGAATAGTAAAACAGTAATGGAATCAAGAAAAAGGTAACGAAGAAGGTAAATGAGGAAATTTATTGACCAGAGGTAGATTACACTAGTAAAGAATAGAAAAGAATGCAATAGGTGAGTCAAGGAAGAAAAGCAATTTTTATCCAAAAAAGCATTAAAACAATCACCCTAATAATCGGATTGCCTAATGATTTTTTTACTCAAGGTCAAATTAGAACTAAAAAAGTCGTATTTGAAAAATTGAATAATAGCCTGCTATGATGATTCAACTGTGACCTATCGGTATTCCGGCTCATAATTAAAATTTTATTTTATATTGGAATCCACTTCCTGATATGGTCGGGCTTATTCAAGTAGACGTTAAAATTACAGTTTCATTACAAACACTGTAGAACGCTCTCGAACACCCACTGGTTCTTTTCTTACAAATGTGCTTTGAAGTAAGCAATGTAGAATTTCAAAAGAAAATCGTGAGTAAAAGTAAATAAAGCCACTTTAAATTCATACAACTCTGGAGAACACCATTGTTCCTCTATTTCTTACTATTCCCACAAAAGTTTGAATGTATAACAAGTAAAGTCGGATCGCAGAGATTGAACAATATGAAAAAGTAAAGAAATTGTTTGCTTTGATGTTAGAGACGACACATACTTTTCAGATAAGTGCGGTGATGGATTTAACGATTGTGATTTATAAAAACAAAAAATAAACGTTACCTTATTCTTTCGTTTAAAATTTAGGATTTTTTATTAGAATTACAAAATTGTACTGAGTGTTTGATTAAAGACAGACACCGGCTGTCGCTGGAAATTATTTTAAACCTTTTCATTAGATGGCCAGTGACAAATAGGTAAAAGATTGGATATACAAAATTTAGTCAAATTTCGGATATATGATTTTCATATTTTCAATATAACTAAATTTTACATTTTTGAAAGTTCAAAAAATGAAACAATTTAAAAAAATTTAATTATCCTAATACAACGAGTGGAATCCTGTATATTTTTTTAAATTAAGGGCCAGTCTTTTTACCTCTGAGTAAAGTTGAAAATAACTACTTGCTGATTAAATATAGGGCTATTGTGTGTTAATCTGTCAACTAAACCTACACGTAACTTTACTCAGAGGTGAAAAAAACGGCCCTTATTTTAATATTTTTTTTATTTTACGTTTTAAAAAGTTTTACCTATCTTTTATTCTTCCTAGTTTTTAGAACTGGACTAGATATTGCCTATTTCTTACTAGTTAGACAGATAGATATTTATTATTGACTACGTTACATTTATACAGTGTAACGTGAATAGGTGTTTATTTTATTTACTTTGATGTATGTGTTTGAGCTCAATTTATAGAGCGTGGGTTAGGTTTTATAAATAACTCTAATAACTTTGAAAAATAAGTTGGGCACCACTATATTTAAAGCTTATACACTTGACTCTAGATGAGTGATAAAAATATAGAAAATCACTAACCACTAACAAATTATACTTAAAACATGCTTTAGATAAGGTAGATATCAAATTCTAATTCACATAAGTTGGCACATAATTCAAATTTAAAACAATTTATTGAATAATTTCACTTATCTTTTTGGCAAGTAAGGAAATATACGGAACTGGTAAATCGAAGGTTAAATGAGGTATTTCATCCTTTACTCCAAACTGTAGAGGTACATAACATTATACCCCGGTCAGGCAACTTCCACCAAGTGAATCGGGATCCTTATTCATAATTCTCATTTGTGACTGCACCGTGAATGATCTTCAAGATATATGATTTCTATATGTATTCGAAAACGTCTAGTGATTGAATCGTGACTAATCTTCAAGATAAATGGTATTCGAACTCAAAACGTCTAGAGATGAAACGTGAATGATCTTTGATCTTCAAGATAAATGGTTCTTATTGTATTTAAACCCAAAACTGTCAAGAGATGAAAGAACCAAAAACCGTCTAGAGATGAAACCGTCTATAGATAGCCATCAGCTAAAAAAGGGTTAAAATGTTATGATAGGAGAAAGGAAATTTGATAAGAATTAAATAAAATGCTTTAACTATTAAATAAATAATTTCACAGAGACTAAAGTTAATATGAAAAGGAAAAATCTTATTTATTATATTTAAATATAGTAAAGCATAATATCTTATTCTAAAAAAATAATATATAATTATATGTAAAACTAACACATGTGTCATTCATTGTTGATATAGAGGTTATGTTTAAAATTTGACAATATGTTCAAGAGATCCTTGCACAAAATATATATATTTAATAACATATTATTAAAAAAACATACCTTATAAAATCAGCTGGTCAATAACATAAATAAATATCATTTAATACATCGGATGACCTAGATTAAAATAAAATCAAAGTGATCGTCGCTGTCAGCCAAATCAAATAAAAACCTCACAAGGCATAGACGACAAATGACATTTGAGTAAGAGGTGATTGTGTCGAAATAACGAAATAACGGTTCCAACCGTTACAACAGTGTGAAACAGCCAAATGCAATAAATTCGGTAATAAATAAATGGAGGCGTGTTCGGAAAACTGCTCGGACAAGTCGATTGGTATTTTTAGTTATGCATTCTTTTTAAAAAAAACTTTTTATACAGAGTGGGTCATGTAACAGTGGCTAATACTAACTTTCTTTCAGGCGTGACCGATCTAATCGCAAGCGTTATTCGTCTTCTTAAGTCAGCTAGGTCGAGAGGTTTAGTTTCGTAAACAAAACTTTTGACATAATTCCATAAGAAAAAGTCCAATGATGTCAGATCAGGAGATCGTGCTGGCCATTCAATCGATCCTCGCCTCCCTATCCACTAATTTGAAAATACTTGATTGAGGTACTGCCGGATATTGATTTGGTAATGGGGCAGTGCTCCATCTTGAAGCATATCTTGAATCATATTATATTCGCTGGAACTTGTGGGTTTGCTGGATTGGGATATAAGTTCGTTAAAGTTGGTACGACATTGTTTTGGAGTAGTGCTAAATAATTATCGCCATTCAAATTGCCATCAATAAAAAAAAGGAACAATGATATAATCACCAACAAATCCTGCCAAAACATTAACCTTTTCAGGGTATTGCGTATGTTCTCTCATCCATTGAATATTTTCCCAGACCAATAGCTGCAATTTTGACGATTAGCATGATACCAAAACATGTTCTAATTGGATCACCATATTATCTAACATTGCCATCATTTGTTCACAAAATTGCGTTCTCCTATCAAAATCGTTTTCCTGACTTTCAATTATTTTATAGGGACGCATTTTATTTTTTTATTGTACCAATCATCGATGAATGGCTAATATCGAATATTGGGTCTAGAAACTCAAACATAATATCCAATTTGGTATCATTAGTTATTGCATTGGCAGCTGTTTTTTTATTTGCCTTACATGTCCAAGCTCGCGAAACTGCTTTAATATTTTACTAATTGTCCCTTGGGATATACGCAGCAAATTTGGAAATTTTTCATGAAATTATTGTATCAACTATTTACATGTCATTAAGTTAGTTGTTATAGTATATACTTACTTTGAAAAATCTTGTCAAAAATAATTTTTTGGGTGCGTCCACGGTGTATCGTGGGTGCGTCAGTCACAATAGTTATTTTATATTTTATACAGAATAAAACGTCTTCTAACTAGAATAGAGTATTGTACCCTTGTGGTTATGGGCACAACTGCATAAAGGAGACGTTTGTATCCAGCGAATGTGTTTTGATTTTTTTTTATGTGTTGAGTTAAAGAAAAATGGCCGACAAAAATGATATTGAGTCAAAAAATAAAATTATTGGCAAAAACTATCTTCAGTCGAAGTTTCAGATAAAGTGCATTATCAAAGTTAAAGGCATGTATGAAACAATTTAGCCGGCAAGTTAAAATTGTACTTGTACTATTATAAAGAGATTATTGATAAGTAAGATTCAGTTTACCTCCAAAAGACTGAAACCAATGAAATGCTGCTGCATGAAAAATTCCAATATTTTAAAACGCATCCGAATAATACTACAGCACAGCATGTCTCTAAAGTTGAAAGCCTTGCAAGACATATTAAAGAGTCCGGAGAAGCAATTAGTAATAACGCTATAATAATGAAACTTTCAAGTACATTATCATCCATATTCAGAAACATCTGACAAGCTTGGCTGTCGATGGAATAAAGAAAACATACTATACAAAATATAACAGCTCGTGTCTTAGGTGAAGAAGCACATTTAACAACCGTAAAATATACTAATGCAGCATTAGCCGCATTATCATTACAGAGTAACAGAAGGTCATTAGATTTCAGCTGCTACAACTGTAAAAAGAAGGTCACTTTGCTCGTGATTGTAGAGCAACTAAAATTAGCAATAATAGTTATTACGAGGGAAATAGAAGAGGCACAGGACATCCAAGTGACTCACGTAATGGTAATAGTAGTTATAATAGTCGTGGCAATAATGAAAATAGTAAAAAAAATAAAAATAATAGCAGAGGGGCAAATACACGTTTAACAGCATTTAATGTAACTAAAGCTAATAATATTTCTTTTAATAAACATGTTCGGATCATGAACGGTGGCGCTTCAGGCCATATGACACATCGAGGGAATATTTCAGTAATTTCATTGATATTGAAGAAACTCGAGGAGTATTTCTAGGCAACAACATGAACGTGAAGGTAAAAGGAAAAGGTACAATCAAAATCAAAAAGCTAATCTATGGAGACTGGTATGATACAACAATTAATGACGTATTATAGATACGTGATTTAAGAAAAAACATGTGCAGTAAAAGAATTTAACAATATATACAGAATGTTGTTCACCATCTGTTAAAGGAGCCATATACTGTTCTGTATTTAAAGATACATACTCCGGTTATAGGGTTGTGTTTTTTATAAAACATATGACACACTGAACTATTTCAAAGAATTTTATTTGAGCATAATATAACAATTTTATATATACATAACGGAACCGAGTATTGCAATGATGAAATAAAAGAGTTTTTACAGAAACAGGGTATAGAAATAGAAAATACTGCTTCGTATACTCCAGAACAGAATGCGAGAGCTGAAAGAGACAATAAAACCAATGTGGAAAAGCGCTAGAACCAAGTGTACCATTCAAAACTTCTAAAATTAGTTACTATATTTTAATAAATTTGTTAGTGGGTCGTGGAAAAAATATACGTTACAACTCAAGTGGATTTTTCATATCACACTAAAAGAATTGAGCACTCTGCTTGTTGTACAAATTACTAATTCGTTGCGTCTCTTTTAAATTACGATGTAAAAAATTATAAAAATTAATAACTTTCTAATTTTATAAATTATACGAACCGACCAAATTGAGACGAGCATTCTACTTACCTATAAAGGCCATTTTGAACATAAACTAAGCATGTTTCTTGGTCGGAATAAATAAATCACACAGTATAAAACAAGTTTAGCTTAATTCTCCGCTACTCCCATCACGTAATAGCTATTTTCTCTATATCCTGAAACAAAACACGCATGTTCGCTGTTTTTCCTCTTACGTCGGGCTTTCAGCTTGAATTGGCATATCCTTTACGCCTCCTATGAAACATCTGCTTGTGAGTTTTCATTTCCGTTGTAAGCATCTGATGACAACACTCCAATTTAATAAAAAAACACGTTTCATAGAAATGTAGACTATTCTATTTATTGGATTTTGAGATAGGTATGCTAATCAGGCTTCATGGAAAGAAATTTGTAAAAGATAAAGAATTTTAACTGGCGAAGAATTATTACTCAAAAAAAAAGAAAAATTAAACCGGGCTACAGACGTTCACTTAAAACGGAGCAATTTTATTGTACACTCGAAATAATGTTGATAATAATACAGATAATATTGCAGATAATGTACAGGTAGTGATAGAGGTAATGGTATTGATAATGATACAGCTAATGATACATACAATTATATAACTATTGATACAGATAATGATACAAATAATCATACAAATAATGATACAAATAATGATACAAATAATGATACAAATAATGATACAAATAATGATATGATGACACTAATGATAATGATTCATTAAAACAAACATGATTGGTCCGTTATTCGAATATTTTTGAATGTTTGGTAAATATAAATATACCAACTGGAGGCATTGGTGAATATGAACCTAATAGTAAAAGTGCTTTTTATATGGAGAAAATTTTAAATTTTTTCACCACCGTCGTTGTCTCGTAGTTAGAGCATTTGTGCGTTTAACCTATTTAAATATTACAAAAACTGAAGGAATTAGTAATATTTATAATGAAGTCATTTTTCATTACTATATTCCTTGTCGGCAATGGTCAAATTTGTAAGTCAATGTAAAATGAAGTGATTTCTTAAAAAAATGGAGAAAAGAATCCAAATAATAAGAAAAAAAGAACCTAAGTACAAGTAACTTGATTTACAAAAAAAATCAACGCAAGATTTACTTCCTTTCAGATTGTAAACCAGGATACAAATCAGATGTAAAACTAAAGAAAACACAAGGAAAAATCAATTCAATGTCTTTTTAAAGCTTCCAATGTAAGTAAAATAATGTATTTATGTCTAAATACATTATTTGTTGCAAACTAGTCACAATATGTATCTTACGGAATGTAGTTTATTTTACTACAAGTTTCTACAGGGTGTCCGAAAATTCCATGAACATAGATCTACTGTATGTTGGTGAGATCAAAATAAGTCGATTCAGCCAAAATTACCTATATTATAAAGTTCATCGTTTGCCTGTGAGGAAGCTTCAAAGTTGAAAGAAAATTTTAATTTTTTTTAATAACACAAAAACGCTTCGTTCTATTTTTATAAAATTTGGTGTGTAGTTATTCTAATTGAAGAGCCATTGTTCAAAGCAAAAATAACACCAACTGAAATTATAGAAGGGTAAAAACCTACCAATCTTTTTACTGATGGTATTGTTAGCAAAATAAAAAGATGAAAGCAAAAATTTAAGGATGAGGCAATATCATGTACATTCCCCAAGCTCCCTTTATGCTTGCATTATAACAATAAAAAATCTGTTCTATGTTTTATTTTGCTCTTAAAACTATATTTAGGGATAATTCAAAAAAATGTAGACCCAAATTTTTACTTACCAAATTTCACCATTTAACAAACCTTCTCGAATTTGGTTATACCTACCTAACTTGTATTTTATATAGATAAAATTAAATAATTAATTAATTAAAACATGTAAGACTTATTAAGAAATAAATACAACAGTATATTCTGTGCTTTATTTGGCAATAAATAAGTTTATTTTTATTATTTTGACAAAATGATGTAAAATTCCCATAAGAAGCCAATTATTTTGAACAGCGCTAGCAACACCAGTGCCCTTGCGGTGAATAAAAAAAGCTCAAGTAGCGTTTGTTTTCTGGGATCGTATCTCGAGTATGCCAAATCGCCTCTTTATCTCTAGTCTTCATAGTCCAGACACATGTGAACGCTGTATATGCTTCGCATAGATCTTGATGTACCAGACGCCGTATATCCGGCTCCGGATGAAGGTCGAGAAGTTGTCCGATGTCTATTCGGTGTCTATGCCCCAGACAACACAGGACTTCCATTGGATGTCCATATTTTGTCCAAGTAAAGTCCTGGATATTCATGAACTTCATATAGATGTCCATTGGACACTATAAAAATTACAAGCTTATACTAAATTATTATAATTCCTCTAGTATAATTTAATTATTTATAACTAGGTTTTAATTAAAATATTATTTCTTCTCCTTTTCGCTACTAAGCTGACAACATACAAAAGTAAAAGGCCATTTAGGCCAGATTCGAAGAAGAAAAGAAAAAAGAAGAAGTGACTATGTAAGAAAATTACTTTATTAAAGCAAATTGATGTGCTGCCACATACTTTGATTTTCTTTTACTATACGAAGAATGGTCGCACTGCGCAGCTTTCTGAGTGCCTTTTAAAAGAAGATAGAAAACTCCGCCATTTTGAACCCTTATTACGTGTTGCCTACATCTTGGCGCAATATTTTTAATAGGTGCGTTTTAATCATCCGCTTCTGCTTCGGAATTGTCAGTTTTCTTGTTTTAATCTGACAGGTTAAAACGACTAAACCGATAATTCCGGAAGCAGAAGCGGATGATTAAAACGCACCTGATATTTTGCTTGCTGCTGTCAGTGTCAGTGAATATTATTTTTGAAGTCACAATTTATTGCTAAAGAATCAGTTAGCTCACTCGGACCAGTTGAAAGTTCCAAAATAACATCCACTCCAGGGATACAAATTCAGGATACGCAGAAGACTGCTGTTTTATTATAGGCGGTTGTCATATATTGTATTATCCGAGTTGCACAGTGTATAAACTAAAACATTGAGATCAAAAGTGCCGACGCAGAGTGATTCTTTAGCTGTAAACTGTGTCACAGGGTTCAAAATGGCCGCGCCTTATGTTGGGCGTGTCGGACCTCTCTCTTGCCTCGTATAGTAATCAAAGTATGTGTGTGCTGCAAATTCGAGATGATGTCAACGCAATTATTGTTGTAACTAATAGAGGTGAGAAATCCTCTAAATCAGAAGGAAAAATATAAGTTTCTATTTGTAATGCATGAGACGTTAGCAGAAGTAAAAGCTATTAGAAGATAAAAATATTTTTAAAGAAGCTGTAAATTTTACTTGTTTTAAATAAAATCATATCTTTTTTAACGTTTAAGAAATAATGCATTGAAAGTGGTTTCATAAGTTATTTCAATTTAATGTTCACAAATACATATTTTTATTGCAATTTTAGATTCAGCACTTACTAAAACCACAGGGCAAGGTCACGTACGAACCTATAACAAGATGTGTTGTTGCCATAATTAAAGAATTAACATAGTACGAAAGTAAAATGGCCATTTAAAGAAAAAATTAGCAGTTTTTTGTTCATATTTTTATATTAATTAGTAAAATTGTATTTTAAACTTTTCATTTTTAAGTATCAGTTTTGTCAGATCAGTGATGCGTTAACGCAATACCTTAAATTATATTTTTTTAAAGTATCAATATTATATATTTATGACAGGATCTATTTTTTTTTTCAATACAGTAACAATACCAGCGAACTAAAAAAAGTTAAAATTTTGAAAATAAAGACTCATACAAATTTTCAATTTATATGATCCATTATATATAGCTAATCAAGTTCAAAGTTAAGTGTTGCGTAAACGCATCACCGGTCAAATAGAAGTTCAGACCAGAAATACATTTTCTAGTGCCTACATTTGCATACATTTTATTCAGCTATCCTTATTTATCATTGAAAATAAAGTATTTCATGCACTTTAATGATTGGTATGCCAACGGAAAGAGTAAGATGCTGAAAGGTATACGCATTTCTTAAAAGAAAACAACTAACAGATATAATAGGCAAAAAAGAAGATTGTTCAAGTACCGCAACCAAATGTTGTGGCTAATTATAATACATACATGGGCGACGTTGATCTTTACGACAATGAAGTAGCCAATTATAAAATAAATATAAAAGGAAAAAATGGTGACGCTTATTCAGAAACACAATCGACAACATTATAGAAAATTCATGGAAAAATTATAACATTACACAAGTTAAAAAATGTAGCAGTTAGAATTTAGATCATACATTGTTTTGTGCTTATTGAAAGTAGAAATAACGCAAAAAAAATTAGCAAATCCGTTGGACAAACTACCAAGTGAAATACCACGAGATAAACACCGTAGACATACTCCGCAGAAGACGGAATTACGAAGAATATGGCAATGTCATAGCCAGAAAATTTTTACATGCGGAAAAAATAACGTTTACATTCGGGTTGGCTGCTTTCAAATGTATCATAAGTAGTTCATAGCATTGACTGGTGATGCGTTTACGTAACACCCTGTTTACTGTAAAGTATGTGTTTTTTTTGTTAGTTTTTTATTCAAATGAAGGTATTTTAATATTAGGTTTCATAAACATTTAATTATTTTTTCATTTCTTTTATGGGTTGATTATTAATGAGTTAAGACTCAATGTTTGTATAAAATGTAGTGTCTTTTTAGCTGCAGCTAAGAGCGACAATGGTGCTGCTTAAAAAGTAAGATAAATAGCTACAAGAAAATGGCTGAAAAGGTCGAGAGAAAGGAGTGCGTATAAAACCAGACATAATTGATTTATTTATGACAATAAAAATATGTCCATAATTGAATATATTTTATTTCTTATTATTATAGGTGATGATGTCCACTAGATGTCCATAAATTGTCTAAACGCAATACAAAAAAAGAGTCCATATATGGACGAAACATGGAGTCCAAATGGACGTCCAGAGATAGAACATTTGTATAGTCCAATGGATGTCCTTCGGTAAAATGCTGAACTATATGTCGATATGTCCATCAATAGACTTTCGACGGTCATCCAATGGGTTGCGTGTGGTGACTGGACCGGCACAGACAAAAAAAAATGTGTATGTATGAAAGCGTCAAGGTTCTGTATCCACTTTGATGTCAGATATCAGGCATTGTATATACGGTTTCCATCACGTATGAAAGGAGTGTTTGGCTTATAAGACGAGTCGTATGCAAGCTGCTTAAGTCGTTCGAGTTACTCACAAAGTAGAACACAAAACGTAAAACTGTATCACGCGACATTTTACTTTATCTAAATAATGTACGCTCAGACTTATGCACCACTTTATTAATATCATAAACAACTCTGGGGAGTTGCCTCGTAAAACCTAACCCCGACTAACAGCGCTCGCTCGTAAGTTTAATACATTAACAAGCATCCAGGGGTCCGTTATAGGTAGGATAATTTTTTTAAAAGCTTCCAAGTGAAATACTAGCAACGGCAGACTATTAACTACTCGAACTTCTGAAAATTTCATAATATGTAACGCGCGTTTGCCGGAAGTTTTATTAAAACACGGCAGAGGATCGTAACTGTAAATTTCCACATCTCTCAGTTCTAGTTCTGTTGTGCAAAGAATCTCCAGAGTCGAATATTTCAGCGAAAACATCTAGAGAAAAAGTATGTGTATGTCTGGATGTCTAGCAACTCCCGAACGATAGCAATGAGACTTTTTTATGTGAAATAAATAACAACCGTATGACAACTCTGTCGCGAAGCTGGGTAAAGCAGAAATCCGGTAGATATAAATAAGATCCAGTTTTAGATTTAATAATAAATAATATTTTTGTTCGAGGTCTTGTGAAGCATTATAGGTAGTTTTCTTGTACAAAATAATGTAACAAAGCAAACAAAGCTATTTGTTATTTCTACAAGTTATTTGATACAGATAAGTGATCGGTAAAGAATGTTAATAATAGTATATTATGTTACCAGGAGTAGAAAACAAACGTTATTGAGCCCAGAAGTCGAAGAAAGTAGACTCGTTTCATTCCATATCTACAAAGAATAAAAAAGTAGCGTAATACAATAAATGTAAAAATATTTTGTAAAAATACTTATTATTGAAATGGTGAATAATGTTTTAATTGTATGTTAAAAGAGGCATACCCCACTAAAGTTGATTAGCTACAAATACGAAAAGTGCGAGACCTCAAGCAAGTAGTCATAGTTACAATTGGATGTGGGTGCTTAGCCCTCTTTCACACGAGGATACTAAATGCGAGATACGCGTATCCGAGATACAGAATCGCAGTCGAAAAGTTGGGCTGCTGTATCGAATTCAAGCATCTCTTCAATCAGTACTAAAATAGTCACAGTGCCGTGCATAGATTTTTGAATTATGGATCTAGAACTGTATTGGTACTGTGGTATAAGTATTAAGAAAAAAGTAATCTGTGTGTCCTGTATCCCATAAACAAGGATTAGGCTTAGGACTTGGCGATTATCAAAATAAATAATCGATTATTCGCAATAATTGATTATTTTCGATTAATATCAAAATATTCGATTATTCGGAATATTTGATAAATCTAAATAATCTATTAATCGAAAATAATCGATTCATTAAAATATTCGATTATTCCAGTTGGTGGTTATTAAATTTTGTTACTCTTTCTTTTTCTTGATGCTTCCTCCTTTTTTTATCATACATTGCATTTTGTCACATTCTTGGCAGGTACCTTTACTGCATTTTTTTATTGATATTTTCATTGTATGAAAATGTTTTTTACTGGGCTGGGCTCGAATTTGTTCTTTGGAGGATGATAACTCTGCTCAATTATTTCAAACAATAATCGTTTTTTAATAACAACAAAATATTAAAAAATATTACTACTTAATACGACTAAAAGTGCACGTATTGTAAACGTAAACAAAACTAAAGAAAGATAAATAATAGTATATTACACACCGAGGTGGGAAGAGTTTCATTCGTGTCGTGAGATTAGTTAGATCACCAAGACGCGAAGCGTCGAGGTTAGCTATGATCTCGAGACAGGAATGAAACTTCCTACCGAGGTTTGTATTCTATTTTATTTACAACCATCATTATTCGATCAAAGTTAATAAATCTCTGTTTCGTTCTGAACATACCTAAAATATTACATTTAACGACAAATTACCAAGCGCGCGGTTTTCTCAGAATAATCAAGTAAATATATTGTTACTGTGTTTACGGGGTAAACAACTGTCACCAATATAAATAAATGTCAAATAAATCTGGATATTAAATTCGCGAATAATAAATATCAATAAGTAGTTTTTTGTATTTTAGTTCATTGTTGTTTTTTTATTGTTTGCCATTAAATAGGTATTATAAAATTTGTCAAAAAAATATTCATCTGGAATAGATGAAATGAGGGCGGGAAGTGAGGGCGGGAAGTAGAGGTGTGTAATGTGACACTTCCCAACCTTCAATGACGTTAGTAATGACAACATTACATGTATAGTTGTAAATAAAAGAAATTTTAGTGTCTAGGGAGATAACTCGCCTTGACTTGGATAGTACTAAATAATTTCCAAGTCTTAGTTAAGATAACTTAACATTGCTTGCTTTGCAAATTAAAAACGAGTTGTTTCGATTTACACTACACCAAAACTAGTGCAATGGAAAACTTATTAACCCCTTTTAGCACAAAAGTAGCTTTTTATGTAACAACTTGTTTACCATAATAAACTTAAAATGCCCTCTTTCGGAATTGTCTCCCTTTGCACGCGCTTGAGTGAAACAATGACTTTCATATCTGAGAATTTAGAAATCCTCAACCACTCATTCGTTTCTAATACCAGCACTCTGGGGCCCAATTCCTGACGCCTTCGTTAACTTATCGCATGCGATAACGTATGCCACTTGATGAAAGTGTATTCCTGAACTGGCGGCATTCTTCAAATTTATTAACGCATGCGCTAAAAAATGGTGATTTTCAAAGAGCGCTCATGACCGTTCTACAACCACTTTGTCGCATTCGTTAAGGTGAACGTAAGGTTATAATCAGAGGGTTGTCTCCACATAGTTTGATTTTCTTTTGGATATGGTTGTCTTTGTTATAATTGTCAATTAATCCTGCTTTATCATAGGAGTTTTACAGGCACTAAACAATGTTATAAATTCTACTAAAGTTTGACGCTGTTTTTCCGTTGTTCCGGTTATTCGTGAACCACGCTGTTCCATTTTTAATATTCTAAATCTAAACCACTCCAATTCTAAAGTCCAAAATACAAATAATCACAGTTAAAACATCCAAAAACCAAAAATTATTAGACATCTGCAATCCATTTAATTTTATAATTTTTGCATTTTTGGCAATTTTGACATATGCCAATGCAATTATCTCATATTCAGTGATACCATATTTGGTATTCTCAATCCTCATTGGTTAAGACTATGCAATAATCAAAGACTCTTCGTTAACACGTTCGACTTGATTCGCGATTATCGCATGGTGTTCAGGAATACTAAATTGCTGTCGTATGCGTTAACGACCATACGTTACTTAGCGCATGCGGCAGTTAACGCATGTTTCGAGAATTGGGCCCCTGTACCTAAGCAGCATCGCTTTGACACCTCGAGCATTTACCAACATTACTTACTAGGCCGGGCAGTCATTCTTAGAAGAAAAAAACTAAACTAGTACATATAAGCACAAACATACCGTGTCGATACCAGATTACCTCGAGTATTTTAATCCACTGTGTACTTCACCGTGACGATTGCGAGGAAATGTCCGATTAGCTGATGTGTACATATGAATTTTCTATTTTACTCAAGATACAAATTCCTCGTTACACCAGTTTATCACTTTACCTTGTAACCGTTTCAGAATGAAGTGTCCAGCACACCTGTGCTTCCTCTTACCCTTATCTGTACCTTAAAATGTGGCGAGTATGTTAACACCCATGGCATTTAGGCCTTAGAAGATTTATTGTGCATCCTCCTATCTCATGATCCAGCCTACGGATTTAATATAGTTGACAACGTAGCTAAGAGGTGCTTCTCGTTTATCGAACGGTGTTAGCCAATTCTCAATAAATGAGAGCGTTGGGCAAACATAATTGTCTCATCATCTTGTTTACATCCCCCTCCTCCAGGGTGCGGATTCTTATAGCCCTGTGATATGTAGATTCTTCAGTACTTGTCAAGGATAAGTCGTGTGATCAGACGCAGATTCTGTCTAGTCATGGTCAAGTATTTGTTTGTTGTAGTATTGCCTGGCTAACTTAAAAGCTCCTTGCCAAGTCTGCAGCTTTTTGTTTCACTGCATCATTTTTTGAATTTCACAAAGGAATGTTCAACTAGGTATTTACTACCGATGTTTTCATTACAATAGAAGGGTCAGGTCCAAAAAATATTTGGTTGGCTGCTTTCTTGGCTAGCGAATCAGCAAAATGGTAACCTTTCGATGTGGCGTGACTTTGATCCATCTTAAGTTGACCATTTTATTGACGAGTACTTTGGACCAAAGCTATGTGACATTTTAGCACTAACTCTTAGTAAATTCATGGTATGACCTATCATAAGTAGTGCTTGTCTGCTATCTGTATAGATAAGCATGTTTCTCCTTTCCCGTAGTAACATTGTTGTCCAAAAATGGCTACAATGGTAGCGGCTGATGAATGCCAGTGAGTCTCGCGTACTAGTTTTTATACTAGGGGCTTTTTAATTATGTCTTTGCAAGAACACTGTCCCAACTGGTCCCAAACCATAGAAAATTAATTCTAGATGTGACCTATTGGTAGGATAAGTATGATCCAATGACCGTCGAGTACCTGTGCCAAAACTAGTATGGTCGTATGATCCACTCAAATACGACTAACTTCTTGTTGCCTACCTCAGGCTAAGCCGGTTTTTCCGTGAATACTTTATGGGTATACTTACTTGGGCGTCATCCACTGCGAGACGGCCAACACACAGGACCCAATGTTATTGAAGTTTTTCGTGATATGTTAATTTATTATAAAGATAACGAGGTAAAGTTTCCCGAACTCAAAGCCAAAAAAAATTAATCCAAAAATAATAAAAAAAAACTCTGATAACAGTTTGTAAATTCAGCAACCTTTCTATACATAATCCAACATCTTAAGCGACAACTGTTGCGTCCTGCCATTTCCAGCAACTTAAATGGTGTCAACTACTTGATCACCTCGAATACTAGTACTCTGTACTTCCAACTACTGGGACTTCTCTTACACATCGAACTAGAGACACTCACTAGGGGGGTCCCTAAAATCCCGAAACCATAAAAACATTCTAGATGCGACGGTAGGTAGACCAAGTATGGTACAAGGACCGAAATCCGAGGACCTGTGCCGAAACTGGTATGGTCATCCAATCCACATAAAAATGACTTCCTTCTTGCTGCTTACTACAAGCAGAACCTGTAAAACTAGTTTTTATGCGCCTACAGGATGAGAATACTCGCTTGGGCGTCGTCCAGTACGAGATGGTTAACACACAGGACGTTTACTACTTAGGAACCCTCGCAGTCACCGAGTGTCTAGGATTCTAAATTTGTGAGCGACAAATTCAAATATAATGAGATTTTTAGAGCTTTTTAACAGTGAGTCATATAATTGTAGTCTTAAATCCATTTTCAAGAAAATTATTATTGAAAGGATTAAATTATATTGGTTATAATTAATTATTTACAAATGGTGTAAAATTATGAGATTATATCATATAAAAAAGAGTTAATCATTTCTGATCATTAAAAATGCTTGGTTTCTCTGCGTTGCTAAACCACAAGATAACATACTCGTATATTAGTAAATAACTCACCTTTTAGTGTCGGGAGAAATGGCAAAACCCCCGTTTATTGCTTTTAAATCTGTATACTTGTACACAACTTTCAGGAAAATAAACACTTTAAGCACTAACCTGACAAAACTACTCAAACCTAAACAGCATTGTTGCAACACTAAAAGGCATGTACTAAATAGTAAGAAGAAAATGTACTGAATGTAATGTCACGTTCTTAATAGCTCTACCTTTCAGGAAAAAAGTCCTCTAATAAATAAAAACGATATACATATGCAGGGTGTACCAATAAAAACTCCCAGGCCAGATATTTTAGTAAGTAATAGAGATATTTTAATTCTGTAAGAGTCAGTTTACAGGGCACTAAGAAAGCTTCAGTTTTAGTTAAAAATTGAATTTAAATAGGTCAATATGTAGATGGCGCTAGGCTCAATAATGTTTTTTCGATGGGAGGATCTTTCTTGTGTAGCGCATCTTGTGAAAAATGCATTTTTAAGCAGATTTTGTTCTATGAACTAATTCGATAACTCTAGCCAATTTTGATATACAGAGTGGCTTACTCAAAACAGTTTTATCCTGTTTTTCAGCATTAATCAATGGATTTTAAGAAAATTCTAAAACAGGTCGATTTTTAATCCAAATTAAAAAAAAAATACAATACAGGCATCTGTCATGTGTCAACCCCTTCCCTTTCACTTCTCCAACACCTTAATTTTAAATAAAGGTAATTTAATGGTGGATTCAGAAATATTTCTGTACATTGCTTTACTTAAATTTTATCGCTCTCTAACGGGATAAAAAATTACTATGTATTATAGAGTGTGACACTACAATGTGTAGTACATCATTAAAAAGGTAATTTTATGGGGAATTTAGAAATATGACTGTTCACTTCGATACTTTTAATTGTACCGCCCTCTATCGGGATAAAAAAACTGAATGTATTATAAAGTGTAACACCTTATTTGAAAGCAAATTTAATTACTAATTCAATGCACCACATAACATTAATTAAATATCCTCCATATTGCACTTGCAATAGTTTGAAAATTAGTCATGCATTATTTTAAACATTATTGCTAAATGTATTTTGTTGCAACTGCAATATGGAAATATTTATATTAAGGTTATGTGGTGCATTGAATGTTTTGCAATTTTTTTTTTAATTTTGTATACCGAATGAAATTACAAAAAAAATAAAAACTATTTTACTACAAAAAAATCATTTATTTCAATTTACCTTGTACAAAAATAAATTATCTTTTTAAACATAAAAAACACAAACTTGTACATAACAATGCCCTTTAGATTGTATCAAATATCACAATAAACTAAAACTAAAACTATATTAATAAACAATAAAGATAACATTTTCTATCGGATGAAATTAAAAATATTTTCATTTATACACTTTATAGAAATACACAAAAATAATAAAAATATTAAAAATATAAATAGTTACCATTTTTCCCAAATTAAATTTATAATTAAAGCATTTAGGATCTTTACTACGAAGCAATGTTATCAAAAGTTGATAATAATTATTATTAAATTAATATACGAGTTTAATGTCTTTGAGTCGTATAAACGAGTAAGTATGCTATGCAGTGTATATTTATTATAAGCTAATCAAATACCACTCATCTAGTTTATTAAGAAAATGGGAATATTATTAGAATAAATTAATACTTGTCAAAATTGCTTCTTTCATTATAAGTTTATATGAAAATGAATGATAGCAAAATTTCTATGACCCAGGAGATAAACCCCAATATAACATCATAAATCAGTGACGGAGAATTTCTAAAATAAATTGTTTAGCATTATTTGTTCCAAAATAAAATCTTTGGTTTTCTACCTAAAATTTTACAAAATACCAATTTATTTCAATTTTTATCTTAAATTTTAATAAACAAAAATAAGTATGTAATCTCTACAAGTAGAAAATATTTACAATTCAAGATAAATTTAAGTAGCCCTCAATTTTCTTAAAAGGGATTAAAATTTCTAATCGGCAGAAAGTGTTGTGCAGAGTGTAAATTATTTTAGTTAAGATTTACATTTCTGTTTGTATAGTCCTGTGATTGTAATACGCAGAATTGGTAGTTCTGTAATAATAGGCGATAAAACGATATAAATCAAGTGAATTGGTGCAATAAAAATGGCACAAACGTCTAATTATACTCCTGTGATATTAAAGTACAATATAACCGTGCATATAAAAACTTTAGTTTTAAATGTAGATGACGCTCTTGTACATGAACATTTCAATAGTACTGTTCGGAGTATAGTTTCTAAGTGTTCAAATATGACCGGACTTGGAGAAGCAACTATTTATAGACTTTTGAAGCAACGAAAGTATTGAAGTATTGCAGTAGCACCTAAAACATCAACTGAGAGAAAACCCATACAAAAAAAATTGATCCTAAGAAAAGTGCATTCGTTTTATTTACAAAAAAAGACTCCTACTTTGGATAAACTTTAAGTAGAGATTAATGGAGATGAAACCTATCAAAATGTTAAAAGAGACAAATTGTGGAAAATTTTACGTGAATTAGACTTCGTTTGAGAGAAGAACGATAGAAAATTTACGCTCATATAGAAAGATGAAATTATTTGTTGGAGGAGACAATATTTAAGGGAAATGAGATAATTAAGAAGATAAGACAAAAATATTTTTTATTTGGATGAAACATGGATTTACTTTTTTCTGCTTTGAACAATCCTGTATATAGACCTTTGCCATAAAATTGTGCTGTCATACATAGTAAAGGGAATGCTTTCTCTGCGTTGCTACGGTCAAACTGTGGATTACGAGTTCGTTATCAACAAGTGTTACTCATATACAAATTTATTTGATGTTCCATGTATTATCTATTCATAATTGACGATGAAACAGAAAAAGAAATAAATTTCCTAAATATTTTAGATGAACAAACCAAAAAGTTCATTCTAGATATATAAAATGTTTTATATACAGTGAGGTCGTAAATTGTGTCTTATTTTACTTAATTAAGACAAATTATAAAAAAAATATAAACAAAATACGATATTTACCCTATGGTAATGTTTATACTTATAACAAACATGATAAGTTTAATAACTCTCAACAATTTCTGACTGTATAAGAAATTAATGTATCACATTTTGTTTAGGAATTAGAAAAAGGGAGAGTTATAATCGACCACACTGTTTATCGTTACTAGAAATTTAAATGAAATTAAAATAAAATAATACAAATAAATTTAAAACAAAATTAATCACTTAATTAAATATTATATAATCATATTATTTTAGAATTAAATGATAATTATTATAAAGTAGCTGTAATTAAATTACCAATGCAAGTCATCACAATATAATTCTTTAGAATGACATGGTATTGGAAATTTCTTTATCACTGCTATGTAATATTTTCCTGTATAAATAAAAATTAAATTTAATTGATATTGTTACCGTACGTCATAGTAGGTATTGCCTTTTTCAAGTCACTATTTCTTTTCAACTAATTACAATCTAATATTTCTAAAGCAACTATAGTTCTATGCGAAGATTTTAAGGTGTACCTTTAATACTATGCAATTTATTTTATCTAATAACATTTTTCTGATATACATAATGTATGTACTTATGCTTTATCATTTGTGATTAAACTATCCGATCTACATTTTCTGTTGTAGTTTATAAAAGATTTTCCAATATAAGGCAAATTAACTCGAATTTTAAAATAAAAGTCGACTCATGTCAGCTGCTGTTGTGTTGTGGTGTGACGTTTGACAATTACTTTATTATTAAAATTTCATTCTGCTTTTTCCTTAAAATATCTTATTATTTTCGCCCTAAAATCACAATTCGCAATCTGTGGCAGTTATTTGGTTACAATGAGCGATAATCGCGATAATATTGAAGTAAGTAAACTTTCATAATTAATTTTGTTCCTATATAAGCCTATCTTATTTACAGAATAATCTACCAAGAAACTGGAAAAACGAGGTGGTCAGTAGAATTTTCTATGGAGAGGTTTTTAAAAAAACTTGAAATAACTCTGAAAGTTGCACTTTTTACTAAAGAAGAAATACAAAAATGTTTAAAACAAAGTCTTGTTTTATTACATTTCTACATGTTATACAGTTTGCTCAGTTTGGTGTGGGTAAACATTACCACACACAATTTTTGGATTATACATGAAATTCTAAAAAAAAATTGATGCGCCCTCTATGTTAAAATGATTTGGCTTTATAACCTCTTAAAGTCAAGAGAGGGACGATTTTCAACTGTTTATGTTCCAAAAACAATTGAACCAAGGTATAGCATATATCAGTTTTAATGTATTCATTTTATGTAGCATCAAAAATCTATTATGGGGCGTCCCATTTATATTAAATCAAGTTGTCCACGCCAAAATGAGCATCTTGTATATGCAAAAATGTAATAAAACTAAGACTTTTTATTAAAGATTTTTACGAAAACCCTGTAGTCTCAATAAAATGCCCATCCTTATCTAAGAAAGATGACTCATTTTCATATTGTACTGTTTTGTTTAAAAGCTGCTTTATTATTAAAATGTCCTGCTCCATATCAACACGATAATATAAATAATGAAAGTACGTAAATAGTAGCATTAGTCTATGTGAGAAATAACGTGAATATTCCGCGCAATTATTTGAAATTCTGTAAACGCCCCTATCTTCCATTAAGGAGCATTTTGATTGGCCAATAAATTGTCCCATAACATGGGACGTCATGTCAATACTCGCCTAAGATTAATAAGGGTTACCAGTAAAAATTCGCTAGGTTTACCGGTGTATTTACGGCCACAGTGTTGTCAATGATTAGGAGTTTTCTCCAATTTTGGGTACTCTTAGCCCAAGGTTCGTAGACTGAAATAGTTGCTAAGGATGGAGTGACGTCACGGAATTAAAACGTGAGTTGACAAAAAATATTCTACTTCATTACGATTTTTGAAAAAAATTTATATTTTATTGTTATTTAGTGGTATTTATATTTTTATGTATTAACTATGTTCTAGTGTTACAGTTTTTATAATATGGGTAGTTTGTTTTTTTAAATGATAAGCTATAAGGCAGCAAGAAAAAATCATGTTATGATTTCCATAAAATCAAATGAATTACTTTTTATTTAAATTATAAAGAGAAATATTATTGTTTATACTCTAAAATAATTTTAGATTTCAGCATGCCTGAAGCGAGCTGTATAGTGTTGCTGTTGGCAAACAATTTTTACAAACATCAGTAGAAGAAAGACCTTGAGCCTAAACTGAAATTAAAGGTTATTGGTAAGATTTTAGAGTATTATTCTGCAATTATCATTTACTAAAATTTATTGCAGCTACATTTAAAAGCAGATGAGATGGTTTCTTACCAGCATTGAAAACAACCAACGGCAAGAAAAGCCAATGGGCATACATTATTGAAAAACGGGTTTAGTAAAAATGAGTTATAAATCATTTTACAGAGAGTTCAGAAGAAATTTTTACAGCATTTACGATAATATACTTCAGTAAAAAGTAATATCTTTACCTCAGAAATACCATTAAATACTTATTCTTTGCTGGGAATTTCAACTTTACAAAAATGCTCTTGGTTGTGTTTGATGCTTGGAAGAAACCAACTCACATGCTTTGAAATGTAGGGTGGACAAAGTTACAATTAATTTAATAATATTAAATGATAATTGCAGAACAACATTCTAAAATCTTAAGATTAGCCTTTAATTTCTGTTTAAGTTCAGTTCCATTTCTTTGACAATTTTTGTTTGTAAATATTGTGTATGCAAAAAGCAACACTACATATTGCATGCTAAAATTTTAAAATATTTCAACATATAAACAAAATGTGATCCTAGTTCAGCCCGGAGGCCGTACCCTTAACCAAAATAAAGTAAACTAGAAATAATATTTCTCTTTATAATTCATATAATCATTGGAAACTTTATAGAGATCATTATATGATTTTTCCTAGCTTTTTTGTAGCCTATTTTTCAAAAAATCAAATTGCCGAGTGTATAAAAACTCTCACTTTAAAATAGTCCAAAAATATAAGCAATACTAAATATAAATAAAATATAGAGTTTTTCTAAAAAACTAATATACGAACAGGAACAGAATATTTTTGATTTTTTATTTTGTGAGGTCACACCCCCGTCCCTATCAACCGGACTAGACCACCGTATTGTCTACTAAATGTAAAAAGGACCTCACCTAAATTTCTGATTTTGTCATAATAAAACAACCTTTATATTGATCAAATTGTCTGTTTCTACAAATAAAAGAGTGTATTTAATTAATAGAAATTAAGTAGTTGAACAATACTTTTGTCCAATTAATCTTTCAAATGAAGATTTTTAGTAATTAGGAATATTTTCAAAATGAACAAATCAAAACAATAATTCGAGAGGTTTATAAACTCATTTGGATAGTAAATTATTTGTAAATCATAACTTCATAAAAATAAATATCTTCTTTGGTAAGATGCATACTGGTCTAATTATTTTTCAAAACCTTCTTCAGGCTCTTCTTCCGTACGGTTTACTTTCGTGTGTAATGAGGTAGAATTCTCCCTGTGTCCTACTACAAAAAAAAATTGAAATATTAAAACGTATCAATAAAAATACCATATAAAATTATTAAATTTTAATCACCATGAGTGTAAAAATATTATTGTTCTATGGAGCATTTTCAATTGCTTGCTTATAGCGTAGTATCAAATCATAAGTTTAAAAAAATTTAAATACTAAAAGTATAAAACATAAAAGTTAAAAAAGTAGGCCACCTATTGTGGTAGAACACAATAAAATCATAATAGGCTATTCAGTTAAAATTGTCACAAAATAAATCATCCATTATTACAAACAATACAGGACATCCCTCTTTAAATATCAAAAATCCTCTTATTTTTGATCAAACCGTAAATGATTCGTCCATTCATATTTGTTTTACATGCTGATTCATGTGAAATGGGGTAGAGATATAGCAAAAATTATAAATAAATCCATTTTCATATGTCATTAAAAGGGAATTCTGTCGACTTTGTTTCTGTGTGAAAAAATAACAAAAACAAAGCAACATTACTAAATCAGTTTTATAACTTTAACACCATGTATCCAAGTAAGTTATAATATTTGACGCCCCAGTAATTATGCAAAAAATATATTTTCATCTATAGAGACTGCAAGTAAAATATTACCCATTCCTTATAAATCACACTGTATATCATTCATAAATCTAAGAAAATGTTCAATATGACCTACAAGTAAAAATTAACAACACAGAAGTTACAGGGTTTAATAAAAAACATCTCAAATATAATTCAACATTTTAAAACTCCAAAAACTCAATTCTTTTAAAATTATGTACCATTAAGCATATAATTGATTATCATATTTTAAAGAACGGTGATCAAAAAATATTTTTCTCTTTAGCACCATCTTATCTCTTATTTAAATTTCTCTGGTTTGATACTGTCACAAGAACCACGGCCAGCCGAATGAATTGTGACAGTCACCCTTTTTTATACAAAGAGCACGCAATATCATGACAAAATATTATCTAAATATGTGTGAAATGAAATCTCTCGACACTTTCTATTCCAATACGACTTAATGGCATTAATAAATCCTCCAACACAAATAGATTCATACATTATCTATTTATATCCGAAATTGGGTTAAAATTGATCATTTAATAGGGATAACTTTACAAGGCAATGCATTTAAAATATGAGTAAGTTGATTTTTGTCGCCGTAAGTTTATATGGACGGGTCGGAATTTTTTTTTTAGTTCTGAGATTTTTTACAGGAGATAATTTGACAACACAGCGTAAAATCCAAAAATCCTAAAATCACAGACGATCAACTGTCGCAACACATAACCTTAAAAAAAATATTAATTATTATTGTTACGCAGCACCCTGCAGTAGCCTGCGGCAATTATAGGAAATGTACAGATAGAAAAAGAAGTGGAATGTTACTCATCGCCCTACAGTGTGCTGCGGTCGTTATAAGTAAAAGTACAAGTAAAAGAAGATAGAATAGTTCCAGAAATGTCTGGAAATGTCATTATCCGTCAAGAATATTCGAGACGACAGTTCAAGAAGGTTCGAGAAGCTATATAAGGATGATCCTAACAACAGTTCTTATGATAGACGTTACATGTTAATATTATCAGTTGAATAGTTGTTGTAAAGGTTGAGTTTAAATAAATTGAGATACCAAAAAACCTGCGTAACATTAGTGACAGCGGTGGGATACAAAGTAAAAGTTCATGGTAAATACTAGATCCACTGAGTACGAAGCAGGCGGGGATACTTCAGGCCCACCAACATGGTTTTTAAAGATGGAAGAGGCGTAGAAAGGAAGAAGAGGAGGAAGAGGAAAGGCGTAGGAAGGAAGAAGAGGAGGAGAAGGAAAAGCGTAGGCAGGAAGAAGACGAGGAAAAGGAAAGGCATAGGAAGGAAGAAGAAGAGGAAAAGGAAAGGCGTAGGAAGGAAGAAGAGGAGGAAAATGAAAGGCGTAGGAAGGAAGAAGAAGAGGAGAAGGAGGAGAGGCGTAGAAAAGAAGCGGTTGAAATTATGAACGGTTTGCTACAAATCCAGGAAACCTTCAATAAAGAGGTTGGTCAGCTTAACAATAGAATAGATCTTTTGGCACAACAACAAAAACAGTTATTTGTACTTAATAACTGTTTTGATGTTTAAAAAAACAAGGCCTTAAAGCCAAAAAAATAATAATTTACCAAATATAAAAAAAACTACCGGAAAAGGCACTAATCAGTGCTGAAAGCTTTACCCACACACACACACGAGTTTCATTTTCCACTAGCACCTAAAAACCCAAAAACTATAAAGAAAAAAGTTATATTTTATTATTAAAATATGTACGGGTTGTCCATATTTTAATAAATACTATATGTTTTAGCATTGTTTGAATACACATGATTTGTAATCGGTTATATTTTTGAGGTTCTCTATATTTTATTGTTATATGCTCAATATATTCAATTCAATTTAAAGTCGTAACAGATTACAATGCTGTCAGGTCTACCCTTACAAAACCTAATCTGATACCCAGAGTCGGACGTTGGTGGCTTACTAGAGTATGAATTTACAATAGAGTACAGTTACGGAACAAAAATGTCACATACAGACGCCTTAAGCAGGAATGCTGTTAACAGTCCTGAAGATTTTGAATACGCTTTCGTCTTTCTAATGAATATCAATGATCATGATTGGGTATTAGCTGTTTAACTTCAAGATGAACGTTGGCAGCATATTCATGAAATGCTTCGTAGAACTTCTACTGACCAGGAGGAGAAGCTGCATGTGGATTTTGTTCTTGAAAATGGTCGGATTTATTCCAAGGAGGGACAGAATTTGAAACGGTTAGTCCCCAAGCAAGCAAGGCATCAGGCATAAGTTAGTTACGGTCTACCATGATCAAACTGAGCATTACGTAACCTCTACTGGTTTCCTGGTATGACTAAGTATATCAAAAACTACGTTAAGGGATGTTTACGTTGTTTATAAATTAAAGACTTATCTAAAAAAGCAGGATTTCAGCACCTAATTGAAAAAGAAAGATGAATTTTACAACTCGCATGAATCCGACGACTACGACGACGTTAGTCAAGGTAGTATGGCCAACTAAAAGACAATTTTTAAAGACACTTTTGTTTATTTCTCTGTTATGATAATTAATATGAGGAAGTTGGTCTTCGCTAGCAAGTGGTGCTTAGCACGCATATTTTTAAAGACTGGAATCGACATTCAATGATGAGATTTTCGATAGCTTTGGTGGATTTGTAAAGTGGTCGGATTTAAATAAAGATTTATTTATTACTTTAGTGTTATTTTATTATAAGGGTGCTCTTATATGAATCTTTGTAACGTAATTATTTATAACTTCATACGATCAACAATTTTGGCTAACTTATTTAGTTTTAATTATAAACTGAATTTCATTTTAACTTAGAAATTTTTGAAAAGTTCACTATATTGTTTAGTTATTGCAACTTTACTACGCTTAAGTACCGTTCAGATTAAAATATGAATTTATTTATGGAGCTTAACTGAAAAAGAGGAACTAATGCTTTCGTTCCAAAAAAAGTATTATTGTCAATTAAAGCAATTTCGAACTGTGATATCTTCAAGACCTTATTTAAAACCTTTAAATATTATTGTTATCGCATAAGAGTTATCTTTACAAATTGTTACAAATACCGACATAAAAATTATTTTTGAAATAAACAAATATATCATAATTTATTTAATATATTCATTTAAACGTTTATGTTTTTATTTGGATGATATTGAATACTATTTCTACATAACTTCTTATACCCGACATTGGGTTCGATTATGCAAAAAATTGGTTAAAATTAATCCTGTGTTATAAAAATATCCGGATTTTATTTTTAATTTTGTATTCTCTATTATTTAGTTATAAATTATAACTTGTCAGTAATAATTCTAGTAATGATTACATGTTAAATATATTCTTTTTCTTATTTTTAACGATGCATTGGGCTTAATCTCAATTCAATTTTAGTTATTCCATGTCTATTTTAATTGGGATTGGTTTTGAAATAGCTAATAACACCAAATTAAATTGATGGAATATCAAATAGAGATTTGAGTAAAAATATAAATGTCATAGTTATAAATAACCTTTTAACCTGGCTGTTAAAATTAACTAAAACGTTCCATAGTGGTACAGATGCGATTACAGTTCATCAAATTTCTAGAGGTGTTCGACGCCCAGACAGAGAACGCGCTACGTGTGACTAAGATAGCTATTGTACAGTCTGCTAAACAAGGTATTTTAAATAGTTTTTAATATTTTTAGGTAATTAAATTTTAAAAGTGTGGAATAGTTTAGGTATTAAATTGGTCTGATTGGACTTTCTAAGAACGTTTTTAAAAGCAGCTAAAGATAGTATGTAAAATTGAAAATAATTATTATGCCATAAAAGGTGTTTTGGAATTCCTTTAACCTTTTGAAATTGAGTCAGAAAATATAAATTTTATAGGATAGCGGAAAATACCTATAATTTTTTTGTAGGCCTTTGTAAATCGTGGAAATAGTTTATATTTTATTTCTACCTTATTAAGGAAAATGGTACCTATTATTAATAACGGTTGTTTCTGAAACATTACTAAAATTTTCGAAATTTTGTTTTTCTACAAAATAATAAACTATACTATTTAGAAAAAAATTTATTTCTCTTATAATTTTATAAAAAATAACAGGGGAATATTTACATTTCTTGATCTATTAAACAAAACGATAAATTATCTCGACGAATGACACCATGTTCTAGTACGGAAGCTAGCTTTACATTTTTGTTGGTGGTTTCATGGGTTTCATATCAATTTTTTGTAATTGTAGTTTACACGTACATATACCTCTTAACACTTGTTTGCTTTATTAAAAAAGTGTGTTGTTGTGATTTACGTCGAAATAAGTCAAAAACAACTTGAAACCCCATATAAAATCAAAAAAGAGAAACGGAAAAAAATTGAGCATGTAAATGAACACAACTCAGAAACAAAAATAGCTATCTAATAATAAAAAAATAAAATTTGATTCTTGTGCAGCTTCATCTATATCATTAACTGTTTTTGGGTTTTTAATGGTTTTTCTTGGTGATGAAAATTCCGATATCTCACGGTTATCGATTCTTTTTTTCTCTCCAGAAATGCGGACGACAGTGTTTTTAGATACTCCTGTGGCTGCAGCAACACGATCATTTACATTTTTAAATGGTATTGAAGGTGAATTAAAGTTTCCTTCTCTTCTCATAAACTCTATAACATTGGCTATTATTTCGCGAGATTGACTGTTAATCACGCGGCCTCTTAATTTGCTATTAAACTCCATACTTAGGTTCTATTAAACTGTAATGAGCAAAAAACACAAACGAAAATAAAAGAAATGTTTTAGCGAAATTTACATCTGACATTTACGTCTGAATGAAATAGTGAAATACTTGATGCGCAGAGTGTACTTTCATTGCGTAAATCCGTCGGGATGCCTGTCAGTAGTGCTTTCTCTGTCTAGCCGTCGAAAGCCTCTAGAAATTTGATGAACTGTATATGCTAAACTAACTGGACGATTCTTAACTCTCAGATAATCAAAATTGTAAAATACATATTTCGTGCTATTTTGTCATTCCTTTGATCCAATTTAACGCCATTAGAATGTGTATCCCTCGCATCTATATAAAATTGTTAAATTTATAAATGAATGCTAATTTTATTTAGTCTCTGAAGTAATTTTGTAGTATTTAGGCTCCACCCAAAAGTTCTAATGTTTATACCTACTAAACTACCATTGCCCCGCAGGTTTTTCAGTTTGTAATGTAAATTTTTCCTCTTAACCACTGTCGTCAATATACAGTTAAAGGATAACTTTATTTGTTTTCTTTTATTTTATTATTTCTTTATCGCTGGTGAATAGATGTTTCTTCGCTACTCCAAGGCCCTTTACCTGGTGACAGTGCTGCCGTAATGGTATATTAACAACAGTAGCTAAAGACCTATCAGTTATTACAAATGGGTCCTTAGACTAGTTGTTTGTTACATTTGGTGACAGCAGTGGTCCTTTACATAGTTGTTTGTTACATTTGGTTAATAGCTGTGGCATCCTTTAGCTTACTGTTTGTTACAAATATATCACCTTTTATCATAATGAGAGGTTAAATTTTAAATTCTCAAATAAATGCCGATTTAATATACAGAAGAATGACGTAAATACAAAAAACTAAACGTTAGCTTTCTATTCTGAAAACTCTTATTTTCCAAATAAACATAATATAACAATAATTATTTTATTTCTCAAACCTCTTGAGATACACTCGAGCCATCCATCATTTAAATATCAAATTGCTTGCTAAAGACTAGCTGTTATTCTTATAAATTTTACTGAAAACCTCTATTTCGTAGTAGAGTGAGACTCTCAATTTGTACTCTTCTCGCATAAGCCAAAATCTTCGTACACTTTGCTTTTATTTTCTATCTAACCTCTGCGTCGTTTGTTTTGCGAAATTGGAGAACTTCCAAATAAGTTGCCTGCATATACGGACGTGGTATAAAGTCGAACAAATAAAGTTATTGCCTTACTTAAGCGAAGTATTCGAATTTTAGGGTGAGCTGGAGCGAAAATAAAATGCAGAAGTAAATGAATAGTGGTGCTTTCATTACTGATTGTCTGAAAATTATATTTTGAGTTTTGAGAAAAGCTTTCTTCAAATAGTTTGGATCTTGTATAGTTAACAACCTAAAATATATATTGTATTCTTTTCTGTCATTAAGACGGCTATTCAGTTAAAATCGTCAAAAAAAATCATCCAACTTTCACAACTTTTCACAATCTCTAATAAGTAAACATCTTTGGGGTATTTAAATATCAAATATCCTCTTATTTTTAGTGAAACCGGAAATGATTTGTCCATTAATATTTGTTTTACATGCTGATTCATGTAAAATGAAGTACCTATATAGCAAAAATTATAAATTAATCGATTTTCATATGTCATAAAAAGCGAATTGTGTTGACTTTATGTTCCTGTGTGAAAAAAATAACTGATCTACATTAAAAGATATATTGTGTTCTTTTCTGTCATTAAGACAGCTAGGGAATATAATTGACGTCTATGACAACTCTTCGAATCCTATCGTCATATAAAAGGTTAGGATGATGATACCACTAATTGTACAGGGTTTTTCATTATATTTTGACCATTACTTATTTTCATTATTATTGCGAACACAAAAAAAAGTTTCAAGTAAAAGCTTTATTATTTTATCTGTACCGAGTAAAAATATAATAACTTGCAGAATTCTATATACAGGGCGCCCCCAATAATATTATTTCAATTTTTTTTATGGGATACCCTGTATATTTTTGTAATTTTAAGTAGACCTTTATTTCCTTATTACAAATATATATTATTGTATTAGATTATTTTAATTGCTTAATGACTTAATGCACTATGAAAGCGTAACAAGTATGAATCGTAGGAAAAATTTAAATAAACGTATATTTCATAAACAAAATTGACAACCTACATAACTACATTTTAGATCAAAGTAAATGCTCAAAATGGCCTCCATTATTGTCTATGCACAACTGATATCTCCTCCTCAGATTTTGTAATGTATTAGATATGTAATTATTATTTTGTCCGTTTAAAATATCAATTTCAGCACGAACTTTTTCTTTTAAGAAACCCCATAAAAAAGTATCCATTGGAGTTAAATCGGGGCTGTTCGGTGGCCATCTAATAGTACCGTTATTGCCCATCCAAATAGGAAACTGATTATTTAAATGTTCTCGAACAGCTAAAATATTATGTGGTGGTGCTCCGTCTTGCTGCCATATCATGTTGTTTAATTGGTGTCTTGGGTAATTCTGTAATAACTCATCTACTTCTGTCAAAATTGTTTCTAAATATGTTTCCCCTGTTAATTTAAAGTTATAAAATATAAGCCCAACGATTTTTTCTTGAAAAATTCCACACCAGACATTTATTGACTTCCTTCCTGATTTTCTTATTTCCATTACCTTTCTCTTACTATTATTTTTCTGTTTCCATGAATGCCTATTTTTTTCTATTATAAATGCCAGAAGTTGAAAAATTTGACTCATCTGTCCATAAAATTTTATTAAAAAAATTACAGTCATTGTTTAAATTTGCAACCATTTGTTGGCAAAATTCTAATCTTTTTCTTTTATGAACTTCTGTGAGTTCCTGAACTGGTAATATTTTGTATGGTTTATAGTTATATTTTTTTAAAGTTCTATGTATTGTAGAAACGCTTTTGTTTAACACCTCAGCAGCATGTTTTAAACTGTTTTCTGAATTTTCAACAACAAAATTTTCAATTATTTATATATATTTGTATGTATTTTATTAAAAAAATTTATTCATACCTTCAAAATAAAGCAAAGTGTCAATATCTACTTCATCATTTCCTATAACAGTACGTTTTTTCCGTTCGAACGTTCGATTATTTCTTACATTGCGAAAAATATTTACAAATGTGTTTGCAGAAGGAGTCTGCTGATTCGGATAAATATCCATATATTCCCTTCTTGCAGCATATTTATTTTTATTATTTTTCACGAAAATTGAAAATATCTCAATTGTTTGGGCCACGCTATAACCCATTACACGTAATCAACTGACAACTTTTAATAAACAAACACCTGTTTCACTTGGAAACGTCATTTTCATAGCCATCTATGTGTTACGTTTTTATAGTGCATTAAGTCACTAAGTAATTTAAATAGCCTTATATAATATTATACATTTGTAATCAGGAAATACAGGGCTACTCAAAATTATAAAAATAAATAGGGTTTCCCATAAAAAAAAAATGAAATAATGTTTTGTTGGGGGCGCCCTGTAGATATAATTCTGCAAGTTATTAAATTTTTAGTCGGTTCAGATAAAACAGTAAAGCTTTTACTCAAAACTTTTTTTTGTGTTCGCAATAATAATAAAAATAAGTGGTGGTCAAAATATAATGAAAACCCCTGTACTTTTTTTTATAATTTAAACCTATTTGTTGTATATAAATTGAAAATATTAACTAGCAACGTCAGCTCAGGCTAACGTTAGGACATGTGTGCACGTGAGGATCCAAACGGTCTACCAGAATTCAATTACTGCTACTTCTGAAATTTTAAAATTGGTAGATACCCAGGTACCTTAGAAAAATGCGATACACACCTTTTAAGGTATTTCAAAAATTGTATTTTATGGACATTTCGTAAGCATTTAAATTCATTTTTTAAAAATTTTTCATGTTTGGGATGTTGGATCATTATTAGTTAATACTACTAGATCGAATGTCTATTATATAAATACTTATTATTGCTTATAAAGATTGTCCCAGGAAAACCCATATTACTCTCTGCCATTAAAATAACTATTGTTAAATATTTATAAATCTCAAAAAAAATTAACACTTATTGGAGCTTTATGATTTTCACCTAAAATACCTAAGTTTATTGATATAGGGACAGTATTGCTATTTATTAAACGGTAACAGATAGAAAATTGGTTAAATTAGGAAAAAGTTGTGATCATTAAAATGGTTCCCGGAAACCTTTGATAACTACAGGGAGATTCAAAATATCAGACAAAAAATTAATGAATTTAAAGAAATGACAATTTTACTTTTTTGTACAATATTTTGAATCTCCCTTCAGATATCAAAGGTTTCTTGGCGCCATTTTATAGAGCACAAAACTGCGCAACTTTCTATTTATTACGTTTAAGAAATAGCAATAATATCCCTATGAAATAGTAGTGACCCTGTATAAAAAAAATTAACCTGCAGCGTGAAATTATAACAGTATTTTTTTTATAATAGTATTCCATTCACTGGAAAAATTTCAACGAATCAATATTAAATAATTTTTAATGAAAGAGCTAAAAATCAACATCCTCCCTTCATCTCAAATAGATAGAACAGACACAATACAGAACAAAACCAAATAGCCAATAACAGTTGCAAATCTGTTTTATTGGTTGCCTACGTTGCCTACAAAATCAATTAAAGTACTCCTACTTTCATCAACTATGTTCTCACAGGACTTAGATTAGATGTGGAGAATACCACAAAACCGGTAGTGATCAACAAAAAATATATCTAAAGTAGGACTTCAAAAAATTTACCAAAGTCAATTCTTCTTCTTTTAAGTGTCAGTATTTATTTAATCCAGAGCTGTGCGTAGTTATCACAGCCATGACGACGTATCTCTACCTTTGTGCGGTCATGGTTTCCTTTAAAAACATTTGTTGATGAAAATATTAGACAATAAAGTAAAAACATTTTTTTAATTTTTTATTATTTTGGTCATAATTAATTGCTCATATATAGACAAATTGTAGTATTTTTTAATAAGTCCGATTGAGTTTTTGGTAAAGTCTAGTAAAATAATATAACTTTCTATACTTATAAAATGACTGTTTCGGCAACGACTAAAGTGAACCCAATCCATTATAATTATATAAATCAGAAAATTGGTAAATTTTCTACAGATATTATACATGTTTATATTTTTCTGGTTTTATATTTAAATTCGAAGAATGAAATTTTCAATAGTATCTTAGGGTGTCTTAATTATTTTTATTGTAATCAATTAATTGTAACATTTATTATAAGTAAATATTATATAAGGTGAGAAACCCCAGATGAACTTCATGGTTCGGCGGAGCTGTTTATAAGCAATGTATTCTCTTTTGACTTTATTTTCCAAGTGTGAGTTCCACGTTAACTTGCTGTCAAAGATGAGACCTAGGTACTTCAAATCCGTTGCAAATGTTACTTTTGTGTTTAGGAGTTCTGGAGGCTTTATATCGCATGACTCATACTTTAAATTACTTTCGAAAAAAATTACCTTAAATATTTTGGTTAACATTTTTTTAGAGAAAAATGCCATTTTGCTGTAATTATGAATTATCATGTTTATTTTCCACAAGATTATTATAATGTATTAAACATGTACCCAATATTTAATATTTTAAGCATTGACAATTTTGAAATTACTAAGGCCCTTCTTATGGGCAGACGAAACAATTTTCTAACCCCCATTTTTTAAAACCTTTTTTCATGTTTCCGATCATTCTGAATCCGAAATTAAAAAAAAAATGTTTTGTCTGATCGTCTGTGTGTATGCCGGCACAATAACTCTAGAACGAAAGTTCTGATTGACTTACGGTTTTTTATTTCCTTGAATAATTACTTCTAATTTAGAACACTATTGATTTTCAGAATTTTCGGTTCATCCTAACTATTTAAATATCAATTTTCTTAAAATCCGCCTAATGTATTTCTTATGTAACAATTTTAGGAATTCCAATTATTTCTAAGGTCAACATTCCTAACATTCATATCATTCCATAAATTGCAAACATTCTTTAACGACCTGTCAAACAACAGCTGTTGATAGTAAAGGTGAAATTTCTAAGGCGGGTTGCGACCTTCATACTTGCGACCATAGCCATTTTTGAGGCTATTTTTATTCGAAATTAGTCGCTAAGCCTGATAATTTATGAAAAATGTATAAGCAGTTTCTTAAAAATGAATTTTTTATGGTGGTGCTAACTTAAGCTTACTACTATTTCGCCCTTAGCCACAAAAATACCTTCATCAAATTTAGTGGCTTTCTGTCGCAACCCCATAGAATAATTAACCGGTCATTTTATTTTAACAAAAATCAGAATAATGCTTGGCAGTATCTGTCAAGTATCAAGATGTCAACTGTGATGTGTGAATGGCTCTAAAATATCAAATTATTTCAAAATGTATGCTTCTTTTGATATTTATTGCAAATAATTTGTAGTGTATCTTAATTCAGGCTTTCCATAAATAAAGGTACATCAAGACAGATAATATAATGTTCTTATACAAAGAATTTTTTTATTATATAAAAGAGAGGTAGGATATAATGCTGGTTTTTGATAGATAATTTGAATTATACGATTTTGGATTACATATTCAACCAGCGAATTGTAAATAATAATTAGTAAACTAGTAGTCATAAATTTCCTCAATTCATAAAATTTAAAAATGAATCTTCCTACCTTGGGATTTTAATGACTTAATGTGATCAACCCATTTCAAATTTTAATCAATTATGATACCGAGGTATTTTGTTGTTTTTCATTTTAATTATAAAGTTGTCATTTATTTATATGTTGAAAGAAGGCCTTTGGAAATTACATTGCTTTCTATGGATCCACTTTAACACAAAAATAGTTTTGTGGCTATAAGTTGCTATAACCTAATTGTCTCAAAACTATTAATAATTTAAACATAGTAAGTAGTAATACGAGGAAAAGCGAGTGGTAAAATGACAATAAATTAAGGGAAATACTTAAAAAGGGCAGGTTTAAAGAGTATTATCACAAGAAAGTATATTCGTTCTGTTTATTTATCAAGTATTGTTTGAGGTTACTTTTGAATACATTTATTGTTATTTTAATCTCTGTAGGCAGTCTATTAAATTTTTTAAACCCTTAATAAAAATTGTATTTTGGAAACTTTTAGTGATGGCTTGCCATACATGAAAGTCAGATTGGCTTCTTGTATTATAGTTAAGATATTGCGAATAATTTTGAATTTTTAATAAATATCAGTCATGTACTAAACATAATTCTGAACTGAAAGCCAATTTTTTTTAACATAGTTGCAATACTCATCCTTCTCTCCTTTATTAATAAAATATAAATAGGCGAAGTAAGAAGCAAATGTTTTACATGAGCAGGCTTAGGAGGTAGAGGGGCTAATTATTATTAGATAAATTGCTCGAACAAGTTTATGAACCCTAATCAAAAGGCAAAACAAACTGGTTTTAAAAATCAAGGCTTATGGAAATCATCACATGGTTTAATCTAAGTAATGCCAATGCTTCACAAAACAAAAAATTGAACGTCCTAATACTACTATCGGCTTTCGGTCTTTTGTTTCAAATTAAATCATTTCTGGTTTTTGTTACGCTACGAGTTTATCCTTATGGGCCTCAGTCTCGATAAAGTGGGAACCATCATTTTAGGGTCTCTTGAATTGAATATTTTTAAAAATTTTCAGTTGATGCAATAATTTTTGTGCCATGAGTATTTTGCAAAAATTTAAATTGTCTTTTTTGTAGTACATACCAATTTATTTTTAATTAATTTTTAATAATAATTATTTATTACTTACTTATCGTTAACAAATCCCATATAAGCGTCTACGGAGAAGTCACATTCCTTCTCGGGGCCCCTCCAAAGGGTACATCTAGAAGCTGGAAAAGACCGTTCGCTTTTTACAGATTCAGAATAAAGTTGCCAAGCTCTTATATGACTGCACGCCACTAAAAATAAACAGAATTTAAAGTAGTAGAGAATTAAAATTATATAACTTACAAAAAAAACAGCCGATTTAATTTTATAATAATTTGATACCATTCATATCTACATCAACTGTTCAATAAAAAAATTAAATTCAGGGTGTGGAATATACTCTAAATCCTTAAACCTATAACATAATTTGTAAAAAAATGCCAGATACAATACAGAGATTGGAAAAAGAGAACTAGATTTAGAATAGTGACAATGTTCTTTAATTTTCTTCTAATCGCCATAATTTTTCTATTATTTACGAGAAATATTATTCTTAACTTTGTAGCTTTAATTCACTTTCAAGTTTTGTTATTTTCAAATCAAAATTGTAGGCTACCATATTTAATTTTATTTAATATTAATTATTCGTTAGTCGAGATATACGTACATTAAATGCTGATTTTGAATTAGCTAATAGGTATACACACAAAACAATATTTATACAACTAGCAACCGCTCGATTTAAGTTTTACCGCACACATTCTAGCAATGTATATTGAATTTATGAATTGGTCTTGTATAGATTCTAATGCTGATTAAGTATGTTCCAATTTATCCGTTATGCTCTTATTATTGTCTTCCTGTCTGGTTCACAAGAGAGATTATTAATTATGTTAAAGCTAAAAACAATGCAATAATTATTTATAAAAATTATAAAACTGAATCTTATTATTATAATAAATATAAACAACTTAAATGTTTTTTAAAACAGCAAATTCAAGTTTCGCGGCGCATTCACCATTTTATAAAAATCTTGCTTTTTTTCCTCAGTACTACGGATATTCGAGATTGAGATTTGTGAAGTGTTACTATTACTTTATTATCTTGTTTAGTACTAGAACCTATAAAAAACTTACCATTGAAAAGCTTCCTTGGTTTATTTAAACGTAAAAAAACATTTACCTGAAAATTATTTTTATTTTTTCCAGCATTTTTCGCACATTTGACACAGCAGTTAACATTTATTTATACTTAAGATCTATTCGCCTATCCTCAATGGCTGAAAATTTGTCTATAATATCATCGTAAAATTTTGGATTTTCTGATAACTATTTAACAAGCTGTTTTTCAATGGATATTAGGGCTAAATTAGAGAGTCTGTCTTCACTTTTTAAATTTCCTATAAAAATTTTAATGCGCTTTACAGCTGAAAAGCTTCGCTTAACTGACGCATTTGTGGCTGTGATGGTTAGTACTAATTCACACAACTTAACGACTTCACAAAGAGACTTATTTAAACCAGTTGTTACAAGAAAATTTAACATATTGATGGGCGTCTTTTTATCACTAATTTCAGATGTTTCATAAACAACACTTAACTGGTACTTTAATGCTGGAATATTGAAAAAAATTAATTTTAGTAAATTAAAAGCTTCCAATGGAAATTTGGATGAATCATAGTTACTTATATTGAAATTGACCAATTCAACAAATATTAATTCGTTAAAGTTTTGAAATCGAGAGTTCACTTGTTGTAAAATATTATCAAAAATTTCGGAGTATAATCGACGATAGGAGATCTCTCTGTCGCCGACATTACCAGTTCTAATTGTCTTTCTTTCAGGTTCTGAGCCAATGTTTTGGGTCTTATTCCAAAAGTGTTTAAACTGATCTCGTTTTTTATTCATTTTATTATTAAAATATCAATTTGTTTAATGAAAAGCCAATGTCATTTGACTTTGTCTGTAAAATGTCGAATAAAATGCCAGTAAAAGGGAAAATCTCTTCAAACATTTTGAGCAAAAAATTTAAATCAAAGTTTTGTTTGAGCCAATGCAAAATACCCTTTAGCAGCAGTAATAGTTTTAGCATCCCATGTTTCTTTTTTATCCCAAACATCTTGAAAGAAGTTTAGCAAAGAATCACGGTATTAAAACACTGTTTGCACTAAACGTCCATTGTAGTTCCATCGCGTCAGAGCAACTTTTGGAAACCTTATGTGAACATGAATGTCCAAAGCGCAAGTTCTTTTGGATGACTTTGAAAAGAAAGAAGCCAAACCACTAAGCGTCAAAAAGAAAACTTTGCAATCTTAAATATGCTTCGCGATAAAACCAAATTAAGTCTATGTGCTATACAGTGAACGAAAATTGCATATTTAAACTTCTCTTTTACTTTAGCTTGAAGGCCTCCTAAATGGCCAGCCATTACAGCAGCACCATCGTCGTTCTAGGCAACAAGCTTAGAACCACATTCTAAACTTGAAAGAATGTCACAAACAATTTTAAACAATGCATCTGCAGTTCGTTCGCTAGTGACGTCCAAAAATCCTAAGAATCGCTCTTGAGGAATGCCATCCAATACAAATCGCACAACAATGAATTATTGACTTAAGTTTGCTACATCTTTGGTTTCATCAAGCGCAATTGATACGAAAGATGCTTTTTTAATTTCACTTTTAATATGATCCATCACAACGACAGCAGTGTATTTAATTAAATCATTTTGGATTCTGTTTAAAATACCCCGGAAAGTCGTCGAATCAATAAAATGATTTTGTAGGGTATCATCGTATTTTGCTAAAAAACTTAGTAGGTCCATGTAATTTTCCCGATTGGCGAATCCATTTGCTTCATTGTGACCCCTAAAACTTAGTTCATGCTTTCCCAGGAAACAAGTTACATCTATTATTCGTTGTAAGACCTCCCTATTTTGTTTACCTTTTCATTGTAAATTTTGTTGCTTATTTTTACATGATTGTCCAAACTATGTTCAATACGATAGGCCCCGAGTGTTTTTTCTTTAATTTTAGCACTTATATGAGATTCGCTATTTACATGTCGTTTTACACTTTTGTGAAAATTATTCGTGTGTAATACCGACTGAGTTCCAAAGTGTTTTTTCGGCTACATTAAAAAGTAGGCAAGGCCAGCAAAACAATTTCTTTAAAGTTTTGCAGACGGTTAACCATTCATACTTTTTATAGAACCCTACGTGAAAATGCCTGGTAAATTTATTTGCTGACTTTTCTACTTTCGTCTCTAAATTAATAGGATCCTTTAGTCTACTAGAATTAATAATGTCCGTTTTCTCTTCAAAATTTCTACTTAAAAATCTTTTTTCAATAAAGAGCACACAATACAGACACAATTTACCACATTATTATTGTTCACAGGCACAGTGCATAGTTCCTCCATTTTAAAAAATAAAAAACAACTACGAATAACAAACCGAAATCTACCTGAAATCTAAGATTTTCCTCACATGTCGATTCGCGGTGCGAATTGCAATATGCGTAAAGCGACGTAACGATCGCTGCCTCTTGACCGCATTTAACGTGTCAAACAGACTGACTACTGTCGCGGCAAAGCAGCGTCAATAACACTAAGCGAAATCACTAAGAAGATGAACCGGCTCTTTCAAGACGCGCTTCCGCCGACGGAGTCGAAGTATATGGTGTGTACGTTTACACAATTAATTTTCTCATGGGTGGTGCATGTGTTTACACATTACATCAATGAATTGTTAGTACATTTATGAAGTTTACGTAATGTTTCAAAAAAATATAGTACCTAATTTAATATTAATTTCTACGCATTGCAAACTGATAAATATTTATTTTTAAATGTCAAAATGTAGGGAAGCGTTGCTTCCCCGCTCCCATGGACCGCCCGCACCACTGTTCTATAAGTTTTAGAGCTACTTGCATTCTTTCGCAGAGTATGTTCTTGAAATTCCCTGTTTGCAGAATAGCCAGGTCATCTGCATATGCTATTGTGTAGTGACTGTCATTATTGAGGCGGCTGATGAGGGTGTCGAGGACCATATTCCACAGTAGAGGTGATAGTACCTCCCCTGTGGATATCCCTTTACAACTTATCCTCTTATATTCACATCTTCTACATTTATGTTTACTGCTCGCTTTGAGAGCATGTTATGTATCCACTTGTGAAACATTCCTATTGGTTAGTGAGTGTATTATCTTTAGGAAGGTGGTTTTATCAAAAGCACCTTTTATGTCTATGAAAACACTCAAGGCGGACTCCTTATTGTCCAGGGATCTTTCTATGCGGCAGCAACTAGATGAAGGGCTGAATCAGTAGATCTGCCTGGGGTGTATGCATGTTGGTTTGAGTCTAGTGGTGTTGTTATTTAACAGATTATTAATATCACTAAAATGATCACACTAATTTTAAAAACATTATACTGATTATCTGCAAGATTAATAACTGTACGCTCATTTGATTGATATTAATCATCATAGTAATAATATCAATACCAGTAAAGTAATTCTAGTAATCCTCACTTTGACTAAATATATCAAATACCTAATTAAAATCGATCTCTGTGGGCCAGTCACAGCTAGTGATTCATATAAGCACCTTTATTATTTTCAGTGTGCCTGCCAAACATTGACTTTAAAAGTCCTTTGGTGATGAGTCACTTTTTTGCGTATGGATTTTTTTTGGTCCATTTGTGTTCATTACGGCAATTCGTAATGCAATTTCTATTGAAAATAGCTTCATCGGTAAACAAAATATGATTAATGAAACTAATATTTCGATTGTTTTCCGTTAATAACCAGTCGAAAATTCCCATTCTTTTAGGATAATCTTCATCTAGTCATTCTTGAACGGTTGTTAAGTAATAGGTATGCAGCTACTGTTCCTTCAATCTTTTCCAAACCATCATGTGACCAACATCTAATTGGGCAGCTATTACCTTTGTACTGCTTCCAGGATTTTCTTCGACTAATTCTAAAATCTTTTCATCGTTTGTATCCATTTTTGGATGACCCCTATTACCAGCGAGTTACGACCAATGGAAAGAAATATTCGACTGTCTGGTGTTTTCCGATTGGGATATTTTTCCGCAGCTGCTGCACTGTTCCCTTGGCATTTACAAAATTACAGATAATTATCTGAAACCTTATTTTAGACTTACCAAACTTACCTAGAATTAAATACATATATGTCATTTCTGCAAACGTGTAACAGAAAGTTTAATTTTTCCTAACACTCTTAAAATGCACAATAATTGATAGCATGTAATTGGTAAAGCACCTGTTTGTTATATATTCGCAGAAACTACAAGTGTTAAACAGCCAACTTAAATCTTGCAAGGAAAGGGAATCAAACACCCTTTGTAGGACCTGAGCCGTTCTGCGGTATCAGCAGTAACATAATATTAGAAGAGATTGAAAAAGAATTGGGCAGTAGAAGAACCGACAATTGCAACAATCTCTTGGGGCTGAGACAGGCCAAGATACTTCTGGGTGAATATTACCAGAAGAGATCGGAAGCCTTCATCTGTCTGAGCAAGAACAGGCTACGTATTGTAACAGGGGTCCTTACCGGGCATTGCCGACTAAAAGGATACCTAAGTAAACTGAGAGTAGTAGAGGATAGTGAGTGCAGATTCTGTGAGGAGGAGGACGAAACCTCCATTCGCATTCTAACTGAATGTGTAACACTCCAGAATCTAGGAGGATATCAAATAAAAGAGGGAGATTTACCTAACTTGAAGCCACTTCAAATCCTACCCTTCCTTGAGGAAATAGGATTGGAAGGGTCGTTATAGGCATTGAGACATTTCCTTAGTGCATTGGCGATAGAAGGGGGCACAATAGATCTTTTAGGTCGCAGTGTATTAACACCCCATTTTCAACATCTACATCTACAACAGCCAACTTCAAAACTTTTGAGGGTTAATGAAAAAGAGGCAGCATCTCGATAAAAACTGGCTTTTCGAAAAATAGCTAAGAAGCAAAAAAAATTAAAAATGATGTATTAAACCAATGGTGTCACAATACTAATTTAATTGTAACGCATAGAATAAGTTTGGGGGTTTTAGGGGTTCAAAACCGCAAAAATTTTATGAACAGTAGAGTTTCGTGGTTTTATGTGAAAAAAGCCATTTATCCATTTTCATTACAAAATGTTAAACAGTTTATAAAATATTGGAAAAAATTAATTTTCATTTTGTACTTTCAAAGGGCTGTAACTTTTTTTACATGCACATTTTCATTAAGGTAAGTTAGGTTCAATCTAATTATTTTTAATCCCAGAATATGTGGTTCCATTTATAACCTACCTTTTTGTTGCACCCTGTATATAAAGAATTCCTCTAAACTACTAACACATTTTTGAGACGTATCAACATAAAAATAACTTTTCATTTATTTTCTTGATCTCGTAAAAGCTGTTCTTCCAACAATCGTGTTTGGAGCAAATATTTAATATAGCTAAGCGAATTAGCGAGAATAGGGTTCAGGAATATTACATTTATTAAGGTCAATAAAAAATGAAATTTAATCTTTCACTCATCACCTTTTTAAAAAGAAAATTGTTTTTAAGGGTAGTAAATTCAACACCCGAGCAGCTATTTGATTTGGAGGCATAGGCATACATTTAAAAAGGATCAATAAATTCGTAAGTTGATTTAAATTTTTTTTAGACATCTTCCAGAGATAAATTAAATAATTTTGAAAATATAACGTTGCCTGTAGATTAGTAGACAAAAGCATTGTATAAAGAACTATAGTAGGATAATCGCCATGTAAAAGTTATTGGAGGCAATCGCGCCCGACATTTATTGGTACAATTATTGAACTAACGATTTTATTTACTGGTTAGATACGCCCTCTACGTCAGATGTTAGAACTTTATAAGTGGCAATTCCGTAAAACTAATTGTCAGTATATATTTTTTTAGTTATTTAGATTAAATATAAATAAAAATTAGTGATTCTTGTAAAGAATCAGTAAATAATAGCATTCCACAAGATATTCGTCTATATTTAGAAATAAACTGAGATTTTAATGAAACTAAAAGCAATCTGATTATCAGCGTTAAAAAGTAAAACTTTTTCAGAAGTCTTCATAACGAAAATTTAGAGTACTTGTCTAGGAATCGAGGGGTTCCGAGTTTAAACCCACGAGTGGACACTTTTTTATTATTTAATTTTATTTTCTAAATTGGTAAAACTTAAATTAATTTCAAAACATGAATTTTACGTTAATGACATCTAAATCTTCATGCTCAAATTTCGTCTTTTTGCTATGGCCACTCGGGATCATCAAATTATAATAGAATATTATAAGGTCCGGTAATTTTATTTAAATCTTTTGACAATGAAACTAAAAATGTGTGTGTCTAAAGGAGAAATATACCGAAAATAACAAGTATTTAAATTTTGCTAATAAATTTTTATTAGGTATGTGTTAAAAGAAAATACATCATTTTGGATTTGAATATAGGTACAGTGTGTCGCAAAATGTCTGCACCAAGAAAACGCACGAAATTACATTTTTCTTTAATCTACGTAAAAAAGTGCGAATTAAAATTTTTTTACTGAAAATGTATGGTACCTAACAGGGTTATTCATTATAAATTACCCTCCCTTTATGCTATAGTTATTATTGTATAATGTTTACATTGACCGAATTTTGTAAAAATGTCATCAAATGACCATATCAGTGGTGTGCATATTTCACAGGATTTAACATGAATATTTTTTAATAAGCATAGCATAGATATATATTTTATTCAATTTTCGAAATGATCTTTATTCTTTCCTGATTAATTAAACGTCGAATATCATAGATAATCTATGTCGAATATCAAAAAATATTTACACTTTTTCCTTCTCACTGTAAACTACCTACTTGTATTATTTTATTATCAAACATAATAGTTGTGATTTTCATAGCTTTTACTTTAATAATGTTAACTTTTTCATGTTTACATTATCAACGTTAAATTACTCGAGAACAGACGGTATAAGATAGGGTTATCAATAATATACATTTGTGAAATTAGAAAAAAAATATCCCAGAAATTTAATAACATATCCCATTTAAAAAAGTTTATTTGTGTGGTATTCCGTGAAATCTGAATACGTGTTTTTATGGTATATTTAAAAAAAGTCAGTCATATTCACAAACTTTTATTTAAAGCTTTTTTTGAATATGCAATAGTGGTTATAAAAGGTGTCTTTAATAATGAATAATCTTGTACATGATCTCAAATAAATGTGTTGAAATTAATTTCATTTGTAAAAATGTCACTTCCGCTCCTCCCGTATTGCTAAAAAAAAATTGTGTCCAGGTCCAGGATTTGATGGTGGTAAATATTAATTCTAGATACATTTTTCAAGTAACATTGTTCTCCTGTTTTTAGAAATAAAGGTTATTGTTTAGCCAAATTCATATATTTTGTTGGACACACAGTATGTTTGTATAATATTAAAAACTTCCCCTACTAAATATTTTGGCTCAATCAAAGTAGATATCTTAAATTGATTATTATTAGAAAAAGTAGAAATAATATTAAATATAATAAAGAAATTAAAAAAATAATTTAATTTAATAATTTGATAAAAAAATTGAAATTTTGGGTTTATATGTATAAAAAATTGTAGATTTTAACTGTTTTTTTTTTAAGTTCTAACTTGATTTTTTGGGGATGCCACACCCTCCATCTCCCTCTAGGGGATGGTGGTGGTAAGATATTTATACAAAAATGTTGCAAATCATTTCTATTGTAAATATGCCAAAAATAGGATTTTTATGTATTTGTAACTATTTTTAAATGCCAGCCCCCACATCCGAACTATGAAGATTAAAGTCAAAATTTTTTCAAAGTTCAAAAAAAAATTTGGAAAATGTTTTCAAAAAAATTGTAATTTTGTGTTTTTATGTATAAAAAATCGTAGACTTGAACTGTTTTATTTAAAAAGTTCTAACTTAATTTTTTGGGAATGCCACCCTCACCATATCAGATAGGGGTGGGGAGGGGTGAATTTTTTAAAGCGATTTTTATTTTTATGGGATAATACATCCATATACCAAGTTTAGGTTCAATATTTCGACCCTATCCCCCAAAGCCGAACCCCAACCAATAATCCTTATAGAACCCATTGTGTTTACTTCAATATTAAGAATTCATTTATATTATTTACCAACCATCTTAAGGGTTTTTTTTATTACATTGTTACGCACCAGATTAAAGAAATAACCTGTTGTTTATAATTACTTATGCTAAGTACTTAGGTAGGTACCTTACTTACCTAGCTATAGGTATACTCGTACGTATTTAAATTAAAAATACAATTTTTTCAACACTTAAGAAATGTATTATTATTGCTATTATTAATATTATATAATTTATTTTAAATTAATTCGGATAAAACCTGTAAAGGAAAAGAAAAACAAAAGCATATTTTCTATTTTATTAATTTCAAAACAGTTATAAATACACAATTTTTTTTTTATATAAATCATGTAGTTACTCTTGTTGGGAACTCGTCCTTTATTAACAGTAAAATAATTCAGTAATAATACATAAACACAACTTATTCACAATACCTACTACCCGTAAACGCACTAACGCACAATAACAAACATTAGAAAATAGTCCAAACATTCAATCACGAGTGTATAAAATTTGATCCAAGAGCTAAAAATAGAAATCCATCGATCGGTCTTCGTCTTTCTCAAAAATTTCTGCTGGACCCTCAACTCCACCCACTGCAAACGAATATCGACTTATCCATATTCACTAGCGCCATCTATTGGTAGTATCCATTTTGCTCAAATGAAACTTCCATAAGGTGAGACTACTATTTAGTTCTTTATACAATGACAAAAGTGTATGTTTTACAGATTCCTGTTTTAATAAATCGACGTATTTTAATTACATCCCGTACCATATTTAATACTGCAATGCAGACTACATTAAACCCGGCTGTAGAAGTCTATCAACTGACATTTTATGTGTCTGAAAAAGGTAGTTCATTTTAAAAAACGCGTATAATCTAAAAATATCCAGCACGTTCGGCCAATTTCTATATAATATTCCACGTTTTCAAATGAAATGCAAACTACTTAAAATTTTTATTGGCCTCTGGCCCTCGCCAGCCGAATGACCAGCCACCCATACTGAACACGACCTAGAGGGAGTTTTTTTAAAGGATAAATCGATACGAACAGCAATAAAGCAGCCCATTTAGGGCCCCCAAGACTGTGGTAAGGTTAACTTCGGAAATAAAATTATTTACGTACCTTAAACTGCAACCGAATTGGGACGATTTAAGGATTTACTGAAGTGAAAATATTGCTTGCTAACCCGAACATATGAAAATCATGTAACTCTAAATAAGCAGGTTATTTAGTAGCTCATACAGGGTAGAAACGGGTTTAGTCGCATTTTGGACTTATTAATATATTGTGCATGATTTTTAAGTTATTCTAGTTTATAAGTTATAGTCAATTGTTTTTAAATCCTCAAAGCCTAGCTTTAGGCTTTTTTTAAAATCTTGAATTTTTTTCGCAGCTCTTCAAGAAATACTTAAGCATCAGTTTTGTCAGAAAAATCAATACGCCCATCATCTACATACAACGCAAGTACCCAGACAGCATACTATATCCCTAGCATATGCCAGCAATTTGCCTAAATATATTGCAATATTTGTAAAATATTCATATAATATTTTCATAATCTACATTCTAGAAAGATATTCCAGGCATATGTATTTTTTGATATGCTCAGAATATTCATTTTTCATAATTTATAGATATCTCTGTAGAATATTGTTATATTTAAAAAACATTTTTAATTATCTATAAGTATAAATAAAGACACAGTAATCAGGACCACCCTTGTTTAGTTTATAAAGATTTAAATTAAATAAAAACGTGAATCTAATCTCTCGTCGAACGTAAGTCTTTGTTACACGGGGAGTTAGATTATGAGGAATATTTTTCTTAGAATATATATAGTCAAGAAGAGGGAATCCAAAACGACCTTGGAATCGCGATGGTATCTAATTTTAACAATGAACTAGACGAATATGGCGAGAAGTGTTTTCGATCTACCAGTGACGTACTGCCATAAAGGGGCGTAGAAAAGAAAACAATAAATTCTCATTTGCATACTATCTAAATTTACCGATTTCTCTCAATTTTAACAAACTGCTTTTTTCTTGCGAAAAATTTCCATTTTTTTTATTAACCTTCTTTATGTGAAAATAGTTTACCTTAAAATTGCATGTTGGGTGGGATAAATATAGGAAAATATTTTTGGGATAATTTAAAGAGGGATTTCTTTTAAAAAATCAAAGCAATAATGTATTATCAAAATATATTGACTTTTTTACGTCTTTATTATGACAATGTCTTTATTAATCTACATTTTACAAATTATTAGGGTTTGAAAAATAAATGTTTTTTAGATATGCGTTAAAAAAAATTCAATGTCCTATATTTAGGTCAAACACGACTGCGATATTTATTTCTTAGATGTTTCTGTTTGAGTACATATAAAACTTCCTAATATCGAAAAGAATTTCTGATTATTTTATTACATAATATTATTAGTAATATTTTTTGCAGGACAATTTAGCATAAGCATGTAAAACACCTTTCCAAGAAAGGTTCCTATAACGTAATAATGATTTTATGACTGCAAAATAGATTATTTTTAAATGTACATTCAACGCTTTATTTGTATGTATGATGAGAGTCAATTTGATATCATTTGTAATACTTATATGAAACTACTGAACGTTACCTTTTATTGTTTCTATAGGAAGAGACCATCTTTTTGTAGCTATATAATGGAATAACATAAGTTTTATCAAAAGTTTGTAAGTTCTTATAATTAAACCATTCGAAAAATGTTATAAGATCTGTTTCTATTAATAATTTTAATCAATTCCAGTTTTCTGCATTTTACAGAATAAGTTGTCGTCTGAAAAACAATGTTTCCATCTGTATTAAAACGACAAATTATTTAAAATCAAATTAAACAAGATAGGACCTAAGACAGTATCTTGAGGCATGCCATATGCTACTTATTTCCTTACTTGAGATATTATTAATTCTATTTGTGTTCGTTTTTGTAAATAACTTTGTAATAAATTATATAGGGTGCATCACATTCATACAATAAACTTCTATTATACGAAAAAAACGGCACATGATATAGTTAGTAAAGAATTTATTTACTTATATACTTCAACCGGAACACTTTTATTCATGGTTTTGAGGTTCGATCAAAACAATCTACTTTAAAATGGCGTGAACACAAAAAATTAGGATATTTTGGCTCACAATTTGTATAATTTATATAATTTGAAAATCTAAAATCTTTAAGAAATCCGAAAATTATTTACTTGCAATTAGTTTATAAATCTGAAATGAATAAAACCATATAAATATATTAAAATGGCATAAGGGAATTGTTTAAATAAAAGTATATTGTACGGGTGAGCGAAACTCGATGTCTCAGCTCCATTATGGGACAAGTGAAAAAGATAGGAAAAAGTTGAAAAGAGGTTCTTAAATGGGATAGAGTAAGGTCCGTTTTAAGCCCAATTTGCATATTTGTCCATATTTGGAAACTGAGGTAATGACGTCATTGATTTTTTTTTTGAAACATACCTATATGTTTACAAATTTAAAAAGAGCTAATTTTTCTAAACAAATTTTATACAGAAAAAAATTTGATATCTCCTTCACTTTAAAAATTATAAGCAAATTTGTAAAAAGAAACAAATAATATATTACTTACAAGAGAGAGAAACAAAGCTTGTATGCATAGTCAATCACTAAAACAAATTTTCAATGTGACCACCTCCTACTTCTAAACACTTATCCAATCTCCGTCTTACTTCTCTTACCGAAGCCTTACGTAACATTTCTCTAGATAATTCATCGCAAGCAATTCTGATTTTGTCTTTTAAATGTTCCATGTTAACTGATGGTGTTCTGTAAACTTTATTTTTCAAAATTCCCCACAAAAAGAAATCTAGTGGGGTCAAGTCCGGTGATTTAGGTGCCCACTGTATCGGTCCATTTATACCTATCCAATGTTCTCCATAAGTTTCATTCAAATATCGTTGGACAATTCTTGCTTTATGCGGTGGAGCTCCATCATGCTGGAAACACATATTTGCTCGAGGCTGTAATGGCAAATTTTCGAGAAGCACATGCAATTGTTCTTGAAGAAATTGCAAGTATCGCTCACTACATAAAATTCCTTCGTAAATATATGGACCAATCAAATGCCCATTAATAATACCACACCAAGCGTTAATTCCGAAATGCCCTTGGTTTTCAATCGGATTGACAAAATGTGGATTCTCAGTAGCCCAATAGTGTTCATTTTTTTTTATTGGGCTTACCATTACTAACAAAACTGCTTTCGTCCGTCCATAAAACATGCTGAAAAAATCGATTTTCATACTTTTACGTTTCCATCACTTGGGCAATATAATTCAATCTTCATTGTTGATGTTGATCTGATAAGTATTCTAAGTTGTGAAGTTTATAATCGTGGTAACCATTTTCCTTAAAAATTTTTCGTACCGAACTATATTTTAAATTCAACTCACGACAGGCTTGCCGAATCGAATTTCTTGGATGGGTTTCAAAATACTGCAAAACAGTGGCAACAGTATTATCAGAATTGACTCTTTTAGCAATTTTTTTTCCCATTCGAGAAGAAAATGCCTTGTTATTTGAACGTAAATTGCGTTCCAATCTTGCAAATATTTTTAAGCTTGGAATAACACGTTCGGGTATATCTGGGCGTATAACTGAACTGCTCTTCTAGGGTTCTTTTGAGATTCCCCATAAACTAATAACAAGTCGACTTTTTCATTGTGCGTGAACATTTTTCAAAGCCAAATAACAACATAACAATTTTTGTCAACCATTAATTTAATTTGACAGATACGTCTTTGCTATTTGTTTCCAAATTGCGCTTAAAACGGACCTTACGCTATCCCATTTAAGAACCTCTTTCCAACTTTTTCCTATCTTTTTCACTTGTCCCATAATGGAGCTGAGACATCGAGTTTCGCTCACCCTGTATACCCTATAAATCATCAGACTACGCCTATGAACACAGTTGATCGCAGATGCACTTACCATGTTTGTTTACAAATTTAAAACATTAAAAATATTAAAAATTTTTAATGTGGTTGAAAATTGAGAGAACAAAATACTGGCTTATGAAATGTACATTATTCCTTTCTACTTTTGGGTGTGCTTTATATCCACAAGACGAACAACTGACCATATTGTCTTGTTTGTCTTTTAACACGGAAAATTTAAAATTACCAAAAATACTAAATAAATACTAAAACACTAAGCACTTTTTAAAAATGTCTACAAAACATACACTTTTAACACATAAAACATCCAAATTATTAACAAATTTTAATCAATAAAATTATAAACGGTATCGATATGATGATGAGTCATCCATAGTACAACATGGCTACCACTTTCTTCAGATCGGTTAGATTAACGCGGACATGGCAAGCTCCTTTCTGACTACAGGGTGTTCCATCTCAGACGAGTATATTTCTTATCCCATAGTAATTGGAAACATGTCGGATGATTTTCTTTGGGGGACAGCTTTTGACATATATTTGAGGCTTGAACGTGCAACCCCCTATGAGGCGGCGCTTCAACCCCTCAAAATTGAATAGGGAAGAGGGGTTGAGTAATACTTCATTTGTAAGGTCTTGGAAGCCTCTTTACAACGGTGTATGAAAAAAATCACATTCTAAAAAAAAATGAATTATCATGCTTACATTCAAAAAAAATTTAAACTGCGTTTTTAAATCAAATGTTCAAATTGTCCTCCATTGACTTCCATACAATAATAAATTCTCTCGAACATCAAAACATTTTCTTATCTTGCCTTCATTTTTTGTTCTTAGAAGGTGTTTATCACGTTTCTTCGATCATTTCATGTATGATAAAACAATTAAATTTTTTAGGAATGAGATTTTTTCATACTCCGTTGTAAAGAGGTTTCTAAGACCTTACAAATGAGGTATCACTCAACCCCCTTCCCTATTCAATTTTGAGGGGTTGAAGCGCCCCCTCATCGGGGGTTGCTCGTTCAAGCTTCAAATATACGTCAAAAAATATCCCCCAAAAAAATCATCTGACGTGTTTCGGGAAATTTTTCCAATTGCTATATGATAAGAAATATACGGGGCGGCTCATCTAAGATGGAACACCCTGTATATGTTCTAAGATATTTTTATTGAATGATATTCCAAATGGTGAAGGCCACTAATGAAAAAAAAAGAAGAATAGGACACCTAACCATACTTATTGTCAGATTTGCGAGAGAGAAGACAGGTGGTGGATAGTTTTTATTGTCTCACGATGTACCCACCAAAGGGATAAGTCTAAGTTATTGTAATATATATATGGCCCTTCTCTAATAACAGTATGGTGCTTAAAATTATAAAAATAAATAAATATTTTATAAGAAGTGTAAATCGATTGGTAGAAGAGTGCCTTTTATCCTTAAATAATGATAAAGCATTAGCTTCAGAGGAATGTAATTCTTTTTATTAGAAAAAACTCGAGTAAAATTCAAGAATATAAGTTTATTTTAATATCTCCTATGTAAAGGATAATATTAGTTCGAAGACATCTATATGCTAATGAATTGCCTACTGTTAGTAATAAAGTAACTGGTCAATATAACAGTTTAGAGTAAATCAACATATGGGCTATTGGTAATAAAATTGCAAACAAGACGCTCTTTTTTTTTAGAGATGTTTACGAAAACCCACAGTACACAAACGGCAAAGAAAAGTATTACTGTAATGTTTGTCACAAGATTTTTAAATATTTCTATTATACTGATATTGTTATCTCAATTCTAACACTTGTTATTAAAATCTTCAAAATGTAAATTTGAATAATTTATAATTATCTCATATTACATACACATATTTTATACAGTGAGCATCATAAGTCTTACCCCCCTATCTAACTCGTTACTGGAGTCTTATTGGGAAAATCGATGAGACACGTCGATTTTTGATTTCTACTATGTACATTTTTGTATGAATAGTTTACCCTTAATTTCATCCCTTACTGAAGGGGAGCAACCTTTTCGAAAAATTTAAATGGCAAAAATTATTATTTGCTTCTAAAAGATGAGCAGTGTAACAAATTAACAGTGGCGCAGGTTGATTACAAATGCACCAAAGTATTAAATTCGCTTCTGCATCGCCTTTAAAATCTAGTAGATAAAATCGTTTAGTTTTACTGAGCTGGACCTTTCATTGATACTAAAAAATAGTTAAATTGCTGATCGAATCTATTTTACTGTTAAATATGGCAGATTTACAATCAATATCAGTAATATCGTCAGTAATAATCTCAAACAATTAATCAACTGATAAATGTAATAAATTATTACAAAAAAAAAACATTCGCTATTATGGCTAATAACAATCTCAAACAATTATTGATTTGATAAATTTAACGAATTAATAAAAAACATTCGCTAATATGGCCAATAACAATCTCAAACATTATTTAACAACTGACAAATTGATCGTATTTATAAAAATATTTTTTTCAAATACAGTAAAAATCAATCTCGTAGTAAACGTTGTGGCTCGTGAGAATATTAGCTTTGCGTAGTTTTTCACTTAGGTTGCGGTAATGTAGATAAATGCTAGATATTTCGGACTTCATCTTCCCAATTTTTCATAGTGGTTTCTAAGTCGAATAATATTTCTCGGCTTCTTCAGTAAAGCCAATTGTACATCTAGTTAATACTTCGTTGGTACTTCGTAGGTAGACCAATTAAGAGGGTTGCCCAATTTATTCGTCATAACGACCACGACAAATGTTGGAATATTCACTGAAGTTGATACTGCACTTTTAGCCGTTTCATATTTAATTAATCAAATAATTAACACAGAAATTTTGCAAATTCCTTCGTGGTAAGTTTAGTGAACGAATCTTACTTCTGATGTAAGAAAACTCGATACTTTTAACACAAAATCTATTTTTAAAATTTAACACAAACAAGTTAAAATGACTTTCCGTTCAGACAGCAGAACCAAGAGTGCATCCCTTATTTTTAGTCCATATCACCTTAGAAACGTACTACATATTTCTGACATAACAAATATGACTCTTACGGCAAATAAATAACACATTTAAATGCCTCTGCCGTCGCCCCGTTGACAGGCAGTTGCCTCGTCCGTTCCAGATGCTTCGGCGAATTATCAATCTTTAGGTATGCGACATATTGTATTTAAAAATATTAAAAATGTAACCCTCTGTTATTGTTACGTAAAGATATTTTGCAGACAATATATTTCTTGCGTGATAAAAAGGTTTTCATTTGGCCCGAATAAATTTAATTAAAAAAGCGGAACAGAAAAACTACAAGAAGAAAAAATAACAATTCCTCACGAAATCGATCGATATTATCTTTGTCCGATATCGTAACCGAGTTCGCTGGAAATTCTTAATTCACCAGAGACCAGCGTCGACGCTAATTGGAGTTGTTAAAATGAAAAAAGAACGGGTATTTCCAAATGACATAGCTACTACGCTTTTCATTTCGATTTTGCTATCTACGTGGAAAGAGATGCGCCATTATTACACTATTATATTCTGATCTACTATTTTTAGGAATTTTCTTTTACCTTTCGACCTCTTACATTACCTCTGTTAGTTTTTTTAATAATTAAATTCTTGATAGGATAGACAGACTATTTTATTAGAATTTCCATTTATAAAATGTACCCACATAAGGTTTTGAGTTCAACTTCTTATCTACAAAAACTTCCTGCATCTTGGCACTAAACAATTCATTAACACTTAATTCGATGTGTCTTGTTTTGTTTTTTACTGTTCAACTTAAGGATGCCACAACACTTCCGGTTTTTGATAGCACGATTAAAATTTGAATTTTAATCCTTTCCTACGTAGATGTAACCACACTCTTCAACCTCCATATTTTGTCCATTATATCACAAAAGTCTTTCAGCAAAAATTTATCAACACCGCCTATTTGTAGATATCTATCGATCGGCAATCTTTCGATTGTTTAGCAAGGTTTTGCTCGTTTATGGGCAATTAAATATTTAGCTGTCTAATTAGGGTCGCAGGTAACCTACTTGGGATAAATACGTATCGTAAGAATCTGTTAGTGTTAGTGATCCCTCATAATTTATTAATTTAGAGCTAGGAATATATGCAAAACGCCATATTTTGAATATGTTGCATATATATATATACATTTTTTGATTTTGAATGCATATATTTTGTTAATTTTTTTGCATATATCTGACGTACTAATTGGCTGGACATATTAAAATTATGAGTTTTGGACCAAAATAATATTTTGTGAAATGCCTTTACAGGTCGATTTCCTAAAATGTTGAAGGATTAACTTTTCCCTGTAATAAATTACGGTTAATGGTGTAGGTACTTGAGAGGATTAAATTATAAACACCCTCCTTAAACCAACAAATTTTGCTAAATATCCTTTTAGGTAGTTTAATTAATATCTTCAAATTTCTAAATGACTCAGTTTACTTTCAACTTCATTTCAGTCTTTATTGTTGTGTTGTGTTGTGTTAACCAGTGAGAAAAATGGCAAAATTAATTGAGTCGTGGGTAAAATCTTATTCAGATTTTGTTGTAGAAGGTGATAACCAGGTGTTTTGTAAAATATGTTCTACAATTGTAAGTACTTTTTTATTTTATATTTTATTTTGACCTCTCACAATGGTAAATCAAACGACAGTAAAATATTATTTCAACTCACAGTGAAAAAAAAAGTAGGGCAACTTTACAACGTACGCATTTATTTAATTTAATTAAAACTTCAACATCTACAGAAATTTATTTGTTTTAGATTCCATGTAAAAAAAAGTTTCAAATCGACCAACACGCGAGAACACTCTCACATATAGCAAAGCAGAAATCTAAAGACACATGCAGACAAAGTCAACTTCCCTTGAAACAATATTTAGAATCTGGATCGTCTAGAAGTGAACAAGCTATTTTTAATGAAGATTAATGCAAAGCTTTAGTGACTTCGAAAATCCCTTTAATACGATTAAATATTCCAAATCTCCGATCATTTTTGCAAAAATACTGTAAATTTAATATTCCAGAGCAAAGTATATTACGCAAACGTGGTGTTGACAGTTTATACATTGAGACTCGTGAAAAAATTCGTGAGACTACCGTTGGAAACCATTTCTACATTATTGTGGATGAAACAACAGACTCTTGTGCTCGATATATAACCCATTTAATGATAGGTTCATTACGCGAAGAAATGCAAATTGGTCCATATCTAATCGCTTTAAAGCAATTAGATAAAACAAATAACTTGACAAAAACTCGTTTTATCCAGACAGAATGGTCTTCCTTTTTTCTTCCGGAAGCCGTTCCAACAAAAAAATGTTTATTGCTGTTATCCGATGCTGCGCATTCCATGGTAAAAGCCGCACAAAATTTAAAAATGTTTTATGAAAACTTAATCCATGTTACATGTTTGGCTCATGGCCATAACAGAGTTGCAGAAGAAATTAGGTCTAACTTTCCTTTAATAAATGATTAATTAGTAATGTAAAAAAAATATTTCTTAAAGCTCCTCTAAGAACTCAATTGTACAAAGAAACATTTCCTGAATTACAGATGCCACCGGAACCTGTGATTACTCGGTGGGGTACCTGGCTTAAAGCTGTCCTTTTTTTACGCAGATAATTATGAAAAAATTAAAGAAATCATATTTGATTTTGATGATTCATCTAAGGGAATATCTAATACAAAGAAGTTGTTGCAAAATCACATATTACCAAAGCAATTAGTGTTTTTAAAAAATTATGCATTTGTACCCAAAATTATATTAGATTTAGAACAAAAAAAATTTGCCTTTGGTGACTTCCGTAAATTTAATTAAGACGTTTGAATCAGAGTGTAAAAATGTCCAGGGCGATATTGGAAAGACGATTTTTCATAAATTTTCAAATGTAATTTTAAAAAATAAAGGATTTATTGTTTTAAAAAACCTTTCTAATATTTATTCTGCATGGTAACTTTGAAGATAGTAATACTATTCATCCAGATATTTCAGGAAAATTTAAGTTTGCACCTATTACTTCTGTAGATGTCGAAAGGAGTTTTTCTTTGTCCAAGTACATACTTACTGATTGGAGACAATCATTTAATACAGATAATTTAGAAAAACATCTAATTGTTCATTCGTTTTATAATAATGTTGATTTGTAAATAAAATTAGTTAATAATTAAATAATTAATAAGTATTATATTGGGTATTGTAAAGTAAAACAAATAATAAATATAAATAAACTATTTCGATCAAATAACAAATTACTCTTATTGCATATGCTCTGCATATTTTTAAATCTTTTACGCATATATTAAAGTATTTTGCGGCATATATATATGCGCATATTTAACTACTTTTTGGGTGCATATATTCCTAGGTCTATTTATTATAAACAGGTAAGTATATGTACCCTAATTTGGTTGATATAATACATTTTTGGTGTCGGTTATGAATTTGTGCAATAAAATTATTGATCTATCTAACAAATACGATTAAATTACTTTTCTTTGTTACCCCAAATATTTTTGACGTTTTTTTTTGTAAGTATTTGTTATACTTAAGTTGTAACCATATGGAAAACTTTTTTATTATTACCTAATAACATTGATCTGTCAGAAACATCCCATTTAGTTCCTATGTATATTTTTATGTTTCTGACATAAATTGTACGTTCCTAAGATGTTTCTAAAGAAGCGTTTCTGGAATGATTTCTCAATAACCTTTTAGAAACATCGTAATTATGTACATGTTATATGTTTAAGACTAATGTTCGATAAAAAAGGTAATGTATATGTGCTGCAATTATGAAACATTTTATTATAATCTGCCAAAGTTAAACTAAAATCCATTCAGTGAAAGATACGTTATGTTTTGACCATATAAAATACACTAACATTATGGCCTTAAACTTGTTTGATATAAACCAACTTTTTGCCTCAAGTAGTGCTAGTTAATACTATTTACAATATTAAGTAATAAAGTAATATTAGCTAAAGGATCATTTATATACATAATAAATAGTATTGGGTCCAAAATTAAACCTCGTGATACTCCTATTTCAATCGGTTTCTCATCTGAAACACTATTAACCAGTTCTATTCTTCGATTTCTGTTTTTTAAGTAAAAGTCGAAAAGCTCTAGTCCTCTTATTCCATAAAACTATATATTTCTTGATTAAATTGAAATAATATAATTAAAAGTCTTCACTAAATCAAATAAAAAAGTTGTTATGCTATGCATATTGGTTTTATATAACCAAATTATAACCATTTAACGAGCAAGACTAACGGGTATTTTAAATATTTTTTGAATTGGTACTGTTTGTTATGTTTTTTTTTGTTAAATTCCTTTTTGGTTTTTTTTGCTTTGGATTGTATGACTACGAACATTCAGTGCATTCGCCTATTTTCCTATTTTGCCGATTTTGTCGATTTTGCTCATTTTTTACATTTACTACAAATACTTATTTATTATATATTATATATACATTTTGTGTTCTTATTTTTTTGTTTTGTTTCTTTATTTTTTTTTATTTTTTTTTTTATTTTCTTTTTTTAATTATTTTATTTTATTTTTTTTATTAATTGAAGGAAAATGGAAAAGGTAGCGACAAGGACACTTTTACACCTAACGGTCGTTCTAGGCGATTTATACATGTACAGGTAGACCACGGTTTGTGAAGGTGATACAAGAGGTTAGACATTAATGGTTAATAACCTTATACTATAATATACAGTTTTTATTTATTTTACACTTTTATTTATTATTTAATTTTAATTTTATATTATGTATGTGCTCTATTAATGCATTTAAAATATTTAAATTTATAGGTTGTGCTATTAATTGAGTTAAATTAAATGGGTGACTTATACTAGAAGAGTTTTTTAATTTTTTCACAAAAGATGTTACCTCTGTTTGTATTAGTTGGCAATTTAACATTTTATGTTCGATATCTCCTATTTCTCCACAAGTGCAAAAGGGATGATCATTTAATTTTATTTTGTACAGATGAGATGGAACTAAAGCGTGATTAAACCTCATTCTACAAATTTGTCTAATGACTGATTTACCAACAGGCACCAAAGTGAACCATGGCTTGTTTTGAATACTCTTGAAAAACAAACCTTTTCTACTTTCAATATAGCAGAGATGTACACAGATATGTTGTTTCTTGACCTTCTTCAATGGCCTTTTTTGCATATTTGTCAACCATTTCATTTTCAACCTTTTTTTTTGTACGTATATGTACCACACCGCAATCGTGGTAAACATGTTTACTTCAGAGTGCAACAACCTATATTAAACCTATATTAATATTGGGGTCAATGTTTAAACATAACGGGCAGATGATCAACACAAAAATATATGTGGTACCTATACATACCACCGTACGTTAAAGGTTAATTTGTATTTATGGTGATGCTCAACGTCCAAAACTAATCAATGTTCCAATTTTTAAATCTTACGAATTATTCTGAAAATCTTACACGAATAATAACGAAGAACTACTGGACTAATCCATTCATTCATAGTTAAGCCCTTATTTATTACAATCATTTAGATTGTGTTTTATATTAAGCAGACAGAGGTATCGTATCGAATTAGAAATAACGAGATGGCTGCTAATTTAAGTGGGATAGTTTGTGTGAGTTTGTCTTTTTGAAAAGCGAGCATGCATTTTATGAATGAATAATTACTTACGTCTACGATGCTTGCTTTACACGGCTGTGTACTTCCTAAAAATCACCTTGAACTATGGTATTTCCAACGAGAAAAATACATTAAACTGATAATAACTGGCGATAAAAATGCAAATATACTTCCCAAATGTAATTTTGGAAGCCTTTTGTGAATTCTAGAGCTTTATGTAAGGTCAATTCCAAAATAAATCCATAAACAATCCTTGTAACATAACTCTCCATACTCTCTTATAATAAATTAACCACACCGTGAATGTTTGAAATTCGATTTTTGTAAACAAAAATAATTAGTCTAGTAGTCATTCGTCGTTGGACACGAATACTTCTGAATAATAAATAATAGAATCTACTTACGGACTTGGTCTACTATCCTTTGTCTGACTAGGTAACTTGGTTGGCAACCAGGTTGTAGAGCCCGACCACCGTTAGGAAAGAAATCGGCATGTCCTATTGATAATGGAAAACCAAAAATTCCAGCATCAGTATGAATGATATCGACATAGTTTGCATCGTTCTTAGAAAGTCGCCTAGAGGAATCTAGAAAAAAAGTATTACTGAAACATTATGACCGTTAACAAATATATAACTTTTGATTCCACATATTTGAATTTATTTCACTGAAGTCAACTGACTTCAGAAAGTATCATCAAATAAAACTATGAACTTTATTAGCAGATATGCATAATGAACCATATACAGGATGTTACTTAATGATAGGCCGTAATTTTAAGGGCGCATTTCGAACCAAATTTATAAAAGTTCATATAAACATTCCAGGCAGCACACATTGGTATAATTAACGTATTTTATACGTAATTCTCGTTTAAATTTGGTACTGGTTGATTCCGTATACGTTTACAGTTAACGATTATTATAAATACCGTTTTTTAAATGATATAATATACGTTTTTTTATATGTCCTACGGTAAATAATTATAAAGTATTCAACGTTTAAATATAGTTAAAAATATACGACTATTTTTAGTTTTCAATGAACGATCTGTAGACAGTGTGCCTAAATTTACGTTTGGGTTTATTTAAATGAAATTCGTATAAATTTATGTATTAATATAATATGTATTTTTCGTTAATAATTCCCGTTTAAATTTCGTCTTGGTTGATTTCTTAAACGTTTAGCATCTGCTATTTTTATATTTAACGCTTTTTTTAACGGATAATTTAAACTTTTTTTTTGTAGATACTAGTTATTATATATTATATTTTTAAATTTAATTTACCTTACACGCATATTTTCAGTTGGCGATAAACTAGTAGACAGAAGTAAATAACATGTATACATTTAGGTTTATTTATTTTAAAAGCTTATTTACTTATATTACATTCATATTTTTTCACCTGTAACATTTATAACAAATTTCCCATACACACGAAACTATTTGATAAATCAAATGGAACATAGCATGATTGCGTAGTGTAGTCTGCTGTGGTATTGTTGTGTAAATCGTCCTGCTATACTCATTTGTGTACACGTGTTCAAAGATATTGATTCAAAGCATAGGTCAGTTTATATTAACACTCTGACTGCCGGTATAATATTTTTTTGTTATTTTATTTTGTTATGTTAGTCATATAAGACTGACGCACTATTAGGCATAATATTGTGTTGTCAGTTATTTATGGCTTTTTTTATTTACTTTATAGAATATTACTAGAATCGCGCGGTGGATTGTACAAGTCATGAAAAAATTTACAGCGCTTGACGACGCCAAAGTAAAAATAAATTCAGTGGAAAATATGAAAAACTTTTTATTTCAAATCATATAATATTAAAAAAAATAAGTAGGTAGCTTAACAATGATTCTTAACATGGCATTCGTGGCACATTGCAGGTTTTCCATCATATCCATCATAATATGTACGTACTTTTCTTATTTTTTTCTGGCTTCTGTTCTTGACATTTCTTTTGTTAGGTTGACGTAGCAAGTTTCGCATTGCTTTCGATTTTTCTCTTCAGACTTTTTAATAAATGTGCAACTTTTGGTATTATTGGACTCTTTTTGTTAGCATCCTTTCCAAATAATAAACTTCTAGCTATGTCTTCTCTAAATATATTGATGTTGAATTTGGAATTCAAATTTTATTTGTATACGGTAAAAGCATTTACCATAAACATTGCAGTCCACAACTCAAAAAAAACTTTTCGGAACCACTTGACGCCTCGTCGATTACAAATACTGTAGGACGCCATTTGGTGTTATTTATTAATTCCACACTTTCCATTATTTTTTTTGTGTGTCATCATCTTCAACTGCCAAGGTTATTTCGCATCGTATTCTGTGTGCTTTGTTACTGTTTCCCAGTGCCACTTTAGGGACAGCACTGTTAATTAGAACTCAACAGTGAATGGTCGAGTGGGGAATCCTACCAAGGCCTTTCCATTATTATAAGCAAAAATAGCTGCAGACTTCAATTTTGTTATTACGTTTGCTATTTTCTTTTTTCTGTGACGGGCTCATCATTAGTAGCCGGTGGTGAGAATGCTCTGTTTCGTTTGCGTGAAGGCGGGGGAACCAGCATCTCAAGTCCGTGTACTGTGAATAGCATTAATACGTCTCTAGCATCTTTCCATTTGGAGACAACAATCCCATCATTAGTCTCTCACCCAATGTATTCATCTTTTTTTAACTTTTTCGAGGTGACATCTTTTGGGAGGTATTTTCTTATGCGTCTAATTGTACCAACTAGATGTGTGCTTTTTACAAGAATATTCCTAGCTAGTGGACTACTATTAAAAAGGTTATCCGTATAGAGGTTTCTTTCTTTATTTAGCAATCGTTCAGTAAATGATATTATAACAGTTTTACCTATTTTAAGTCCAGCAGGACGTTGTTCTTCTGTACGGCCAGTATAAATTTGGCATTTCCATGTATATCCATTTGGACTGCATAACTTAAAAAAGTTTTACACCATATTTGTGATTCTTGGATGGTATATATTGCCGAAATTTAAGTCTGCCTCTTTAAGGTAACATACTTTCATCTATTACCATCTTTTCTCCCACAGTAGAGTCTGCTGAAAAATATTGTTCAACATGTCAAGAACAGGTCTGATTTTATAAAGCGTATCGTTATTTGTCACATTTTCATGAACACTAAAGCGAATCATTCTCAATAGTATTTTAAAAAGATTATTGATAATACTTGAGAGACTTGATTTTTATAAAATAAATCGATTGACCAATATGATACAATAGTCCGACGACTATTTAATTCACGTATTTCCTGTTCATTTGTGGGATACCGTTGATTTAGTTTTGATTGCCGACTTTTGTATTGGAAATTATATATGCCGAATAGCGATTTATTTCTCCCACTATAAGAGCCATAAGCGCAGGGGAAAAATATAAGCCAAATGCATCGACGGGTGTAAGATTTTGTGCTAAATCTACTTGAAGTCCTTTATTACCAGTAATTAAAAAAATTTGGTGATTTCCAGCATAGTCATACCAAGAAAATCTAAATTAATTGCTTAGTATATCTGGCATAGTCTCGTTTTTATCTTCATCCTCTATTACTTCTGCGTTATCTGATAAATTGAATTCCTCAATAGATACGTCACTAGATACCCCACTTAACTCACTCTCAGAACTATTATATTCGGGATTATTATCAGAAAAATCCAAGAAATCCCTAAACTCTTCTTCTAATATATTTTCCAGTTCTTGTTTGAGTTCTTGAGAAGAGAGCCTCTTTCTAAAATCCCAACTCCTATAAAGAACTATTTATTTTTTACATTTTGTTTGTATTTAATTAATATACACAAACAAACACGCACCAAATACCAAAACACATACATATTAAAAAAATACTTACATTATGATAATTAGGGAAAACGATGTTTACAAACTATAACGAAAAAATAATTTGTAACTCCACGTCGTGTCAGTTGTTTTTGGAATAAAATTTACGTGCTTAGCGCTAAATATTCACTGAAAACTAATGATGCGTGTCCCCACCATCCAAAACACTTTAAAATTAAGTTAAAATATTTACCCATAATTCACATCGTACACAAAACTTTACTCTTCACATTACTTTACAATACAAAATGAGAGCTTTCGCCCCTGGGGAAAAAGTTCTGGACCTTATTCCAAACTCGACTTAGAGTTTACCCAAGCGATCCTTTCTTTCTGTCTCCTCTCTATATAAACCAAAATTTACGTGATGGTTGGTTGTTTTTAAAAATGTCACGCTCATTGTAGATTAATAACCTAAAGGTTTGTTTTGTTTTCATACGTGTCTTTTTAATTATTTAATTTAAACATTAAATACTTATTTGGAATTTTTGGTAAATTCTTTAGATTTTTTCAAATAATAATGCCAATTATCACAATATTTGTTAAAAACGGCACATATTAAAGCTAGTACTTATAGACTGACGTTGGTTCTACAGAACTCTCGACGTAATTTGACTATACCATGTTTATATTTTTTTATATCTAACTAAAAACAATTTCTAAACAAATGTAGTTGCGTACACTTTAATCAAGCAAGTAATTTTATATAATTACTAATTATTATCTATATATAAAAGCTTTTATAAATTAGGTTCATTAACAAAATCTATTCTAATTTTAGAATTGATTCAATTTACTTTACGTTGCTTCATGTTCCTACACACCCCATTTCAAACTAGCGTGATCTGACCCTCCATTATGAATAATTCACAAGTATTACACTTCAAATTTTCATTTAATGGTTTTAATGGATTTTAAACTAAACGCTAAAGGTTATACTGCTCTTTTTAAACGCTTAAGTACTAAGTTAGATTCAACAAAAAAAAAATCGAAAGGTAACATTTCGTTAAAACATAAAGAAGGAAGGTTATAAAAATTTTTAAGGGTGCATGTAGAGAAAAATTTTAACTTGTCACGCTTTTGTTTATAACAACAAAACGGTGTTAACAGTTCGTGACTTAAATTATTTATGAAACATTATTATTATTTCCTAAAACTAAGTTGTAAGTTTTCATAGAACTATAAAAATATATTGATATATTATGTATGTTTCTGGGGGGACAAAATTATGTATCACACTTTCCTTTATATTATTGTCAAATTGACATTTATTGATCTGGAGTTGTCAAATTTCTGAAAATATGATTATGGAAATTAAAAGCGGGCGTTTTTGAAATAAAAAAAAATCATTAATATAAAATAATTTATGTAAAAAAAGGTTAGATAAAATAAAGTTTGAAAGAGATAAAGAACGAACATAAGTTATTAAAAAGGTTGAAAAGGAGTTGGAGGAAAAAAATAGTAAAATAAGTGCCACATAAATTAGTAAATTCAAAAAAATTTGTAAAAGATTTAGAAAATGTAGAAGATAGAGAACAAACTATAAAATATCATTACGAAAAGAAAACGTGTCTTCGAGGAATCAATGAGACGTTAGAAGCTTTAAAATTAAAATAACCTAACCTGCCTAAAATATTTGAGTATCATCGAAATATCACACTTCGTAAAGTAAGGTCTCATTTTTTTCTAAGGAGGCCATGCTTCAATTGTCGGAGAAAATAGAGTTTTTATAAGTAGCCCATTGTTTCCATCTAAGGAGTCTACGACTTTGACGTTAAATAATTCAAACTATCAAAGTTGTGTTTTAATAAGTAACACGTTTTCTCTCATTAAAATCATAAATCTGTCACACTTCTCGAAACCTGTGGAAAATGGCCGGTATTCTCTATTTAAATGAAGAAAAGTTTGACATGTTAGCGCTTTACTTGCAGTCACGCAGAAACGCCGACATTATTTCAGCAAGGTATTTAGAGATGTACCCCGAACGACGGCAGTTTCATAAAACCCAATTTAGAAAAATCGTAGTTAGTGTCATTAACCATGGGGCCTTTGAACAACCTAGAAGCGGATAGAATATTGAAAATGAAAATCGCGACGAAAACATTTTACAAGCTATCAATGAAACCCTAGTGCCTCGGCAAGGGCTGTAGAACGGAAAATTGGTGTGTCAAAATCAACGGTACCGAGAGAATTAAATAAAAATAAGTACCATCCATACAAACCCAAACCCAAATAGTTCAAGTACTGATTGTCCAAGACGCATGTGCTTCTGTAAGTGGTATACTAGAAAGTGTATTGAAAATCCAGATTTTGTAAATCCTGTCTTGTGGTCCGATGGTCCGTAGGTTTACATATTGTGGAGTTTTGGAGTTTTTAATAAGCACAACACCCATTATTGGACTGTGGAAAATCCTTACGAAGTGACAGAGAGACGTCTACAGACCAGATTTAGAAGAATAGTTTGGTGTGGGATCATTGGTAATTTAATTCCCTTTTTTATTGGGAGCCTATTATAAATTATTAATCATTTCAGGAAATCGACTTACAGGACCATTTTTGTTTGATTACAACCTAAAAGGACAAAGGTACCTACAGCTTTTGCGAAATAAGGTTGTGCTGGCTTTATGAACTACTCTAACGGAAAATGAGTTTAGAAGAACCTGGCTTCAACAGGATGGTTGCTCGCCTCACAACACCATTCAATTTAGAAACTTCTTAAGAGAGCACTTTGACGAAAGAGTCATTTCATTAAATGGTCCAATATCTTGACCTCCCAGATCTCCTGACATTTCACCTAGATTTCTATATCTGGGGTTATACAAAGAATGAGGTACATGAATTTGATCCACCCGCGACCATAGAAATCTTAAGACAAAGAGTTTGGGACACATTTAGAATTATTAATGGAAATACACTTGCTAGGGTTGTACGAAAAACAGTCTCTAATTGTCAAAAATGTTTCAATGAAAATAGACGTAATTTTACAAATCTGTAAATTCATATCCAGTTGTAAAGCAGTTAGGAATATAATTAGATTTTAAATTACATTACAACTTGTAAAATGTTTCTGTCGCAATTTTCATTTTCAATATGTATCTACTTGTAGGTTTTTTAAAGATTTAAGTGTTAATTAAGTTTTCTGGCTTGCTTTTTTTTAACATACAGTTGAGAATTTGTCCCAAAATATCTGACAAATAAATCATGGCCTCCAATGAGAACTTTACGAAGTGTGATATTTCGATGATACTTAAATCTTTCAGGCACTTGTGAGACATCGCAAGACTGGAAATTTTTCAGTCTTTCCAAAAATAAAAAAATCCAATATGGCGCCTATAAGAAAAATGAAAGTTGAGTCGGATTGCGGGATAACAAAAGAAGATTGAGGCATATTATATACACTTTCTTATTATTGTCAAATTATTCGGTTTGGATTTACAGGCGAAAAACGAAATCCACCATTTTCCGTTTTTTCACCAATGTTTTCATAACCAACTTACCCATAGTAAATTTGAAGCCGGTTATCGAATACACTAAGTCTCCCCTAAAACTTTTCCTATTTAACCTTTGCTGTAGGTATATTATGAGCCGAGATCCGTGTACAGAGAAGCGAATCTGGGACACACTGTATTTTCGTAAAATTTAATTCGCCATTTATTTTTGTTAACTTTTTAGAAGTTTAAACACAGCCATAGCTGAAATTACAAAATTGGGGATATTAAATAGCATATTAAATGGCGCCCAACGTTTGGCCGTAATTTATTTTAGAAATTGAAATAAGCAAGAAGATAGATGTTGACAAAGAGGCTGTGCTTAAAGAGAAAAGGAGCTTGAGTAAAAAAATAGAAAAAGTAAGAGAAGAGAATACAAAGAAGTTAGAAATAAATGAACAATACAAATGCAAAAGAAAGACTAGAAGGTAAAACTAGAAGCGGTCAAAATATTAATTAAAGAAACAGGTGGTTATGAAGAAAAGCACAGATTTCACAGGGTAGGAAAAGAAGTAAATATGATTAAAATTAGTAAAATAAACATAAGATAATTAAAAAAGAAAATGAGAAATAATATGAAAGAAAACAAAAAAAATCTAGAGGAAGTTAGAAAACAAGGAAAAGAAAACATAAAACATATAGGATTAGGAAAAAGAAACATAGAATGATTATAAAATTTAAAATCAAGATAAAGTTAAAACCAACACAAGATAAAGAAAATATTAAAACAGTAAATAAGAATATAATGGAAATAAAATTACAACAGGTACGAAGTGATTATAAAAGAAAAAATGTAATAGGTCAGAGGATGAATGCTGGAAAATCATTAAGAATCGAAAGTTCAGTGAAAAAAAGGGAGAACAAAAGTAAAGAAGACATAAACCTTTAATAGGTGACAGAATTTTGGATGTTGGAGTTAATTTGGAACAAGGTACTTGTGGTTGAAGTTATATATTAGGTAGATATATAATGAAAGTATGGAAATTAACAATTAGGAAAAAAATAGAATAGATTTTGATATGGATATTTTCGGATAACAAAACTTTATCGATCTAGGTTGTTTAAATTTTTGGATAGTTTTGGAATTAAGGTATCAGAAAAGGTGAGCAGTCGAGTTTAAAAAGAGGTTCAGTAACAAAAGGAAGCAGAGCAATTAAATATAAAGAAAGCCAAAGAGCGACGGGATTTGAGAAGATACAGAAGTAGAAAGACGAAAAGACAAGTAGAAAAGACAAAGAAGAGTTTATTTTGAATATATTTTGAAAATTATTTGTGTTATGTTTTCAAAAAATTAAACCCAAACCTAGTAGAGATTACAAAATTGAGGATATGTATTTTCTAAATTGACTTCATGAATTTTCTTTTTTTAGCTGTACAATTAGAATTCCAAACCTTGCCAAAGGCTTGAGATATATCTTAAGCCTATCCTTAAACTTACAATGTAAACATATTTAGGCCCGTTGCTTCTTAATCGCGCTCATGTTCTCATGTTAAAATAGTGGAGTTTAAGCCTACACATATTAAAATTATTTAGGCCATTTATCTCTTAATCTAGCCTATTTATTGTTTAAGCATATCTATTTTTTCAGATTACCTAAATACATTTTTTTTTTGTTCATTTATCACTTGAATACTCATGTCTATCTAAAAACATTTGGGCCAATTAAATCCTCTCCATGTAAAAATGTTTAGAACCTTTACTCCTTAAACATGCCTACATAAAAATATTTGAATCCTTTAACCCTTAAGCCTACAAAAAAATATTTTGACTAGCTTGTAAGCCTGCACGTGCAAAATATGTCTATTTACCTCTTGAGTTCGTCTTTATAAATATGTTTATGGGATCTTTAATCCTTTAGCTTGCCCATGCAAAAATATTTGTTTCTTTATTTCTTGAGCTCGCCTGTGTAAATTTTTTTAGGGATCTTTACTCCTTAAGCCTGTCCATGTACAAATATTATTTTGATCCTTTACATTTTTTTATCTTATTATCATATTCAGATACGAGTTCCATTCCATTTGTTAAAGGTCGTGAAAAAAGTTATTCGCTTAGGAGCAACATTTATTTAATTTGTTTAGCTTCATCGTATTTAAAAATCACAAATCGATACATGATTTGGTAAAATAAAATATAAAACGTTAATATATCATCCAACTTCAAAAACATAACTTAAAGCTACCATTTGGGAACGTGAAACGAAGGCAGACGACAGCAGAAATTCAGCAAATATTGTCGCACTAAAAGTGTTGTCGTCTGTCGCGCCTTCCTAAATGTGTTTCATATAATTACATGTATTCAGACGTGAAGAGACCGTTTTCGGATTTGCTGCTTGCTGCCCGTCGATTGAAGTCGGTTTCGGTCTCGCCTTCCCAAATGGTACCTTAACACTTCAAATGGACCAAATAAAGTACATTAGAACTGGTCTTTTTGTCAACATTTTATTAAAGACAATTAGTCGAATTTGGCGCCAAGTTTAAAAAGCAATTAATCCTTAATTGAATATTTTTTGGAAAATTACTTCAGTAAAGAATAGATGTTTCAAAAAAAATCTATTTGGATACTATCCTGTTTTCATATTACGGCTGTTAAAAATTAAATAATAAAAACAATATTTCCTATTAATACCCCTTTTATTATGTTTTATATTGTAATATGATAATTATTAGACTGGGCCAAAAAAATAAAACAATTTTTTTTCTTAGCAAAACTATGAAAATATTGTTCATGACGACAAAAAAAAATTTTCCTAAAAGTTTGAGCCCTTAATAATAATATTAAGAGGTGCATCATTGCAGTTATTGATTTGTTAACAGTTGTCGCGTTTTGCATAAATTTCGGACTTGGTCAATTTTAAAAAAATTTTTCTTATGCTTGTAGGAAATTAAATTCCCCACAAAAAAGCTTTCTTAGTAAATTTTCGTAAGACGAGTCTATTCTTTGTAATCTTAATATTTAAGTTCATTTTGGAAATCCCAAATGCGAAGTGAAAAATTGAAAATATATACCAATGTTTAAGGCTCGATTACAAAGAATAGACTCGTCTTACGAAAATTTACTAAGAGAGATTTTTTGTGGGGAATTTAATTTCCTACAAGGATAAGAGATGAAAAATTTTTTTAAAATTGACCAAGTCCAAAATTTATGCAAAAACGCGACAACTGTTGAAAAATCAATAACTGCAATGATGCACCTCTTAATATTATTATTAAGGGCTCAAACTTTCAGGATTTTTTTTTTGTCGTCATGAACAATATTTTCATAGTTCCGTTAAGAAAAAAAATTGTTTTATTTTTTTGGCCCAGTCTAATAATTATATTCAATTTTTTTTTATTTATAACTATGTGTCCAAAAATAGCCCAATTTATTTATAGTCGCACCCTTTGTTAGACATATTACCATAATGTAAGAAAAATATGTGAGAAAAGGGTAATTAGAGTGAAAGGTGGGAAAATATTGACTGTTAGATATTTAATAAATACTTTCCTTAGAAAGCAGGCGAGGCAATTTTTCCTTTAATGGGCATTTCCGGGGAGGAATATCGAATAAATTATTTGAAACAGGCTCTGCTTTCATGAAGGAAAATATGGACTCTTCCTTAAAAAAAAAGCAGACGAATATAAATTATGAATAATAACTGCCAATAGCCAATACGTAATAATGTTTGTTCATTAAAAATGTATACGATATCAAAGACTGAATAGTTCCACTTTTTGTACCGCGTTTTCTGGATCTATTTTATGGAAATATAGACTTCATACTTAACGTTGCAACTCTTAGACTTAATTAAATCCTTTCTGGCTACTTGAAATACAAGATTAGAGCGCTCTTTCATCTTGTCGTCGAAACTGCTAATTTCAAGTAGCTGGAAAATTTATATACGCTAAATTAGTGATGACGTAATTTTGGTTCCACTGACAATTACAGTGACAGTATTTTTTTTTGAGTGCGTGTTGTTTGTTTTGTTTACCTAAATTAAATTGTTTTTAAACTCTTATAAATATATCTTTAGAGTAAGTAAATGACATAAATCAAGTATATAATCATTTAGTAACCAATTACATACCTACCTTTAAACTAGTTTTTATGACATGCCTCATATAAAGTCCAAAGAGAACTGAAATACACCAAAAGATGATGCCAAGAGATAATACTTATAAATTATACCAAAACAACACTAGTAGCCTTTTCAATAAAAGAAAATCTCAATCTTACCAATCTTAAAATCATCAGAAAAGAAGACAAATATCTAGGTCTAACCCTGGACAACAAACTATCTGGGACATACATGAGAAGGAAGTGGTAAATAAGGCCACAAAAGCCCTAATGATATGTAGAAACATTTCGGGTAAAAGATGGGATGTAACCCAAACACATCACGATGGATATATGCAGCAATAGTAAGACCAATCATTACTTATGGGGATGTAGCCTTAAGTAACAATTCTATTTTAGCTACTACCAGAGCTAATATCTCAAGAGTAGAAAGACTAGCCTGTATTTGCATCACTGGTGCAATCAGAACCTGTCCTACGGCCGCAATGGAGATGATTTTAAACCTATCCCCTCCACATTAATTTACAGAGAACAATATATCTAGTCATCTAAAGAAAAACGTCAAAACCACCGAGCTCGGCTGCAAGAAAGAATAAGGCCAAGAATACATCTTGCTTGCAACCGAAAGACATACCATAGAAAGTACAGAAATAGAACATCTTTCAGGCAGAAATTCACACCATTGAAGTGTACTTAGTTCAATATCAAGAAAAACTATCGCCAATACAGGGTGTTAAAAAAAAGTGTCATAAAACGGGGGGTAGTATGGGCCAAAATATGCAGAAAAGTCTTAATAAACATATGTCCGCAAATGAATGGTTTCAGAGATACGGAGTGTTTTGTGTTTTGTATCATTTTTTGATTATCTTTTTTCATTCTCAAAAACTTGCTTTTCTTATCGGAGTCTACCGATGTTTCTTCATAGATACTATTTGCAGTTATTATTTTGTTGTGGGTGAATAATTTTATAAATTTTCGTTATGCCTGTTTACACTAATATTGAATTAGCTGACATGCATTTTATGTACGGTCGTGCAAATGGCAATGCATTGAAATGGAGGGAGGGCACTTTGAACATCCCATTTAACTCTATGTTGTTATTGATTGTTTATAAATATCATTGTTTTTTTATAATAATAAAAAATTGTTATAAACACAAAATGGTCCGTATCTCCGAAACCGTTAATTTGCGGTCATATATTTATTAAGACTTTTCTGCTTATTTTGGGTCATACTATTCACCATTTCATTTTGTGACACTTTTTTTTTAACACCCTGTATAATACTTTTATCATTTCCGATAGCCAAGTAGCCATGAAAGCGCTGAGCTCTTACGTAATCAGCTCAAAAATGGTCTAGAGATGCCTTGAAAAACTGAACGAGCTAGGGGAGAAAAATACAATTACTTTCACTTGGGTTTCGGGATATTACGGAGTAAAGGGTAACGAGATTGCAGAAAATGTTGCAAGAACAAAATGGTTAAAAACCCTTTGTGTTACCTGGGCCGTTCTGCGGTATTAGCAGTAACACAATATTAGAAGAGATTAAAAAAGAATTGGAAAGTATAATCGATAATTGAAATAATTTCTTGGGTACTTCTTAGGTACTTTTGAGCCTGAGCAAAAAGAGGCTACGTATTCCAACAGAGATCCTTACAGGGCATTTCAGATTCAAAGGACAACTAAATAAACTGAAAAACGTAAAATATAGTAAGTGTAGATTCTGTGAGGAGCAGGATAAAACCTTCATTTACATTTTGACTGATTGTGTAGTACTCCAGAATCTAAGGCCACTAAACTTAGAAATATACCAAGTAAAAGAGGTCAATCTGCCTAACCTAAAGCCACTCCAAATCCTACACCTGCTTAAAAAGATAGGATTAAAAGAGTGGTAGATCTTTTAGGTCGTAGTGCATAACATTAAAATGTCAAAATCTGACAGTTATGACAACTTGATTTGTTGATTTAATGAAAATTAAACCTGCACTCGCTACACAATCTTGTATAAATAATATTAAAGAATCTTGCTCCTTTCACAATGCCGGCTACCGTATATAAAACACCTGATATTCGGTATAAAAACATTAACTCGGTCACCCATACCAGAGACAACCGAGACGTGTAACTTAATAGGAAAATTTGTTCGGTGGTCCATTTAAACTACATATATGACTTTCTTTCTCTTTTACATTGATCTTTACATATATTTATCTCTCTCCAATAAAACTAACACCAGTCCTAGAGGTCGCTGATGTTGCTGGTTTTTGACGTCGACGTGTGACGTATAGATTAGAACTAACAACTGTCAATGGTATGAATGTTGTTATGAACGTGTGCATTTTATTAAAATTAATTTAATTTGGGTCCCGTTTATTTTTTTGAGTCTGATTTTGTTGTTTAATTAATTTTTTATAGAGGGAATGTTTATTTTCGCATATTAATTTTTGCATGAAGCAGTTTCTGGAACCGAACTTACGTTTCTGTACACGTTTCTTTCTAGAGGTAAGTAATTTCCAATTTATAAAAGAAAACCACTGTATAATGTGTTTTTAATAATATATTACAAAATGACTATAATTAGTTTCAAGTGAATTAGAACAGAGATCCATTGTTACAGCTACTTTTATTCATTAAGTAGGTAGATGAATGTCTCGACAGCTTTAATGGCAGCATAAATTCCCACCTACTAGAAAATAAGTAAAATGTATGCTAAGTAAAAAATCTCTGGCAAAGGACTTTTGAAATTATTAGAGATTGGCTATTTCTTGCATAAATCTACCTCTAATAGTCACTCTAGTGGCTATTAGAAGATTGTAGAGTCAATTAAACGAAGAAAAAAAATTGAATCACAAAAGGGCAGAATTTTATATCAGGATGCATTGGAAAATAAATTTGGGGACATCAGGTTAGTTTTGGATTTTAAAGAGAGATCAATCTCAAAAAAAGTTAATTTATCCTGCAGAACATCCAGTAGTTTGAGTGGCATCTGCTATAACTTTATTAGATTTCCTTGATAATAAATTGTAATATACCAATTGTTTCAAATGAAATTGAAAAATAGTTAAATTCGAGATTAGGTTTTTCATAGATAAAATGTTATATTCATTTAAACATCGTATGGAAAATAGGTATACCCTGGTGGTGTCAGAGACAGGTAAGGGACAACGACAAAAAAATTACAAAAAATGTATTTATCTTTAAATAGTGTTTATTATTATTATTATTTGCTATGTTTAAAAGGTACCTCCTGCTACAGGGCAGACCGAATAGATTAGACAAGTAGTTGGAGAAGGTCTGCCTAATCACAAAATTAGGAGACTAGGAAAACGTTTACATGACTGGGGACACAACAGGAATGCACACACAAGATACAGAAACATACGACATAACAGGGGTAAGCCTTCAGCAACGTTCTGTTTAAATGATGACAGTATGTCATCCTTCATGCCCTTTTAGAAGGCATGCCATATAAATCTATTGATCTTGATGACCCTAAGAGGAGTTAGCAGGGGGTGGACGGAATGGGTCTAGCAGGTTTCGATCCAGTTTACAGGATGGGAACTTACTCGACTCGGGCCTTATACATTTGTGTGTATATGTGTGTATGTGTGTGTGTGTGTGTGTGTGTCTGTGTGTGTGTTTGTTTCCATGGTTTCTATTAAAATAAACAGTCATAACATATCGATACCTTTTTGCCAGACTAACGTAAGCGACATTTGTTTAAATGGCAAAAAAGTATCAATATTATACTCTATACTTTATAAAATATTTGTTACATTATTTTTTAAATATATTATGAATATATAACAACTGTGACTTTCTTTGTAATTTGTCACAAAATTATACGAGGTACTTGTTAAACGTAGCAACTGTAGTTTGTTTGTCTGTACCTTACAAAAATATAATTTATATAAAAAAAGTTTGGTGTACCTATTATTTTTCCAAGTTTAAATATTTAATAATCAATAGAATTTTCAAGTTTTTTTTAACGAAATTTACAAGAGTAATAAAAACTGCTTATATTAAACTGATTAAAACTTCCTTTATTGAAATGATTATTTATATGTTAAAAAATTTGATGTTATTGAAAGCTTTTACATTTTTTAACATACAGTGGAAAAGTAGTTTTTGTTTCTCCTGTAAATTTGTATAGCAAAACTATTTCTGAATCCATGTTTGAATTTCCCGCCCTTAAACATTTTTAAATTTTTCCGCTATTTATTAGTGGCGCTATAATAGTTTGGTTGTGGTTAAAATCGCCCAAACAACTTTTACCGAACAAAAAAATACATTGAGTTACACGTCTCGCTGGGTTGTCTTTGCCCATACACATTTTTTGTCTATTCCTGATAGACACCGGACAACATCACGATCTTCATCCGGCGCCGTACAACGGATATATACGGCGTTTTGTACATCGGTATCTGTGCAAAGCAAATAAAGCGTTCACATCCACAAAGCACGTATCTTCTAGAAAACCCACGCCAATGGTAGACTTTTAAACCAAATTAGCGCCACCTTGAGTTTGGAGCAGGAACTAAAATGACAATTGACAGATGGCGGTAAATTCAAATTATAATTTTCAGTAATAGGTAATGGTTCTAAATTAAATTTTAAATGATTTCCAAATAAATTATTTTATAAAATAAAGTATGGAACTAGTAAGTTCGAAAATTTTATTTTACAAAATAATTTAGGTGGATATGCCAAATTTAAGGAAATAATTCGTGATAATGGGTCTAATTTGGAGAGTTGGTTCTGCATATTATTATTAAATAAAATATAAGATATATCAATAAATATTATTAGAACAAAATAACTACAAATAATAATACATATTTAACGAATACTTACTTGGAGTAAATAGGTATACAATCTCAAATCTTTAAAATATCAATATATTGAAATGTGAAGTAGAAACTAGGATATAACATTTTATTAACACGAAAGTTATATTTTTAAATGCCTTTTTACTTGAAGGATAAATGTAATATAGGTATCGGATTAAAAGGTGAATCCTCTCTGTATCTGTAACGTGTGGAGGGTGGGTTACCCCAAGGCACTTATGTCTCATTAGGCCCATTGTTCATCCTCCTAAGATGATAGGCACCTCCTAGCTCGTGAGCCAGGAGGAAGGTGAATCCTTTTAACTATCCATTCACTGATGAATATTTTTCTTCCAAATACAGATGGTATACTCTCTTATGTGAAAAATGATTTCTGAATCTAGTCCAGTGATAAATTGATTACCCGTTTGTCTTTTTATGATGCATGGTAAATAATGAAGTTTTTCTCAAAGTTTTCAATGTATCACCAAAATTATTGCAAAACACAGTAGGAAATAGAAAAGCAAAACATCACAATTTTGCAAATAACTAAACCGAAACTATAAACAGAAACCAAAAGCCAAAGCCAAAAAAAAAATCACTAAAATCAGATGGAAAAATGAGAAATGAGACACGTAACATCTTTGGATTTTTTGGTTAAGTTTTTCGCCCATAAAAACTAAAAATGGAGTATATGTATTTGGAAGCTTTATCTAAGTATTTTTTAAATTACGTATCCTGGATCCGAATCCGTGACCAAATTTGTGAGTATTCGGTAACCGGATACTTTTTTCATAATTTGGATACGTTTAAATAATTCGACGAATTGGTTCGGTAATAAAGCGCAGCATGCCCCTTATATAAATTTTTGTGTGGCCATTTCGTGATATCCATTCCATGTTATCCTAATTACAAACCTCAATTAAACTAATGTATTTTATTGAATAGTTATAACCGAAATATATGGTTTTATCTACCTTTTGAATAACCCTGTATAAATAAAATGTGTTTTTTCCTATATTACAATATATAAGATCCAACTGCAATACTTAAATAAAACATTGTAAAGGATAATTAATTATGATTTGTAGTTTTGTATAGGTGGGCCCTATACAATTTAAAGAGCAGCGAAAAATTTTTGTTTATGATTATCGTAACTGTATTTTTCTTTTATATTCCTTTTTATTTTCGATATACATTAAACATGCCTAATTTTATTTATTGGCATAAAAATATTCTTTTGAAAGTATCCGTATTCGAGTGAATTTTTAGGTAAAAGTATCCCTACATTTTTAAAATATTTGGATACCTTAAAAGTATCCGTATCCGGTACTTGGATACTTTTTTCTGTATCCAACTCAAATCTACTGGTCAATAAAAGTGATATTACTATAAAAATTTATATATAAAATATTTAATATCAATTGGAAAAAATATAAATATGTATAATAATTATTATTGGGACTTTGGAATTAACTAAATAATATGTAGTATATCCACATGCTCTCAAAAAAAAAAAAAAAAAACCAGTAAAAGTCATATAAATGATTATTTAGCAGTTATTTTCTCGTTTTATTGTCTCTATAAACATCTCAGTCTGATTGAAAATATCAATGTCTGTTTTCATAACAAAATTAACCCGTATTCTCGGCAGATATTAGAAATCGATTTTACTATGTGAAGGCAATAACAGTTTTGTTAGAAGAAAAACTTGACATTGATTACATTTCACTCGCCGTCCTTGCATTATTTATGAGAATCAATTTTTCCTGCACGAAAAATCGCCACTCCATGTAGGCATAGGCCAGTGGAAAGTGAAAAATTGATTTTAAAACTGACAGTCATAGCTACTTGATTTTTTTACTTTTACGAGAGCTTGTTTAACAGGGTTAGTAAAACTTGTGAAAAACGCGGCTAATTTATATATTAAGCACAGACAACTTTGTATAAAACAGGAAATATGAAAGAATAAAAAACCGCTAATTTCACAAGTTTGTAAAAAACAGAAAATATTCCAGCTTGTATAAATGCCACTTTTCGTCTGCGCTATAACTTGTCCGCACTAGTGCAAGAAATCAAATCAGAGAAATCTCTGTGTGTGGAAAAGTGACATTTTCCGCACGCCCTTAAAAAAGTAACTATTGCTCAGTAAAATTGACATTTATTATATTATTTAGAGAAAAAATATAATTATTATTAGACAGAGGGCATTATACTCGAGAACTGGAGAGATTTCCAGGGCTAAATATTTGGAGGCGTTTATACCCAATCCCTCCATAAACTCCCCTTCTCAGATCCGTGAAAGGAATAAGAGCATTTTTACAAGAGGCCTTTGGCGTCTAGGTAACTACATAAGGATGATGTGTCTGCAAATAGGTCGGACTATCGATCCTGCAACGTGGAAGACCAATTCACAGAGCCCATTTTATATACCTGCTCCATTTTGGAAAGAACTAGGTTCCAGATTTTCGAATACACCTGACTGGAGCCCATCGACTTTAAGTAAATTTCACCCAATTCAACCATAGCCTATATCAAAAATAGTGATGTGTACTTTAAACTATATGTTAGACATGAGCAACAATAGATGCATCCGGATCACAGTGGAAGATGATGGGATCATCCCACTGATTTTCAATTTTTTTGTGGAGAAATGCTTCTGTACTCGGGAATATAAGACTCGCCCCTGGGTACTACCTATTAAAACTCCTCCTCTTCTAATACCTTTGAAGAAGACACCGTGACCAATCTAATATTGTTAACTTAGGAGCCTTCAGGTCATTTGTTTTTTGTACCTACCATTTCCTGATAGTCGCCTTCTTTTTTATTTTTTCTTCAATAATTGGTAAATAAATTCCCTGATTTTTTTCTACTTTTCTCTTCTTTCCAACATAGTCTCCACTATTTTATGCGGGATAAGATTGCCTTTATTTCCCACCAAATTATTTTTTCCACGGTCCAGTGGGTACACACTAAGATCGAGTATTCCAGCATATCTTCTTTACAGCAGTTTATGCATATAGTGCCTTGTCGATCCTATTTGTATATTTATGGAAAAATCCGTGTCAGCTCCGAAACTGCGTAAGGTAGTAATCCGTTTTTCGATGCTTTCAGGTGAGTCATTTCTCGAGGTTGGGTATAAGGGTTGCCAGATGGTTCTGGTTTGTGCAGCTTCTTCTTTCCTGAGGAGTTTAGTTGTTTTCTTTTTCTATTCATTTTCGTGCGAGCATCTTTACCTTTTCTTTAAACCATTATTTTGATGGGGGCTATCCCAGCTATATTATTCAAAGCTGTTACTGCTGATAAAGTTCGGTATGCACTAATCATTCGGATCAGCATCCTCCTTCGTATGTCCTGGAGAATATGGAGAATATAGCTATTTTTTGTTTCGGCTATCTTGCGCCTCACCGGTGCTCCATAAAGGAGCATCTAATATATTACGTGGCATATCTCTTTCTTTTAGGGTTCGTGAAACTTCCTATATCGGGCATCGCTCTGGCTAGGACTAACTTGGTGTATTTGTTATATACCCAGACATTCAGTGCTCTTTATGGATGTGATTTCGATATTTTTATTAGTAAAACTATGCCCTCCTTATATCTAGGGCATCTAAAACATTCAGGTTGTGGTATGTCAAGGAAAGGTGAATGATGTTCATAAATTCTGTGATTTTTTCTTACGTCTTCCCCTTGAGGATGATTGCATTATTAGCATAAGGTTTCTCGCGTATGGCACGGTTTCGAAGTCCGGGAGAAGTTCTAGGTTCAAACCTGTATCATATAATATGTTCCATAGGATTGGAGCCAGAGTAGGTCCTGAGGGACTGCTTGGGTCATGAGCTTGCTATATTCAGCTACGGATATGTCTGTCCATGCAGTAACTTTAAATAAGGTTCACTAACCACACTGTAGTACCGTGTACCCGCAGCCTTTACACTTCGACGTGTTAAAGGCATTTTTGATATCTGTACAGATCTTTGCCAGCCAGTGTAGTATATTGTTCCCAATGATGGCTTCTGCTAGTTCAATCGTAGGTTCCAAGATTTTAATGTATATTTAGCGGTCCTAAGTTCCTCGATTGTGAATGATTCGTGCTTTTTTGCAGATACCCAATCTTCGTTTCATTTTTCTGAATAAGGAAAGATTTTTTTAATTATTTCCCTCTTTTTGGCAATGGGGAGCTCGTATTTTTGGATCTTTCTTTTGAGGTGCTTTGTGGCACTGACCCAATATGTCTTCCTATAGTTCTAGGCATAATTTTATCAGCCCTTCTATCTTCAAACTATTCCTCTCACGTCTGTAGTCGCCCTTGGCAGTATTGTAGTTTTCCTTGAGTTCGGTGATAGTAAAACTTTTTTCTCTGGCTCTCATGAACTGTCTCCTATTGGCATTGCAGTTTCTTTTTTAATAATATATTATTTCACCAGTATGGAGTGGTTATTGACTATTGAGGTAGTCCTATGGTTTCGCTGGACCATTGTACTCTTTTAAGAAAACCTACAAGGGTATCGTGTGTGTCCCCTGTTTTGTGTTTAAGAAACTTTATCGTGTTTCGTTTTTCGTATTGTTTTTTTGGCTATGTGGATGTGCTGACTCATTTTCAACCTAACCTAACCTATACAAAGGTTATCAAGCGATAAACTGCTGGATTAAGTTAGAATTGGAAAATCTGAAAGTTCGGGCTAAAAAGTTTCCTATTAATTTTTTGGTGTGAGGTGAAAACATTTTTGGAAGTAGCTTCTCTGTTGAGTGACAGCCAGAAAATTAAACACGAATTGTGATTGATAGTTCTATTTTGTGGGACAGTGGTTATTTATTATCCTAGAAATAGAGTCAGAATTATAAACGGTAGCATTGTCTTTAGCAACTATTATTTGGCAGTATTAAAAGCCGCTTGGAAACCAATAATGTGATTAACTTCATTCCTTTGTCTGTTCATAGACATTTAAATTTTTGAGGATTTTGCTTTTTTATATCAATTGTTTATTCTTTTGCTTTTTACAATTTTAAATAAATATTTATAACATAAATTCCTTGACTTTCACAAGATTGTAAAAAGAATAGATAAAAAATATATAATATATTTTTTATTATAGACCGTCAGATTAAAATCGATTTAGATGCCCCATTTTCGCACACAAATAAATAAATAAATAGTCTTTATTGTCCAAAAAAGAATCTCTATTTACAAGACAATATAAATTAGAATTCATACATGTTAGTATAATAGTTACACATTAAAAATATAGTCATAATACCATACAGTTAGCAAACACTATTTAATACATTAAAGTTACAAAAAAAATAAACAGGGTGTACCAATAAAAACTCCCAGGCCGGATATTTTGGTAAGTAATAGAGATATTTTAATTCTGTAAAAGCCAGTTCACAGGGCACTAAGAGAGCTTCAGTTTTAGATATAAATTGATTTTAAATAGGTCAATATGTAGATGGCGCTGCGCTCAATAATTATTTTTCGATGGAAGGATCTTTCTTGTGTAGCGCATCTTGTAAAAAATGCATTTTTAAGCAAATTTTGTTCCATGAACTAATTTGATAAATGTAGCCATTTTTGATATACAGAGTGGGTCATTCAAAACAGTTTCATCCTGTTTTTCGGCATTATTCATTGTATTTTTGGAAAATGCTAAAACAGGTCGATTTTTATGTCAAATTAAAGACATTTATACAATATAGACATATGTCATGTGTCAACCCCCTCCCTTATACTTCTCCACACCTTAATTTTAAATAGGTAATGTACCATGTATGGCTCATCATTGAAAAGGCAATTTAATGGGGGATTCAGAAATATTTCTGTAAATTACGTTACTTAAATTTTATCGCCCTCTAGCGGGATAAAAAACTACTACATATTGTAGAGTGTGATACTACAATATGTAGTACATTATTAAAAAGGTAATTTTATGGGGAATCTAGAAATATGACTGTCCATTGTGATACTTTTAATTGTACTGCCCTCTATCGAGAAAAAAAACTACGTATTTTAAAGTGTGACACCTTATTTGAAAGCAAATTTAATTACTACTTCAATGTACCACATAACATTAATTAATAACAATATTATTATAAATATCCACATTGCACTTGCAATAGTTTAAAAATTAGTCATGCATTATTTTAAACATTATTGCTAACTTTATTTTGTTGCAAGTGCAATATGGAAATATTTATATTAATGTTATGTGGCGCATTGAATTAGTATTTAAATTAGCTTTCAAATGAAGTATCACACTTTAAAATACGTTACAGATTTTTTATCCCGATAGAGGGCGCTCAAATTAAAAGTTTCGCAATAAACTGTCATATTTATGACTTCCCCATAATATTACCTTTTTAATGATGTGCCGTACATGGTACATTCCTTATTTAAAATTAAGGGGTTGGAGAAGTGGAAGGGAGGAGGTTGACACATGACAGATGTCTGTATTGCAAAAATGTGTTTAATTTAGAATAAAAATCGACCTGTTTTAGCATTTTGCAAAAATACAATGAATAATTCCGAAAAACAGGATGAAACTGTTTTGAATGACCCACTCTGTATATAAAAAATGGCTAGATTTATCGAATTAGTTCATAGAACCAAATTAACTTTAAAATGCATTTTTCACAAGATGCGCTACATAAGAAAGATCCTCCCATCGAAAAATAATTATTGAGCGCAGCGCCATCTACGTATTGACCTATTTAAAATCAATTTATATCTAAAACTGAAGATCTCTTAGCGCTCTATGAACTGGCTTTTACAGAATTAAAATATCTCTATTACTTACCAAAATATCCAGCCTGGGAGTTTTTATTGGTACACCCTGTATATATAAGGGGAAAAAACAGAAGACGAAATCATAAACATTATTCCGTTCACATTATATTATGTTACAACAACAACAACAACAACTAGAATATCAGAAAATTATACAAAAAATCAAAGTTAAAGAGTTATTGTAAAAGTAAATTTAAATAAAAATATTGACTGAATTTATCTAAAATTAGAGTAAGTGAATCATAGTTAATATCTCATAAGTTTGTCACATGATTAAAGTTGTTGCACATTCTATAAAGTGGGGAGTTAGAAAGAATATTAGTTCTCGCATTGTCTGAGTAAAACGTAGTAATACTTTTAGAGTTGATTCTAGGAACGTAAAAATCCACTTGATAAAGGAGATTTGAGGAATCGATAGAATTTTGTACTAATTTATAGAGAAACCTCAGCGCTACATGTATTCTTCTTAGTTGTGAGAAATGGACATTGAAACGATGTACCAAAATAGATTGGTCAATACCTCTTGTAGGATAAATTCCATCAAGCCTGCTAGATAAGAATTTAAGAAACTTGCGTTGAACTTTTTCCAATGAATTTATATGCACCTGATAATGCATGCATACAATATAGTAAATTTTTTGATAGAAAACCTCACACATTTCATTTACATCCTCAATAATATCTAAAAATAACCAGTCCACATACGACAGGGCATTGTAGAGACCAGGGAAAAACGCTTTTTTGAAATTATACATGTGGGAATCAGCACCATGGGCAAAATTGACAAAGCTAGACGATTCGATATTCAGTGTTATCCTTTAGAATGGGTGCGATGCGTCTTCTCTACCAATAAGAGGTAAATAATCACGACCTGTGCCCCTAACAGAAATATTTTCTGACCCCAAAATGCACTTATTCATTCGGGTCATTCAAGCCAGTATATTTTTCGGACTAGTGACAATGAATGTTTTCATACATTTGATGGATTTGTGTGGAAAAATCGGATAAAATTTCGATTTTTCCTTAGTAACTCTTAGACCTCTTGCAACATTAAAGCCTTTAGTTTTTCAAAAACTGGTTCCATTAGTTAGTCATTTAGTGAACACGGCTTGCGTGAAAATACGGGCAACAAATATCTTCAGTTTTTGTTATGGAAAATCGAATTTTTCATATGTTATGCACAGGAGCCACTCCAGATGAACAAATAGTATACGAATAAGACTTCTAAAATTAAATCTTTAAAATTATTCACATATATTTTTGTAAAATATTGAAAAATATTCTAATTCTCTATAGCTAGTTATTTAAGGAATAGTTTTGTTTTGCATTAGTAGTGCTATATTTAGTTTAGCAAGTCTTATCGAATAGCCATGGTATAACGGAAACACATTGTATTTGCTATTTTCCACTTATGCTTTATGTTTGCTTCAAATTCTTGTTATTTTCCAATTAAGCTATGCAAATGGTTTCTACGCACACTTCATTACCTACAATACCCTTCAACAAAATTAAATAGAACACCTTCTCGTAAACAGGCAATCGATATTCCCAAATCAGGTCCTGTACGCTCCATTTCCAATTAAAATGTCAATTAGGACGAACCGAATTCATTTAGCTATTGCTTAATTAACTTTCAGGCGTTCATTTTCTTTCATAATGGCACCAGGAAAGACAAGGCAGAATAATATCGGTGAGAAATTTAAAATAATAAGAAGAAATTAAGAAAATTATTGCACAGAGGAATAAAAATAAGCCATGGTTACTAGATCCAGATAAATATAATATAATAAAGTTTTACTAGCTACTAATAAATATTACTAAATATTAATAAATATTAATAGATATTAATAAATGTAAATAAATATTAATAAATATTAATAACTATTAATAACTATTAATAAATATTAATAAATGTAAATAAATGTAAATAAATATTAATAAATATTAATAAATATTAATAAATATTATTAAATATTAATAAATATTAATAAATATTAATAAATATTAATAAATATTAATAAATATTAATAAATATTAATAAATATTAATAAATATTAATAAATATTAATAAATATTAATAAATATTAATAAATATTAATAAATATTAATAAATATTATTAAATATTAATTAATATTAATAAATATTAATAAATATTAATAAATATTAATAGATATTAATAAATATTATTAAATATTAATAAATATTAATAAATATTAATAAATATTAATAAATATTAATAAATATTAATAAATACTAATAAATATTAATAAATAATAATAAATATTAATAAATATTAATAGATATTAATAAATATTAATAGATATTAATAAATATTAATAATTATTAATAAATATTAATAAATATTAATAAATATTAATAAATATTGATAAATATTAATAAATATTAATAAATATTAATAAATATTAATAAATATTAATAAATATTAATAAATAATAATAAATATTAATAAATATTAATAAATATTAATAAATATTAATAAATATTAATAAATATTAATAAATATTAATAAATATTAATAAATATTAATAAATATTAATAAAAATTAATAAATATTAATAAATAATAATAAATATTAATAAATATTAATAAATAATAATAAATATTAATAAATATTAATAAATATTAATAAATAATAATAAATATTAATAAATATTAATAAATATTAATAAATATTAATAAATATTAATAAATATTATTAAATAGAAACGGGGGACCGAGCTTCTTCGACGCTTCAAATATTGAGAAGATTTCAAAAGTTACGCAAGGTGCGTAGCAGTAGACTATGGCCCTTTAATATAGTGTCATTTTGCTTCTCTAAGTACGATTTTTTTCATTTAAATTTTCGACCGAATTCTATATCTCAGGAACCATAAAAATAGGTACCATGATTTTGGTGTCCGATAAGGTTTTGGCTTTCTCTATTCCGAGATCGCGGCACGGCCAGACAGACATTGGCACTTTAATATAGTAGGAATAATAAATATTAATAAATAATAATAAATATCAAATATTATTAATATTAATACATATTAATAAATATTAATAAATATTGATAGATAATAAATACTATTCGCGTATTAGCTCATTCAAAGTATAATTCGGTCTTTTTCGGTTTTAAATGATTTCAAATTATGTAAAAGTTAAATGAAAGTAAATGAAAAAATCACGAAAATATAAAACATATAAAAAAATGTGGTATTTAGCACTTAATGGTTTATATCTATTATTACCAAGCTTTATACAGAGACCTCTGAGCAGCGGTACGTACGACTTTCATCTCACTCCCACAATGATTTGGCTTAGATGATCAGCATTTAAAATTTGGTTTCTATTATATAGCGTGTCCGGAAATTAGACGGTCATGTTTTAACACCGTAATCTACATCCTAAAATAGGAGTAAAAGTTTTTATAAACATAGGTCCGAAAACGTTTTATTTACGAGATACAGGTTATTAACAGTGAAGTCCTGATAACACATTTTTGTAAATATTTTCCAAACTTTTAAAGATAACCCAGTGAAATTTGGTACAAACGCTAAACTTTTTACGCTCTATTTAATGGATTAAACGCCATTTTTGATCATCTTCATAGGTGGGTAAATTAGAGGAGCGGCTTAGGGTTAAATTGTTCTAAGTTTTTTTGTTGGCTGTTTTTAACGTTTTTGGCTACAAAATTTAGAAAATCAATATTTTTTTTTTTATAATATAGCTACTTTTGTTGTATCTCGCTAGGACGCATCATTTTAAAAAGAAACGCATTTGAAAATTTCATGATAAGTTGATGTTATATTATTCGAAAGTATAATTAATAATTGGTAGGCCTGTGGAATCAGAAATTAAAATTTTTTTAACTTTGGAAAACCGATGACTAAAAAATTTTAGAAAATACTCATAAAAATGTACCATCAGGACTTTACTTGTAACACCCTGTATCTCGAAAACGAAACGTTTTCGGACCTATGTTAACCTGAACATTTACTTCTATTTTAAGATGTTGATTACGCTGTTAAAATATGACCATCTAATTTCAGGACACCCTGTATTTTAAAATTTTATTTTCTATGCACAATCCTTGCTGTTTAAGAGAAAATTACTTTTACTATTCGAATTAAATAAAATAATTTAACAATTGCAAAACATTGTTGTACGCTTTTAATTATATTTAAGCAATTCAAACAACATAATTTAATTATTTAATACTATTTTAAAGCATATGGAAATTAGAAAATTGTGGTTTGGGATTATTAGAAAAGAAAAATACCTATACCTAAAAGCGGAGCTAATTTCTATTGTCTTACAACTAATTATTTAAATAAACAATCAACGACAATTCCGTGTTCCGTGATAGCTAACAAATGTCAAGACATTGACTCACTTTTACCTTCACGCGTAAAATTTTATACAATATGCTTTTAATGTTACCTTTAAGTGAATATTCTGGCAAAGCAGGATCTAATCCGGTTATCCTCGGTATCCGCAAGTCTTTCCTGAGCAGTTTGCCAGCAATTCCAGCCACGTGACATCCTAGACTGAAGCCAATTACATGTAAATTTTGAATTGGAATTTCGCCACTGTCGTGAAAAATTTCGATGAATCTCCGCAGCCGTTGCGACACGTGTTTGACGTTCGCCACTGCTGTTTGATACCAAGGGAACGTTGCCAATTCGGACCAATCGAGGAGGATCATATTACGGGGTTCGTTTCTAGCGTAATAAGCTGGAAAAATCAAACATGAGAGGATACGGAAAATAAAATATGGTAAATAATAGTAGTTTAGAATAATTTGAAAATTCAGAAACAAATCTCAAAAATCCCCCTACGAATTATTTATACCATCCCAGAACCCCGAAGGAGTCTATATCTGTAACGTGTGGAGAGTGGAGAGTGGGTTACCATACGGAACTTAGGCCTCACTAGGCGCATAGTATATTCTCCTAAGATTATAGGCCCTTTCTAGCTCGTGAGACAGCCTACAGATTTAATGTAGCTGAGACAACGTCGTCAAGAGGTGCTTCTTTCATACCGGCCAGTGTTAGCCGATACTCGCCGATTACAAGGCTTCTAGAAAATGAGAGCGTCGAGCAATCGTATGCTCGATGGTCTTATTTTTATGTGTGCACCCCCTGAAAAGAGCAGATTCTAACAGCCCCATAATATAGAGATGATTGGCAATGACTAGTCAGAATGCCTGTGACTACACACAGATTCTGTCTAGTTATAGTCAAGTATTTGTTTGCTGTAGTTTTGTCAGGATAACTTAAAAGCTAGTTGACAACTCTGCTGTTTCTTGTTTTATTACACCTTTCCTTGAATTTCACAAGGGAATGTTCTTTAATTAGTTCTATCACTACCAATATTATCAGATCAATAGAAGAGCCTGGTCCAAAAAGTATTTAGTTGGCTGCTGACTTGGCAAGTGAATCAATAAGACGGTTACCTTTCAACGTGGCGTGAAATTTGATCAATCTCAAGTTGACCACATTGTTGATGGGATACTTCAACCAAAGCTTCGTGACATTCTAGTACTAACCCCGAGAAAATTCGTGGTCTGTTCAGGATGAGTAGTGAGTAGTGCTTGTCTACTATCTATATAGATGAGCATGTCCTTTCTAGTGATATTGTTTCTGGTGATTTATTTTGCTGCTATGAGAATCCCCTTGAGCTCTGTTTAGACTGCACTGGTACTATTTCTCATAGCCCATTTTATGTTTATGTTTAAGGATCTCAAGTATATTCCTCATCCTGTGGAAGCCTTGTTTTGTTTCGCAACCATTAGTGTAGATATTAATCGTACTTGCCACTTCCAGCTCTTTTATTTGCTCTGTTTTAAATTTATATTGCTTATGGAAGATATATCTCGGTGATATGGAGTCCATGTTCACTTAAAGCATTGGGAGCGTATCGAGCGCCTCCTGCCAAAAACGACTTCTCACCTCACCAGATCCTACATCAGGTTCTATTCCAACCGTGCAGAGGCGTGTCATTGTCGTCAGATCAACCTCCTTGATGTAAATATCAAGGGGAGTGAGACTAAGAATGACATTCATGGCTCTGGTCGGTGTTGTTTTCATGCCTCCTGGATTGTTGAGATATGCTGTTTTTGAATTTGTTCAAGCACCAGCCAGGGAAGTCAGTAAACAAGAAGCTTTCATACAGGCTAAACTACTCTGGTATACTGATGGTTTACAAACGAAGGAAGTAGCCGGTGCTGGAATATTTGGACCCCTCTTAAACGACGAGTCCAGGAGATTATGCAAGGTTTGGCTAGATTGAGGTTTCTACCACTAAGTAAAGAGCCAATTGTTTATATCTACATGCAGAAGCCACTGTCAAAGCTACTAAGTCTAATAAAAATTACCAAGCTAAACATATTCTAAACAATAGATCTCAAAACTTATGCTGGATAAGGACAACTCCTTTCAAATCTAATACAATCTAAATCTGGGTATAGTCACCAAACCTACCAATTTTGTATTTTTAGATATTTAGGAACGAATGATTTTAAAAACGGTGACTTTAAGATACGAATAGTAATGTGAGTAGAAGTAAGGGTTGTCTGATAATAATTATAAATATTCTACACACAATGAAAGAGCTTCACAGGAAAATATTATAGGAGAAGCTAATTTTATAGGAATACATGACACCACATAAGATAATCTAAAACCAAAACGGAGAAGAATTTGAAACCGAAGAATCGCCTGAAACTAGATGAACCAGAAACCAAAAAATTTTAAATCGAAGGTAATTCAATGAGTAATAGAATATCAGTTTGACAGCTAAACAAATCGACCAAGTACACGAGGAATTTATAAAGGTGAAGTTCAATCTCATTGAATAACTATAAATATTAGTACAAGAACAAGAGGTATAGGTACAAAAATTGGAGATAAAGAAAGGGCGGGAACTCAGCTATATGAGGTAGTTATACAAAAACTAGAAAAGAGTACATCAGAGCACTGGAATAAATAAAATCAATTTTTTCCAGATATTCTTTCTCATAAGAATGCGAAAAATGAAAAATTAATTGGTATGTTTCACTCAATACTGTAAGTAGATTGGGTTCTCAACACTTACCGAAACGAAAAATGTTTGGACAGAATACGAATCATACGAATCAGATGCACAAAATTGAATGTTTTTTTATTCCTTACTAGATAAAATATTTTCTACAAATAAAATCAATATATTTTCTTTTAAAGATTTGCTCTAAATTTAATTATCTTCTATCTAACTATTAAAAACCCCAAAGTAAACATTTTTACAACAATTATAATGTCTGTTAAACATTTATGAAAAGAGAAAAAAGTTTATCGATTTTTTGACAATTATCACTGCAAATTAAGAAAAGTCAAACTTCTCAAAATAATTTCCCATTACCTCTCAATAAAATTTTCTTACCATCTAAAATAGATTTTCCACTATGTCCAGGTGAACCTTCAGAAAAGCCATGTATGAATATCACAGTTTGTAGGTTACTATTTACTCCAGCTCTGTAGGCTTCTCCATGGTGCAAATTTATTGGAGTTCCATTTGGATTACTTCTAGAGTACGCTACAAAACGGATATCCCTAGAAAATTTGGCAGGACAACAGTTGGGGCATAGACCTCTGGCAAGAGCTGTGATTTTCAGTTCATTTTCACCTTAAAATTAAACAGAAAGACAGAAATTAAAAACTAAACGCAAACAAAATAAAATTAGGTTGATGTAATGAGTAAAATCATATCCATAAAAAAGTATTAAGAGTGTCAAACTGGATATTTTGTTCCCATATTATAAAAAAGTATTAAAAAATAATTGTGATTTAGATATTATGGGTTGTAACAAATTTGTATTCTTCATAATATATTTTGCTTTTGTTATCTATCAGGTATTTTGTTTAGTCAGATATTAATATTCTTTAGGGAAAATTTTTCTTTCGAAATAAAAAAATTTGAGTAAATCATGGGTCCAATAGCTTGTCAATGTCAATACTATCTATAACTTATATACCTACATTCATAAAATAGAATTCCTCTTAAGGTATACATACAATTGGCATTGATTATCATAATTATTAATTTATTCTTAACTATTGTAGTTTTTAATATATTATTAATATCATATACGGGCACCTGCATTACAATGTATTGCAGATGAATTTCTCATTATAGTTTTGAAACAAATATGTAAAACGTTTTAAGTTTCATTATCGATTTGCTATTATTTTCATTAACTATTAAACATTTTCTTTTCAGGAATCATTCTCCAAATAATATTAACTTATTTATTACAGCCATTATAATACGAGGCTTGTTGGAAAAGTTTCTGGAATTTAGTAACGATTTAGTTTTATTTATACAGCATTTAAAAAAAAAATGTTAGGTTATGTAGAAATTAAAATATCGCGTGAAAATGTTCGTAACATGAGTTTTTACTATTTCAAATGATGTGATCTAAAATCAAAACAATGCATCGGTTGTCTATATTTGAAAACTATATCAACAATTATTTAAAATATAAAATGGTGGGAGTATAATCAGTTTCTAAAAAGATTTCAATATGGAAACCGATAAAAACCAATGAAGGGAAACCAATCTCGGAACCAGATTTATACCATTTCACATAAAAAATTATAGGATTAGAATCAGTTTCTGTTATGGTTTTAATATGAAAAACCCGTAAAAAACGAATTAAGGATAACCTCCTTCTTTTTTGAAGTCGGTTAAAAACCAATGTCAAAACCAGATAACCATATAGTTATTAAAATAGTTTACACAAAAAAATTGTTTAGAGGAACCAAGCTGCGTTAGATGTACAGGGAAACATTTAACAGTGGAGTGTAATAAACCAAAAAATGCTTCTCCAAAGTGTGAGAAGGGTAATAATCGCGAATACATTATAGCCAAAGAATTTGAAAAAAACAAAAACAAGCAAACGAAGAACCCAAGCTTGTCTCCACAACTCCATCGGGATAACATGCAACATATTAATAATACAAATGAGACAAAGAATTTTAGATAGACGACAAAATGGATGATCATATTTCAAATTGGAAACATCGTGCTTAAGGAGCAACCCCTAAAGCTAAAAATGGCTAATCAATTGAAAATTTTCGAATGGAACGCAAGTGGACTGCTGAAGCACTGTACATAAACAAAGAATAGTAAATCCACTCTCCCAGTCGCCTTTGAAGTTTTTTGCACACAAGCTTGCCGCCGTTTTTGTCTCTTTACACATTCCCGGGCATACAGGTGTATTAAGAAGCAGCGAGGGCAGGCTGATTGCATGCTCTTTCGACTGGCGGCGTTGGACCGGTCTGTACAGAGAGTGGATTTACTATTCTTTGTTTATGTACGGTGGCTGAAGCATCAACAATTGCTGAAAAAGTTCTAGAATCAGAAAAAAATGATGTCTGATTGCTAAAACACATTTTACAAAAGAGTCGTTCATCAAATTTAAAGGATACAAAGTGTACGATACCATCCATACAGAAAATGTGACAAGATATAAAAGTGCGGTTATAATTAAGGAATCCATTTTATACTATCACGAAATGGGTAACCAAACAGTAGATATAATATTAAAACAAATACCTATGAAATTGGGATCACAGCTTTATATAGCCACCAATAAATGCTGTAAAGAAGCAATAATACCTTGACTGTTTGGATAGCCAAGGATACAGATTCATGGTGGGCGGAGACTTAATTGCAAAACATACTCACTGGGGATATAGACTAACAACAATAAAAAAACGATTAGCATCATGATATCAACATAAATGTCTATGTCCACTAAAATGTCTGCATACTGGCCCACAAATTGAAACAAAATACCTGGACCCTAGGATACCTGTACCCTAGGCGCAAGGCTGCAGACTAGTATTCGGACGTTGGATTTTTGGGAAATTACTTCCAGCATGTTTCTAATAATCCTCCAATTCAGTTAGTTGCTCTCTATCTTTTGCATGGCTAGTTTCTGTACCTTTGACTCCCGTACATGCTTCCTTAGACTAAGTAATGCTTTCAATACATCATGAAAAGTGGATCGATCTCGGAAGGTGTTCTTCGTTATCGAATAAAAAAGATAACGCGATCCATCTTAAAATTTCAGTGCTTTTCCAGGGGCTGGTAACTGATCTTAAAGTTCTGGCAATAGACCAAACCTTTTCCGGTTCAAAGATGCCAGACTTCGAGCGTCGTTGATGTTGGCGAAAGTGCTATGGACCAGCGAGTAGTCTTTAGAAACCGTGAGCAGATCTTGCTATTGTTCGTTTGTAATACCATGTCTTGCATTTCCGGTATCTCTGTATGACCTATAAATTCTTCAAAGATATGGTCAGGTGATTCTTGGAGCTAGTTCATTTCTTCTTTATTTTCGTCATGATCACCCTCAAATGGCAACATCCGGAATTAGTGAACTACCTTCGGTTTACCGTTCGGTAAATGACATCACTGATTTTATTCTTAAAGAGATACGGACCTTCCCAAGATATTTAAAGCTTCAGAGAATAACCCTTTTGTCTTTCTGTATTATGAAGCCAGACTTTGTCGCCTTCCTTGAAACATCATTATAACTCACAATTCTAATTTATTTATTATAATTTATCTTTTCTGTCCAACACTTAAACTCAATCTGTCGTCCGTCGACAACTCGCGCTATTTTTATAAAGTCACCTCTGTACTAGAACTTTCTAGGCTTTTCTCAACAATCAAAAACTGCCTTTACACGATTCATGCGGTAGTTTCGAGAAGCGGTGCGTTTGTCTCTATATTGCTAGACTTCATACGCGAAATTAATATCATTTTAAAGTCCTTCTGTAAGATATTAAAAATAAAAAATTACCTTGTATTATGACGTTATAGCTATTAAGTTTTTATAATACCACTTAAAGTCGGCCATTAATTTGACCTATTTTAAGAAACTGTCCACAAAAAGTACGCTGCTCAAAAATAAATGTAAACAAAAGCTGAAGATAAAAATTAAAACCGAGTAAAATAATAGTTGCATAATTATATACTTTAAAAACCCTGTGGTGTTAATTACAGGAAGAAAAAACACGTGGGTCGTTACATTGCAGATAGTCATTACATTTTAATTTGGCATACTCTCCCTAATATTCTTCGAACTAGCGCTTTTTTTAATTTCCTCTTTAGCCCAAATTCACAAATCGATGTAGAATGGGATAGGCAAAAAGTTGGCAATTTTCCAACGTTTCCTGTTCTGGAAAGTCTGGAAAATTAAAAGCATTGTATGAAAGAGCGAAAAGGAATGGTTCGACTTGACTGAAACGTTACTTTTTAAAAATGGTCTTAAAATGATACAAACGCAATTCACACATTTCAGTTTAGTCCAAACAATTTTGAAAAGATTTTTTTTGTATAATTGTCATTAAAACTGGCACTTTTAGTGAGATCTTACTATTCAAAAAGTTTATGTATACAAAGAAGCGTAAAAACAGTTTTTTTTCATCCACACCTACTTTATTATACGCCCAGTTTACAGAATGAATTAGTAATACATGTCAGTCTACTGAACCGATATATTTCAATATTCATTCTAGTACAGATATGAAATTCACCTAGTGATTGGCATTTTCTCAGAATATTCCTATGGTTAAGAAGACTCGATGGATTGGGAAAAATCAAAAATCTATTGAGTTGCAGACCTATCCTTTATTCGTCTAATAACTACAGGAGCATGTCATTGTTAATCGTAGCTTAATCATTTTTCGGGGTCAAAATAACCCGCTTAGAAAACATATTACAGCTTGTTTTAACACATAGCGCAATACAGGTTTAGGTCCAATTGGTGCCACTTTATTAAACTACAAAAGCAATTATAACAATGAGAAGATTCAAAGGTAACGCACAAATCTCAACTGTCTGATGAACAGTCTCTGGTAGCCTCTGATAGCATTTTGCAATCGGTTTCCAAGAAAATATAAATATGTATCGTTACTTAAAAATAAATAAAATCTCATTGCTATGATACAAAACCAACGCAAATAATTTTTATGCTAATTCCCTCCTCAAAATATATGACAATTATAAATAAAAAACTCAAATAACTACCATAGTTAATAGGTCATGAGTAGAAATAAAAAAATATTAAAAGGTAAAACTTTTTCCACTAGTCGGTTTCCTTGCACCTGAAGATGATAGACGTGGCAGTAATATATCTGCAGCTCTTATCAGATGTAGAAAAAGTCCTCAACCAGAGGCGAATGAACAAGGGCTAGTAGAACACTCTCAGGTAGAAACCAAGTTGTATAATCATATAACAGAGTTAGATGTTAAAACCATTCATTAGTACAAGTCGGTGAAACTGGCCACTAGTACCCTAAAATCTCGAGAAGTCACAAAAATAAAATGTTCAAAATATCTATTGCGTCTCACGATTATAGAAACCTGTAAAACTAAATTATCAAACCAAAACAATTTCTCAGCAGAGATTGACGACAAACTGACTCTTGATTAAATTATTTTTCTTTATTTAAAAAGACAATGGGACAATTAAATACTGTGCAAAAGTTGTACTGTAAATGTGGAGAAAAACGTACATTTTATTTAAACAACGGTTTTCCAAAGGATGCGAAGAAAATAGTTGGCTGTTTCGTTCTTTTAGGCTACTATGACTAGGTGAACGACACAATACAAGTTTTGTTTATCCCAACACTTGCGGTAAACGAAACGACCATCTTTATCTTATCCAAATAAAATTACGCCGTAAAACTCCAATCAAATCCAACAAAACTGTGTCGTCTACTAAGTAGATTTTAAGGTACAATCCCTATATACATCAAGAGAATATTAACGTTTCCTATTTTCAATACTAGATCAAAAAATTTTGCAGCCAATATGTCACTTCACAGATGTACTCGCTTATTATTTGTTAGCTTCAATATTTATGCTGCAAGCCACAACATTGATCTTTTTAAATCAAGCTTTAATTTTGTCAGCTCGGATTCCTGTGGATACCACGACCAACAGCACTGACATACCATCCATCAAGTTTTTGTTTCCGCAAATGTCTTGTAGGGGATCTCAATGGTAAATTTAGAAAAGTGATATTAGAATATTATGAAAAATATGTACAATTATTTTTATCGCCAGCTGTCAATAAAGCCATGTACTACCATAAAAATTTGCGGAAGTAAATATACACTTTATCTCTGTATCATAAGAACAAAAGGTATCTGGAGAAGGCGTACAAACAAAGCGGTACACATCTCTCTGTATCTGTAACATGTGGAGGCTGGGTTACTCTCATGACACTTAGGCCACATTAGGCCGATATTAGCCGATACTCGCCGAACACAAATCTAATAAATGAGAGTTACAATGCCTGTGACTAGGCGCAGATTCTGTCTAGTCATAGTCAAGTATTTGTTTGCTGCAATGTTGTCAGGATAACTTAAGAGCTCCCTGACAATTCTGCAGTTTCTTGTTTCATCCCATCTTTCCTTGAATTTCACAAGGGAATGTTCTTTGATTAGGCATGTTACTACCGATTTTGTCAGGCCAATAGAAGGGATAGGTCCAAAAAGTATTTGGTTAGCTGCTTTCTTGGCTAGTGAATCAGCAAGACGGTTACCTTTCGATGTAGCGTGACCTTTAATCCATCTTAACATGATAACATTGTTGATGGATACTTCGGCCAAAGCTCCGTGACATTCTAGTACTAACCCTCAATAAATTCGTGATCTGTTTAGGGTGAGTAGTACTTGTCTGCTATCTGTATAGATGAGCATGTTCCTTCCAGTGATATTGTTTCTTTTGCTGCTATGAGAATCCCCGTTAGCTCTGTTTGAACTACACTGGCACTATTGCTCACAGCCCATTTTATGTTTAGGTTTAGGAATCTGGAGTATATTCCACATCCTTGTTTTGTTTAAGAACCGTCGGTGTAGATATGAATCGTACCTGCTACTTCCGGCTTTTCTATTTGTTCTACTATAACTTTATTTGGCTTTTGAAAGATATATTTCGGTGAGATGGAGTCCATGTTTGCTTGAAGCAGTGGGGGCGTATAGAGCGCCTTCTATCAAAAGTGACGTCTCGCCTCATCAGATCCTACATCAGGTTCTATTCCGACCGTGCGGAGGCAACCTCCTTGATGTAAATATCAAGGGGAGTGAGACTAAGAATGACTTCCATTGCTCTACTCGGTGTTATTTTCATGGCTCCTGTTATGTTGAGACATGCTGTTCTTTGAATGTGTTCTAGTTTATGGATAGCCAGTTATTTTTGGGTTTTTTGTACCCAGACAACTGCACCGTATGTTAGCATAGGTCTTATGATAGCCATGTAAGTCATGCGGGAGAAACCCCAGGTGCGCCCCATGGTTCGGCGGCATTGTTCAAAAGCAAGGTATGCTCTTTTAACTCTGTTTTCTAAATGCGCGTTTCATGTTAACTTCCTGTCAAAGATGAGACCTATGTACTTCACCTCTGTTGCAAAGTTTAGTTTTGTGTTTAGAAGTTCTGGAGGTTTTAATTCCATTTTCATCCGTTTCCTTGTGAAAAGGACCATTTCTGTTTTCTTAGGACTAAAAATTTTAAATCTACTTGCATTCTTTCGTAGAGTATCCCTATTTGCAGGTTGACTAGGTCATCTGCATGTGCTATTGTGTAGTGACTGTCATTATTGAGGCGGCTGATGAGGGTGTCGAGGACCATATTCCACAGTACAGGTGATAGCACCCCTCCCTGTGGACATCCCCTTGCAACCAAGCCTCTTGTATTCACATCTTCTACACTTATGTTTGCAGCTTGCTTTGACAGTATGTTATGTATCCACCCACTAACCATTTGTAGAACATTCCTGTTAGTTAGTAAGTGTATTATCTTTGGAAAGGTGATTTTATGAAAACATCCAAGGCGGACTCCTTATTGTTAAGAGGTACACATATTCAAGAAACTAAAAGTAACTCAAAGAGCGACATTGCTAGAGCACATTGCTCGAATGTTAGATCAAATAATTGTCAAAATAGTATGGGATGAAGGAGAAGATGGTAAGAGGCAAATAAAACTGGTAACAAGAGGTCACCCGGAATATAGATGAGATCGAAACGAGCGATTGGAACTAAGTAGCAAAATAACGGAAAAATAGAAAGGAATAGTCAAGAAAATTAAGCCAATGGTCTTTAGGACCCTATAGACACTTTGTAGAGGTAAACTATACCTATATTGATAATTTCTTGTTTCTTGCATTATCAATGTCAACATATCCTTGAACTGAAGTCGATGACTTCACCATTATGGGATTACTAAAGGAACACTGCTTGCTGAAACACCTTCATTTGATAGGATTACACAATGATCCCATCACATGTAGACTTTGAATGAAAGAGAAAGAAACCTCATACTATATCATCTTCGAATACGAGAATACGAAGTTCTTGTTTGATGGCAACTCACTCTTTTCCGTCCAAAACCGGAAAGAATACAACAGGAAACTTGGTAGAGAGCCTAGTAAAACTAACTAAAGAAACAGGACTACTCAAAGATAGTAGTTGAATAAGAGGAAAGCAGGGAATTAAAATAAATCAAAGAGACCGTATTGTTCTGGGCAAAATCATGTCTGTTTGTTACCGAAAAAATGAAATCGATAACTAAATATAATTTATAAAAAAGAAAGAATGGGTTTTGTTTTATAACTGAACCAATACGAATAAGTGTCGGTATATTTAAAATCGCAAAAATTCAACTTATCGTCCGTTTTACTGTTCATAATATGGTTTAGCCAAGAAAGGAAGATCTAAACAAGATTATATATTTTAGTGTTGATTATTAAAACGTTTTAATGAACCGTAATTTCCAATTTACGGCGATAATATCAGCACAAAATAATCACAAAGTAGATAAGTAATACAAATTTCCAGGAATGTTGGCAATTCACTTTAATTTTAATTTAAAGGATAATTTCAGGAGCGACATGAAATATTTGCCTTTCCGAGTTGAATTTTAATTTTGCCAGTGCAGCAGAACTATGCCAGCTCGTTGAAGGGAGTAAATGCATGTAGATAATCAGATTGTAATATTAATTAAATTCCATTTCGAAACGTTGCACCTGTTGGCCCTATATTGCTGATACTGGATTTCTATTGAGGATGTTATTTTATTTATACAGGTTGGCTAAATAGTCTAATAGTAAAATATTTTTAGTAAAATATATTTAATATTATTAGAGATATAAATAAATGTACCTATTTACAGAATTGATATGATAATATATTCATATGAAAATAAGGTAAATTAAAAAAAAAATCCAATTAATTACCCAAAATTCTCACAATGGGTTCGGTTTCTAAAATGTCACAAAAAAAACCCACTCGACCATTCACTCTTGGGCACCAATTAACAGTGCTGTTTCTAAAGTGGCGCTGGGAAACAGTAACAAAGCCTACACAGAACACGAGTCTAATAACCGTAGCAGTTGATGCCGATGACACAAAAAAAAAATAAAAAAATAAAGTATATATCTCTTCCATCTTCTCTTTTCTGCTGCTCAGGATATCTATAATTAAATTCGACGGAATAGAACACAGTTTTCGCTCTTTATCTACATTGTACAAAATCTATACTTATGTCTCACTGTTTTCTTAAAATATGTACTTCCGCAGATTCAATAATAGATACTCTGCTGTAGTGCTCTGGTTTACTTCTTTTTCATACTCTCATCTTATCTGCTTCCTGTCTATTTTGCCTTTCAGATTTAAATACATTTAATTTTACGTCTCATGGTTGACATATCATTGCAAAGGTAAATTGATTTGACAAAAAGTATATTTATTGTGTTACTTTTGATTTTAACACCATCTAGCTTGATATAATTTGTTATGTATTATAAAGCGTGACTCTTCATTAAAAATCTAATTTTAATACAAATTTATTGCATTGCATAACATTAATCTAAATGTCTCCACATTGCATTAGTCTTTGTTTGCAATATTGACAACTTTATTTTGTTGCAAGTGTATTATGGAAATAGACTATTGCTATGTCTTGCACAGAATTAGTAACAAAATTATCTTTCAAATGAAGTTTCGTAAAGTACTTGAGAAGAATTACGAAACTGAGAGAGAGATAACTCATTCATCATAACAACCTGTCCAAAGAAAATTACAAAAGTTATAAAAACAAAAATTGATCGTAAGAAAGCTCCTGGCTTTGATTAATTGATTACCGTACGCAGAGCTACTGGATTCAAACATTTCAGATAGATCCTTCAGAGTTAAACAGGATAAAGCATACTTTGAATTAAAAGAAATTAAAGCAGAAGTACCACAGGGAATCATCCTGGGACCCACTTTGTATCTGCTATACACTTTGACATACCCTAACTAGAACAAGATACAATAGCTACATTTTCAGATCATACTGCCGTCCTAGCGATAGGCAAAGAACATGAAGAGTGCAAATAAATTACAAACATCAGTTAATCAAATATGTAATTGGACCAAAAGATGGCGTATTAAACTAAAGAAACCAAATCTGTTATTAATTTTACTAACAAAAAAGGTCAACGAATACGATCTAACATAAATAATTCCCAGCTCCCTTATGCTAACTCATCAAAATATATAGGTATTAAATTAGATGCAAGACTTCGCTGGAAGGTCCATGTTAAAAATAAACAAGAGTGAGATATAAAAATGAAGAAAAATGTACTGGTTACTTGGTAGATATTTCAGCCTACCTACATATAAAAGTCCTTCTTGGTGGTTTTAAAATTTATAAGGGTAAAACTTATTTTTATACAAAATGTTTTGTATGATTCTCCTGCTATGACGATTTATTTACAGTTGATGTGTAGATGTTTTAGGACATCTAGTAGGACATCTAAAGTCTTCAGTAGTTTCACTTTTTGGTCTGAGAGACCTTGGGTGATCCTGTCCGTTGCCAGTTTCATTAAATTTGTTTAATATTGAGATGAAAGTGAAATAAATACTTGAGGGTGTAAAAATTTAAATAATTTTATAAAAAAATAGTCTGAGTGCTTTCGGCTTACAAATGCGTCATCACAGCCATCCAAAAATTAACAATTTAAACATTAATTGATGAAACTTTCGTCTAAGATACCCCCACATGGGATCATTGACAAAATATATTTGAGTCGTCAATTAAAATAAATCCCATAAATTAAGGTTGGTAAAAGCAACAAACCTAAGTTATTCCATTGATAACGTATTAATTAAACTGCAATGTTATAGGGTCTTTCATTAGTAATGTGCTACTTTTTTAATTATCTTAAAAAGAGGAAAAATGCTTTTCTCTGATATATCACATGATCTACGTTAACGTTTAAAAATATTTAAGATGGCGTCAGTACGATGATGTTACATACATTTGACACGTTCATCTAAAAAATGCAAAATACAGCCCCTTTCATCACCATACAATTTCATAATTATACACTCATTCGTTTAAAAGAAAATAACTTGTTTCCTCGATAATTTCGCTACCCTGTATATGCATAAAAACATTGTTATTTTTTGTCACGTAATGGTTTCGGAGCAGAGGTATTAATTGTGTTAATATACAGGGTCATTCTATATGGGCGGAACGGGTCATTCTATATGGGCGGAACGGGTCATTCTATATAGGCGGAATACTTGATTTATGGCTTAACTATGACTTGTACGATAATTTGACTTATATAAAAGTTTTTGTACATTTTATGTACTATTTATTGACGTTTACAGATTTCCCGCATACGTAATGGTTTTCAAGATATGACGTCATCGGGCAATATTTTAAATAAGTCTGCGACCCACTTAATGTACCATTGATGAAATCAGACAGATCATACGAACTCGAAAAAAAATATAAATACAGGGTGATCCATTTAAAATATTGCCCGATGACGTCATATCTTGAAAATCATTACGTATGCGGGAAATCTGTAAACATCAATAAATAGTACATAAAATGTACAAAAACTTTTATTTAAGTCAAATTTTCGTACAAGTCATAGTTAAGCCATAAATCAAGTGTTCCGCCCATATAGAATGACCCGGTATATCCTGTCTTATATAAGGTATATTGAAAAATAATGGACTTATCCATCAACTTGTTTAATTAAATTAAACAAAATGGATTTATCATCATTCATTTGTACCAATTATATTTATATTTTTATAAAATGCAATATATGTTTTGCTATATAACTACATTATGTTTAAATATTTAAAACCAAATAGCCTCACATAATATATAGGCAATTGAATTCGAACAAGAGAAACATTTTAACAGTAAATTGATTGGATGAACATGCAAATATCCAATTGCTCTAATTATAGGAAATAAAAATTCAAAAGGATGTAATGTTTAATTGAGCATGAACTCTATTTGACATATATTTCCCATTTTTTTTGTATTGACAATTTCAATCTCGTATTAGATATTTTTAGTTAATAATAGTCCTCATAATGATATTTGGTTGCAACAAAATTAAACTGAATAATCGAATTACGCAGTTGTATAGAGAAAATGTTTGAATACCTTTTTTTGATTTTACATTTAGTATTTTTTTTTAACTCATTTTATAAACTATACATATACAGGGTGAACCGCAAGTCGATCTGGACTATCGTTCTCGAGTTATCGTATTGGTGCACATACAGGGTTATTCATTAAAAGTGGCAACGGCCGTATCTTGGAAACCCTAGGTATGTCCTAGAAAAATGCTTAAGAATGTTTTGGAAGTCTATAGTTTTTCGCTAGGTGGTGCAATCTATAACTTACAAAATATACATGCGTTTATTACAAAATATTGTGAAATTAGGGTTTATATGAAATATCAATTTTGGAAAGTACTGTTCGTATTCTACAACTTTTGTTGTGGACATTTTTAAGTGGTGAAGGAGTCAAATCAAAATTTAAAAAACATGGAAAGATCTTTAGAATGAGAAAATATATCATTTGTGGTTTTGATTGCCTTTTTGTAGGCTGGTTAAAGTTATTTGAAATGTCGCCGAAAAAATTCATAAGTAACATCCGAATATGGTATGTTAACGACATTCCATAAATTGTACCTAGAGTTACTTTTTCAAACTAGAACAGTCCAACAGCATCAACAACGAGATAGCGTCCATTTATTACCAGAATGTAAGAGGTCTTAAGACCAAAGTTAACCAATTTTCAGCTAATGTAAGTGACAGTGAATACAATATTATCGCGCTCACTGAAACATGGTTAAAGCCTGAAATCAACTCGAGTGAACTATTTCCTAATGGTCATTATGATGTTCACCGTAGAGACAGGAAACTTGACCTTTTAAACTTATCTTCTGGTGGTGATGTGTTACTCGCTATTGATCCTGCTAGGAAATCTGAACCTGTTCTAATTTAAGATTTGGATGATAACTGCCCGATATTGACTTTTTAGTGTGCAAGTGTCAATTTAATATTTGGACTATATTTGTAGTAATCTATATTCCACTATCAACCCCTCTAGGTAATTTTGATAGCTTTTTAGATGAACTTATGGGGTCCGAAATTTTACATGTTTTGATTGTGGGAGACTTTAACGCTACCAGGAATAAGACTCGCTTAATTACAAATTTATTGACTATTTTGGGTATGAAACAATTTAATATTGTTTCTAATAACTACAATCGTAAACTAGACCTGGTAATGAGTAATATGAGTCGTTCTGTCATCAAAAAAAACACAGCACTTGTTATCGAAGATGCTTATCACCCTTCATTACATATAGATCTTAATAAAATATACATTAAACAGGACAAGTTAGACACAAATATTAATGAAAAGATGTACAACTTTAAAATTGCTAACTATCACTTGTTATATAATGCTCTATTACATGTTGACTGTCACTTCCTTGCAAATTTTGACAACTCTAACCTAGCAGTGGAAAGCACAGCTCATACAATACAGCTAAAACACTCTCTTGGCGGCAACGGTTTGCGTCGATTTCGTCGCGCATCGCTTAAGCTCCGCCTTCGAAGGGAAAAGACGGTTTTGGCGTTCAGAAGCGTACTTAGGCAAGGTGTTGAGTCGTGCGTATAATTTCGTTGATTGTATAATTTCGTGGAGCCTATAATTTCGTTGATTTTGTTTGAGTTAAAGGTACTGTTATTATTTTGGTGACTCTTTAGCTGTGAGTAGAATGAGTTTGTCCAGTCAAAAGCTGTTTTAATAAGGGTTATACCTGCAAGAAAACATTCTTTAGTTTTCCCAAGGACCCAAACCGATAAGTACTACATTATAAGAAATTTTCATTGTTAAAAATATAATTTATACAGGGTGTCTTATTAGTGCGTTATTGTTCATTATTTTGTTGTAGACACGCAAGAAAGTTTTAAATAAAAGTTATATGGATTTGAAAAATACCTACATATTTTAAAAATATCTTTGGATATACAGGGTGTCACGTTTTTGCCTGGAAAATTAAAATGTATGTTTTTTAAATGGAACACCTTGTATTTTATTTTATGATGAAATTATTAACACCCTAAATTATTGTAAAGACGAATTGCTACAGAAAAATTTTATCAGGTATGTGTGTGGTTACCTTTTAATAAAAGCCTTGCGGAGCCACTCCTGCGATACCTGTCTTAAATATAACAAAGATCACGTTGAATTAGACGATTTTTCTTTTTATTGCTTTTAAAAGGCATATGATAACGCCAATTCAGATACATTTGGAAATCTGCAACTGTCAAATGATGAATTTGTAGAACTAATATTCAATATTGAAAAGATATTTTAAAATAATTTTGAAGAATTGGCTACAAAAAATAACATTTGTACCACACTTTTAGAATTAATTAACCCAATACCCTTTAGTCATCCATGCTAACGTTTTCCAAAAGAATAACTTATTTTATTGTATGTTTAATCTCAATAACTAAAAAATATACTGACAATTAGTTTGACAGAATTGTCATTTATTTAAAATTTTAAAAATCATAGCAGTCGGTTGATCAAAATATGAACGGTGATTGGCGAATTTATTTTTTTTTGCAGTGTTCTCACTACCTAGAATGGATATGAAATATATTCGTTCAATTGAAGGCAATAGCATACTTTTTCGTTTTGTAATCTGTGCATGGATATTAGCCAATCTACGCACATACTACAAAACGAAAAATTATGTTATTGCGTTCAACTACGAATATATTTCATATCCACTTTAGGTAGTGAGAACACTTTAACAAAATTAAATCTACAAATCACAGTTCATATTTTGGTCACCCAACTCCTATTATTTAAAAATTTTTAAATAAGTGATAATTCTGTTAAACTAATTGTCAATATATATTTTAGTTATTGATATTAAATATACATTAAAATTTTTGTGTAGACTCGATAAATAATAGCATTTTTGTTTTTATTATGTCCACATTTAAAAAAAAATTAAATTTTAATCAAACTACATGATACTAATTTAATTACGAGTATTAAAACTAAAGTCCTGAAAGTTTCGGTGAAGATGAGGACAGAACATCTGCCTTCCATGCGAAAAGCCCGGGATCGAATCTAGGCCGAGGACTAATTAATTTTTCATGTTTATTTTATTTTATAAATTAGTCAACTTCGTAAATTATTTTAAAATTAGTTATTTTGTCTAAATAACCTAAAATAATTTTTTAAATTTGTAGATTTTCGTTAGTGGGTCGTAGAAAAAATATACTGACCATATCGAGTGGATTGTTCATATCACAATCAGACGATTGAGTACTCCGCCTACGACGTCGTGCTCAAACTTCGTCTTTGTGTGATATGGCTATCATATCCACCCTTGTTGAACAAACTACAATTTATTTGTTTTCTTGGTTTAAGTTTTACATCAGAAATAAGAACTAAATTAATTTACTTTTCAAGTTTTCTTGTAAAAATCGATATTACTTTCTCCAAGTACAAATTTAGTACCTACCTAAAATAAGTACTAATTATGTAATATCGTGTAATATTGTAATTCAAATTTCACATTACTATAAAGTTTCAAAATTCCCTACTTCGGTATGGTCAGATAAAAATATATTATATTAATAAAAACTGTCAAAGTATTACTTCTACAAATCTGTATTTCAATTAATAAGAATACATCTAAATATAACCAATATTGTTAAAATAAAAGCACAAATTCTTTATAATTCCAAAATACCATAGAGTTCCCAGACCTCAGTCGAAGCATTCGTTTATCTAGGTATAAACCCTTTGCGCGAAGAGTAACACTTGCCAGAGACACGGGGTACCACTTGATTTGCACCCACGAGCGTGACACATTTCTTTAACAATTGAAGCCCTTGGTGTAAAAAGGATCCAAGTCACAATTTGTCGTGAAGTGACTGTTTTAGCTCAAAACATTTGTTAACGAGGATTTTACTAGCCACATACAAATTATTTTACCTCTAATCCGAAAGATGTGCTATTTTTCGTAATATTTATATTTAAATAATTTTTTTAATTAAATTTGACAGATTTAAAACAAATTAAAAATTTAATTTCCCAAAACTTACTTAACATGGCATGTAACCAACCTTATTACGTCAAGGTTTTCAATTTTTTCAATAATAAAAAAATTGCTTAATCCGGGCCCGACTTTTCCCTTTAATCTAACAGAGATAGCACCATTCCGTCTTGCTTGGTTCTCAACCGCCAGATCAAAGACGCCGACACGGAGTTGTGGAGCTGTATTGTATAAGCTGTGTGGAAAGTTTCTATAATAAACTCTATGAAATTATCGATGCTTATGTTCCACTTAAATAGTATATTACATTACGAGTGTGGAAAATCACTTTTCACACAAGTGATGTACAATATTTTTCCTACGACCACAAAATAATTTCATCAAAAAATGTAAAACCAGATTATTATAATAATTAAAATGTATTTAAAAAAATAATCAACAATAATCGTATTTATTAAATTTTCATAATTTCTAAACAAATAAAAAAAAATAAAAAAAAAATAAAAAAAAAATAAAAAAAAAAATCTGGCACAGCCAGGATTCGATCGCGGTCGTTGGACGGTCTCAAATTGCAAAGTTGATGCTCTAACCAACTGAGCTAACAGGCCTTACGGTAATTGATTGATCGAATCGCTTATGTGTTTAACCAGAATAAAAAGCAAATATATCTTAGTTATTTTAAAATTATTTTAAAAATAATTGTTAAAGATAAATATCTAGGATCTAATTTACAATAATTTAACAATCATATCGATTTTAGTATTAATATGGACATTACATAGATCAAAATAGAAATTATGTGTTTGACATTTTCTGACAGCTACTGCGGAAAGTAGCATATTCTCACTTGGGTGGAAAGTAAATTCTTATTCATACGCGTGTGATATAGGGCACTTTCCATAGGTCTATATAGTGTGATATGTGTCACTTTCCTAAGTGGTCGTAGGAAAAGAAATTTTTAAACATAAATATCCAGTATGGTATACAGGCGAAAAAGTATAAAGCTAAAATACATAGGAATTTTAAAAGAACAGACAATATTGATTACTATCAGGAATTCAGTAGACTTAGAACATTAGTTGAACAAAAAATTACTTTAGCATATTCAGGTTACCTGGAAAATATCCAAGCCTGCTTAGTAAATGAACCTAAATCTTTTTGGTCTTTTATACATCAAAAAAATAATAGTTCAAGAATTCCTGGAACAATGTATTGTGGTGAGGAATCATATAATAATCCCCAAGATATTGCAAATGCCTTTAGAAATTTTTTTGAAAGTGTTTTTTCTTTGGCAGATCCAGATGATGCAAATCTAAATTTTAACTTTCACAATGGTAATCTGATTGATATTAGTTCAGAACCTATATCTGAAAAAGAGATAATTAATGCTGCTTGTATATTGCAAAATAAATTTACTTCTGGTCCTGATAAAATTCCATCATTTTTATTAAAAGATTTTATTATAGTTTTAATCTATCCCCTCAAGACACTTTTAACCTAATTTTAGAAACGTCAACTTTTCCAGATAGCTGGAAAGTAGCTAAAGTGTGTGTTGTACAGAAGTCTGAAAATCGTAATGTAATTAACAATTATAGGCCCATATCTATACTGAATAACGCAGCGAAAGTTTTAGAGTCAATCTTGTATAACCGCATAAACCTCATGTAAAAGACACTATTTCCAATCACCAGCATGGAATTATGAACTCGAGATCCACAATAAGCAACTTAGCGCCATTTAGTCAATACTTATGTGAATCATTAGATAGAAGAGGTCAGGTTGATGCGGTGTATACTGATTTCTCCAAGGCTTTCGACAAAATCAGTCATGTAATACTTCTTAAAAAGCTACAATGCTTAGGCTTCAATGATATGTACCTTTCATTATTTGGATCTTATACAGGGTGAGTCGGGAGGAGCGCACCAAACTCTAGGAGTATATTATACACGTGAAAATAATGTAAAAAAAACTCATATGTTCTTATCCGATTTTCATTTGTTTTCAAGTTATAGCATATTAACAAATAAACAAATTTACACATAAAATTTCTCTTAATCGTAGCGTTCTTTCAATAGATGTTCAAAAATACCGCCATTGACTTCTAAACATTTTCTGATTCGTCTACGAAGAGCGTTTGTTGCTTTCCTAATTGATTCACTTCTTTCTTCTTTAATATGGGCTGCAGTATTCTCAATTCGTCTAATTAGTGCATCCCGTGTGTCCACTTTTATTTTGTAAACTTCATTTTTCATCCAGCCCCATAAACAATCTAATGGTGTGAGGTCTGGAGATCTTGCAGGCCAATTAATAGGAACTCCATGACCAATTCAACGCCCTGGAAAACGTTCGTCCAAATGTTGCTTGACCTGACGAGCGACATGTGCAGGAGCTCCATCGTGCTGATAGTACATCTGCATTCTAATATTTACAGGAACATCCTCTAGCAGGCCTTGTAATTCATTTTGTAAAAAATTGAGGTAGTTGTCTCCTGTGAGACGATTCTCCAAAATGAAAGGGCCAATTAAATAACTGTCAACCATACCACACCACACGTTTACAGAAAACCGATGTTGAAAATTGCTTTTGACTGTTGCGTGGGGATTTTCGTCTGACCATATATGATAGTTACGAGTATTATTAATGCCATCACGGGTAAATGTAGCTTCATCCGTAAAGAGTATACTCGATACAACACGATGATTATTATTTATCCACCGACAAAACTCCATACGGTTAGCGTAATCCTGTGGTTATAGGTGCTGTACTCTCTGTACGTGATAAGGATATAAGCCTTGCTCGTAGAGTGTGTTTATCACTCTTTTTTGTGGAATTCCCAATTGAGTGGCGGCAATTCTCCGTGAGCTAGTAGTTGCATCTTCTTCTACTAGATGCAGAATATTTTCTACTTCTACAAAACCTTGTCGAGTAATGCGTTCAGATGTTATGAAAGCACTGGGAAGCTTACCAGTCTCGCACAATTTGTTGAAAACTCTAATAAATACGTTTTTTATCAGGATGTCTTCGGTGTGGAAACGTTGACGATATTCTTCAGCAGCAGCAGTAGCATTTCCATTACAGAAACCATAAACAAACACCATATTTGCATATTCTAAATTTGAATAAGTATCTGGCATTTTGCAACACTAACAATCACATAAATTCGAAATTAAACGTTCAGTTACTGTTCACTGTACACTGACAGTTCATCAAAACGTCAGAATTATCAAATGCCTTTGAGCCTTGAACATATGGCATACTTTGATAATGTTAAAATTTGGGTCCCTTTATTTTTCTATTATTTATTAATGACGTGTGTGAGGAAATTGATACTAACCAATTAATATTCGCTGTTGACTTCAAATTATACGCTTTTATTTCTACTTCATATGATTGTGTGGTATTACAGAATCAGCTGATTTATTTAGAAAATTGGTGCCTCAAAAATAGATTATATTTGAATATTAATAAATGTAAAGTAATAACTTTTTCATGCAAATCCCATTGTATACACTACCCATGTTCGATTAACAATGTAACACTGGAACGTACTGAAAATATCAGGATCTTGGAATCATATTAACCAAATAGTTAAATCAGCTTACCGTGCATATGGATTCATTTGGAGAAACTGTAGAAACTTTAGAAATATTATTATGCTGTTGATTGGGAAGGTTCAAAAGAAGTTTCTCAATTTTTTACAATTTAAAATTGATGGAGTTTATCCAATTAGAGGTATGGACTACGATATTCTATTAAATAATTTTGATTTTATTTCTTTAGAAAAACGTAGGATGCAGGGTTCTGTTTTATACTTACATAAACTCTTAAATAATAAAGTTGATAGCTCTGAATTGTTATATAAGATTGATTTTCAAGTTTCTAGATTGACTTCTAGGCATAATATACCATTTCAATGTAAAAGATCTCAAGCAAATTTAATGCAAAAATCTTCAATAAATTTTATGTGTAGTAATGCTAACAAGATATCTGAATTTTGTGATATCTTTTGCTGTACCATATGTGAACTAAAAAACAAAACTCGTGCACACCTTTAGTTTTGTTTGTTTTGTTTTTTGCCTTTTTTTGGTTTTTAGTAGATATAGCATTATTTTACTAATAATAATTAAGAGTTTATTTTATTCTATATTTAAATTCTTATCTAAATAGTTTGAATAAGGCAATTTTTTTGCAATATTTAATGTACTAATCTGCAGTGCTGTACTGATATTTAAATTTAATTTTACTTTTATTCTTAAGTTTTTGTATTTGCTCTGTAAATGGTTTATACTGTTGGGCAATAAACGCTTTAAATACTATAAACGCTATTATTATAAATAGCTTAATGTATAACATAACGCACTCTAGTTGCCGATTACCAAAATAAATGTGTTGAAATATATCTTCCATGCAATTTGTATGGAGTCGAGGACGAATTCAATTTAGGCATATCGAAGTCTTTTTTTTATGTTAGTGAAAGTAAACTTCTCCCACCACTTGAGACTAGGTGATACAGAAAAATTACTTGAACAAAAGTTGTAGAATAGGGATAGTAGTTTCTAAAGCTGGTATTTTTTACCAACATTAATTAGGGAATATTTTGTTAAAAACCCAATTTTACCTATTTTAGCATTTCTTAAGTCCAATTTTGTTATAAGAATGTTTTTACCAAATTCTATTATATACGGTTTCCGAAACATAGCCGTTCACCTTCCTTAATAAATCACCCTGTATATATTTTTTTAATATTATCCTTATTTCTAAAAACAATTGAATTCTATGTTGTATTATTTTTGTTTGCGTGTCTGTTTTTTGTATCCTTTTAGTCCATTATTCGGTTTAATTTCATATTCTCTATTATTAATTGTAACAGGTTAATAATAGGTTTTATAATAATTCATAATCTTTCTTTATACTTGATTTAGTTCGTTCAAAAAAATAATTAATTTAATGTAACCCTTGTATACTACCATTAGCGGCAAGTAAATGAGGTAATGGTGCTAATTTTAATTTTTCATTCAGTTTCATCACTAAAGAATCACATACCTGTTATTAAAGTGCATTACCTTATTTAATTTCCATTAAAACCTTGATTTCTAAGAATTATAACCTTAAAGTGTCGATTAAATTGCATTGTATTTGTTTATAAACTGAAATATTCATGTTAATAAGAATTATAAACCTACAATTTAAAATAAAAGTTTCACTAAAACATGTCAAAATCGAATAAATATTTTAGAAGAGTTAAAAAAAGTTTCTTAATCGTAATGCAATAGTATTACTTGTAAATATTTCCCAATTATTTAAAATATAATAGAAAGAGAAATTAATTTATGTCGGTTTTGAAGATCCGAAAACTAATGAAAAATAGATAGGAAATTAAGTAGTAAGTTTCAAAACAAACTAAGGTAGTATTAAAATGACCATCAGAGCGCTAGACGTCCTACGATAAATGGTAGAGTAGTCAAAACAATGACCTGACATGCCAGAGATCGCAGGTTCGAATACTGCTGGAATGCACAAATTTTTTTTAATTTCTCTTTAGTTTGTTTGCACTTTAGGTTGTTTTTACCAACTTATTCCTTAATTTCCTACATCAATTTTTCATTTTAATATTATCTTGTAATTCACAAAAAAATTTGCAAAGTAGAAAATGAACGACAAAAAGGGGGTGGTTAGAGTCTGGACTAGCAAATCCAAGGGTCCACGTTTCGAATTCCATCGTTGACCTTGATTTTTTAATTTATTTAAGTATATAAAATTAATTTTGATGCATAGATATGATTTTACAATCCTACCATTCACTGTTGTGTTCTAATTACCAGTGCTGTTACCGAAGTGACGCTGATAAACAGTGACAAAGCCTACACTGAACACACACATTGAGACTGACTAATTAGGTAGAGACTACCAAAGCCATAAAACTAAAAAAATAGGAAAACGATGAAGGTAAAGAGATATGAGACAGGTCGTGATAACTTCAGATATCTGATTCAAATTAAACCTGCTAATTATAGAAAAATAATCTCAGACGTGCGTGATTTTTTCCAATGCCAGCTTCATGTATATTTTTTTGAGCCACTGTATTTGTATAGAGATCTAATATCTTTCAGTTCTATAAATTCTCTTTTACACATTAACAACTTACCTATGATCCCATCTGAAAATGTACTCGTCTATTTTTAGACATATGTTTCACCAATTTATTCCAGTACGCCCTGTTTGTTGCTAGGTTTAACTTTTTCTGTATATTGATATATACAGGGTGGGCCTCTTAAAAGTTCCACCCCCCTTATCTTCGTTATTCATTGAGATATCGAAATATTTTTTTTCTTGTTTGAAAGACTAGAACAAGTACTTTCCTGCGATGGATTCAATTATTCTGTGACGTCATAGCTTACTTCCGGTTTTTCCGGAAATAACAGAAAATCGTAATTTATTTTTTATTTTTAAATTGAAACCCACTTTTTTTATTATAACTTTGGATTTGTGGGACATTTTTGTATAATAATCGTATATTGAAAATTTTTTGACAGCTTTCAAAATGGCCGCCATATTGGATAATATTTGTTCTAAACACGTTTATGAAAAAAAATATAGGAATGTATGATCCTTATAAAATCTTTGTTATCTTTAAAATTTCCATTAAGACCCATTTACCGTATACCAGTGGCGTATCTACTAAGCATTTTTAATATTAGCAAACCGTTTAATAATTCCATCCGCTTTTATCTTCGTTGTTAATTGAGATATCGGAATGAAAACTTTTTTGTTTAAGAGCTTATAACAGATACTTTCTTATACTGGATCTAATTGGTCTGTGACGTCATGGCTTACTTTGGATTTTTCCGGATATAACTTAAAATCGCAATTTATTTTTTAATTTAAAATCGAAACCTATTTTTTGTTGAAAATTTGAATTAATATGACAATATTGTACAAGAAGCGTATATTAAAATTTTACTTTCAGCTGTCAAAATGGCCGCCATATTTAATAATATTTTTTCTAAACATGTTACTATTAATTCGTTTTTGGAAAAAATATGGGAATGTATGATGTTTATAAAATTATTGTAAGCTTCAAAATTCCTATTAAGACCTACTTACTGTATACCAGTGGCGTATCTAAGCATTTTTATTATTAGCAAACCGTTTAATAATTCCATCCGCTTATATCTTCGTTGTAAATTGAAATATTGGAACGAAAACTTTTTTGTTTAAAAGCTTGGAAAAAATACTATCATATACTCGATTCAATTGGTCTGTGACGTGTGTTGAAAATTTTTTGTCAGCTTTCAAAATTACAGTCATATTGTATAATAGATTTTTTAATTTCCATTATGACCCATTTACATTGTACCAGTGGCGTATCTAAGATTTTTGTTATTGCAAACCGTTTAATAATTTCACCCGCTCTTATATTCCTTATTAATTGAGAAATCGGAATGACAGCTTTTCTGTTTGAAAGCTTGAAATAAATAATGTCGAATACTACTTCAACTGATCTGTGACATCATTGCTTACTCCCGGTTTTTCAAAAATAACAGTAAATCGCAATTTATTTTTTATTTTTAAATGAAAACCCACTTTTTTATTGAAAATTTAAATTTCTTGAGCATATCTGTCATCGAACTGAATTCATACGATTTTAGCGCTTGTAACCACTACATCAGTCAACTACCTACTGATAAATAAAATAACAAAAAATAGTTTTATTCAGTTTTAGTGTTTTTTGACAGAAAATGTTTATATTAAACAAAAATTTGGATTTAAAGAATACAAAATAGTTGAAAAATATTGTTAGTAATCTAGATTTGTCAAAAGAATACCTATTGTGTTTAATAATTAATTTTTTATTGCAATTGAAATCATTTATACACTTTTGTTGACAACTAATTAGTTCTTAATGAAATTTAATTTATTACAATTAGTATATTGCTGACGATGTAATTGCACTACTTGTAAGATTAATTATTCTTGTTTCTCGTTTTTTGTTAAAGTTCAATTGTATTTCTGTATCAATGCGATAGCTCGTTCAGCAATATCATTAACACATTTGATGTTTTTAACAATATCGGAACATGATTTGTATGAATCATCTTCTGCCCAATGTTCCGGTTCAATATTTAAAAAGTCCGGTGATAACTCCAGTGGCTCAAAAAATTCTAACGATCTTTTTGTGATAAAATAACTGATATATTTTGAGCAAATCATGTCAAGTTGTATTTTAGTTAATGTAATTTTGTTTTCATCAACTTTGTTTTCGTCAGATTTTTCAAGCTCCTGTTTAGGCAAAGAATGAAAAGAAGTACTTTGACTAGTACCTGAAAATTTGAATGAATTAAGAAAGTATAATTAATATTTGTACAAGAAAAAGTATTATAATCTTTGAAAGAAACAACTTACTTGGTAATTCCAGCTGTAGAATTGGTGTTTCACTTAATGCAGACTTTGCAGTTGAAAGTCGTGTATCTTCGTTTAACAAAGCTTTTTGTTCATCAGTTAAGAATTGTTCTGATGATTTCTTAAAAATATTAAACAACTAATCTAATTTGTAGGTAAACTCTGTTTGTTTTTTGCAATAGTTTTTTTTTTTTTTTCGGGATTTCAAAAGATTTTTTCATTCCCGGAATAAACATTCAATTTTGCCCACAACATAAAATAGTTTAATTGTAGGAAGATTAAAATCACTCCATATTTTTATTACGTCCTTGGTGACTGCTGTAGCACTATTCCGAATAGTTAGGTTATGGGACTTATGTTTATAAAAGAATAAACTTAAGATTTGTCGTTTTGTTGGACGTTTACGCTCACTGATTTTAATAGTTTCAAAACCAACTAAAAATATTGAATTTCTAGCCGTTATAATTAGTAATAAGTTAATTGCACTTTTTTTATTACTTATTTTCAATATTTGGAAAACTAAGTGACAGGTTCGTTTAATTAGAACAGAGAGATTATAAACAGATAATATTTTGTAGTTATTAATTAAAAAATAAACAATATTGTTCATTAAAATTCGTTGATATATTAAAATTCAGTAATGAAAACAAACAGAACTTTGTAAATAAGATGCTTGTCAGATAAAACAAAAACTTTCATAAATATTTGTCGGCAACGCCTCAAGAGGGAGCCACTATCGACTCTCCCGATATACACAAAATGAACAAAACAGCCGATTTACTTTTTACCGACAGCTGTTAAGTGAATTATGACTTGTCACCAATATTTCTGTTATAATCTGTAACATCTAATATTACAGTACTTTTTTAGCTTTAAATAATTTAAATTTAAATTATACTGAAGAAGAGAAGAGAGATATGTATGATGTGTACATAAGATGCTATAGGAATGAAACCCGGTCAGCTCAGACTTATTTAGATTTATTTTCTGATAGACAACAGCCATCTAAGAGGATGTTTTCTTATATTTCAAAAAATATGGGAGAGCATAGCAGTGTAAAAAAAGGAGAACTAGATATCAGGTTCGACATACTGATAATGAAATTAATGTTCTTGCCCAAATACATATTAACCCTGAAAATTCTACCAGGCGAATAGCTAAAGAATGTGTAGTAGGAACCTCCACGGTTAAAAGAATTTTAAAGAAACATAAATACCACGGGTTTAAATTTCAAAAAGTCCAGAAATTACACACTGGAGACTCTGATAGAAGACTGATGTTTTGTCGTTGGTATAGTAGAAAACTGCGCAATGACCGTTCTTTCAACAAAAAGATATTATGGACGGCTGAATGCTCCTTTAGTAATAGTGGAATATTTAATCCCAGGAACAAGCATTTGTATGCTTCTTCTAATCCCCATTTAATCAGAGAAGTTAGACCACAGTTCCGTTTTACCCAAAATGTGTGGTGTGGACTATTCAATAATCAGATTATTGGGCCGATTTTTTTGGATGGTAATTTAAATCAGTTCCGATACCTACATTTATTGGAGGAAGTATTCGATGAGATGCCTTTACAAACAAGACAAAATCTTCAATAATTTATGCAAGATATGGTTATGGTTATGGTTATGGTGCACACAATGCTAGGAGGGTTGCAGAGTATCTCGATCAATATTTTAGAGGTAATTGGATTGGTACCAATGGACCAATAAGATGGCCTCCTCGATCTCCGTGTCTTAACTCTATAGATTATTTTGTATGGGGCTTCGTAAAGAACTAAATCTTCGACAAAAATATGCCAAATAATCTACGAGAACTTCGTCAACGAATAGTAGATACATTTGAAAAAATTACACCAGAAATGGTTGATAAAACTACATCCCAAATGTCTAGGAGAATTGCACTCTGTATCTAACAGAATGGACTACATTTTGAGCAACTATTGTGATTGTTTTTGAATTTTGTTTTTGTTATTAGCTTTATTATTTGTAGAATGTGTACAACCATAATTCGTTCTTCATTAGTCTTGTTTGTTGGTTGTACTTAATCATGTTTGATAAAAAATTGTAACCCATTTTGTTATTAAATAATTCTTGTATTATGTTTCAAATAATATTTAAAATTTCACATTTTAAGCATTTTTTGTTTTTTAATTATTATTTAATTAGCTATCTTGTTTTAATCAAGTAAGAAACGGTATCATCAGAAGCTACATAGCTAATGCCATTTTCATAGACGAAACGTAGTAAAATGGTAAAGTGTGATATATCGTTGTATTAAGCTATACAAAAGCTATAAAAAATTACAGTTAAAAATCTAGGTCCGTATTTAAAAAAATAAGTTGAAGGTGGTCCTGCAAATACGAAACGTCGTAATAAAAATTTTGACAAAGCAGATTATAGTGAACTTGATTTATAACAAAAACTTTGTATAATTTTTTTTTGTAGCTTTTATAATACCAGCGCACGACTTGAAAAACGAAAATGAGGTTATTCGGATTTTATCGAATATCTCCGGAACCAGTCAGAAAATCTGGAACTTCTATAGACCATTGTATAATCCGTCAAAATAAGAAACTTTTTCCCCATTTAATTGACAGTGTATATCTGACGGTTTACGAGATCTTTGTATACGCAAATTAAATCCGGTCCACCCTGTATAGGTTCATTTTAACCCATTAATTCGATAGATTAGTTTTTTTGGCTCACCCTAGTGAGTACCGTTTTTTTTAAATTTTATTAGAAAGGATCCAAGTTTTTGGCTGAGGACCTTTTTTTAGAAATGTGATATCGAAAAGGCCTAATTATTTTTATAAAATCTTCTTGGGGCCCCACCTGGCTCTCTGCAGCCCTTTACTTGAATCTAATTATTTCTCTTACTGTTTCTTTTAAGTATTCATAGATTTGGTTATTTTATATTTGTCGGGAACGGCGCCTCTGCTGACAATAATAGATAATTAACCCAATTAACATCTTTGTGGAAATGAAGATACAGTTTATACGAAAATTAACATTTTATTATCGTTCACATGCAGTGAGAAATTTGAATTAAAATAGCTTTCCGTATGGTGTAAACTTTTCCGTTTATAGTTATCCATTCATTCTACCAGCCGTTCATTTTATAGCAATAAAAACTGACGTTTATGATTTATGTACAAAATATTTTGTTAAATCTCGTTTTCCAGTTATACATCGTCACAACAGTAGCTAAAACATGTTCATGTAAATAAAAACAAAATATTGATTTTCTATATCATGCTTTATTTTGAACTGTACTGGCTATAAAATTATTTTAATAAAGGGCCATCAACTTTACAGCATTTATCAGTTGAATACAAATGGGATTTAATTTTGTGGTGAGTTAATTTTTGGTATTCTCTAACGGCAAAGTTTGAATATTTATATTAAAAATTAATGAAGTGATTTAAATAGTAGTCTGATTAATAGAGTCGATGAACTTTATTTAAAATACATATGTAAACAGTTTATATTATCAGGATTTCACCGGCTGATATTTTATCGAAAAATAAAGATACTTGGTCCAATAAACTTTTCTCTTTTATCTTAGCAGATTTAGAATACGTGTAAAATTGTTATTTTATTATTTTTTTATTTCAAAACAAAGGTAAATATGAACAACCTTAAAAGTCAAAAAAATTATTTTTAGTTAGTTTATTTACAAAAAATATGAAAAATTCAACAAATCTACTGAACGATATTTTTCTGTGCCGAAGACTAATTGAAGTGCCCTGTCGGCACGTATTTGAAATTACTGAATTAACTACAATATGTCTACCATATAAAGTTGTCAGGAAACTGTAAAAATTTCATTAAAATCGTTCAAAGCATTTTTTAGATTTTAATAAAATTAGTAAAAAAAAAAAACACCAAAATCAAAAAGTAAACAAAATTGAATAATGTGCAAGGTAAGTTTATTTTTCCAGAGACTCTCGGCTTGTAAAATTCTGATAATATAAATTGGACACTATATCGCTAGTGTAAAACCTTATATAAAAAATCGAGCTGTCTTGTAGGTTGATTCTAATACGTATCATAAAGTTATGAAATTAGGCAGATTGATTGTTGGATATAATTTTGATTGTTGATTATAATTTTGATAGTCAGGTATACTGGCGCTATTTAAACTCGTAGGTGTTTTAGTTGTTGACGGCTGCATTACTTAGCAACTCAATGCTGTAAACATGAACCTACCTGTTGAAAGTGCTTTTTTACAGGATTTTCTCTATTAAATTCGTCGATGCAGCATAGGATAAAAATGATCACTTATATTCAAAAGCACCTATTTGGTTCAAAAACAATATTGCATCTTCTCCATAGCATACACTGACCTGTACAGTTACATATTGGCTCAGTGCAAAGTCATGGTAGGGGAAGCAAAAGCGATACCAGCGCTAGCTGCGGATAATTCGTGCATTTTAGGGCGATATTTTGTAATTTTGGCATATCAAATACACGTATAAATTTTACTTTTTTTTCCAAAAAGTAGGTAAAACAATACAATAAGCAACCGGAATTGCTGTATTGAAAATTGTAAAAATACTAGGAAAAAAACTGTAAATTATAAAAATTTTCAGTAGCAAAGTGGAAAATAAATGGATAGGTGTACAATAGGAACAAAAATTACCTTTATTTTTGTAATAATAACAGTAATTCTGGAAATATTAGACATCAAAAACTTGAAAGTTTTTAAATAAACGATAAATAATCATTTTACGATGTTCTTTAACGTCCTTTTAATATTAAATGTTCAGCAAGAACTAGAGTTTTGCCTTTGATTATTATATAAGGATGGAATGCAATTTTCTGACTTACTGATAGGAAACCAATTTTAATCGTTCATTCTGTTTTCTTTCAAACAAAAATGAAAATATTAATAACAATCCATGTGTTTATATATTTTAACTTCACGCTATTATGTAATGGTATTTTTTTTTATTTTGACAGAACAGCTTAATTCTTCAAAGACAACTTACTAGTCGTATGCAACTTTTCATACATTTTCCCGTAAATACTATTGCCTGCCTATATTTTATTATTAATTCTTATGTATGATACTTTTTTTTAATTTAAGCAATAAAAATATATAATAATAAATTAATGTTTTACTTTTTATACAAATTCATATACTTTTTATTAAAACTAACATATATACTTTTAAATTACGAATTATATTAAAAATTGTATTGTTAGTATACGCAGAAACAGTCCATTAGTACATAAATGAATTAGCGCTTCTGTCACGCATGGAGCGAATAAGCATAATTTTATTGCTTCTCAAGATACACAAATTTCTTTTTGTTTCCAAAACGATCGCGGACTAAAAATGACGAAGCTTATTGAAAACATTTCAACTATTACTAAATTTTTAAGTTATTAAGTTATTTTTTCAAGGAAACTTGGTTTGACAGTACTATCATGAATGATGAATTATTTGAACTTAGTTAATTTGATATCTATACAGCTAATTAATATAACCGGCACTTTAAGAGGTGGTGAGGTAATTAGCTGTAGCAAAAAAATATTTATATCCAAGTATCATAGAAGCAATTTCACTTACTGCAGTTATCACTAGTATTGACAAATATGAAACCTTGAAAACTACATCTACTGAAGACTATGAAACACAATATAAAAAATAACAATATTTGTTTAGTACAATTTAATTTAAAAATAGTCCAATACGAGACTTTGTAATTTGAATTCCAATCAGTCGATTGGACATATTTACGTAATATATTCGAAGTTGAATATGCTATAACATAATTTAATGAAAAACTATATAAATAATTTTCATGACATCGATTTGATCAAAACAATAATTGCTCTTTCATATAAACGATCAAACGAAAGGATAAAGCTCATCGTCGGTTTAAATCTTCGGGATCTCTTGATGCTCTAAATACATTCAAATCCACACGTACCAATGTGCTCAAAGAATGAATAAAATATTCCAGAAAACGCTCTGCAATTGTGGACATACATAAGCTTTTTTAAAAACTCCTCTAGCTTTTCAGCTGCAGTACAAATTAATAATAAATGAACAGAGAATCCATTAGTTATTGTGCATGCATTTTTTAAATAATTTCACATTTTCATCGAAGATTAATGCATCTGATCAATCAACTTCTGCCAATTTACTTATTTTATCTATGAATATTATATAATATAAAAAGAAAGGAAACTAAAAAAAATGCCAAAAATGACATTGAGATTTGTGCGCACATTCTTTCAACCTCACAGTGTTAGTAACTGCCATTTTTGCGGAGCTATGAAAATTATCTCTCGTTGTACCAGTATATAAAAAATGGAACCTTGGAAAAAGGAATCTTGACTAGCTTACTTTGTAATTTCTCCAAAACAGTTTTATTCATTTTATAATTGGACTCATCCAAACATTTTTCGGGTTCATCATCACAATATAAACATGGATTTATAAAGTGTAGGCCAACTGGCTTAGATCTTGTATGCACACTAAAATTTTTACAAGAGCCTTAGATATGAGAAGTCAGATTGGTGTCATCTGTACCGACTTCTTTAAGGCATTCAACAAGATTGACCATCAGATTCTACTACAAAAATTAATGTATATGAAACTATCTGATCTTCTTTCACTTCTCGAATCTCACTTAGAAAATAAACACAACAAGAAGGATTAACCAAATATCAGGTGTATCGCAAGGTTGGGTCCTTGGACATCTGGTATTTATGGTTTTTATTGATGAAAATATTATTAGAAATACTACAAATGTAAAATACTTAACATACGATGATTATCTACACATACTTAAATAAAAGATATAGTTGACTGCACAGATTTGCAAAGGTGTTTTGAATTATTACTATGATGCACTGAGCCTTCTGTTAAGTGTAGAATTCTTCAGTAATTTCAGCGCTTTTTGACTGCAATGGAAATCTAGTCGACCCTCATGTTTTACAGCAGATGCGTTATTTCTTCTACCACTATTGGCATCTCCATATCTCTATGAAGATAATCGTTTTAATAAAACCAAGGCACATCAACGATGCATCTTGGTATTTTATACTGATACTTCTCTTGCTGGCACATCTTGAGTTTGTTTAATTGTCCTAATTAATTATATATTTCTTATTATTGTTAAGTCTGAATATTTTGTATATTTTGTTAGGTTATTGTTGACGGTAAATCTCAGTAAACAGAACACGATAATACATGTGTCGTGTGTTGGATGTCGTTCAGTTTTTGGTTCCGATTGCCGGATAATGAAAACTTCACAGTTGGCGATTTCTAGAAGCAGCATTCGTTTACATGGTAGTTTTGTGGTATTAACTGTAACGAAGGCACGTTTGTTTTAAATTGTAGATTTTTAATATTCGGTACGCACTTAGGAGATTTTTCGTGATCGATTTTGTACCGAATATTGTCAGGAAAAATTTCCAAATGTAGTTTTTTGCACATAGATATAGTTTGTTAGTAATCTGTCGTAAATGGTCTATAAGACATACACTGGTAAATTATTGAGGATGAATTTCAAACGATAGACAAGACAACGTGGAGTTTTCTTGGTACCTTTTTTATGGTCGACTAGGAAAAAATCAATTTATGTGACATTTTAGTCTTTCTGTATAAGGGTTTTTTAGATTGTTCCCTATCATAATTATGGATGTATAAGTATTTAGATTTTTGGAAAAATTGAGGTGTGTTAGGTACATTTTCCACGGTAGATTGACCCATTCCACACTCGTTAAGACATTTAATTTGACATATATAATTGTGAGTATTACTACTTTTAATAATTTTTGAGTTAGTAGTTCGTTGTTTTATATAGGGAGGTCCATCGGCATTCGAGTTGTGTAATATTGAAGTGGATTCTTTAAAAATAGTTGCTGTGGGCCCCCCTTTTTTCAACCTTGAAAGGCTACCAGTTTAATCCTTTACGAAAAATTTATGTTTTGCAAATATTTGGTAATATTGCACACCTTTTGATGAGTGCATAATGCTGTTTGTGACTCTTTTATTCATTCTAGGTACTTAATAGTTTTTAGTTTTCATTTGGGGTAATTAATTGTATAGTTGGGAAACTTTCAATAGGATTTTTTTCACCCCGAAGTTCGAGTACAGGGTTTAATCCAGAGACTTTAAGTAAGTTCAATCGTGGGGACACAGTACACCGGTTTACTAGAATAGTGGACCGTATATTTGTGGTCCATTGGTTTATTAGTCACATGGCTTACTTATCGCTGGTTTTACATAGATGCTGCCAGTGATAACACCCTACAATCATGGTTTTTTATATTATAATGAGGATTTCATGTGGCACTCTGCCTGCTAATTAAAAGAATTAAACATTTTTCTATTTTTAAACGAATGTTCCTAAGGTATACTTAACATTATTTATACTTTTTAACACAGAGTATTCTAGTAGGTTTTTTTTACTTACTTATGTGTTCAATATTATTTCATAATTTAATTAATTAAACACTTAATGATCTCAGTAGTAGCGAAGTAGAATAAATATTTTAAAATTTAGTAAATCAAGCACTTAGTATCTTGATCTGAGTATTGACCTTACATACCTCGGGACCTAAGGGCTACATTCAACATTTTACTCTTTTGATTTCTTCTTTAATTATTAATATAAAAATAAGACTTAACTAAAAGTTAAGCAATCTCATAAGACTCATAAGGGGTAGAGATTAATAAAATAAACCTCTTCCAATCTGGGAGCTTTACTAACTAACTCCTATGTCTAAAGTCCTTCTGTGTGTTTATTATATTTTCTTTTCAGTGTTACGATTTATATTTTTTGGTCATAATCTGAGTATATGCCAAATATGATAACCTATTTTAAACTTTAGTTAAATAAACACTAGAGTCTTGGTCTGAGTATTGCCTATAAATACTTCGGGGCCTAAGGGCTACAGTTAACATTTTAATTTTTCTATTTTTTTGATAATGTAATAAATAAGACTGAACAAATAAGTTAAGCTATCTCATTAGGCCCTCATAAGGGGCTATATTAAATAGATAACCTCTTTCAATATAGGAGTTTTAACAAATATCTACCAGTGTGTCGGAAGTCTTTTATGTGCTTATTATATTTTACATGTCCTTCGCCTGGTACCAAACAAACTACTGACTGTGCCATCTATTGATGGATTTATTATTTTTTCTATTTTTTTTGGGTTCATGCATATTACACATATATAACATTTACTTTTTTAATTTCTTACTTTATTTGGTTGTTTTAGTTTATTTAATTATGATTTCACCATATGCCGTAAGATACATTTTCTAATACAGTTCTTGAACAATTTAATATTGAATCTTTTTAAGAGTTAGTTCTTAAACATTAATTTTTCTTTAATAACCAACATTAGGTATGTTAGTTTCTTTTATAATTCATAATAATAATTAATTTATTGGGTAAATTTGGTAAATTAATTATAAAAGAACATAAGTTGAGGTTTGTCTTTAATTTCTTGTGGGGAAATAAGAACATAGTTTGGCCACTATATGCTATTCATTCATTTCAAACTACTTCGATAAATTTATCAATTTGATTATAAAACAGAAAATCGCCAGGTAAATTATTATTTTAAAATTGTTTCATTAGTACATTAGAATTTGGTAAATTAAGAAGGAAATTGTTAGGTACTTACTTTTATTATTTCCGGTACCGTGGAAATTGATAGCTTATACAGACTATTAATGACATGAAAGGATAAAATAAAATTATCTTCAGTAATATTCCAGTTAAAGATCCATTTAGTCAGTATTACTTATTGTTTACATAAAAAATAGTTACTTTTTCTGTGACGGGAAAACTACGATTTAATACTAAAAAAATTATTCTGAAATATCTAGTTTTATGTGTATATACCCCTAATTTTAGGAAAAAAGTTATTCTTAATAAAAAGTCCTGCATGACCCAAAACTTAAAATACTGTCATCACATATCAAATTTTTCAAGCCGTATACGAGGTTTATCAAAAAATATGAATTTTGCTCAGGAGTAAAGTACGTTTATTTTTGACAAAATCGAAAATTTTCATTAAGAAAATTGCTAAATTCTTCACAAACATCAAGAAAAGGAAAGCGTATCATGTTTATAGTAGAGAAGAGAGAGAAAAAATTATGGAATATCGTAATTAGATGGATCAATGCAAAATCTAGAAAAAATCTGATTTTTCAGATAGATCGGTGTAATTGAATATTTGAATGTAATTTTCAATTATAATCAACTTTTCTTTTTAAAAATTTTCAATTTTGTCAAAAATAAACGAACGTTACTCTTGAGAAAAATTCATATTTTTTGACAAACCTCGTATACGGCTTGAACAATTTAATATCTGATGACTGTATTTTAAGTTTTGGGTCATGCAAAACTTTTTATGAAGAATAACTTTATTTCCTTAAATTAATAATAAAAAAGTTTTCCATATGATTCCAACTTAAATTTTGGTTTCTTTGAACACTCTGTCGCGGTGAGCGGACAGTCGTCGATCGCTGAGGACAGCGATTTTCGCCCGAGGTGGTTTGTTAAATATAGAAAATGAGACCTCTGTCTGTACGTTCTGTTTATGTATTATGAATGTAAACGAAATGTACTAAAATGAACACAAATAAATTGTTTGCGTTGTTATTATTGTTGGAAGAGGAAGAATAAGAGAGGAACTGGCAATTGCAACAGTCAAAAATTCCAATAGGCCAGTGGATAAGTTGTTTTTATGTTGCGATATAGAAGGTGCCTTTAATATCACTGTGCAGCGGAGGCTTTTTGGAAATGAAACCAAATTTAGGAAGTATTTTAGACTTCTTACAGATCTTTTTGAATTCGCGTTGAGTTTTTTAAAGGGCGACATTTCCAAGAAACCTACAAATAAAGTCATAAAGTCATCTGTATGTGTGAATTTTTCACTCATTGTTTTAAAAATAATAACAATATAATTATTTGTATTCACAAACTGTTTCCGCACACGCCGACGATTCCGCTGATATCAAACTCAACAGATATGAACCGACTAGTCGGGAAAAATCAGCGGCATGACGTTGTCATGCTCAGCTAAGCGGATTCAAGAAAACCATTCCCATTTAAATACTCTGGTTAGATAAAATCGTCAAAACGCGACGGTCGACGGACTGTCCGCTCACCGCGATGGAGTGTTCAAAGAAACCAAGGCTTTAGAGGGACATCCCGGCGAAACACTAGTACCTAGTGATTTCATAAAAAGTGACATTTTCTTACCAGACAAGAGAGGTAAAATGTCAAACTTTTTTCCCATCACAGAAAAATGGATATTTATAAACTTTATTACCGAAATGCCCTACCTTTGGTGCCTCAGTATAGCAGTCGTGCCGACGAAATTATTTCTTCCCCTACCTTTTTACAAAAAAATATTTGTGCATACGTATTATGTCTGTGCGACAGCTACGATCGACGTGCGGTTTTGATTTTCTTTGACAATTGCTTCAAAGAACCCTATTGATTTTTAGAATTTTCGATTTAACTTTATTGCTACAAATATCAATATTTCTTATGAAGCTTATTGTATGCACTGCAACAAATCTAGATATCTATGCATATAAACTGTGATATCAGATATTTTTCATACATTGCTGTCATTCGAAAACGTCAAATAAATTATTTTTTTTAAATATATTTTAAAGGATTTTGTTTAAGTGGATATTTATTGTAACTGAAGGTAATAAGTAAGAATTACCTGTTTTAAGGTGAAATAAATATGGACCTTACTTAAATAACATACAGGATGGTAAGGTAATGATGATTCTTGCACGAATAGAACTTCTATTTGAATTTGTTATTAGGACAAAATAAGTTAAGGAAAATATTTTTACATGTACAGGCTGAAGAGGTAAAGGTACCAAATATTTTTGCATGGGCAGGCTTAAGGAGTAAAGAATTAAATATTTTTACGTGGTTACGCTTAAGCTATAAAGAGCCTATATATTTTTATTGCTTCAATGTTTCACAAACCTGAATATTTAATGTCTCAATAATTTATATTATTTTGTTTGGCCTTTCCTCCGAACTCAATTAGATTCTTTGATGCTACAAGTTTTCTCTACTTTAATTTTCGTGCAATATTAATGAATAAACCCTATATAGTTTATTTAAATGACCTTTCGAAAAACAATCCATATTTATACGTGTATTTCCATGTATATTCGTACTGCAACTATTAGGTTAACAAACAAAACGAAAAATTTTCTAGAAACTGACTTCATAAATCCTATCTACATTTTCCTGAATTTCTCGTTACTTTTCTTTAAGCCAATATGAAAAACACATATCTACAAATTCCTACAATCTGACTTTGCTTTTGCATTATGGAACATGTAATGTAGTCATAACGAGAAAACGGGCTTACTCATGTTCTAAGAATATTGATCGAATTTTCCAATATGAAGTACCTAAATTACATCATTTTCTTTCGAATAAAATTTGCAATTTTAAATTGATTGATGGATAAAATTCGTTCGTAGCACAAAAGCTCGTTAGAAATTGTGGCCAGAATAGAAATGAAGGTTAAAACGAAGTTTGTTAAAAAGTCATTAGCGATGTTAACGCGGAGAATATCATATCTAGGTTAGCTTTTCTTCATTGTAATTTTCACTCTGATTATGGCGATTTTTTTCTAATAAGGTCAGATTATACGAAAATATAAAATTTCATAATTATTATCCATTAAAATATGTCCTATGTTTAAAATATTGCGGTAAGAGTCAGTCCTCTAAAGTGGGCAAACTGATAAAGATCATATTCAAATATTGGTATTGAGCTTAGATAAAAGAGACCAGAGATATAACATACACCGGTGTTTAACCTGCGTAAATGTTGCCAATTTCTAAAGAAAGATTAACGGAGTGGGGGAACTAGGCAGAGACCCGAACTCTGTGACAGGGACCGGACTTTCTTTATTGGCATCATAATAAACTATTTGATTTATTTAAAATATATGTTCAATGGAATTTTGTATTATGAAATAAAATTAACGTGATTTTTTAATATCAAACAGATGCACGACATTTTATGTAAAGAGAAGACCTTTTATAGAATATTTCGTTAGCGTTTATTTACTACGGGCTTTTCAGCAAGAGACTACAGTAAAATGTTAAAATAGAATATTGTTAATAGAGCAAGAAATAGTACTCATTGTCTACGAGTATTAATTATAAGAAAGCATGTGCGCAGGCGAATACTGCAAATCAAACCTTTTGAGTTGAACATTATATTCTTTCTACGGCTATTACATAATATTAAAAATTAGTCAAATTAAAAAAATGCTGTTTTATATTGTAACCTCAGCTTCTTTCTTTGGGAATGTTAATTATTATAGAGGATGAGTCACATAAAACTCTGAAACCAGATAATATTTTAAAATTTAAACCTATTAAAGTCATTTGGTCGCTAGGGGTGGGTGATTATCGAAATAAATGATAGATCATTGAAAATAATCGATTATTTTCGAACAATCCATTGTTTTCAATCTATTTGTTTTTCGTATTTCCTTTAAAACAGAATACTTGATTATCTTTGAAAAATCAAAAAAATCGAATAATTAAAAAGCCAATCAACCGATAAATCAGTATTTACAAAAAGTAATAAAAAAATTATCGTTTATTTTAAATAATCGATTATTTTCAAATAATCCATTTTTTTTTTCGTCCATTGAAACAGATTATTCAATAATTTTTAAAAAATCGAAAATAATCGATTAATCAAAAATAAACGAATAATTAAAACGTCGATTAACTGATAAATCTATTTAAAAAAACGAATTATCGATTATTTTAAATAATCGATTATTTTCGATCAATCGATTATTATCAATAATTTATTTTTACTGTATTTCATTTAAAATCGATAATTCGATTATTTTTTTGGAAAATAGATTTATCGTAGAATCGGCTTCTTAATTACTTGATTATTTTCGGTATACACACGGATTCAGGGGACCCCAAAATGTAAAAAACCGTCGAAAACTTGAGGTCGAAAAAAATCATGATTCCTATACTTTCCTTATCTGTATACAGATAGGAAAGTAAAAATAGAGAAACAACTAGAGAAATAGCAGCTTAAATTAAACATCATAATCTTAACTAATATGGACATATTTAACATAACCCAAAACATTTTTTGAGCTCTTGATTCATGAAATACCTTTCTAAAGTCCTCTTAATTAATTCTTACATTAATTTATATTATTATTCTTACTTCTTACCTAGGCGAAATGTATTTTTGGCCTTACTACCGTTTTGCGCAATTGCATCTTCAGGCTTTCTAAAATTAACATATTTTCCTTTCAAAATCTTTAATTTATTCTTAAATATTTGGTTTTCTTGTTGAACACTATTCCCAGGCATAATAATTTATTAATTTCCGCCTTTCTCACTCCTCGTTATTATATTTATGTTTAGGCTGCTACACACTTCATCTGTACATGTATTTATTCTTCCCTTCAAAACGAGTAAAAAACATCATACATTGCTTATGAACAATGCTGAATAACCGTGAGGGCGCACTTGGGGTATCTCCTCAGAGTCATCACATAGACTTACATGGACATCATAAAACCTATGTAATTGTCTGGGTATCGAAAACCCAACAATTGACAGCTATTTGTAAACTAGAACATATTTAAAGAACAGCATATCTCAACATAACAGGAATCAACCATGCAAACCAATTCATATCTTCACCGACGGTCCTAAAACAAAACAAGGCTCAAGCTATGGATTATTTTGCATATCCTTCGACCTAAACATAAAATGGGCTGTGAGAAATAGTATCAGTGTAGTTCAAAATAAGCTTAAAGGGATACTTATAGCAGTAAAATAAATTACCAGTAACAAGATTACTGGAAGGAACATGCTCATCTATACAGATAGCAGATTATCACTACTCACCCTAGATAGACCACGGTTAGTAATAGAATGTTATGAAGCTTTGGCCGAAATATCCATCAACAATATAGTCACTTTGGGATAGATTAGATATTACGTCAAATCGAAAGGTAAGCGTCTTGCTGATTCTTTTGCTAAGAAGACAGCCAACTAAATGCTTTTTGGACCCGGCGCTTCTATTGAACTGACAACATTAATAGTGACAGACCTAATTAAAACACTTTCCATTGTGCAATTCAAGGAAGGAAAGATGGATTGAAATAAGAAGCTGCAGAGTTACCAGTGAGCTTTTAAGTTATCCTTGCCAAATACGAAAGCATCTCCATTGCATAAGGCTGTCAGAAACTACAGGAGGTGCAAACAGGAAGACGAGACCATCGAGCATATCCTCTACGACTGGTCGACGCTCTTATTTATTAGATTTGTGTTAGGCGAGTATCGGCTAACACCGGCCGATATAAGAGAAGGATCTGTTGGAGATATTGTCAACTACAATAAATCTGTAGGCCCGCACACAGTGAGCCTAGCTGGGCCTAAGTGCCGTGAAGCAACCTACCTATGATAGTGAGAGTTATTTTTTTTTTAATTTTCCACATCTGGTTGCGTCTCGTAATTATAGCATTTGTGGGCTAAACCCTGAACAAATATTACAAAAACTGAAGGAATAACGCCATGCTATATCCAAAAAACAAGATCATAAAAAAGAGTTGGAGCCATCTGTGGCGATAAATATTGGGATATTTATTTAGGATAACCCGTCAGAGAAAAACGATTTGAATGAATAGGAGATTAAAGAAAAGGAAAAGAAAAACGAAAAAATAAGATAAAAATAACCAAGATTTAGTGCTTATATTTGAAAATATTAGAATTTAAATAATTTTGTTTCGTGAGGTATATAAAATGAGTTTTCAGCCGTATCCGTATGCCACGTAATCTGGAAAAACAATAAATTTAATGAAAATGGCTATTTTTAGTGATTTAACATAAATATCAGTTTTGTCAAATAGGCCAATAACATTATATTAAGGTTACTACTGAAGTTATTAATATTTAGTCACGTGGGATACACGTATTTTTGAAGACTTAACTTTTTAAATTACTAAATGCTAAACAATTTTTTAGTTTTAAAATTAAAGAGCCTAGTGGATGAAGGTGTTAAGTTACAAAAATGTAGTTCTGAGATAATCAGAATTTTGTAAAAATTGGTGTGGATAATTTTACAAATATTGTATGTGTTTTAGAGGTTCAAATGCATAAAGCAGGTTTCAAAATAACATCAATTGTGAAAATTTAAAAAATATATATAATTTAGATTACTTTTGATTGCTTTATTGGTAAATAACACCTTTCACCAATAATATTGCAATAAGTGAAGGCGACTTATGTGAAAGAAAGCAACAAGTGTTGATAAACCTTTAAGTTACTGTATGCTAATTAATTAAATGGATCGTTTTTGATCCTTAGTTGCTGCATTTGCCTGGCCAAGAACTTCTTCATAAAATCATCGGTACTCTTCTTTAACGTACGCTAGCCGCTCTCTTAAATTGTAAATTTTCTTTACAGATACTTCTCCCGGTTTTCCTCGAATTCTTGGAAATTGGACGTTTGTTGGATAGGGAATTCTAGCTTGGTTCTTTAAAAGTAAAACTTTTTTAACCCTTTAGGCTCTAGTGGTGGCATATGCCACTATCAAATTGGAGGACTAGTTATCTGTAAACTGTTTAATTTAGTTTGACTTTCATGCATTAGGTGACATCTTTAATATATATAGTTTTCAATTCTGTGTACAGAAGTTTTATTTCATAGGTTTTCTCTATGGTTTATACAAATATTCAAGATGTATATTGTAAATATTTTTGCAATTGCTTTTTTTATAAATATAATTTAGTAGATAGCTTCATAAAGTTGCCAAAGATCTTTAGTTTACCGTATTTGTTCAAAATTATTATTGGTATTGATTTACTGAACCCCCAAAAACCATATACGCAAATGCCACCACCATGTTTCAAAGGTAGTTCTTTATATTTTGTTGATTCTTTCAGATTTTGAAATAACGACAATTAGATTCTACAGGTATTCAAACAAGATCCCATTGAACAAGACTTTGGCTGCAATATCTTAACTAGATAAAGACGATGATTATAACCCAGAAAATAATGACAATGAAATCGAGTCATAATCTGCATCTCAATCTGAAAATGAAAGTGATGAAGAAAATATACCTTCTAATAATTACCACATTCAGTATAATATTTCATAATTTTTGTCTTGCTGTATGCAATTCATGGCTGGAATATAAAAGACAAAATAATGCAACAGGCTTGCCGGAGAAAAAGGCAAAATACATTTGCTAGAAGTTGCTGAAGCACTTGCTTTTGCAAGAATTTCCATTATTTAAACCTCAAAAAGAAAAAATTCTCCGATGTTACTACATAAGAAGCATCATGTTGCAAAATCACGACTTTGACAACTTTGCCAGGCAGAATGAAGTAAGTCGCCTTGAGTGTCTAATGTGGTTGTTGGCTAATTCTCATGCATTGTGTTCTATCGGTGATCATTTGGTAACTAAATAATTATTTGACTTGATAATTAATAAAATCTATTATGCACGTTTCAGTACACAGTAACCCAAGCTTTACGTTTTTTTTGCTGGAACTACCTTCCTTTATATAAAATATATTCCCCACCATGTGCACGTGCAGCAGCTGATTGCTTATACTTCCAACTCGTTTCATCTCTTTTTCTTTTTTTGGACTGTTTCTTTTTCTCACTGTTTCTTTCGTTTCGTAAGGTTGTACCTCGTCTACTATATCAATAAAATTTGGTTCAATCTCTGCAGTCACATGAGTTGAAACTAAGCTGCCTGTCTCCGTCTCATTAGTGTCATTTTCTTTTCCAGACGTCTGTGCTGTCGAGAACTCTGATCTTAATTTTTTATTAGGTTTATCCTCTTCACTACTGCTGGTCAAAATATCTGTTGGAGGAATGTATTCTTCATCTGAAATAAAATTACGTCACTTAGCTCACAAACCTACCTTTTCCATACAAAACTACTGCAAAATTTGTTTACAAAACTACTGCAAAATTTGTTTACAAAACTACTGCAAAATTACTTATGCAAATATTATTAAAATAAGTACTATTCTATATATTCAATCCTGCTATAATTTTTAGTCTAGAAAATTATATTATTATCGGGACCAAAAAAGTTTTACAGCAAGCAGAAAAAATAAAATTAATATCATATACGGTATGAAATAAAATGTTGGATAATACGTCGGTAAAAATGTTAACGTGCTCATTTAGTATTTCATTTACCGTCAAACCCTTCAGGATCCGATTCATTTCCTGAGTGTTCTAAGAAAGCTGGATTATTTTGTTGCACACTTAATAATATATTATGTTACTAGGAGTAGAAGGCCAACATTATATGTTGAGTCCAGAAACTGGGCGAAACATATAATGGGCCTTCTAATCCGAGTGACATATACTATTTTTTCTTCAAGCATTTAAATAAAAGTATGGATAAAAATAATTAAAATAAAAAAGCTGAAATTAATAGAACATCTGTAACACTAAATAACAGTTTAAAAAAATTATGTAGTTACCTTAGTTGCTAAATATCTCTTGTTTGGTGCATTCTTAAGAAAGTCATTAAACTCCTGTTTAGAAAAAACTTTTGACTTCTTCGGTTCGTAATTCTCACCTTTTCGTTTTAAGAAGGCAATTAATTTTAATTAGTTTTCAATTTTTACATTATGTTTAATATTTAGTTCTGATTTCAGCATTGAATACTGCGACCACATTGTTGAACTTTTGAATTTTTCAGACAAATTAGTAAAATATGCGATCAGAACATTTTCTGAATAAAAATGTACTTGATTTTCTTCACTTCGTTTCACAAATTTTGTGTAAGCATAATCGTATACTTTCTTCGATTTCGTAGGTATTAAGGTTTCTATCGAAGATTTCGCTATTTCTAGCAATTCGGGAGGTGTTGATTGCATTTCTTCTGACATTTTCTTTTTACTTGAAAAACACAGGTATAACGAACGGGTTAACACTATTTTCTTATATTCTAAAACATACACTGACAAACGTCAAATTAAATAAGTATTCAAATAACAGTTCCAGCCTACTTGATTGCAACGTTCATAATGAGCCATTTAACATTAGGTTTGTGCTTTTTTATACTAGTACAAAAATGAAAAATATTTGTACTAGTATAAAAATAGGCTACTTCTACAACACGTGTACCTTGATATAATGTAAACATTATTATACGCTTGAAGAAAAAATCATTTTTTTACCCCTGGACAACATTTTTTTATTCAAATTATTCGAATTAACTGCAAGCACCACACCAGATCAACTAGGTGTTAGCTGCAAAATGTTTCGCCTTAATGCGGCTATCGTGGGTTCTACTTTTTATCTCAGGGAAGAAAAGGCTTGGTAAATAAATATTAAATAATAAAATATTTCTTGATTGATTAGGTTTATTCTTTTAGTAATCAACTTAAACGTAATTCAATAGATATGTACAGAGTAAATCAAAGGATAATTAATAACCATCTATCTTCTGTTATATAAAGAGATATATAAAACTACCTCTAGTGTCGACACTTTTGGCTAACAGCTAAGTTTGATTAAATCAAGGGGCTTCATGCAATTATGGGTAAGTTTATATATATTTAACTTAGTTAAAAAACTATAATAATTATCTGTAATTTGTTCTATTGTAGGTAGTGACGTTGTTGACCATAGACTAAATGGATCAATCCTACCTTTCTAGTCTTGGGTACCTGGTAAGCTATAGCTTCTCTAACGGCCTCCTAATGCTCCACATGCAAATTATGGGGCTAATGATGAGTGTAAACTAGCAGGTGTGTCAGGCATGCAGATAAGGATATGCTGGTATCGTGCAGTGTGAATTCGTGTACCACTCTGGATGGTGTTGGTGATGTGTGCTCGTGATGTGTGTATGGGAAAAGCAGTGATGCTAAAAAGCAGATCTCTAAGTGAAAGTGAAGTGTAAGCAAAGAACGAATGAAGTGAAAGCAAGTGTGTAAGTAGGTATCTTACTTACTGGCCTAAAATAATTACAATAAAAGTAAGCCTCAAGTTAAGCTTAATACAGGAGTGCATGCAACAATAATAAAGGTTATACTCTACCTGAAGGTGCTGGGCGGCCACGTGGATATTAAGTGATTTTAAGTGTTGTTTTTATTGAAAATAGATCCACAAAATAGCTGTGTAATTTTATATCTTCCAATAAAATATCTTTATTCCAATAAAACACTACGAACTCTGTTTTTTTGACTATTAAAATCCTCAAAATTGAGTTAAGAGCGATATCCATGCAACACCTAACAGCAAATTCAGATTTAGAACACACTGACAACTTTCAGTGCATCTGAACCCACTTTGGCAACGTTGCTCTATTCCCAGGCTTACGCTCCCTTCAATTTATTACTTATAAACTATAGATGATTTAAAATATTAAAAATGCCGATAAATCGCAGGTCCGGTCTAACAAAGAGTATTTCTGTTTTGTTTTCTCGTTTAAAATATCTTTTAAAGGTATAACCTGGTGTAACATTTTCGAAAAAAAATTTTTATAACTAATTTATTTATTTACGAAATATATTTTTAAATATACATATGTACCTATTTCTACATTTTCTGATATACAGGGTGTTTGTTGGTAAGTGTGAATGATTTTAGGGAATGTTTGCCGAAGTTATTTTATAAAAAAAACATAGATCGAAAAAGTCAGTGGCGCAGTACTTTTTTATTAAAAAAGTGGCATTCTCGCACAAACGCCACTGGTACAAGTAGAAATATTTGGAACACCCCAAAAAATACACATTTGCCCCTTCAAAGTTTTTTTGCAAATTTAGAGTAAATATCTTTAAAACTATTAAAAATAATTAATAAAATTTAATAAATTAAAATTTAAACATTCTGTATCTCGGAAACGAAGCATATTTCGACCTGCTTTTATAGGAACTTTTTTTAACAAAATAACTTTGATAACAATTTGCAAAAATCGTTCGTACTTATTTACAAATACCCTGTATAAAAATACTTTTTTTAAATAATAACCCATTTGATACTAGTTTGTGCAACAACAGTGGACAATCCACTGGAGTTGTACAGTATGTTTTTTTCTACGACCCACTAACGAAAATCTACAAATTTAAAGTATTATTTTAGGAAAAGACAAAATAATTAATTTTAAAATAATTTATGACTTTACTAATTTGTGAAATAAAATAAACATGAAAAAATATTTCATTTAATTAGTCCCCAGCCCAGATTTGAACTCGGACCTCTCGCGTGAAAGACAGATGCCGTATCATCATTTTCACCTCCACATTTAAAATTTTAGTTCTAAAAGTAGTAATTAAATTAGTGTCATATAGGTAGTTTAATTCAAATTTAGGATTTTTTAAATTGTGGTCTAAATTAAAATTATTTATGAATCCTACGCAAAAATAACTCATTTTAATGTATATTTAATCTCAATTCCTAAAAAATATACTGACAATTAGTTTGACAGAATTGTCACTTATTTAAAATTTTAAAAATAATAGTTGTTGGGTGTCCAATATATAAACTGTGATTGGTGGATTTCATTTTTTTGCAGTGTTCTCACTACCCAGAATGGATATGAAATATATTCGTTGAGTTGAACGCAATAGTATATTTTTTCGTTTTGTAGTCTGTGCGTGAATAGTAGTTTGTGCAACAAAATTGGATATGATGGCCATATCGCACGAAGACGAAGTTTCAGAACGACGCCGTAGACGGAGTGCTTAATCGTCTGAGTGCGATACAGACAATCCACTCGAGTATTAAGACAAAATAAATAATTTTAAAATAATGTATGACTTTTAATAATTTATAAAATAAAATAAACATACAAAAAGATTTAATTTAATTAGTCCCCAGCCATGATTGGAACTCGGGTCTCTCGCTTGGAGACAAACTCCGTGCCGTCGCCACACTTGCCATTATAGTTCTAATACTTGTAATTAAATTAGTTTTATATGGTTTGATTAAAATTTAAGATTTGTTTATAAATTTGGACGAAATAAAAATAGAAATTCTATTACTTATCGATTATACATAAGAAATATTCATTTTTACGTATATTTAATCTCAATAATTCAAAAATATACTGACAGTTAGTTTGACTACATAAAATTTAAAAAATAATAGTAGCCGGGTGACCAATATATAATCTGATTGGTGGATTTAACTGTTTTGCAGTGTTCTTACTAGGTAGAATGAATATGAAATATATTCGTTCAGTTGAACGCAATGGAATACTTTTTTGTTTTGTAGTATGTGCGTAGATTAGCTAATATTCATGTGGGTATAGAAAAAAGCATATCCATGTGGATGTAGAAAATAGTAGTTTGTGTAACATGAGTGAATATAAATTAAATTGATTTCATATAGTTTAATTAAAATTTATAATTATTTATTTCTAAATATAGATCAAATAAAACTAGAAATGCTATTATTTATCGATTCTACACAAGTATAACTCATTTTACGCAATAGCATATTTTTTCGTTTTGTAGTCTGTACGTAGATACGCTATCCATTTGGGTGTAGAAAAAATTGTTTTCTAGTACTAAAAATATTTAAAAATAACATTGAGTAAAATGATTTATTATTAGTAAAAGAAGAAATAAAAATAATCATTTTTATTGACTATTGGTCGGATTTCTACTCGGATTTCTACTCAAATTTCTAATATCTAAACCTCTAGTGAAACGTGGATCTAAGATCTCGGGTAGTATACAATCTAAATAAAATTGCTTTAGTTTGTTTTCCATATACACCAAAATCTATCATCTTTTTTATTTTTTCTACTAACATACTTAAAGGTATTAAAATAAATAAAAAAAAAAATATTTCGTTTAGTTACGTTAAGTTGTCCCTGAACAATTATTGCATTTTCGCATTATCATTAATAATTGCAAATTTTATTATGTTGTCAACCATTGCTTTTTTCGGAGTCAGTTTTGAAACAGTGGTAGGATATTTAATTTCGATAATACTGTCTGTTCCTAATAAACCGTCGGAACCTAAAAACCATATTCAGAATCCACAAATAAACCACATTTATTGGATATCCGTTTTAAATTTGTAAATATTGCTTTAAAGCTAAAGGTTTTTTTTTTATTCAATACTTAGTATATTAATTTCCCATATATTTTAACTTTAATGCTTAGAAGGGGTGCTAATGTTTTATAGATTTCCGTCGAAACGGAAATATAATTTTCGGCATTTCCGAAAGTTTTCCCATTTTTATCACAAATTATTAAAACTCAGCTTACACATAAAAGTTCATATAAACACATTGACTAAATACGAAACAAAAACACCTACACTTGAACTAAAAAGAATAAAGTTTTTTATTATTTTATTTTTATCCCAATTTTCCGGTACTGCATGCACCGCCAACGTCCGTCGCCTTGTTGCCAAATCAATTAATATGGATTGGAATCTTGACAGATTTTCTCAGATTTCCTAATTCAAGGTTTTCAAAAAATATACGCTTTGGACAAAAAAGTGTATTGGAAAGAATTAGCTGATTTTTATATAAAAATTCCCGGTAAAGACTCCTTTTTGCAATAATTTTCATAATTTGTATAGAAATAATTAAAAAATTAGTTTTTCTGAATTCGGGCTGTACAGCGGAGTTCTCTATCATTTGCTTAGTAGGTATACCAAATTTTATAAAAAAATATTTAAAACCGAGAAAGAGAACCTTGAAGTCGTTTTAAGACTGTTTCTAACCATGGATATCGCTCTTAAGACGCCGTTCTAGATAAGAGTCACAAAACAAAATAGATCTTTCTCAAATATCCAGGAAAATGCCTTGACAGGATCAAAGTTCAAAATTAAATCATTAAAATGTTGTTCTTTTATTGCAAACACTCTAATAAAATATATGTTTCATACTTTATTAACTTGTCTAATAAAAGATAGATTCACGGTCAAGGTAGTAGTACCATTAGTACTACAAAACATAATATTTTTCTTTTGTTTTATATATTCTAATAAATTATATTTTCCTGTATTATGATGTTAATTAATAAAGGACAGACACATGATCAAGACCCATGGTACTATTAATTTGCAGATTCTCAATATTTTGGTAAAAATAATAAACAATTCCCAATTTTTATATAAAAGTAGAGAAGATTATTAATATTAATTATGAATAGGGTGAATAATTATTTATAAAAAAAACAGTACTTTAAGAATTCTTAGAAAAATTATCAAAAAGCTGGACATAATTAAAAGGTAAGCTAAATTCATAGCAAATTAAGAATAATATCAAATTTTAAAAAAGTATTTCTATTGAATTGATCACTAAAATATATGAGTGTGCCAAAAGGCCGTAACATAGGTACTGTCTTACTTGTTACTCTCTGACATTTTGAGGTTATGTGGTAGATTCCTTTATACCAATTCAATGTATGAAGGAGTCATGTGCCCTTAGCGTTCGGGCACTGTTATCTTTATAATTTATCATTGATAAGAGTTGAAACGAATATATGTGATGTAATATCACCTTTTAAGTGTTTTTAACAAAAATATAGAAATATCCAAAAATGTAACTTAACACTTTCATCTATTGGGCTCTTCAATTTTTTGTACCTATTTAAAAATAAAATACCAATAAAATTTGGTATACATATTTCACAAAAATCATTTGAATAAAAATTTTTGAATACGGTTCTGACTAGGCGAGATAATTGCAATCTGTGTGAGCACGAGTTATTTTTTTATATTTTTTTTTTTTCACAAATTATTGACTAGAAGTACCATACCTATCTATTTATGTGACTAGCCTATTAAAAAAAATATTTTTGTAAAATTTTCATAGGTCAATAAAATATTACTATTATTATTATAAAAGTACATGGTCATAGTAGTTAAATTTTACCTTCGTGGTCAATACATTAAAGAATCTTGGAATTAATACCGGAATTTTACATTGTAAAAATCAAATTACTAATACTGCTATCAGGAGTAGATTTTATAATTGTTAAACCTGACCTAGGATTACTTATAAGATCGTGTGTTTACATAGGAATCACCAATGTCAAAGTGTAAATAACAAATTTAAAAAGGCAAATTAAAAATATTTCATTGAAAAAAAAAACTAACATCAGTTGTATACAGCAAGGTAAAGCATAAATCAGAATTCACAATTATTTTTTTAAGTATACCATTATGGTTCTCTAAAACCACATTCTTACTTCACTGTAATGAAATACGAGAAAAAAGAAAGAAACAAAACTTTTCCAAAACTCTATACATGCAAGGTCATAATAACAAAAAAAATCAAGATTAAGTAAAATTCCTTAATTAATAAGAACGAAGTAACCAAACAGGCTTGTTTGCAGTTTTTGTTCTAAAAGATTGTCCAGGGACTAAATAAAACTAGCAGTGACGTACGTTTTTTAATTAAAATCATATACGAACAAACAAAGCCTAATTTAGTTGAGTTATTAATTTTTATACTTACATTTTAAAACAATTATTCGTAATCATTATCGTGTGGTATATTATTAATAATTTAGTTTCATTGAAAATATCCCGTGGATGACTATGATTAACTAAATAATAGTAAAGCAGCTAACTAGTGAATATCGGCTCTTGGATTAATAAATAGTTATAAATAACAGTGCTACCACGCTGGAACCGTAGGGATTGTTAAATGGTAAAAAAAGTGGCTAAGCAAAGAAACTGTTGAATGATAAAAATTGACGTTACATAAATTGGTGGAATTAGAAATACTGATTATTTCCCAATTTATAAAATAACTGACATGTTAGGAATTGAATTATCTCGTATACACAGTTAGATGATAGACGGCAGTACGAATTAGGAATGTCAAGCACGTAATTATTGATGTTAATTTTATAAATAATATACAGTTATTGGCTATACATAGTCTATCTTTACTCAGTCCCAGACTTCCAGCAATGAATTTAATGACTTTTTAAATAAAAAGGGAATCCTCAGAAGATTGACTGTACCGTATTGTCCAGAACAAAACGGCATATCTAAAAGAAAAAATGAAACTCTATTAAATACTGCTAGATGCCTGATATTACAGTCAAATCTACCACCATCTTTTTGGACCGAAGCTATTAACACAGCTAACTACATTAGGAACAGATGCCCATTAAAGAGTTTAAATGAAAAGACACCTTTTGAAGTTTGGACCGGTGAGAAGCCAGATGTTAGTTACTTTAAAGATTTTGGATGCAAAGTATACTGCCTGAATAAAGATCCTCTCTGAGGAAAATTTGACTCTAGATATAGAAAAGGAATTTTTGTTGGATATGCTAAGCATTCTAAGGGATACAGAGTATGGGTAAAGTAAGAAAGAAAAATTAAAATATGTAGACATACAATTTTTAGAAAGATCAAAGAGATTTTAAACGAAAATTTTGATTTTACCCTGAATGATCAAAATAAACGCTACCCACCAAAACCGCGACCAGAATATATTGAGTTTGAAAGCAGACTACCAGAAAATATTCAATCAACCAAAAATGACGAAAAAAGTGTGGAAATGGTCAATGAAAATGAGAATGCAGATTCGGAAAGTTCTGACCCCAAACAATCTGTTTCTGCAAAACATAGTACTAGAGGTCGTGGAAGACCTAAAATAATAAGAACTGGTTCAAGAAGGAGGCCAAGGAAGAAATATCAATCTGCAAATAATACTTCCGAAATTGAATATTGTTTTGTCTCTGAAATCTTTATAAAAAAATCATTATCAAGTCCAGAAAAGAAAGAATGATTATAAGCAATGGGAAGCGAAATAACATCACTTATTAAGAATAATACCTGAAAGCTTGTAAATCGTCCTGAAAATGTAGAAATAATTGGAAGCAGGTTAATTTTAAAAAATAAGTATAAACCAGATGGAACTCTTGATAAAAAAACGCACGTCTGATAGCACAAGGATTCAACCAGCAACCTGGAATTCACTTTAAAGAAACGTTCTCCCCAGTTGCTCTATTAGGCATTTGACCTCTCTCGCCGTACATTTTGGCATAAAAATATACCAATTTAATGTTACTACAGCAAGTCGTTTCGGAATGAGCGACTGCAACCATATAAATACTCTAATGGAACCCAATCTAAATCTAATGAAGGCATAGACAGAAGAATCAAAAGAACTGCAAAAATGTTCCTACAGAGAATTGAGTCAATACAACCATTGCTTTGGAAAAATACATTAGGCCGCTGCGAAACGTGTTCTACGTTACCCAAAAGGCACTATAGACCTAGAAATCACCTACAAACATACGTGTGCGCCTTTAAAAGGATATGTTAATTCAGACTATGGTAATCAACCAGAAGATAGGCATTCATAAACTAGATATGTCTTCATATTGAGTAAAGGACCTATCTCATGGGAATCCAAGAAGCAAAGGATAGTAGCATTGTCCTCTACCGAGGCCGAATACATGGGATTGACGGATGCTACGGAAGAAGCTATTTATTTATCCAGGTTTATTTGAGAATTAGGAGTGAAGAAATTGGACAAATTCCCCCTTTTCAATGATAACCTTTCAGCCTTAAAGCTTGCCGAAAATCCACTTTTTCATGCTAGGACCAAGCACATCGACATCAGATATCATTTTATTAGAAATGCTTTAAAATAAAATTGGTTAAAAGTGTATCATGTGAACTCTAACAAAATGCTTGCAGATGTACTCACTAAAGCATTAAATAGATGTAAACATGAAAATTGCTTCAACAGAACTTGGGATTGATGAACTTCAAACACGTTTTGAGGGGAAGTGTTATCATCCCGTATACATAATTAAATGATAGACTTCAGTACGAATAACGAATGTCAAGCACGTAATTCTTGATGTTGTATTGCATGTTTATTTTATAATATACGGTTATTCGCTATATATAGTCTTTCTTTACTCAGTGTCAGATTTCCAGCAACTCTAGCTATTCTAACAGTGTACACATTAAATCAGGATTTTAAAATAAGACAGGTATATCGGTGAATAAAATGGAAAATTTTGTAAAATCAAATGAGCGCTTTACAAAGCCATCATCACGTCCTTTCTGAAATGGTGTTAAGAATTTACCGCGCCTAAGGTTACTTTTTTTAAACTATTATATTGTAAATTCATAAAAAGATTCCGAAACGGCTGTGATGATGGCTTTGTAAAGCCGCCTGATTATATTAATTTATAATTTTACATTCTGATGTTCTCGTCAAATTCTTCACTTCAATTCCTATATTGTTTTTGAACGACGTTGACTAACAAGGCACTGATAACAGTTTAAGTAAAATCGCTTCGTTCACGGTAAATTGTCTAAATAATTTTGCAAAATTCTTGCAGTCTGTTATCAGTGTTCAAAGGAAAAATATGGGAAATGTAGGGACCATATGGGTAAGGTCGAATGGCCCTAATGCATAAAGGCACCTGCTAACTTTAATTAAAAACGATATATTAAAAATGGTGTTTTAGTACACCATTCCTCCCAACAGCAATAGAGGCTTCACATTCCAGAAAAAAAAACATTATTGTATTTTTACTTTTAATCTGGTATTTAAATTAGTAACATTAAAACATGTATTAGTGGAGCTGAATTGATGCAATAACCTTAAAATTCCAGTTGTAGGAAGTACAATATACTTTCTATAAAATTTTATTTATAATTTATTTTAAAACCCGTCCAAATAACTTTTGAAGAACTTATTTTTATAAAAAAATATATATTAATTATTATTCAAAGTGGGAGATATTGTGACATATTTAGGATTGCTGATAGTCACCCACTTACCACTGCTATCACTCCTTCAAATTTTTTAAATAGCAAGAGGGGGTCATATGAGACCTTCTTGAAAAGGTCATTTAATGGAGAATTTAGCAATATTACTGTTCATTGCGAAAAAACTGTAAATTAGAAAGTTTGACATTTTATTTGCGAGATAATTTTTTTCTTTTATTGCATAATGATATATCAAATACCAACAAGTCTGAGTTTCTCAAAAATTGAAGTTGTGAAAATAAGTTATTTTTAATCAATATACATGAAAGCAATAAGGGATAATACCAAACATATTGCTAAGAAATATGTAGGTAGGCAAAAATTGAATCTCCACGAAGCCTTAGGTTTACAAAACATAATTTCTTTACTTAAAGGAATTAGTGTATATTTTTATTGGCTCAAGAAGATTTTTATCTTTGATGCGATTAGCATTTCCATGCATGTGTCCAGCAACTCTAGAATACAAGTGATAAATACATTGAATATGATTACAAACATTTTCAAATATACCTTACACAATACTTGTAAGTCCATTGAAGAATTTAGGTTTACTGCAAACATAATTAATATTGTTTCATTCAACTCAACTTTCACAATAACAATACAACTGATAACATTAACGTATAACGTCTATCATAAAACAGAACTTCTAAAACCTTCTCGAACAATCCTGATTTTTCTTTGACAAGGAATGACATTTCAAGATATTTTTGGACTATTCTATCTTCTTTATTTACTCGTTCCTTTACTTATGACGACCGCAGTATGCTGCTTTCTCCTCTAGTTATTGGTCCCGAATAATTTGATTGCTGGGACCTGGTTAGAACTAACGGGAAGGATTTCGACCACAGCATGGCGCTTAATTTCCAATGTGAACTATCTTGGATTTACTGCCCGCTGACAGCTGAATATGGCAGATCAGGTCGTTGATTTTCAAAGTCCTCCTCGGTGCTTGGGATTGCACAGCCATACTGGGTCGCCTGTCTCAAAATGTGTATCTGTGGCACGCCTGTCGATTCTAGCTGTTGCCTTATCGGTGTTGGCTTTCAGTCGTTTCCGAGCGAATCCATAGACTTTTGTCCTGCCATTGCATACGTCATATTTTTTACACCAATCCGCTACATCTCGTCGACAATTGACTCAATAAAATCTTTTCCGAACTCGTGCCAGTATCCTTTTTGTATCAAAGTTTCATCCTAAACAGCTGCTATAAAGCTCCTCCAATACATTTCTGACCTGTGATTTCGGCAGTATCACTTGGCGGACTACATGTACTCCATCGGGGCTCTCCCACTTCCGGTGCAATAGGCAACCGTGAATATACAGGGAATCCCACAGAGTCCAGTAACCTTTTATAGTTCTACTGTATTTGGCTATCTCTTGCCAAGTAGGTGTGACTTTATTTTTGAGCCATTCTCGGACAACCTTTAAGTCATTGTCTTTCTTCTGTCCATTTCTCAGATTTTTAAGGGTTAGTTCTTCTTCGTCGTCCTGTGGCTTGTTAGAGGTTGAGCGAAGAGTAACTTTAATAACCGGTTCCTTTCGTTCTTCGAGCCTTTTACCATACCAGCATTGTCCTTTTTAACGGGGTCGCCCGAAGAGAATGTCTGCGTTGCTATGGAGATCTCTTCGATGCTTTAATTTCTGGTTATTGCTAGAAAACCGGCTCGGTGTGGGTGATTGATTTCTTCGGGACGCATATCTGCTGTAATTATTTCTTGTTCGACTTCGTGATGGGCTTCGGAAGATTGATTAATATGATTGTCCGGTCTCATTCCCTGATTTTTGATTTATAGAATGAGCCATGCTTCTTACAGGTTATTTGAAGATGCCCAATTCTTCCGCAATTGAAGCATCTTCTGCTTTTAATTTGGGTGTTTCGTTGCATATTTCGTAGGATATTTAAGATCTGTGAGAGGGTAGGTTGGGGGAATAGTATTAGTATTGGCCTCCTCACTTTCCTGGGATTTAATCTCCCTCACTTTTGCGCGAGAAGATCTGGATAGGAGTTTAACTGCTTTATATTTCTGGGCTGCAATCAATTTCTTTCTCAGCGTCTTGTGGTGTTGTAGACGAAGGACTTGCTGGATTTCCGCATCTTGTAGTCCATCAATGAATGCCTGTATTCCAATTTGTTCTCGAAAATCTTTGGGCGCCTGTGGATAGGCCAGATGAATCAATCTTCTTATGTCGGCCCCGAATTTCTGTAGACTCTCATTATGTTTCTGACTATGAATCTTTAGCTGGCTTTTCGTTTTAAATGCTGCTGGCTATATCTTGTCTCCAAAGCTTGGACAAGAGATGAATAACTGGGATCTTCTTGGGAAAGTAACTGTAAAACGATTGCTGCCTGTCTTCGCAGCGACACTATCAATGAAGCCGCCATCTCGTCCTCGGTACAGCCACTAGCTCTAGCTGCAGCTTTAAATTAGAGTCGATACGTTTCCCATGTTGTCTAACCGTCAAACGTGGGTGGCTTAATGGTCTTGATAGTATGGCTTTGTAGAACTGGATTTTGGATATGTCTTTAAATATGTGTCAGTACTATAATATATATTTAATAACCCTAATATAAAAGCAAATGAATTAACATATTTATGCAATAAATAATATGATACGTCAATATAATATACGTGGGACAAATAAATTTCGAACGCCACATTCGTGATTAGGTATTGGAGGTATTGGACACGGGAAATTACCAAGGCATTATTTGTTATAATTAATAAACCAAAAAAATAGGTAACTGCAAATATAATGTATTTAAAGAGAAATTAGGAAAGTACTAAATCGAGATTGCATTTTAATCAGTTGGGGAATTTTTGTATGTCATACCAGAAGTAAACAATTTAACTTAATAAACTTGAAAATTTTAATGTAATTAAATGTTTTACCCAATTTTTACAATTTTTAAAACAATCTTTAACACTGTTCATGTTGTACCTTGTTGCATTGATAAATAGGTGGATGGAAGTAGGTAGATTGTGTCTGTGTGCGTCTAGGTGTGCATGTTGATGTTAAATTTTATTTTTTACTATAATTTTTATTAGGACTAGTCTGTAAGTTTTATAATAATAATATTGATGATGATAATAATAATTGTAAATTTTTAGAGATAAAACAAATAAATATCAAAAATATCAATTTATTTTAATACCCTCAAATGTTAATAACTAGATGTCTAAAATAACAACAACAAACTAGAAATTTAATTTTTTCCATTTTCTAAATCCATTGTTATAATAATTTTCTTATTATCTCATCTCGAATAATCTAATACCGAAAATAATAACTTAATTGCCCCTCAACGTACACTTACGCGACGCCCTTGGCATCGATTGACACTTGCGTAATGAAGATGAATCTTATAAAAGCGAAAGGTCAAGAACTGATACTCCTGCAAGGTTTTTTTGGGCATGGTCCAGAGTCAGATTCTGCGATCGAAGGTTAATTTCCGGTTATACTTACGAAATATTTGGTCAAGGCGGGACAATTCTTTTGTATGGGTGTAGTTTATTTTATCGTAGTTCCTTGTGGGGTTTCAAGATATTTTATGTTGGTTCCGGTTCTAAAGGAAGGTTGTAAAAGGTCAATATTTGTTTAAAAATGTACATTTACCTACCGTTTCTTTTTGTATTCAAATTTAAACTGTAGAAAATAATAACTAATTTAAATGCGTAAAACTATAAGTTTCAGTTAAGAGATATGTTTCCGCCTTAGCATTTTTTAGGGCTTCTTCCCATATTTTTAATTGGATTTGTAAAATATTTTACAAATATTTATAACGATACGATTATTTTCATACATCAATTACGTTCATAATCTAATTTTAGAATATAACCATATCCGCATAAAAACTGTCTTTACTATAATGTAAGTTTAATGATTTTTGAACTGTTATTTAAGGAAGTGATTGTATTTTATATATGAGAATCACGTAGACAAACTTATTATGTACGCATTATAGTGTAGTTATAATAGGGGTATTTACTTTAACAATTTGGTACTTTTTAAATAGTTTTTTATTGTAGTTTTCATTTTATCTAGTTAACTTCAGGAGTGGCGTTAAATCACATGACCAACTTTTTTGCCGGAAGCAAAATTAATCAACTCACTCACTCCCAATCAATCAGAGTGTGCAGGTTTATTTGATATGTTAACTCTGGGCTTCTGGACGAAAACTCCTGCTCCTACTTTTTTTTAATTTGTGGAGCCGTCCGTGTACAGCGCAAAATCCGTGGGAGGGTTTTATAAGCCTCTTTCTGGAATGAGGAGGCTGTATGATTTTTCTATGTGAGAGCAAGCTATTACCTCTGTTTTGTCCCATCACAGTTTTTCTTTCATTGACTATTTACCGTCAGAAGTCTATAGGATATGGTTCTGTCATTCCTTACCAGAAAAATGTGGAGAGGGGTTAGATTGTAACACTTTTTGTTCCCTTTTTGAGACGGTATACATAGGGAAACGAAAGGTTACAAGAGCACGGCAGCTCTATAGTCTGGAAGCAGGGTTCGTGGGTTCTGAAAACTTTTAATAGTGGACGCCATTTAATTTTGATGTTATAGAAACTAAAAAAACAAAGACTAAATCAAAACAACTAGTTTTTTCTACAAATTCTTTAATTCCCTCCAGGCTAACAAATAAAAAAGGTCCAATACTCGTTATTGAAAATGATTTTTGTACTGGTTTACAAATTTAAATCTTTAGAATGATTTTATAAAATAATCTCAGATGCCTACTCCTAACTAAAGTTAGTATCTACTGATTTACAATTTTTCAACCTTCTAAGGGTTTTATAGCCGGAGAGGCTAGTTGCGAGCTTAGTGTGCATCCACTTACTCGCAACAGTTAAGCAGTGATCTCTCCGGTCACGTCGTGGATGGGTGACCGCTGGGAAGTTCCACCATGGGCCGTGTCACCGTGGGATTCATCCGACTAGCGTTTAAACATCGACGATGTGGAATGAATGAGAATGAATGAGGGTGTGAATGGGAAAGTAGTAGGACCTTCAAATGGTGGTACAATAAGCCGCAGGTTGCAGTGCTGCCAGACTACAGACGGATTAGGGTGTAACACGGGAGGTCTGAAGGGTGTAAAAAAAAAAGGGTTTTATAAAAAGAATATTTTTATGTTAAATTTTTTGCATCTACAAGACCACTGATACATGAGTGACTTGAATGGTTATCAGAAAATATGTAAAATATGTACATATATATGTTTAACTCGTTAAACCCCCTCCTACAGCTGTATTCGGTTCACACTATGTTGTAACGAAGAATATTCAATCAATTTTAAAGAAACATTTATGTGTGAATTAAAAACCTAAAATTAATATAGTTACATAAAAAATAGGCCTCGCCTGGCACTTCAAACTTAAAAGTCCATTTTAAACTGGGTGGAACTCACTAAAAAGAACTTTATCAAATAAACTGGGTGGACCTCACCAACAAAAACTTGTTTCAAAAAAATTGGGTGGAACTCACCAAAAAAAATTGTGCTAGCACAAAAAAACTCCCCTCTAGGAGAGGTAGACCTCTCGTCTAAATATATTAATTTTCATCAGTGTTCCTTCAAGACTACGCCCCTCTGAGGACAGCAAACCATAACGGACCTGGACCATAAAGCTGCAGACCATAAAGCACCAGATTATAGAGCACCAGATCATAAATTGGCAGACCATGCTTGAAAAGGGCCCCCAGGACATGTAGGACAACCAAAATAAATTCTTGAGAATAATGCAGCTCTCGCAGCGCAAAAACTAAAAAGCCCACAATGGATCGGCCATTTGCAGTTTTTTTTTATTTAAACTTTTTTTTATAATATATATAAAATATATATCTCTATACTGATTTGATATAGTTATATTGTTATAGTTATTGTTATTGTTAGTTAGGTCGCCTCATCTCTAAAACAAAAATGGAAAAGTTGTACCTCGATCCAATAAATTTATAAGGAAATATTTACCTCAACAGAAATGACCTGTTTCACAAAACAAATTTTGGTAACCGTGTCCGTGCCTTCAGCTCGCCAAAACGAAAGATAAAATGGTTCACCTTAGGTTTGTTCCAACATAAACCAAATCAGTTTGTGTACTGTCGGGATTCTGCGCAGTCTAGAATTTGTGTTCCAACAAACCTTAGACTCGAAACTGTACAAAAACATTGTGTTCCAACACAACCAAAATTAATCACAAACCGATTTGTGTACTGTCAAATCAGTTCCTGGGTCTGAATAGGAACGAATTGTCAAGACATGCGCTAAGTCGCAATAAACTGAACATTTCGTGATTGTAATAATATTATTTGTATCTATTGTCTCTGACAGTTCTGATTTGTATTTGTTAATCGAGCTTAGTCTTCATAGGTTTTGTTCATGATCATTATTGTAATAATGCGTCTGTTGAATTTAAAAAATGTGTTCCAACATAATCGAGTTCTGAGTTGAGTCCCAATCCCCGACCAGTACCCAACAAGTTGTCACTTACTAGTCATCAACAGATTGTCAACAATAAGTTTTGGACTGGTTTATGTATTGTTCCAAGATCGTTGTTGGAACAAACCTCATCTTCATCGTTTCCGCCTTTGCTCCAGAGAACACAAAAGTCATGGAACCGAAAAGGCGAGAAACGGAAATAAGAGTCAGCCGTCAGGCATCGAGAAACCATACCAATCACTTCGAAGTGGTACAGTTGTAGCCAGAACCTCGAAAGAACGGACTTATAAGAATGACTTGAAAAACGTACCTACTGGTTGTCAAGTTGAATGACAGTGACGGTTACTTGGAACAGGTTAGAAAAATGTCAACAAACAGTATATTTAATTTATTAGGACTTATAAAAGTTAAGATAGATGACCAAAGGAAATAATGAATTAGAAACTAACGAGACTAGTGTACACTTTAAGGGTATGTAACACGATTAAACCATGGCATTTATAATTAAAATACTATTAATTTATTTGTGATAAAAATGACTAAATCAATGGTATTTATAACTGAAATACTATTTAATTTATTTGTGATAAAAAGACATGCTTTTATTCTTAAAATTTTGTAAAAATCTTAAACGATAATCCATACAAATTTACTATGTCTCACGTTCATTTAAATATGATTATTTTCAGCACATATGAACGTTACAAGATCCAACACGGTATTCACGGCTCTCGTTGAAGTGGTTGGGCGCTTTTTTGTATTTTATACCTAAAAGGTACTATTGATGTCAGCCTTACAACGATGTATTATGTATATAAAAAATCTGATGTGTCCAACACATGACTTTCCTATCTAGTTATTACAGGCTTTTTCCGTTTATTGTGTACAACCTATTGCAGCATCTCTATAAATGTTTAGAGGATAAACTAAATATATATACATTGTCCACATACATCTACCGCGAAACATTTTTCTATAGATATTCATTGAAAATGAAAATACTGAAAAATTTAAATTTAGCACTTTTCCTACAATTTTTCCATTACGGTCCATTTAAAAAAAAATCATGTATGAACAAATATTATAGAGATCGAAATCGCAAACAACTTTTATTTCAACAATTTTCATAAAAATCAGAATTTTGCACATTTTGTCAAATTTCTCGAATACGGACCATTTCAGGAAATTTTTACATAAGGCAAAAATTATAGATAATAATATTAGAAGTAACTTTTATTTGAACAATTTTCTTCTCCAAACATAAATAACAGATATATTCCATAAAATATATAAACGGCCTCTCATAAAGTACCCCCCCAGATGTTCCGACTTTGTCCAAAATCTAATCACTTCACGTCAGGCCGAAATAAACTAAAGTTTAAAATTTATTGATTTTTTCTTTATCCGTTTTTTGAGTTTTCTTCAAATTTCGAAATTTACACATTTTCTCAAATATCTCGAATACGTTCCATTTTAGAGAAATTATCTATGGGACAAAAATTATAGAGAATTATATTAAAAACAACTTTTGTTTGAACAATTTTTATAAAAAAAAATATTTTTTTACATTTTGTCAAATTTCTCGAATACGGACCATTTTAGGAAAATTTTGTAAATAACAAAAATTATAGATAATAAAATAAGAAGTAACTTTTATTTAAAAAATTTTCTTCCCCAAACGTAAATAACAGATATATTCCATAAAATATAAAAATGACCACCTATAAAGTACCCCCCCAGATGTTCCGACTCTGCCCAAAATCTAATCAGCTCATTAGACGCTGGAATAAAGCTTAAGTTTGAAATTTGGTGTTTTTACGTGTATCGGTTCATGAGTTATGCGTTATACAGACACACACACACACACACAGACACACACACACACACACACACACACACACACACACACACACACACACACACACACACACACACACACACACACACACAGACATCATCGCGAAAATAGTCAAAACGGATTCAGGGGACCTCAAAACGTAAAAATCCGTCGAAAACTCGAGGTCGAAAAAAATCATGATTCCTATACTTTCCTTATATCTGTATACAGATAGGAAAGTAAAAAATTGACAAAAAAAAAATAAGAAAATTTATTTCTGCAACACTTACTAATACTTTTAACATATGTTGGCCATTTTAATTAATACATTTTTGACACTTTTTAACCTGGTGACTCTGCGAAGAATGTTGCCATTGATGCCTGAAAACACATACCTCACTCTCTCTTCTAATTCTTGTATGCTTTTAGAAGGTTTAAACTGATAGACCCAATTTGTTATATAGCCCATAAATAAAAATCTAAAGGTGTTATATCGGGAGATCTGGCAGGCCACTTACTGGTCCGCTATCTGAAATTAATTTATTATCAAATGTCTGCCTTAAGGAGGTCTGAACTGCCCGAATATTATGGGCTGGACACCCGTCTTGTTAAAACCAAATATTATTTAGTTTATCTTGAGAAACTCTTGCTTTAACTTCCGGTATAATTTGACCTTCTAACAGCTCCAAATATTTTTGGCCAATCAACCTGTAATTATAAAAGAATTGGCCGATAAGTTGATTGTTTAAAAAGTAAGATAGAAAGTAAAGTTGACTTAATAGCTGCTATGGAAGGTAAAATTACTTAAGGTCAATACAGCACTACTTCGAACAAGGATATTTCAAGTAGTAATTATGTTTAAAATTAAAATTTTGTCAAAATAAATTAGGTAATATTATCTAGTAACGCATATATTTTAAAGTTTTAAATTTTGAAGTAACATAATGAAAATAAATGCATTCCTCAACAGCACTGTTCTTAAGGTGATTACAGCACCCTATTATAATTTTCGGACAAGGATATCTCAAAAAGTAATTTTTTTAGAAAATTTAAATTTGTGCCAAATAAATTAGGCAACAATATGTAAATACGCATATTTTTTAAAGTTTTAATTCTTTCCAGTTTCCGAGAAAAAAAATCAATGGGCTTTAAATTTTGAAATATCCTAATGAAAATAAATGCATTCCTCAACAGCAGTATTCTTATTATAATCCCCAAATTTAAGCTCTTAATCTCTTGTTATTGATTTTTTAAAATTCGCCGAAATTAGTGGCTAAAACGCCTCATTAAGTGCTTTTTTCCAGTGTAACGCGTCTATAACTATCGTATCGTACATTCTGAGTCATCATTCGTTCCTTGCAACGATTTACACCAGTTTACACCAGTTTAAACCAGAAAATAGCACTTAACAAGGCGTTTTATCCACTAATTTCGGCGAATTTTAAAAAATCATTAACAAATGATTAAGAGCTTAAATTTAGGAATTAAATTAAGAATAGTGCTGTTGAGGAATGCATTTATTTTTATTATGATATTTTAAAATTTAATGCCCTTTGATTTTTTTTCTCGGAAACTGGAAGGAATTAAAACTTTAACCTATATGCATATTCTAGATATTATTGCCTAATATATTTTGCCAAAATTTTAATTTTTTAAAAAAATTAGTTTTTGAGATATCCTTGTCCGAAAATTATAAGGGAGTGCTGTAATCACCTTAATATAATCCCGACATTTGAGCTCTTAATGTCTTGTTAATGATTTTTTAAAATTGGCCAAAATTAGTGGCAAAAACGCCTATTTACTAATTACTTTTTGAGATATCCTTGTCCGAAAATTATAAGAGGTGCTGTAATCATCTTAATAACTTACCATATATGCCACAACAGACATTAAAGACAAATAGGGTTTGCAGTTTTCATTGAGTCAAATGGTGAGGATTTGCTGTAGTCCAAAACTGATGGTTGTGTTGATTAAACACCCCGTAGTTGGTAAAATGTGTTTCGTCGGTCCAAATTACAAGACGACTGAAACCAGGATTTTATTCGCATTGGTTCAAATACCATTTTAAAAATTGGATTCTTCTTGCATTTTTCACAAACCCAGAACAATAGTTGGCTTTTACGGTCGATATTTACTTTCTTTTAGGACTCTTTGTATGTTACTTCTCGGGGTTGGTAAGTCTCTTGCGATTTTTATCGCGCTTCTTTTTTATAATTCTTGGGCCGCGATTGTTCAAGACTTCCATAGATTATAAGGTTCATAGCAATTTTTGGAAAAGTCTTCTACTTGGCTGTTGTCTTCCAACGTTATTTTCAGAATATCTTTCTAATGTAAGATTTGCATTTCTGTTTGTAAAGTAAATTTTTCTCTGTGATAAAAGCGCAAAACAACTTTATTTTAAACGTTATTATTAATAATAATTCAAACTAGTACTTTTACTTGTTTTGACAGGTAGTCTTTTTGTTTAATTTTCAAACGGTAGGTAGTTAGTGGTCATAGGCTACTAGATATTTTTTATTTATAGACTTATTGTAGAATTCTTGTTTGAACTAATGCAGAGAGTAGTGTGTGAGTATTACAAAATGTAACATTTTTAATTTTTATTTAGTGCAGTTGTTAAATTTGACGTGTTGCAAAAATTTATTCTGTTGATTTTTTTAGGACAATTTCATTTATAAAGGATTACATATTTGTAAAACTAACATTATACCTTTTGAGAATAAAATATTATAATGTGTCTATACGAAAAAATGAACCTGATGATGGTATAAAATTACTGAAGCGTCGTGTTCGAAATTTAATATTTTTACAGATTGCCAAAATAGTGAACAAACAATAAAAAACTTACAGGCATAATTTAGAAAATGCACCTTTTTGGTTCTATTAAAATATCTGAAAAACAAAAAAATAGAATTGCGTACTAAACGGCTTTTAGTTGCAAATATATTCATATAAAATTATTCCCATTTATCAGTTTCTTTATATTTTATAGTGTTCAAGATCCTCATACATGTAGACCCTATTTGGCCTACACTGTATAGATTTTAAGCTCAAATGGAAATATCATATAATCTATTTGTGTAAAAAAATAAGTCCTACCCTTGGAGTTTTGGGACGAGTTTCCTACTACCTTTCAGTTGACTTAAATAAGACTTACAGCCGTATGCATAGTCGATCGCCAGCGAATCGCTGGCGATACGCCGAAATGAATCTCTGGCGAGTCGCTGGCGATCGACTATACATACGGCTGTTAATCGTTCACAAATCAATTCACATCTATCATTTGGAGCAGAACTTCTCAAAATAGACTAAAGCCCTTGCAAATTCTACAGAATAGAGTTATCAGTAAAAAAATTTAACTTTCTATTTTGTCATCCTACTGATCTTTTGTATCGTCCAAATAATATTCTAGGCAATCAGTGTTCCTCTCTAAATATGAAACATGAATTTTTATTCATAACCTGTCTATGAATAATATACACTCTTCCCTACAACTGACCATGACATCCTTAGACACATTACCAGGAGCAACCTCTGCTACAAACCACAGCCGTAAGAATATGTTTAGGTGACCGAAGGAAGCATACTATCGGATGGCAGTGTTGCCAATATCCAAACTTTAAATTATACGGTGGCTGAGTAAAAAAGATACGCTTTGTATACGCCTTTGTAGATTTATCTTTGTAGCCACATTTGAGGATATCAAATTTGTGTTACTGCCAGATTTGGATTTACGTTGAGATGGGACACTGCTGACAGAATAAATGTAGCAATGCAGATTAGTTCAGACAGACTACCAAAAGCCAAAAGTTCCAAAGCAAAATGCATTTCAACAATACGAACAATATCGGTTCGGTGAATCCCCGGCTTCAGGACTGTTTTCATTGGTCAATGACATGGAGTGTGGCCTTCTCTAAAATAAGCATCCAGCTACCAGTCAGCCGCTGTTTAATAAAAGTACAGCAGAAGAGACACGGAAACAACTAAGTTGTCCAAATAAACTCAGAAGTGTCTAAACTTATTTCTGAAATAAATGAAAATCCAAAAAGATCCACAGCTTTTCCCAGAATGTACGGAAATTATACGGAATTTCAAATAGTTTGAAAAAGATACGCTGGCAAATCAGAATATACGAAAATTGTAAAATTATATGCAAATAATCAGCAACACTATCGGATGTGGTCTCCAAACTATGGCCTGCGGGCCACATCTAGCCCACCAGTGTCATCAATCCGGCGGCCCGCGACAACTATGGCTTATTGTGGCTGTGATTAGTTGGACAAAAAAAAATGATAATAACTCTGATTTATTTACTTGCTAGGTAGAGCTTAATGGCAAGTCTAATAAGCAGAAAATTTAAGTTAAGCATAATAATTAATAAATAATTGAACTAAATCCCACTAACATTATAAACTAGTGAACACCGCGGTTTCACCCTCGGTAGTTATGTTGGGGTAGAGGGTATCGTATATGTATGTATATCGATGATTGGAATGTATATATCCTGAATCACACATATGATTTGTATCCTGAAAATCCCTCAGGAACGGAAAAGCTGAATTAACGCGAATGAAACCGTAATTTTGATTGAAACAATATTATTTTCTCCCGGAGCTAGTTGATATTAGTATATAAATCAGGAAGAAGCTGATTTTCTCCTTGCAATCTCAAATTCATTTTGCTTATGTTTTGTCAAATCAACATAGAATGCTAACTTCCACAGCGATTCGCTATTTTGAAATTCGGTAAACGGGCGATGCTTTTCATTCAAAAAAATTTCGATCACTGCTCGAAGTTCAAAAAAGAGCTGAAGGACTTTTCCGCAACCAAGCCAGCGTACGGCAGTATGATATGGTAAGTAATTTTCTCCCATCTCTTCAATAAACTCGCGGAATTGTCGGTGATTCAGCGATATGATGAAAGTAACAACTGATATGACTGGTTTTAGAAGTTCAGACATCCAAACATGTTCCGCACGAGGACTGTTGGTGAATGATTAATGGTTTTGAACAACCAACATTTTCTACAGCCTTTGACACAAGTGTAATCACTTTATTTTTACCACACATGTTTTTGCCTCCATCAGCTGTAATAGATTTCAAGTTTTTCCATCGAAGATTCTTTTTATTAATGGCATTTTCAATTCCCTTAAAAATATCTTCCCCAATAGTCGTGCAAGAAGTTCTAAGTTATAAGTTCTAAGTTCTTTATACACTACATTTTTGTCAGGCAAATGAGATGATATATTTTCTGCGATGTCTGTACTTTTCCAGCAACGATGTTTGCTGAAAAACTGGCAATTTTAAATTAATTTACTTTTTTAAGGCACATTTCTTGAGTTACTGCAATTACGCATTCTTTAATAATTTCTAGGTGAATGGTTCTCCACTTTTTGCGATTTCAAGAGCACGGCATAAGAAACAATCGGCAGACTCACTTGCCGCTGATCGCATACAAATATTATACTAAGAAAATTTGACCTTGGCGACGCCATTCGGGAGTCTTAGGGGTCGGATTAAAGCGTATTTAAAGATTTTGTAATAAAATAAGATATTGATAGGCAGGATCGTATTAAAACAAAAAAGTAAAAATTTACGTAACATATATTTTAATTTAACTTATAAGAACAGCATTAAGAAAGACAATATGCTCTACAGATTGCGCCAAATAATTAGCTTGTTTTTATTGATTATTATTATTATTATTATTATTATTATTATTATTATTATTATTATTATTATTATTATTATTATTATTATTATTATTATTATTATTATTATTATTATTATTATTATTATTATTATTATTACTTTAAATCTTAATAATATATCTACATAAGTAAATATAAATTGACGCTAAACTTTACGTGACGTAAACTAGGCACCTACCTACATCTTACTAATAGGTTTATAACTGAAAAACTGACCCATAACCTAGAATTTTTTTTAAAAGTATACCATACATACCTAAGGGATCTCTAAGGAACCGAAAAAATCTTTTAATACAGTTTATTCATATAGTTTTTTGCTGCAAAACTTTTCCCAGACATAGTAAAATACTTAAAAGTTAACAAATTAACACTGGAAAACAACTACTATATAAAAAGTGTCAAAAAATATCTATATACACACATTACAAACAAAATAAATTTAAGACACACGCTACTGATTCCGAGCTGCTGCAACTTGTTTGGTTTTGTCGATATAAACGACGACAGTGACGCCACTGGCTTGATTGAGAGGTTGGACCCCAAAATGGCGGTGTGCGCGTAGATGTGCGCGTAGCGTTGCCGCCAAGACAAGTTAGCCTGCCGATTGTTTCTTATGCCGTGTCAAGAGCCCCACGAAAGCTAACACAAAATGCAGCGTCTTGTTCAATCTTGACTTTGTAAACAAAGATTGCTGCGATTTCAATACGCGCTTCCAAGCTTCAAATTGTTCTGTCAGCATACTTCCTGTATGTTTTGAGTAATTTTGAAAATGCTTTCTTGTAAAATGACGTTTAATGTCACTGCTGGACTCAATAACGAAATACTGAAAGTTTAGTTCATCTTTCAATGTTATGCATTCGCTGTCTATTTTTCTCTTCTTTTCAATACTGGTAAATCACACACATAAACAAAAAGTCAAATCAAAATTCTGTCGTTGGTCGGTTTAAAGATGTCTTTTAAAGGCGGTTACGCCCTACTTTATTTCACAACAGACAGTTTTGCTTTCTTTGCCTTCCCTAGACAGACTGACTCGCGGTCGCACTGCTAGCCTTTTAATACACCAATTACTGCCATCTCGAAGTGAGTGGAATATACCAGAACTTTCTCAAACCACTGAGGTTATTGACGAATGTTTAATTATTACTGAGATTTCGAAAGTACTACTAGCGCCGTATGTTAGCGATAGAGGGTACTACCACCAGAGTTAAGTAATTACATGTACTAATAATTAAAATTACAAAGTACTTTTTCAAAAAAGGATTTAATTACAAGTACAAAGTATATGTTGTAAAAATAGGAATTATATTGATTTAATTACAATTACATGAAAAAAGGAATTAGCAATTACTTTTATAATTACATGCATCACCTAAAACTAAGCTTAATTTTAAGTAAGCTCTATACAACCAGCCCTAAGTGTATTATTTTATGTACCATTTAAGGTCTTCTTAACTTAAGGAAAAAGACAAAAACGATAAGTAGTATAAAAAATGGAACAGGTAAGATAATAATAAAATGTGAACTTTCAAAAGTTTATTGATTTGGAACAAAAATACAAAAGTTCGTGTACCTATGCATAGGTACTTTTATATTTTATCTAATCATACCATACAAATCAAGCATCGTTTGTTGCCGTTTAATCAAAAAGATAAAATAGTTAACACCAAACACTTTATTTACATTCGGTGCGGCAATCAACTCTCGTCAAAAATTATGTCATATTTTTCTATTTTTGTCGTTTAAGCTTGGGATACTTCATAAAAGTTTAAAACAAAAGTAGACCACAGAATGCAAGAAAAATATTTGGTGTAAAATTATTAATATTTTTACTTTCCATCAAAAAGGCAAAAAGTAATAACGCCTGATTTGCAAGATCTAGTTATAATTATTCATAAAATGTTTACATTGTTACTTTTCATAAAAAAAATTTCAAAATTTCTGACGGACAGCGCATGCCTTCTGGAAGCGTTGACAATTGTGGCAAAGGAGAATAATCTCTCAACGGGACAAGGAGAAGTGCCGTATCACAAGGGGTAGCTATCTAGCATCGTAATATATTTTTTTAAATCATCGAGATATTGTAAAGCTTCTAGCTGCACTTCATTTTTTTGTACAACCGAAGGTGTTACGCCTTCATTGAGATCAAAAAAGTCTTTATTTATTATATCTTTGGTTGTAGTACTAATAAAATTAGCTTTTAAATGAAGTGTCACACTTTACCTTAGGTAATAATTTTTTATCCCGCTAGAGGGCGCTAAAATTAAAAGGAATGCAATGAACCGTCATATTGGTGAATTCCCCATAAAATTACCTTTCCAACGATGTGTCATACTTGGTACTTTCCCTATTTAAATTGTATTGGTTAGATTGACGTAGGGGAGAGAAATGATATAGGATAGTTGAGAATATTATAGAAAGGTGTCCCCCTTGAAATAAAAATCGATCTATTTTTGCGTTTCTTTCAAACAAAATTCTTCTTCAAAATATTCTTAGATACGGCAGCACGCCACCCTTAATAAATCACCCTGTACATAATATTTAAATTATATTGAATAATCTTAAATGTATCGTTCTGTATCTCGTTTGTAAAAACAAAAATGAGACTTATTTTCATCAAATTTGGTTATAGATCTACATCATCAAATAATTTCTTATAACATAAAATATATTTATATTCCGTTACAAGTACTATTAATTTAAAATATTGCTTGTAGCGCTAAAGTAACTTAGAATACGTTTATTAAAATAGTAAAATCCTTCATTTGCATGCGAGTCATTCCATTTAAAATCGTCTAATTGGCAAAGCTGACCCATCTTAGATTTTGGTGTAACTTCGAAGAACTATTCCTTAGGATCTCAGAGAAGATAATTTACACGAGTTTGATTTTTATAAGCACTCGTTTCCGCCTAGTTAAATAGAGACTTTAAAAAAATCGACATTTTTAAGCCTTATTGACTTTTTCTCTGAAATTTTTCTTTTTGAAGATAACTACATTATTAAAGCGGAATTCTGAGGGGGAAAGATAGTAGTTTAAGTGTACGCATCGATAATTTGCTCAGTCAATACCTCTGATTAACGGCAGCGTGCTGAAAATGAGTGTTTTTTAATCATTTTTCGTGAATTTTAATCGACTCTAGCGTCTTAACTGCTTAGACTAAGCAGCTTATGTTCCTTAGGAATTAAGTGTATATATCATAGGTAAAATACAGCCACAAGTCAACCTGAGCAGCCCACTCTTTGCAAAAAAAAACTTTGCCTGAAGTTTTGAAATTTTCAAAAATTGCATTATTCAGGTTATATAATGAACGTGTTGACTGCCAGATAAAAATCTGCAACTCTCAGAATCTACTGTTCTTACCCTTAACTTTAAATGACCGTACCACTTGTTTTGTTATTTTTATGTTTAGTGCATGTGCAAGTCGTTTTTTACAGCATAAATCAACTCAATTTTTTTATTTTATAATCTTATAAATTCAGTTTTTCTTGATGTTTTTTCATAAAGATATATAAGAATCCTATACATAAGTCGAAATTTTTTTCAAAATAGAAGCATCTAGTTATTTGGAAAGAAATAAAAAATTGAGTTGATTTTTGCCGTAAAAAAACGACTCGTACATGCACTAAACATAAAAATAACAAAAAAAGTGGTACGGTCATTTAAAGTTAAAGGTTAAAGGAATAATGCAATTTTTGAAAATTTCAAAACTTCAGGCAAAGTTTTTTTTTGCAAAGAGTGGGCTGCTCAGGTTGACTTGTGGCTGTATTTTACCTATGATATATACACTTAATTCCTGAGGAACATAAGCTGCTTAGTCTAAGCAGTTAAGACGCTAGAGTCGATTAAAATTCACGAAAAATGATTAAAAAACACTCATTTTCAGCACGCTGCCGTTAATCAGAGGTATTGACTGAGCAAATTATCGATGCGTATACTTAAACTACTATCTTTCCCCCTCAGAATTCCGCTTTAATAATGTAGTTATCTTCAAAAAGAAAAATTTCAGAGGAAAAGTCAATAAGGCTTAAAAATGTCGATTTTTTTTAAAGTCTTTATTTAAATAGGTGAAAAGGAGTGCTTATAAAAATCAAACTCATGTAAATTTTCTTCTTTGGGACCCTAAGGGATAATTCCTCAAAGTTACACTAAAATCTAAAATGGATCGGCAACAATTTTTTTATTTTCAGACGATTTTGTATGGAATGACTCATGTAGAAAACTAGAATAATAACTAGAAATACATACGCAACGTAAATAAGTAGTTTCTAGTATTTACCTTATAAAAACAGCTTTTGCACCACTATATTTCCATAGTTTATAAAGTTCATGCAACATAAATTATGTTTATAATAATATAAATACAAAATACGTCTTAAAAATAAGGATATCTGCATCTACTTACCCCTTACTCTTATTATTTTGGGTTGAACAATTTCACTGTTCCACGGCACAACGCTTTCCTCAAATGCATTCAAATAAATGATATGGATGCTAGTCCGAGCTCTAGTGACCGGTACGAATAGGAAGTTTTTTGTTTTTACATCACGTCCATCTCATAAACATGCATTTAAAAGTAATTGTAATTAAAAAATGTAATTGTACCTATAAATGTCTTTGTGATAAAAAAAAAGTAATTATAATTGGAAAAGTAATTGTATTTGGAAAAATAATTGTACTTATGGCTAGTAATTGTATTTAGACAATTTAAATAATATAAATTATTATAATTACAAGGTACAATTACTCTACAGATTTTGTTGCAAGTACAATTCCAAATTACTTTGAGAAAAAAGTACTTAAATACAATTACAAATTATATGAAAAAAGGTAATTGTAATTATTAATTACTTTTTAACTAGGAATTACCCAGCTCTGACAACCACTACCTTTTGACCATCAGATTTCGTAACAAGATATTCTACAATAGTAATTCAACTAACGAATTTAGCAAGCGTATGCTCGCTCAGGGCGCGTAATGGGCGACTAGTCTAGAAATTATAGATAATTGTAGAAAAATTAAAACGGTTTTGGCCCTTGGAACTTACTGGAGTAATCATTATGGCCCTAAGACTAGATAGTTTGGAGATTCCTGGTCTACGACAATATAATGATCTGCATCATAACGAACATAAGGACTACACTAACCTTTTAAAAAAAAATTAAAAAATATGCCTTACTGGCTTCTTAATTGACATATTCAGGTTTCAGTGTGATATTAGATATTTAATCACTGAATTTGTATTACTCTTGTGTACTATTATTAGTATTATAACTAAATACCTAATTCTTCTTTAGTGACATTATAAAATTTGTTATTTGTAAGACCCATAAAGTATTAAACTCTAGGTCTAGATATGCCGTTTTGTATTTCTTTATTAATACATTGATGGAACCTTAATTCTGCGTTGTTATAGTCCATTATCTAAATTATTGTGATTTAAATATTACTCATTAAAAGTGAGGGATTATTATAACTCAATAACAATGTAATTAAACATTTTTTTGTCATAATACTAATTATATATTCCTTAATTAAAAATTAATGTTATACTAACTAGATTATAACAATAACTGCCATAAAAAAATTGTCAAAATAAACAAAGGAAATAAAAAAAATTATAATTATCCAAAACTACTTCCGATAGGAAACTTTATTTTATTTAATTAGTATAGATGATATTTTAAAATTTGTTATTTTTAAGTACTTCTAATTAGTTATAATTTATTTATTAAATTATGAGAAAAGTAAATTTATTTTAAATTTTTGGATTGCATGTTGAGTACATAGTAAAATTTAAAAAATTATGTAGTGCTTTTTTCGTATTTTTTATATCATATAATATTTTTTTATATATCTACAGATTGATTAAATTTTCCGAAATATACTTAGTATGATGCTTTACATAAAAACTATTTTTTCATGTCACTTTGAAATAAATTCGTAGAAAAACTATATAATTAATTAAAAAAAATCTGTCAGTAATTTTCTTTTTCACTTTTGACAATTGCAAAAGGAACAATAGACTTCTCCTGAAATTTTGTTTTTGCCAATCAGGGTTTTTTTTTAATGTGCAAAATAATAGTATTAGATGCACAATTATCTATCATGTTCATAAATACTCTATATGGCCATCGAGCTGTTAGTTCTTCTGCTACACGAATACTCTCCAAGCTTTTCGGCATTGTCAACGCCACCCTTAGTTGCATTATAATATAAAATCGTATATATGGCTTATTTTGGATATCTGGACAAATTGTATCATCATTCTGTTGACTGGATATTACATGTACCGATCTATTTTTTTTCTTTTTAATGTACGATAACATTGCTAGATCTTTAGTGAACATAGATGACTATATTGCCCTGGATGTTACTTTTAACTGTGTTGGTATATCTGGTTTAATTTTATGGACACTTCCAAGTAACGTTAGTTTTTTTGTGCAAAAATAATTAGCCAACAAAACACTTGAGAAAACATTATCAGTGATTAGACCACGCCAACTATCGAGATAGGATATTCAAGTCTGGCACGACACAAAACCCTTGATTTTTTTTCTGATACACCTCCACGATGTTTCCCAGTGTCCACCTGAAGATTGCATAAATATAATGTTTTCACATCAGCGACTGCCCAAATTTTTATGCCATATCGTCCTTATTTTGATTTTATGTAGTGCCTAAATGGACATTTTCCCCGGAAACACACCAACTCTTCATCGATTGTAACATTTTCGTATGATTCAAGAGCTTTTGTAAATTTTTCGACAAACATTTCCCAAATATGTGTTATTGCTGCTAACTTGTCTTGTGCCTTCCGCTCAACTTTAGTTGATTTGTCATCAAATCGTAAAATTTTGATATATGTTCAAATCTGTCGCACGGTAAAGCAATTGTAAAAAAATATTGACGTATGAAGGTATTAGTGGAGCACATTTTTCTAGTAGATACCTTTTTTTTTTCTAAGTGCACCTGTTTTTAAAAGCACTTCAAAAAACTAACTAGTTTATCTTTTTCAAGAATCAACCAGTGTTTTTTATTACTTGGATTTGTGGCATTCCACCCATCAAAATAAATATCTAGTAGCTTCTTCATTAGTACAAAAACAAATTGTCTCTTTTATTTAGGTTGTCAAAAATAGGTTAAAATATCTTCAAAAATGTATTTGAATCTTTACTGTAATTTGTAATACTTGCAATTATATTTTTTTAGAGGCCACGAGTTATTGGACCTTTTACCTCAGCATCTATAGGTTCCCTATGTTCTTCGTCTGACTCTATCTGTTCATTATTCCTATTACTAGACATTAGAGTCACGACTCACCGCAGCCTACTAACAGTAAACAGAGTGCGGGATACACATTTGATGTACCTACACATACCCAGATGCGATATTAAACAAAATTGACAGTCAGGGTCCCAACGGGTCTCCAGATAGGCATTTAAAGGTTAAGTATTGCAATTGGATATTAAATATTGTGTAATAATAAAAAGAAACATATTTTGTTTCTAGATATACAGGGTAACTCAAACGTTAAGCGTGAAACATATATCGATTACAACTTAGCAATACAATACCTTAGTTTCATTATTTTTAATAATGAAAACATAGGCTGTGCCTGGAATTATAAAATGACCATATACACACAACCAAACTTATATGGAATCACCCAGTATTAATATGAAATATTCGTTTAATTTGGGGTAATCGGTAGTCCAGAGGGGAAGAATTGTTGCTCTGGCAGAACAAGGCATGCCACAAAGGCAGATTACAAGAACGGTGGGGGTTACGCAAGGGGTTGTTTCAAAAACCTATTCAAGGTTTCTGGAATTGGGAACGCTAAAGAATAGACCGAGGAGAAGTCGTAGAAGAGTAACTACAGAAAGGCAGAATCGCTTTGTAGCTCAATTAGCAAGAAGAAATTTTACAACTCATCCAAAACTTTAAAGGCAACTTTTGCAGGCTACAGGTGTGAGTGTTACTGTCGAAATTATCAGAAGCAGACTTTGCGCTCGGGAATTATTTAGCAGAAGACAGTTAAGGGTCCCAGAACTTTTAAGGCAAAATAAAGCTGACCGTTTTAATTGGTGTTTGCAGCATGAAAATTGGACTATTGTAGATTGGAAAAATATCTTATTTTCGGATGAGACTAGAATCGGCCTACGATGGGACGACCGGCGAATTCGCATTTTAAGAGTTAGATGGAGACAAGCTAGACTCCGTGCTGCCAAACCTATACCGAAATACAAAGGAGGTACTGTAATGTTTTGGGGTGGAATTATGATTGGTCAAAGAACTCGTTTAATTCCTTTTCGACAAACTTTTACAGGTCAAAGGTATGTAGATTTAATTTTGCAACCTGTAGTCAGGCTCTGGCGAGGTTGTTTTGGTGATTTTTTTAATTATGCAAGATAATGCACCTCCACATATCAACAGAGATGCAAAATTTTTCTCTTAGAAACGGAAAGTGTTGCAGTTTTAGAGTGGCCTTCTTGCTCACCGGATCTTAACCCTATAGAGCACATATGGGATAGGATCAAAAGAAAGATTAGAGCTCAACAAAACAACCCTGGTAACACAGAGCAACTTATGCAAGCGATTTTACAGGAATTGGCAAATGTTACCCAAGAAAAAATTAACAACTTGATAGATAGCATGCCTCGTCGAATTCGTGCTTGCGTCGATGCTAGAGGTGGCAATACTGATTATTAAAAATTTTAAAATACCATTTTTTCTTGTTACCTTGTTATTTTCAGAAAAAGTATTTTTATACGAATCTTTACTTTTTGTTAATTGTTCTGTTATTAAGAAAATTGTAATAATTTTTATTGTTTTTTTTGTAATAAACGTGGTTTGGAAAAACTGTTCTTTACTTTTTTTCAAATTAAATTATATTTTTCAAAATTACTGGGCAATTCCATATAAGTTTGGTTGTGAAAGGTATGGTCAGTAACGACGAGTGTGGTATATAGGATTTAAAATGCGCCTGGTATAAATATTGCGGTAAGTACGGTACAGGGCTCATTCGTCGAATAATAATTTAAAAGTATACGAACACCGGAAAAAGTATCCAGATACCGGATAATTACAAATTTGATAACGAACACGGATACTGTAAAAAAAATTTAAAAAATGCCAGTTTACTTCTTTGGATACATATAAAGTATCTGGATACTTTATGTAAATATAAGAATACTACCAAACTTTGCAACTACTCTGTTGCCGACATTTCAGAACACAGTATCTAACATTTTTATCAATGATGCATTTTTCCCCAAGTGGATACTGTGTTTATTGCGCATCTTCCGGGCTTTCCAGAATAGCTTTATCTCTTATAACAACCAAGATTTTTGCCTAAACACAGTATCTACATTATAATTTTGGAAATACCATGCCGAAAGTCTCTTTTTTTAATTCAAAAATTTGCGCAAAAACAGTAGGATGTGGTATTTTTTTCTAAAAAATATTAAAAAAAATTATATGGTATTATAGTATCCTAAACTGCTAAAACAATATTTATAATTTCTTTATAATATTTTGAGCGTTTCATATTAAAAATGTTTATTGATTTACTCAAAACTTTAAAACTAACGGTTACTGTGTTTTGGAATGTGGCTACCGTACTGTAGAACGTACGTAATTGCGAATTTTAAACTCCATGATTGGAATATTGAAAATACACATTGGCTTGCCGGAAATTATGATTATTTAGTATACAAGGTGGCCCAACGAAAACTTGATATAGGGGTTTTGGTTATTAATATCGTGGATGTTAAAAAACGTTTGGACAAGTCGATTTAAGTTTAGAGGGGACACAGTTTTTTTTCTTATTGCAGCATCGTCACTTTAACCCTCGAACAGCGGAGTGAACAACTCCGAAAATGTAAATAGAGAAGTGCCATGGATGACATAATATTAAAAAAGTATTGATAGAGAATTCGGCAATAAGACTATTTATTAAGTTACTTTTGATTTTAGCGTTCTTTTGTAGGAGTTGTTCATCCCACTAATTCAGGGTAGTAAGGATGCTGTTATAAGAAAAAGAAGTGTACCTCCAAATTAAAATCAACCTGTCCGAGCATTTTTTAACATGCACGATATTAATACCCAAAACATGTCAAGTTTTCGTTGGGCCAACTTATATAGTTGTGTAGTGAACAAAATCTGTAGAAGTATACGTAAATTATTAAAATAAAAATACTAAATATTTTCGTAATGAAAACAGATGATAATAAGTTTCTAATTAGAAATAACCGTCATTCTTACAACAATTTTGATTTGTTCCTATTCAGGAACATTTGGCAGACACAGTAAAAGGCCTTTCTGATAATAAGCATTGATTCAGTGATAATGATGAGTACCCACATTTTGTAACATAAACAGATGGCAGTACCAAAGATTCTGAATAAACAATACAAAATAATTACGTTTTTCCAAGTACAGAAAAAAGAAAAAGAAAAAGAAAAGAGCCTATCATTACTTCTAATTTAACTTTACTCAAAATTTGTTAAAAACAACATTATGCTATACAAAATAACTCAAACAAGTCGTTACAATTTGATCTAAATGAACTTCAAATTTGTTTTATAAAGTTTTTCATATAACTGTTATTTGTTGTGTAATTTCCTACTGAGTCAATTCGAGAACGTTTAAAATTCAGAAAGTTTTTTATTTACCTTTTTAATTATAAATTTCATATACTTTTTTGGATTATTTATAACTAGACAACAAATTCGGTAAATAAAAGATTTTAAAAATAATCAAGCAATTTATAAAAAACTAAGAAAAGTTTTGGAACCTTCCTTCTGTGAGCTATAAAGTGGCAAATGATTGATTATCACTAGAATAATGTTAAACCCACCTTAATTTTGGTCAAAGAATCAACCGTTTATGTTTTTTGTAATTTGCGGTAAAGTGACCATATTTTGAAAAGTAGAAAATGGGACAAATCAACATGGAAGAGAGGGGAGGGGTATAAAATAAAAACTGACTATGCATCATTATTAACATATACTAACAAAGAAACAATAATACATAACTATTGTTATTTATTAATAATAAAACTGAACCCTAATAAATTAGTTGGTTATATTTTAAATTTGTTACAAAAATATTTCTCATGTTGTCACAAAATAAAATAGTACCTAGTTTATGTTACGTTATTTAAAAATTTCAGGAAAAATCAAGTTCTATGAGGGGACGAAGCCTATTGATTTAAATAAAATCTAAATACAAATGGGGGTTAAGGGGGGTTGAAACATTAAAAAAATTCCTAACTGTAAAATGAAAATTGATATCAACCAAAAATTAGGCTCTATAAGAAGATAAAGCTTACTAATTAAAAAAAAAAAAAAAAATGGATTAAAGGAAGTTGAAATTAACAAAAATCATAAATCAAAAAAAAAAAGAAAAGCGATATCAATAAGACATTTTTTTGCCAAATCAAGCTATATAAGAAGATGAAGCCCAATAATTCTAAAAAAAAAATCTGAATAAAAATGAGGGGTTAACGAGGGGTTGAAATTTTTAAAAAACCAAAAAACGATATCAACATGAAATTTTTAGTAAAAATCAAACTCTATAAGGGTAAAAAAGTTAATTGATTAAAAAAAAATTGTAAACAAAATGGGGGGTTAGGTGAGCTAAAATAAAAAAAAAATTAAATCAAAAATTAAAATCGATACCAACATGAAATTTTTAGTAAAAAAAATGAAGCCTAAAAAAAATGGGGGACAATGGACTTTTATATAATAAAAAAATCCTAACTCAGTAACGAAAAATGATATTAACTTGAAATTTATAGCAAAAAAACATGCTCTATATAAAGAAAAAACACCCTGATTAAAAATGAGGGGGTTCAAGGAAGGGGGCTTAAAATAAAAAAATCATAAATCAAAAATGAAAAGCATTATTAACATGAAATATTAATTAAAAATCAAGATCTACATAGGAATGAAGCCTATTAATTCTGAAAAAGGAAAAATAAGTAAAAATGCAGGCATAAGGGGGATCGAAATATTAAAAAAATTCTAACTCAGAAACAAAAACCGATGTTAAATTTAAGGGGATGAAGCCCATTGATTCTGAAAAAATTCTGAATAAAAATGATGGGTTAAGAGGGGTTAAAATATTTAAAAAACGAAAAACAATATTAACTTCAAAAAAATCAAGCTCAATATGGGAGAAATCCCTTAAAATTTGAAAAAATATCCCAATAAAAATGAGGCGTTTAAGGGGGGTTGAAATTAAAACAAAATCATAACTCAAAAACGAAAAATATTATCAACTTAAATTTTTTTATCAAAAATTAAGCTCTATAAGGGGACAAAAACAGTTGAAAAAAAATTGTGTACAAAATAAGGGGTTAAGGAGGCTGAAATAAAAAAAAATAGGAATAAAACCCCAAAAACTATATCAACATGAAATTTTTATTAATTATCAAGCTCTATAAGGGAATAAAGCCTATTGATTCTGAAAAAAAGAACTAAATCAAATTTGGGGGATAAGTGGGGTTAAAATATTAAAAAATATCCTAACTTAGAAATAGAAAAACGATATCGAATTAAAACCTCCAAGAAAAGGGGATGAAGTGTATTGATTCTGAAAAAAATTTTATTGGAGATGGGGGTTAAGGGGGGGGGGGGGTTTGTTAAACTGTGAGGAGTATAATATAGAATGCCAAGCATTATAAGTCATTCATTTAGTTTTTTATTCGAATATGCTAATGGATAAAAAAATAAAGAGAAAATTAATTATGATATGATATATTTTTTTTTAATTTGATGTCATCGGCATCGATTGCTAAGGTCGTTAGCCTCATGTTCTGTGTAGGCTTTGTTACTGTTTCCCAGCGCCACTTTGGGAACAGCACTGTTAATTAGAACCCAACAGTGAATGGTCGAGTGGGGAATCCTACCAAGGCATCAGAATTAATTTTAAATAAATAAATTAAATAAAAAAATCCCGGCCAACGGTGATATTCGAACCTGGAACCCTTGGATCCACAGGCAGAGACTGTACCACTGAGCCACCCACCCCTTGAAATTATATTATTTTCAATTTTTCCTATAACTGAGATAGCCGTTATTGATAAGAATAACTAGGGAGTTATATTTTTGAGAAGAATTGAACAATTACTGTCATGTGAGTGAATTTATTTCAAATCGATTTAATTATAGTTTGTTTAGTTTTTCTCTTATTCAATTAAAAATGTTTCTATTCAAATTTGATGTACATATGGATTATGGACTACTATTTTACAATAGCAAAAAAATATTGTCAACAGTATTAAAAAACAAATCAAAAATAAAACAGAATATGTAGATAGTGTATTTAAAAGTTCCCCTTTTTACTTTCCTATCTGTATACAGATAAGGAAAGTATACGAATCATAATTCTTCAAAAACAGGTTACTTCTTATATTATATTTCTCTTTAATTTTTGTTCTAGACAAAATTTTCCTAAAATGGACCGTATTCGAGATATTTGAGAAAATGTGTCGGAACATCTGGGGAGGTACTTTATATAGGGTCGTTTTTATATTTTATGGAGTACATTAGTTATTTTTGTTTTGAGAAGAAAATTGTTTATACAAAAGTTACTTCTTATATTATTCTCTATAGTTTATGTTTTATAAATTTTTTTTCTAAATGGTCTGTATTTGAGAAATTTTACAAAATGTAAAATTTCAAATTTTTAAGAAAATTGTTTAAATAAAACTTGTTTGTGATATAATTCTCAATAATTCTTGTCTCATACATAATTACTCTAAAATGGACCGTATTCGAGATATTTGTGAAAAAATGTAAATTTTAAAGAAAACTCAAAAACGGATAAAGAAAATACCTTGAATTTAAAACTCATGCTTTATTCCGAATATTTAGAGGGTACTTTATATGGTGTTATTTTTATATTTTATGAAATATATCTGTTACTTACGTTTGGAGAAGAAAATTCTTTAAATAAAAGATACATCTAATATTATTCTCTATAATTTTTGTTTTTTACATGATTTCTCTAAAATGGACCGAAATGGAAAAATTGGAGGAAAAGTAGAAAATTTAATTTTTTTAGCATTTTCGTTGACAATGAGTGTATATAGAAAAATGTTTTGTGTTAGACGTATGTGAAAAATGTATATATTAAGTTAACCTCTAAATATTTACAGAGGTGCTACAATAGGTTGTACAAAATAACCGAAAAAAGCCTGTAATAACTAGATAGGTAAGTCATGTGTTGGACACATCAGATTTTTTATATAGCATATTTAAAAGTTCCTCTTTTCGATTATGTTTTTTCTCAAAAAACGCCGTTTTATGACACATTCGAATAATAATTGTATTTTTAGGCGGCTTGTATGAAATATATACAGATTTTTTTTGAAATCAGTAAAAAGCGGGACAAAATCGGTACACTCGTTAAATCGGGACTTGTGGTTTAAAATCGAGACTTGCGGCCAAATTTTGACAGGCAACCTGGCAAAACCGTATTTTTCTATCAATAAATATATATAAAATTTTTTTTGATTAATAAACAGATGAATAATAATTACACGTTAGAATCTTGTACTATTTTTAAGCAAATTTAAAAAATTTAAACAAAAACAAAAATCGAAATTATTTTAAAACTTACCCATTTCAAATGTATGGGTTGTACATGGTTCGGGCATGTTTCTCAAAACGTCAAAAGGAAAAATGGAATCATCACTTCGTGCAAGTCTTGTATTACCATCAGGTTCGGCGAACGGGAAACTTATAAAATTTAAAGCCAAACTAAACACTTGCGATAATAACGACATTTCAAAAAAAAACTATGTATTGTATTAAAATTGCGTATAAAAAATGTATTTTGATTTAAAATTAACATACGCACTAAAAATCAAGAAATAGATCACTATTTTTTCATAAAAATGTTGGTACCCAAGTACCCAACTTGGTAATGAACCCGCAAAGAGAATAATAACGAAAACCGATCATATAAGGTTTTACAAAATCTTCTTGTAATTATTTCAGTCTAATACACGAATTTCACTAAAATTTAACGAAATATTTTCAATTTTTATGCAATAAAATGTAGGTACCGCGTATGCACTTAATAACATGTGCATCTATTTTTTACGCTACCGAAGCACGCTTGATTGTTCAAGCCGGTGAATTCTTGCGCGCCTACTGCGATGTGGTCGCTATAAATATTTCACCTTTCGGCGAGATAGATAATAGCAATGAGGGTCTTGAATTTATTTGTTTAAATAATTTTGTTGGTGGGGAGATTTTCGTGACAGATTGATCACGATCAGGTAGGGTTATTAGGTTTTTGAATTGACGAAGAAAATTAGGTTATTGGTTATCTTAATTATTATTGAATATTGCTCAATTATTTAAAAGGACTATGAACAGTTTAATCGTTAAGATAAGTCCTACCTAATGGCCAGTTTGACATTGACCATCCGTACTCATTTTTGTTTATTCTTCTAGTTTTCTGTTCATAATTATTTTAAGAAAGAACAAAAAAACTAATTTTTCTCAAATTATGATCAATATTTGTGAAGAAAAACTAAAACTTAACCACAATACCAAAAATGTATTATTTTACCACTATGCTACTAAAGAGCCATCGGAAAAAATCAATTGGAATTGGCTGTGAAATTCAAATGTTTTGAGTTGGAACTTTAGTCACATTTTCAATGTTTATTACCCCTAAATGATACCACAATAAAAAAAAATACGTTACAAACTGAAAGACCTGCGGGGCAACGGTAGTTTAGTAGGTGTAAAAGTGTGGAGCCTAAATGCTACAAAACTACTTCCGAGACTAAACAAAATCAACATTAATTCATAATTTTAACAAAATTGCATGTAGATAAGAGGGATACATATTCTAAACTTAGAGCGCGAAGGTGAGACAGGAATCGAAAAATATTCCACAATAGCACAAAATAATATGTATTTTACAATAACTGATTGTCTAAAGGCTGTATGTCACGATACTAAATTAAGTACTAAATTAAGTTATTAATTTAGTACTACATTAAGAACTAAAAATATTTTTTATTTACAATCATATATGTAATGTTGTCATTACTAACGTCATTGAAGGTTGGGAAGTGTCACATTACACACTTCTACTTGTGTGTGTCTGTATAACGCATAACTCATGAACCAATACACAGAAAAACACCAAATTTTAAACTTAAGCTTTATTCTAGCGTCTAATGAACTGATCAGATTTTGGTCAGAGTCGGAACATCTGGGAGGGTACTTTATGGGTGGTCATTTTTATATTTTATGGAATATATCTGTTATTTACTTTTAGAGAAGAAAATATTTTAAATAAAAGTTACTTATAATATAATTATCTATAATTTTTGTGTTTTACAAAATTTTCCTAAAATGGTCTGTATTCGAGAAATTTGACAAAATGTAAAAAAAATATTTTTTTATAAAAACTGTTCAAATAAAAATAATTTTTATTCCATACATAATTTCTCTAAAATGGACCGTATTCGAGATATTTGAGAAAATGTGTAATTTTCGAATTTTGAAGAAAACTCAAAAACGGATTAAGAAAAAAACATTAAATTTTAAACTTAAGGTTTATTTCGGCCTGACGTGAAATGATTAGATTTTGGATAAAGTCGGAACATCTGGGGGGGTACTTTATAAGACGCCGTTTTTATATTTTATGGAATATATGTTATTTATGTTTGGAGAAGAAAATTGTTCAAATAAAAGTTACTTCTAATATTTTTATCTATAATTTTTGATTTATATCAAAATTTCCTGAAATGGTCCGTATTCGAGAAATTTGACAAAATGTGCAAAATTCTGATTTTTATGAAAATTGTTGAACTAAAAGTTGTTTGCGATATCGACCTCTCTAATTTTTGTTTATACACGATTTTTCTAAAATGGACCGTAATGGAAAAGTGCTAAATTTAAATTTTTCAGTATTTTCGTTTTCAATGAATATTAATAGAAAAATGTTTCGAGGTAGATGTATGTGGACAATGCATATATTTAGTTTATCCTCTAACCATTTATAGAAATGCTTCAATAGATTGTACAAAATAACCGGAAAAAGCCTATAATAACTAGATAGGAAAGTCATGTGTTGGACACATCAGATTTTTTTTAAAATAGCCACTCACTGAATAAAAATTAAATTAGAATAATAGAAATACTACCAATTTTACTTCTGCTAAAATTGATTTAAAATTTAAAATATGACACACTCACTTACTTCCCACTGGGCGGGTAAGAACGTAAAACTAAAAAACAAAAACATAAACTATGTTCAAGTAAAAACAAACATTCAAAAATAAATTATAATTAATTGTGACATAAAATAAGAAGTAATAACAAATAACTAATAACAAAACTTCCTATTTTTTTATAATTGAGTTTTGATGCAAAAATATCAACTTATCAACGTTCTCCGGCAGCAAGCAGTTTCTTTTCGCCGAAACAATGTTTCCTGCACTGAAAAACACCAGTTTACTGAAATTTGATGTGGCTGGTACACATAAATACGATTATAAACCGGTGCCGGTTAAACCGGTTACGTTAAAACCAATTACTGTTAAACTGGTTACGGTTAAACCGGTTACGTTCTTTAACGGATTTTTGGTCCTAAGAACCAATTACCCGATTAACCGGTCACAGGTACCATCCTTACTACAAACAGGATACCTATTCTCTAACTCATGGGAGCACTCCCATACTCCCATGCTCCCATACTCCCATGCCAACGTTGCCAAGTCGACAGAATAACTTTGATCTACTATTTAAGAGCCGATTCCACCGTTATGTTAAACGGAGATTAAAGTGACATTGTTAATGTAAAAATGTCATTTTAAATTTCGTTTAACACAACGGTGGAATCGGTCCTAAATAGTTCAAATTTCCTTTGTGATAAATACGGACCTAAATCTGGCAAGCCCGCAATTCTCCCTCGCATGGTATAAAATCTGACCTTACTACGCATGTACCTGGGCTAAAAGTGAATAAGCACGATATATCCATCTAAGAGTAAGAGAGCAAAATATATGGGAGCACTCCCATGGGAGCGCTCTCATGACTCAGTGAATAACTATCCAGATGTTCCGATACTGCAAGCTAGAGGTGGTCAATATATCATTATCGGTTACTTTTCACCGGTGATTTGAAAATCATTGGCGCTACCGCTAATTGAGTTTTATTGTTGACAGGTGATTTTAACTCGGTCGGTGAAACGTGTTTAACGATAATTATTTTTATCCGTTGAAAGGATGAATCTGTGCGCGCTATTCACCAATGATCATAGCAGTTAAAAAAAAAACCACCTGGATCGTGATATATTGAACTTACCACCGTAATTAGCGACCAGTTACGAAGTAATAAATATTTTATTAATGTATTTATTTTGAGATGCAGTTTTTTGTTCTCCAAGTGGGTATTTTTCGCTGTCATATTCATTTACCTAGATATTAATACAGTTTTGAAAATGTCTCAACAATTAAAATCAAAAAGGATAAAGTTTAGTGGAATTTTGTACTTGTGTATCCTTATTTTTAACGTGACATTTATCGAAAAAGTTTTTTGTAAAACTACAAATTCAAATTTAAAGAAACACATAAAAGCAAATCACCCTACTCTGTGTCTTTGGAAGAAAACATCAGTAATAAGTCACAAAAAATTTGAGACAACTAAAACTTTTTTACTTTTAGGAAAAGAAGATAGGAATACTATATTAAATATATTCTTTTAAATCACAAAATATCTATATAAATTCCAAAAAATGTTTTAATATTTTGGGAAGTTACTATAAGGAAATCATAAAAACAAACATTAAAAAATGTGCTTTTATTTATATTGTTCTTTTATAAAAACATTAATTGATTTAAAAATTAATATTTTATATTATATGTGTAATACTTTTCATCGATATGCACGCTGTCGATTTCTGAACCGCATTCACAGTCGATAAGGATTTATCGATATCACAGTCTCATGAACTTATACGTTTATCGTAAAAAATCACCGATCACTGTTAAGAATCACTGTGATTTTTAAATCACCGGCACCTGTATCCCGATGAATCTAAAAATAAGGTATCGACCATCTCTACTGTAAACCAAAATAATAATGTGACGATAGTCTAATTTATTTTTAGTTTATTTATTTAAAAACACACTATTTACAATTTTTCAGACGTACTATTTAATTTATATAATACTTAGACACTAACTAACAATTCTAATTTATTTCTTACACTTTTACTTTTCAATACAACATTCTATATTCAACTAAACTGTCCGCCGACGAGTCGGCTATTTATATTAAGTCCAACTCCTACTAGAAGTCTCCAGACGGTCGTCTCGAAAATTCTATCTCTGACTAAACGGCACACGTCTCCCGTTCTACCCGTTTCTCAGAGGTAGCAAGACCTAGTCAATTTAGAAACATCAGTCAGGAACTGAAAGATCTAATAGTGCTGAAACGACGCGCTCGAAAGAGAGCACACAGGACAAGGTTGACTACAGACAAACGAGAGGCAAACAGACTCAAAAAACAGGTAAAACTGGAACTTCTACTACACAAAAACGAACAATGGAAAAATTTCCTGGAGGAACTTGACCCCCAGAAATCACCCTTTTGGAAACTCCAAAAAGTACTCAGGACAGGCAGACCAAAAATACCATCACTACACGGACAAAATGGACTCGCACACACGGACATAGAAAAAACAGAAGCGTTTATAGCAACGCTCGAATTGGAGTGCATCGAAAACCAACACGAAGACGAAGATATAGAATTTACGGAGGAAGTAGAGGAATCTATGGAATCTGAAGATGAAGTATTGGACAATATCGCTGTAACATCACCACAGAAGGTCAAGGACATACTCAAGTTTGCTGTAGCCAAAAAAGCGCAAGGGTGTGACATGATTTCAAACCGTGCACTAAAAAATTTTCCGAACAAAGCCATCGTTTTTTTAACCAATATAATCAACGCAATTTTAAGACTTCACTACTTCCCTACCAACTGGAAAAAAGCGGACGTTATAATGATTAAAAAACCAGGCAAAGATTCAAAATTCCCACAGAATTACAGACCTATTAGCTTATTACCTGCAATGAGCAAAATAGCAGTAAGAATAATATTAAAACGACTTAAAGAAGAAACAGAAATATTAAATGTTATCCCCGACGAACAATTCGGCTTAAGAGAAAGACATTCCACGGAATTATAGGTATTAAGGTTAGTAGAGGGAATCACGCAGGGATTCAATACTAACAGGTCAACTGGAGTGGTCTTTTTAGACGTCAGCAAGGCTTTCGACAGAGTCTGGCACGCAGGACTAATTTACAAACTCAAAGACTACGGGTACACAGGGGCAATGACAAAACTCCTCAAGTCGTACTTAGGCGGAAGGCAGTTCCGTGTCAAGATAGGTTCCGCCCTGTCTAGATACGCAACTCCGGAAGCTGGAGTGCCGCAGGGGGCTGTTCTGTCTCCGCTTCTGTATACAATCTACACAGCACATATACCACAGACAAACAACACCACGACATCAATGTACGCCGACGACACAGCGATCGCTGCCAGAAGTACCAACACAGGTATGATATGCCGATACCTGCAAGAAGCAGCCACCGAAATCGAAGACTGGAGCATCAAGTGGAAAGTGAAGATAAACCCTGACAAGAGTCAGGCAGTATTATTTAAGAAACGACATCATACCCCAACAGCGGTAATAGAAATGGACGGACAAAACATACCATGGACAAACACTGCGAGATACCTCGGAGTGCAACTAGACCAAGGATTAACATTCACACAACACATAACAAACATAAGGACAAAAGCAACCGCGATTAGAAGTAACCTTTACAGCGTCATAGGACGACGCAGTAAACTACTAACGAAGACCAAACTAAGAGTGATAAGACCCATCATCACGTCTGTATTAACATACGCTTTTGTAGCATGGGGACACACGTGCAGAACAAACAGAAAGAAAATACCAGCACAACAGAATATGAGTCTCAGAGTGGCTGCGAACGCACCCTGGTACGTCCGTAACCGCTACCTGTTCAGAGATCTAGAAACCACCCCGGTTTTAGAGATCATAAACAGTAGAGCAGAACACATTTTTAGAGACTTACAAGAACACCCTAATCGCGAGTTAAGAGAACTGACAAATTACGAAAGAGAAGACTACAGGAGACATGCGCGACCCAGAAAACAACTGGAGTACGCAAATGAAGACAACTAAGAATAATTCTGTGGAAAAGCGCTAGATTTTAATTAAGTAGGCCAAACAAAAAAAAACAAAAAATCAATTTCACCACCATCATCATCACCTTCACCCCTCACAAAAAAAAAAAATTATATAATAGTTTTTAAGGTTGGTCATTCGGCGAAAATCGCACTTAGCTTGTAATTTAATAGGTGTATTATTTTTTTTGAGCTAGGTGCCTACACTTATTGTGAAGACTTCCCCTCTGCAGGTTTCTCCCCTCTAAGAGTCCCCCATTTCGGGACACTGAAAAGGGTATTTTATCGGTGCAGGAACAAATCGCGAAACACTTGGACGGTACAACAGACGACAACGACGCACTATGTTGGCTCAACAGGTCACCACCAGAGGGGTCCTGATGAGCACTCATAGCGCAGCGAGTAACAGCGCACACAAATCGCGAATGTATGAAAGAGAGAGTGAACGCATAAGAGTTATAGGTCCTTAACCGAATCTTACTAAATGATGATAACGCCTCAACCTTCAACGCTCAAACGAAGGTATGGGGTGCCAATCAATTGCTATAGACATGTGGACCAAGCAGCGGATGAAAAAGCTTGAGGGTGGATGGAAGGGTTTAGTAGGTTTCGATCCAGGTTACCAGGATGGGAACTTATTCGACTCGGGCCAGTTACTGCGTGCGGGACCCGTTTCTCGAGCCGCAGCAACATTCCCAGAATATTCCGTCGCCTCGAGCACGAGTTGGTTGCCATCTGAAGGCCGCGCTTGCTTTAGGCACAGGGTCGGATTGGAAATTTCATGACAATAAATAGAGTAGGCCAACGTAAACGGACCATAAACGGTCTTTTAACATTTTACATTTTTAAAAGGTAAGTTTTTAAAAGATATTTTCTATACCTGTTGTTTTTTATATTCAAGCGGATTTATAATATTTAAACTTAAGATAGCCATGTGTGAGTTGGTTAAATGAAAAGGTACGTCTGGTTTTATATGTTTTCATGTAAAACTAATCTTTATGCTCTAGAAAAAATAAGTGAATTATATGTTGATGGCACTTTCGATTATTGCCCTAATATTTTTTTACAATTGTTTATCATTCATGGTTTTAAAAATAATTATTATATTCCTCTGGTTTTCTTTCTTTTGAAAAATAAAAATACAGTGTCATATAAATTAGCTTCACAATATTTAAAAGAAGTATACCTATCTATAACAGATCACGACTTTTTTTAAAAACTATAAATTCAGATTTTAAATTAGCAATACACAAAGCAATTCACGAAAATTTTCCATAAACAGAAATTAAGGAATGTCTATTTCACCTAGGTCAAAGTTGGTATAGAAAAATTCAAACTTTTGGACTTTCCACCTAGTATCAGTAAAAAGATAATTTAGAAACATATAACTAAATACCTTACGTATATTTTTGGTTTACCATTCCTTAAAGCAGAGTACGTTGATGATTGCTTTGTTCTTGATCTCGTTGCAATTTGACCAGATGATGAGAGGGTTATTAAATTTAATGACTATTTAGATGAAATGTCTGTTTTTCCTCCTAACATTTGAGCTGAAAACTCTTCTTCTTTAAAAAAGAAAACAAACGAATGTGAATCTTTTCATTCGCGTTATAATGCTTCATTTTATAATAACACCCAGTTTATGAAAGTTCTTCTAGTTTTTTAAATAGATATCTATATTAAGCTTCAAAGTATTGATACCGTGGTCAAAGTACATGAAGTATTAATGAAAAAAAGTTTTACTAATTGTCAAATTTGTAAAAAATATTTCTTTTAAATGCAGAATTTAATTTATACGTGTGTATAGTGAAAAAAGTTTTTATATAATTTTTGTAAACATTACTGTCTTCAAATAAAATATGTCCGTTATCATAAAAGATATGTAACGAACTTCATTTTTTATTGTTTATTTATTTGTATAGAGTGAATTTTGTTTTATATTATATAATAAAATAATTATAATTTCCTAATTACTGTTTTATTTTAACCAAATTAGGAAATTCCATATATTTCGTCAAGATATAAGATCGATTTGGCAATAACGTTTAGATTTTAAGGTATTATAAGTACTTGTATTAATTACGTATTAATTAATATCATCCGGAAAACAGTGCGACCGTCATGGTTTTAAAAATCAGGTAATATTTTTATTCTGGGAGACAATTCGACTCCGCCGAAATTTTTCTATCTATTTGGGCAAAAACTACAAATGAATAGAAAGAAAAAAGTGATAGATAATAAGTTTTTTATCTCACAATATCGGGTACAAAAACAAAATGTTTAAATGAATATTTTAAATAAAATATGACCATTCTTTAACAAATATATATTTATTTGCATTATGAAAATAATGTTTGTCAACAAACTTATGTTCATTATTTGTAACAATTTGTAAAGATAACTCTTGTATGATAATAATAATTTTTAAAGGTTTTAAATAAGGGCTTAAAGATATCACAGTTCAAAATTCCTTTTATTGATAATAATACTTTTTTAAAATAAAAGCAATAATTCAGTTAAATATGTGATCCATTGGGATGTTGTTCCATTCTTCTTTGGCCGCGACTGTGACTTTTTGGAGGGTTACAGGAGGATTAATTCTGTTTTAGATTGCTTCTCCAATAAAATCCCACATGTGCTCAATGGGATTCATATCTGGTGAATTAGCTGGCTACGGTAATCTTTGAATATCCTGAATTTCTAGTGCATTTTGTACCCTTCTTGTTCGATGGGGCCTAGCATTGTCATCCATGAAAATAAAATTGACTCCAATTTCATTTCAACGATAATAAATAATGGGTTTAGTAATGTTTCAAACATATCTACCGGCTGTCATAGTGTCTAGAATGGGAATAAGCTGCGTACGACGACCATGCATTATGCCTCCCCAAAATATTACTGTTCCTCCTTGGTATTGAACGACTTCTCTGGCAAAAGATAGTCTTTATGGTCGCCCAAACTCTGTGTCGCCGACTGTCACTAATTAAACCATATCTGGTTTCGTCCGAAAAAAGAACATTTCGCCACTGAGCTGAAAGCCAGTCTTTGTGTTCCTGGACCCACTGTAGACGAGTAGCTATATGTCTGGGAAATAACCTGGGTACTGTTAATGGTCTCCTAGATCGTAAATTGGCTCCAGCAAGTCTCCGCCGTATTGTGGTACTAGAAATGAATTGACCATACGTTATTCTAAAATGAGTTTGGACAGCTGAGACTGTTACGGTTCGATTCCGTCGTACATGACCTACTACATACTGATCTTCTCTTGGATTAGTCACCCTAGGACGCTCAGTCCCACGTCTCCAGTCAACGCTGTTAGTTTCCTGGTACAAATGCACTATTCGGATAACTAAAGCGCGGGGAATCTCTAGTCTATCTGCGATTCGATGATTCGGCAGACCCTCATTATGCAAAGCCACTATTATTGCCCTATTAAACACTAAAATTCTAATGCCAGACATAGTTGCAAAGAAAACTTCAACAACCACTTAAACATGCAAAATCGATATGAACCACTTTTTTAACATTGGTACCTAAAATTGTGGGAAATTGTTTCTGTAAACATTTTTAGAGGCGTATCAACGGTGAAATAAATAAAGATTAAATGTACAAAAAAGCAGCTATGATAAATATTTTGTTTTAATATTTACGAATGGGGTCCAAGAATGTTGGAGATGTGTGTATATAGAACAAATGTCTGCATGGATAGTGTAAAAGTACTGATTTTTAACCCCCAGTAAAATAGGACATTTGTCCCACATGTATGGCAAAGTTTACAATTTTTCGCAAAAGGAATTACATTAGCGTACATGCGTTCAAATATATCGTACAACTCTTAACAGACCAAGGATACTCTTAACTACATTATGTGAACAAAACTCTAGAAACATGCTTATACGATGTTAAACTACCTAGTGTAACAATTATATGCATACGTTTGAAAACGTAACTTACCTCATTGTAGTCATGATACAAAACAATTTTGAGTTACGTGATTTTGCGCACGATAAAAAGCAATGCAAAATATGGTAATGAGAAGAATAAAATGTATTTCTCAAATTCGTAAAAGCCACACTTCTGCAGCACAATACGTCACCGTGTCGTAGTATCAATCTTCTTATATTATACCTTCTTTTTATAGTATCATGCATGGTGGCGCGGTCTGTCGTTCCACCTGCATTTTTAAACATACTGTCTTGGTCCGCGTCATGTGAAGGTTCATACTGTATTGCCTAAGTTATTTCCATCCTAATTATAGATTACGATTTTTGCCCCGTGCGTATTTTTGCCCCATTATACTCTACTAAAATCGATGTTTTTGGTTTTTCATCAATACCATGCTGAATGGTTTCAATATTTTGAGCTGTTCGTTTAAACTGCTGCTCACTTCCAATTTTTCGATCCAGTTTCAGTTTCTCAACCGACGCTACCAGAATCTCTAAATAACTGCAGAGAATTTGTCAAAATATTGTAACAACCATTTTAGTCAAACACTTATTTAAGATTCAAGATGTTTTTTAAAAAAATCATTGTGTATTCTGGAATTAATTATTGCCACTCAGTACTTACTTTCACACCTATACAAACATATATTTGATAATTTTTACTTTCTTTATTCTGTGTTGAATACCATTTTTTAAATGCAATTCTCAACACACGTTTTGACAAATTTTACACAATCGTATAGTTACAATAATTTAAAGGTTAAAATGTTATTCTGCGGAAGTGGCTAAATCTAATTATAATTTTTTTCGATGGTAAGCATTTCACGTGTTCCCATAATGTCAAAATTGTTCAAGCGGAAAATGTACATCCCTAAAGTCTTTTGATGTTCGACGATTCTCTCCACCCTCAGCGTTAGGACCAACTAAATCATTGATCTTTTAACTATCTTTATGGTCATCACTGTTTACCTATCCTATAAGCCGCCTATCTGCTTGTCGATTAGACAGGGTGGTCTTGTTATTAACGGTTGTCTCGGGGATCAGTTATTGTTTTATATGCTTTATAAGAACTACTTTTCTTTTCTGCTTATCATCATCATGTTATCAACAGCGACATGCGCACAACAACAATTCTTACATCTGCATGAAGTTAGAAAATTAGACGGTAGGGAGACGCTATCAGCATCTTTTTTAAATATATCTTTTTTAAATATTCACAACGGTACCACTGGCCATGGCTTATGTAGACTCAATATGGCCGATCCGCCAGAACTGGACTATTGGGAATGCAACCCAAACCTACATTTTTTTATGAAATGTAAGTTATATTTATTAATATAAAATGGTTTATTAAGGTTATAATAACTGATTCTATTAATTCAACAAAATAAGTTTGATATAATAAAAAATATGTGTAAGATTTTATGTTAATCATGTAGAATAATTGCAAAGTCTACAAATTTCATTTGATATATCATGATTTAACGTTACTGTTATGTTAGACCTTAACTGATCTAACATAAAATAATCAACCAGATATTAAATAGGTAGGTATTATAAGAAATACATCGGGGTAAAAAAATAAATAAAAATAATATAAGAATTAAGTTTATATTCACCACTAAACAATACAATTTTTTTGTTGTGATGTCGTGCTAACTATACTAAACCAATGGATTTTATTTGTATAAAAGATAAAGTGCAACTTATCTTATGTTAAAGCATATGAAAAGAAAAAAAGAAAAAAAAAAGAAAAGCTGTAAATTGCGTTTTATTTTTAAATAATTGAACAATGTTATTGAAAACTATCTGGAAATGTTAGGGGTAAAATTTTGACGTACTCCTTTAAGGATAATGGGTAATAATATTCTTTTTTTCAAATTTCTCGCGGGTAATGTCAAAAATCAGATTTGCAACACTGCACATGTCCCTTATTTTTATTATTACTAATTGAAAGAAAAACGTAGTAGGGCAATCAAATTTTTGATTGGAAGTACCTACAAAAGAATGATGGTGAATCATTTTTCAACACAATTTTATAAATAATCAAGACAAAATTAGAAAAAAATCTTGTATGTAAACACGTTACGAAATGCCGTTTTGTGTAACTCGTTCATTTTGCGGGAGCTCGCTCTGCTCGTCCCGCAAATATTTACTCGTTACACAAAATAAGGCATTTCGAAACTGGTTACATAAATAGCTATTAATTGATTTCCTAATATTTTAAATCATTGGCCGGTATTTTCTGTAAATAATTAAATCATAAATAATTACCGGTATATAAATACCAAAACATGTTTTTCTCTTCGAAGAGTAGGCTTATGTCAAATAAACTTAAAAAACGAAAAGGTAGCCCATTTCTAATAAAACTTAATTATTTATTTTATTTTGGTGTGATCGTAGAAAAAATCTTTTGTGTAATTCGAGCAAAAAATACTTTGGCTGTTTTGATAACTTTTTGTCTCAACAGCTGTTTTATTATAATAATTTTATAAACTTTTACTTAGGGTCGATTTCACCGTTTTGTTTTAAAATACTAAACGAAGATTAAAATGTTATTTTTATATTAACAAAAATAAAGTTTAAATTACTAAATGGAGTTTAAAATGACATTTTTACATTAACAATGTCATTTAGTAATTTAAACTTCGTTTGACACAACGGTGGAATCGGCCCTTAGCTAGTTATATATTGATAAAGTGTTTTCCTACGACCACTTAGGAAAGTAACACATATCACACTATATAGTCCTATGGAAAGTGCCCTATATCACACGCGTATGAATAAGAATTTACTTTCCACCCGTGTACGAATATGCTATTTTCCGCAGTAGCTGTCAGAAAATGTCAAACACATAATTTCTATTTTGATCTATGTAATGTCCATATTAATACTAAAATCGATATGATTGTTAAATTATTGAAATTGTTGTAAATTAGATCCTAGATATTTATCTTTAACAATTATTATTAAAATAATTTTAAAATAACTAAGATATATTTGCTTTTTATTCAGGTTAAACACATAAGCGATTAGATCAATCAATTACCGTAAGGCATGTTAGCTCAGTTGGTTAGAGCGTGAACTTTGCAATTTGAGACCGTCTAGCGACCGCGTTCAAATCCTGGCTGTGCCCGATTTTTTTTTATTTTTTTTTTATTTGTTTAGAAATTATGAAAATTGAATAAATACGTTTATTGTTGATTATTTTTTTAAATACATTTTAATTATTTTAATCATCTGGTGTAATGAAGTCAATTTTCATTACTATATTTCGGCCTATTCCGGATATAAATTTCAATTTTTATTTTATTTTAACTTCATGGGTATCAAATTTTGTTTTATTTAAATTCGCGTATTATACCTGAGTAACGATAGCGCGCGCGATCCACGCACATCGAGTGGGAGCTAGCCTGCTTGGGCATAGAGACTCGGATTCAGATTTGATTATTAAAAATCATTCAATTGACTTTACCGATTCGACTAGCTTCTGCTGCTTCTGCTTCGATATACGCCGCTGTAAAATCATCGCCGAGTCCGTAATTAGGTACACCGAATTTGTTTACGTTTTTTTTTTCCTGTCGTCGGTTCTTGAGCTGAACGTTCGAATAACAGTTTTATTTGACTAAATTATTCCGATTTCGATTTTATTTAATAGAAATAATAATTGACTTTAAATTTTCGTTAAAAATATTTTGATTTACAGATAAATTATTTAGTTTTGATTTTATAAACATTGAAAATTAGTTTTGGTTGTTAGGAAGTAAAATTTTGTTTCTATTTTATTAATTACTTAATTTTTATTGCGACCGTGGATTGTGTTTCTATTTCAGAGTAATAGTAAACCTAATTTCAATTTGAATTCCGTATACAGTTAATTACTTAATTTTCATTGCGACCGTGTTTTTTTTTAAGTAATAATAAATTTAAATTTAAATTAAATTCCGTATATAGTTAATTACTTAACTTTTACTACGACCGTAAATTTTGTTTCTATTTGTTCACAATCTAGTTTAACTTTTTTTATTATTTATGTTTCTTTACTTGGGAATAGAATTAGTTCGTAAGTTGAAATAGTATCATTTTTATTGTTGAGTGGACTGGTTTTGGCGAGAAAGCTCACATGGGATTAGATACTATCCCGGTTTTAGATTTTTTTTTAGATTAACCCCTAGCCGTGATTAAAATATTAGTGTTTTTCTTATGTTTGAGAGGGCTGGTTTTGGCGAGTACACTCATCATAGGATAAATACTGACCCGGTTTAATATTTTGTCTTATGTTTGAGCGGGCTGGTTTTGGCGAGTACACTCATCATAGGATTGAATGCTAACCCGGTTTTTGATTATTTTTTTTTGTTACCTCCGCGCCGTGATTAAAATGATATTATCATTTTTATGTTGAGCGGGCTGGTTTTGGCGAGTACACTTCTCATAGGATTGATACTATCCCGTTTTCTTATCATTTATCTATTCCCTATTCAATAACACAAGGAGGTTTGTTTCAGTTTCAATACCGACTAGATAGTTAACCAGATAACTTTTTCTACGACCGTGATTTTATTTCTACTTTTACGAAACAAAATATTTAACTTCAATTTTTTTTACCGATTTAACAGTTAACTAGCTAAGTTTTGCTACGACCGCAATTATTTGCCATTTTTCTTCTTTAACTAAAATAGTAATTTTGTTTTTGATTTCGTTTTGGCTCAACCACCGAACCGACAATTTATTAATTAGTTACCGAACATCTTTCTTTTAATTTTAATTATACCGTCTGATTGAGACTAGTCAAAGCCGATCTGTTTGTTTTTCTTTTTGTTCAGGGTTTTAAAAATACGAGCGGGGGTGGGCGTTGAAATATTTATTTATTTTTTTTGTTGAAAATAGTTAAATTCAATATATGTGTCAACGTTACCTTGACTGTTACTGAGGTTACTGATCCCTAATTTACTTCCCCCTTTATTTCAGCAGTGAGAAATTCTTTATCACCACAAGTCACGATTAAAGCCCGTTACTTGTGGTTACTTATTACCTGTGTCTGAGTGACCAACGACCCCTGGAATTTTTCATCTCCATCTGTGCTGCCCGAGTACTTTCGACGCCGTTTCGAAAGTTTCTGGAGTAAACCACACACAAAATCTGGCGCCCGAGAGCCGTCCCGTCAACAGGCGTCATTTGTAAGTAATCGTTTTCTCTGAGGCGAGAAAACCCCTTACACTGGTTCTACATTTTTTGATGAAATTATTTTGTGGTCGTAGGAAAAATATTGTACATCACTTGTGTGAAAAGTGATTTTCGACACTCGTGTGATAGTCGCACTCGGCTTGCGCCTCGTGCAACAATATTTCCTACTGTGTGAAAAATGTCACTTTCCACACTCGTAATGTAATATACTATATTACACTCATCATAAATGAATCGTGCTAACAAATAAAGTCAAAAAAAGTCTCATAATTTTTTATCTTTTAGTTACCTACCAAAATTAGGTACTACATTACAAATATTTAAGTCCGGCCCAGAACATCTCCCTACTCCTTCGACCCAGTTTTTCGGTTTTGGCAAAATTCGCGCAGTGACAAATGCTTCCTATGTTACCTCTACCCTTTCTAACCTCTTTGGTCTCAACTGACAACATATCTATCTCTAGTTTTAATCATTATAAGGACGTGCCAAGGTTTATTATTTTGCACATTCTTTATTTTCTAATGCATCTACTATAAGGCTTTATCAAACTGCTACAAATTTGTTATAGTTATTTCTGTCAGAAAACATGAAAAATGAGGAAGGTGAATTAATAGTGGGTGAAAATAAAGAAGGCTGGGGTACAAGAAAAAGGAAGAAAGATACTGAAAATGTGAAGTTAAGTCCGAATGATAAGTAGGTTTAAATCGAATTTTTTAATATTTTGGTAGTCTTGTGCATGCTTATTTTCTTAACAAAGTGCAAAAAATCTCCAAAAAAATCTATATATTCCGAAACATATCAATGTTTATTACTCCTTGATTTTATTTGTTTCATCAAAAAGTGTAAGCAATTTGTTTTCTTTTAAGTCACAAACATTTCAAATTTCTGTTCATACACACATAATTGTGTTTTTCTTCAATTTTTACTTTTTTGGATTTGTTGCACTTTGGTTGGAGAGCTCCTTATATATCGAAGATAGAAGAGAGATGATAATAGATTACTTTCATTTAATTAATTCACTTTGGCACAATAAGACAGTCAGGTAAACAATTATTAATTCCCAAAGTTTGTACTCACAGGAATATAATATTTTCTCTTAGGTCCAATAATGTCTGTAAATTTACATACTGGCTCCTTATTTTCCATAAACCGCTGCTGTATTTGTTTAGTTCATGCTTAGCATCTGCTCCTGGATAAATTTGCATAATAATTTTATTGTACAAGGTTTGTAATAATTAAATACCAAATTTTGATGTAAAATTGATTATTTATAATGATAGTATTTTACTATTAAAATCATTTTAAAATAATTTTTAGTCAAAGAAGACATTTTTCGAAGCCTTTCCTTGTAGAGGATAATAACAATCCACAAATTTCTTTATTTTTTTTATCATTGAATCGAGTCCCATGGTAACCGAGATTTAAACCAATACTCAACACTTATGCGTTAATAAAAAATACAGACTAAATAAGGTGTAATTGGTGGGCAACAAATTATGATGATTTGTATATTTAAATTGTCAGGGCCATAGGCTTTAGTTTTAATAATATTTAGAACATCATCATCATTGGTGTAAGTAAAGTTAAATTTTCCGCAGATATTAGCTTTAACATTATCGTTATAGTACCGTAATAGATCATTGTCCGGTATACGGTGGTCTCTGGCTTCATAAATTAAAAAATTATTATATTTATTTCCCTTTTTTAGGGAATTTTAAACATAAAAACCTGAATATTTTTTGTATTTTTGTTAGTTTATATCTTACAAAATATTATTATACAATGTTTACCCTTTCAATTGCTAAATCATAACTAAGCATCTAAATTTTTACTTGTCTTTTTAATCATCTCAGAGAAAAATTACCCAAACATTTAATCTAAATATTTGAAATTTATCAAGTAAGATATTTTAAAAGTTTAATTCGGATGTATATACAATTCTTTCAAAAGCAATACTCACTCTCTTCAAGTACCAATTATATTACACTAAACTGAACTAGAACTAAACCCACCTCTTGTAAAAAATAATCTCTAATTCCCCCTAAAAAATTATAGGATATACACTACTATATCCCTAAATTGAAAACAAATCATAGAAAAATTGAAAAAGCTGAGAAAAAACCGAACTTGAAACCTTCGGATTATAGCCGAACCTGTCTGTAATACTATTGAGTCACTTAGTTACGACATTCTAACTCGTAGTTTTGAATTCAGTAAAATTCACACTCTCACCGGTGCACACACATTCTAATCTCATGCTATTAAGTTACTTTTAGACTCTAAAACATCCATTGCATCCTCTGACCACAACTACAATATAAAAAAAATTAATTGTAAATGATCTTGCAACTGCATACAATCTAAAAATGAAAAGAAAAGCCACCAAAGCATTTCTACTATACAGTGAGCATCATAAGTCTTACCCCCCTAATTAACTCGTTACTGAAGTCTTGGTAGGAAAATCGCCGAGACAGGTCGATTTTTGTTTTCTACAATGTACATTTTTGTATGATTAGTTTACCCTTAATTTCATCCCTAACTGGAAGAGAGCAACCCTTTAGAAAAATTTAAATTTGAAAGGGGGTTTTATTCTCTATTCAACCGTGCAAAAAATTTTGAAATTTGCTTCATTACGTGTTGATTTATTAATGTTTAAAAATAACAGAACCTCACAAAATAGGAAAGCAACTAAACTAACAGTGACCTTCTAATGGCAAAAAGTCTTACTTCACGTCTGAACCAAAACAGAAATCATGCAGGGCCGAATTTTAATTCTAAGGATGAGTGCGCTACGTTAATTTCCGTTATTCTGAAACAACAATTAGTCGAGAATTAATGAAGCAACTTTCAAAAATTTTTACACGGTTAAATAGAGAATAAAACCCTCTTTCAAATGAGCTATCACTCACCACCCCATGCCATTTAAATTTTTCGAAAGGGTTGCTCCCCTGCAGTAAGGGATGAAATTAAGGGTAAACTATTTATACAAAAATGTACATTGTAAAAATTAAAAATCGACGTGTCTCAGCGATTTTCCTAACAAGACTCCAGTAACGAGTTAGATAGTGGGGTAAGACTTATGGTGCTCACTGTATAGTAACATATCCCACTCGGTCAAAAGAACGCTTATTAAATCGCTGAATAGTTAACAATCCCACAACTTTATTAGACGTGTGTAATTTAAAGTTCATGTCATTCAGATATTTCACATTCTCAAGTTATATCTAAGTTTATGGGATCATTAAATTATTATAGCCAAAGTTTAACTTACAATTTAGATTAACCAGTTTTATTAAAATTCTAACTAAATATTCCCTAGGAATCTGCAATTTTCTTTTATTTGCCATTTAATTAACATCCAGTTGATATTGTGATATTAGATTATCTCTAAAAACACAAATAAAATATTCAGGGATATTCCCTATAAGAACAACTACTATACATATATTTATAAAATTTGATTAGCATTGCTCGTTACTTAAGAATCAAGGACTGTAACTACTGACTAGATAAGATATTCGCCATATTGCGTGTTACAAAATAGTAAATAATTTATAGAACCAGGCACGCGATGTGATGCGTCAAGTTCGTCGCGTAGATGTAACACTTCGATATTTGCAAATTAAACGATCCATCCATCACTTTTCATTATCTGCAAATGATAAGGTTTATTAATAAAGGGTGTCTCAGAAATATTTTCGTTTTTGGATCCGTCCTCTGGCGCAGTACGCATGTTCCGGAGAAATGAGATAGTTGGCAAACGTTTGGCAACACTGTTAAGTTTTAGTTGCAATTAAGCGTTTTACGGGGGCCGCAACGTGTTTTTTGTTTCCGTGCGTTTTATAAAAAGAATGATTCTTACGTGCTTGTGCGTCGTTTGTACAGAAGCCATTACAACATAGCAAGAATGAGAGATGTTCCAAGTGCAAATTTGATTAAATATTGGGTAAGAAAATTCGAGAACACTGGAAACAAGATGATTATTACACTTGCCTAAAGTTATCGTATGGGCTGCTATGTCAAGCCAAGGAATCATCGACCCGTATTTTTTTTTGAGGACAATCGTGGTCAAGCTCAAATTGTTATATCTAAGCGCTACTGCTACATAATTAGGACTTTTTTAACTCCTGCAATTCAGAACTATGGTGGATACAATGAAACACGTTTTTTCAACAAGATGGAGCTACTTATCATGTCACGAATGCTTCTTTGGAGGCTCTCCATCAGTTATTCCCAGAGAGAGAGAGAGAGAGTGATCAGTCGCAGAGGGGATATTAACTGGCCCCCGAGAAGTCCCGATTTAATACCGGCAGACTTTTTCTTATGGGGATACCTCAAAAGCAAGGTATACACCCTACCGTCACAAGATTTGAGAGAACTGAAGCAAAAAATAACAGACCTACTCAACGCTATTCCTCGTGCAATGCTTCGGAGAGTGATCGATAACTTCAGTTCGACTTTAAGAGAGTGTGAAAACATGAACGGTGCTCATTTATCCAACACTTTTTTCCATAAACAAAAATTTTATGTTTAGGCTTTCTTTTGATAATAAAATTATCTTGGTACAACAAATTTTAGTATTTTTTTTACTGCATAAAATAAGCAAATATTTCTGAGACACCCTTTATTTAGTATCTACTTGGTTTTCTCTATTTCGCTTAGTTTAAGAGTTTAGTTAATAGCATTAAACTTATTCATACCCCGAAAAAAGTTAATATAGTTGTGCGATAAGCTGACAGAATATCACCAAAATTTATTCATTTTTTCTTTACCGTTTCAGGTTTTAGGCGTTTCTGTACTCTTTCTAAGAGTTTCTGGCACTAGTTCATTCCATTAAGCCTGTCTTTCCTAAAGTTTGGTTTGCATGGCCGAACTGCAGCCTTACGGGCCCTTATATCAATATTTGGATGCCCTACTCCTTCCCATTTATTTAACATATACTTTCCACATTTAGGTGAGCCCCGAGCCCCAAAAGGTTGCAACTCATATAGACTTGGGTAGCGTTTTTAATCCCCCACCTCCACTGGCAGCGTTGCAGTCGTGCGGTGGGGTGGAAGGTGCTTAACATGGGAATTTTGACTATAATGGAATCAAAAAAGGAAATCTAACCTCATTATGGATTTATTGGTATTGCTAACTTGATTGTATTCATTTGTGTTATCAATTTGTTAATTATTTCTCTGAAAGTGTAGCCTTCAAAATACTTTAAAAATCGAATAGTAATTTGGTTAATTCTTTTGTGTCTTTAACTAAAAGAAAAGTTTAGAGAGAAAATTGTCAGCTAAAGAAGAAATACCCTGTAACAATCATTTTCACGATTGTTACAATTTCGTTCGAAATTCAATAACTAACACGTTAAAATATAATAAACTACACAACCTAAATTAAATTAAGATATTTTGATAATGTTAACTTAAGATTTACTTAACTAAATCAGTATTTAAAAATAAATATATAAAATTTCACAAAGGTTATCAATTACATGACTATGTAATTATGGAGCGCCCCTCGTAATCATTTCCTGTGAGTAGTTCAAATGAAACATTTAAATAGGTTTAATTAGCTGCACCGAAGGTGCGAGTGGTGTGTAGCGTATCGTAGGTTAGCTTTGTCTCTGTCTGATTCATAGTGCTGCGATGTAACTAGTCGTGTCAACTGTCAAAGATGGGTGATTTTGAAGTTTGGAAGGTGTCTTTTGGTTTCTTGATTGTTTTTGTGATGTTTTTTTGGGAACTCCAAAATTATTTAAGACAGAAACAGCGTACCGGGAGGCCTTTTTGCCTGCGTCTTTGAGAGAAGCATTTGCGAATATAGTTCATGTGATTTTCTTACAAATAAGTTCCGGTACAATTATTGAGTTGAAATAAAATATCCTGATATCAGTAGAATTCATTAGAAAAGAGAGAAGACAATCCTAAGCCGTCCATCAGGTAATAACACGTTTTTTTTTGTTGAGTTTTTTTGGTATTGAGGGAATGGTTTTTTCGAATTACAGGCTTTTTTTTGTTGGGCTGGAAGTACGAGTCTTGTGGGAGATATATTTCTGAATTACCCCGTGAAGAGGTACGAGGCTGTAATTGAATCTGTGGTCATTCTAACACGTGTTGTGCTGGACGCTGAAGACAAGGATAAGTTTCCCGTCCTGGACAAGAACTCATCGAGACGTGTCTGTCCTAAAGTTGCGGTGTGGTTACTGGAATTTCTGCATCCCTAAGATAAGTTAAGTCTACTTTTCTTAATACTGATAAACTTTATAGTTAAATTTAAAATTTCCATGCTCAACAAGTAATTAAGTTGACATATTTTATTCAACCAACAATCCTGGACTTTTAGACCAGTCCAAATATTCTAAAAATGTACCTGCTAATATTGCAGGGTAATGGGCCAGTTGTACTAATTTAATTTTGTATATAATTATGTAAATTGTTGCTTAAACTGTTCTTGAAGATAAGGCCATATAATGTCATTATTGAATGTATCCTTTTTGTATATAATTATGTAATTTTTTGCTTAAATTCTTCCTGAAGGTAAGGCTATATAGTGCCATTATTGAATATATCTTTTTTGTATATAATTTTGTAATTTTTTGCTTGAATTCTTTTGAAGGTAAGGCCTTATAGTGCCGTTATTGAAATTATCTTTTGTATATAATTATGTAATCTTTGTGCTTAAATTTCCCATGAAATTAGGGCCATATAGTGCCGTTATTGAAATTATTCTTTTATGGAATTATTTAGTTTCACATAAATTTCATATTGAGGACATGGCATTATCGAGTCACTTATTTGGCAGTCATCCATTTTGTAATATAGTTTTTTATTAATTAGTGAGGTTGGCAGTCAGCCATTTTGGAATATAGTTCCTAAAAGTAGTAGTAACCCCAAAAGGGAAGATTATAAGATTTGAAACTTCAGGAAGTGTTATAATTTATTTAAATATGGTTAGTAAAATAAGATTTGAAACTTCAGGAAGTGCTTATATCATTTTGATAATCATAAGAGTAGAAAAGTTTATTTCTCAAGTTTTACCTACATCATTAAGTATAGTTTTTTTGTAAATATTAAGGATGTCAAGTACTAACAATTACTTGCATTGGTTAAGAAAATAGTTTTGTAAATATGATTATGTAAATATTATAAGATGTCAGGTACAAACAATTACTTGCATTGGTTAAGGAAATATTTTGTGTACTTAAATATGATTATGTAAATAATATAAGATGTCAGGTACAAACCATTACTTGCATTGGCTAATAAAATATTTGGTGTAAATATGGTGATAAAAGTTAAAATATTTTAGAAAATTTCTAGTTTTTTTGGTTCCAATTATGGGATCTGGCGCCTTCTTTACCCACGACCCTTGCCGCCTTAAGAGCTGACTAGTCGAGCATAACATCAAATCTTGCATATTAAAAAAAATAATAAATAAAAATAATTATTATAACCCTCGACTTAAAATTATTTAGACATCGAATATGTTGATCTGAGTAATTATTTACATCTTATATTTTCAACTAAACGTTTAAAACAAAATATGCTATTATTGGTAACTTTTAAAATTTTATGTTTTTTAATGCATACCGTTTCTTAAATTTTGATCTACGGAACCCATTACTAAAGAGTTTCGCGAAACTCACGTGCTTTTTTTATAACACTCGAGAAAGTAATTAAAAAAAAAAATTAAAATACCATCTCTATAAGAAAAATAATAAAACGGATATAAAATATTTGAAATAATTGTTATTTTTGTTGCAAATAGGTAATTTAGTTACAGAAACGAATAAAAACTATACTATTGAAACAAACTAGAGGACATTAAAGATGGTTCCATTATCAAAAATATTAAGATACTTTTGTTATGTTTTTAATACCTACCTGCTTATTAAGTCTCAATGTCGCGTTGGTCCTAATTTATTATTTATTTTTGAGTTAACATTAACTCATTGTATCTGATTAATACATTTGCTTGTTACCTTTATTTTTATACTAATACTGTATTTTGTTTTTCAGAAATAATATTTTTTTAAATGTTAGGGGCACAATGCTGTGTTCTTGAATTTGTAGTAGCCTGCTAGCCAACTACTTCATACTTTATACATAATACATTTATTTTTAATTATTGGAATCAAAAATTAATTTTTTTTTAATAAATTTTTCTATTATGCTTGTTTTTTGTAGAACATTAATTAAATTAAACTGTTAGTCAAGTTAAGATTGGTTCATACAACTAATTTTCCTATAATTTATTATAGGGAATATCGCTATGATAATGCACAAATAGAGTTATTATGTGTTTCTTATGAACGTTTCCTACATAGATAAATTAATATTAAAAGATAAACCGTTTAAATGCACGGCACTGGTAACAAGTGGTAGTTCCCAGCCATACTACTTGGAGCCACCATCGCACGCTACACATTTGGCTGATTATCTTAACAGTTAGAGTCAACATAAAAAAAGAAAATTAAAAAGAAGAGTGTCAAACATAAACGCGGCTCATTCAAATGTCCTTTATTATTTATTTACATTTTTTGGCATTCATTACTTTAAAAAAACTAACATTTACATTAAAATACTGTATTTAACATAAATATTAGTTTTTCAAGAAGGCCGTACACGAAGAGCTAGAGGTACAGGACGTGTCAGAAGAACGGGCCCACTCCAAGATTGCCGCCTTAGGCTTTTGGCTCTACGGGACCTTCTCGTCCACAAGGTCAATTGCTGACCAATGGTTTGCAGAACATGGCAGGCCAATAACAATGCGAACTGTTTATCGCCGTATCAGAAGTTTCGGACTTACGTCATACCGTCCTCAGTTTGTCCTACCTCTCACTCCTAGGCACCGAATTAATCGACTGGCTTGGTGCAGAGAACGGCTGAACTGGGACCATGAATGGAATACCATTGTCTTTAGTGATGAATCCAGATTCTGTTTGGGCATGCATGATGGACGTGCAAGGGTGATAAGGCGGCGTGGTGAAAGACGAGATCCTCAATTTTTTGTGGAAAGGCATGTGCACCACACTGTCGGTATTATGGTATGGGGGGCCATTACTTATGGAAGTAGGTCACCTTTGGTATTCATCAGAGGCAACATGACCGCCGTGCGTTACATCCAGCAGGTGGTGGAACCATATGTTCTGCCTTATATTCGGACGCTCCCCAACCCACTTTTCCAACAAGATAATGCACGACCACATGTAGCCAGAATTACGTTGGCCCATTTTGAAGAAAATCAAGTCGATTTGTTGCCTTGGCCCCCTAGATCTCCCGATCTTTCACCCATAGAACACGTCTGGGACATTATGAGAAGAAGATTATTCCATTTACCCCATCCTCCTCAGACTCTAGCGGCACTTCAGCATGAGGTACAAGTTGTCTGGGATGAGATACCTCAAGAGGAAATCGATCATCTTATTAGGAGTATGCCCCGATGTGTTTCTGAGTGCATTAGACATCGTGGAGGACCAACACACTATTAATTTTTTACTTTTTTCCAACGGTTGGATTTTTCTTACATTTTGATCAATTACTTAACTAACCCAAAGACACATGTATACTAAAAATTATTGTAATAAATTCATTAATACTGGGTGTTCTGTTTTCTATGTTACTTAGTATATTTATGGATACATATAAGTTAAAACAAAATGTACTTATGATGAAAATGATTAATAATTACTGAACGAAATATTAGATGTCAGATGTGCTATGTGACATTTATCACAGATGTCACTAACGACGAAATTGTATGAAAATTGTTCATTGTTTTTGTTTATAATAATAGAAGAATCCATTTTAAAGCAAATATTATTTACTCTCTGTTTTCACCACTTCAGCTTTAATTGAGATAGTTTTTTCGGTAATGAATCTGAAGTGACAAAAATGAGAGAAACAGAGCGTCGATAAATTTAAATTAAAGTTTTTATTGTAAAAAAAGGTTTGAATCTTTCAAAGATAGCAAAAAAATTGTTAGCATATGTTAAAAGTACACAAAAATATTTTTTTAAGGCAATAATAATAATAATAATAATTAATAATAATAATAATAATAATAATAATAATAATAATAATAATAATAATAATAATAATAATAATAATAATAATAATAATAATAATAATAATAATATTAATAATAATAATAATAATAATAATAATAATAATAATAATAATAATAATAATAATAATAATAATAATAATAATAATAATAATAATAATAATAATAATAATAATAATAATAATAATAATAATAATAATAATAATAATAATAATAATAATAATAATAATAATAATAATAATAATAATAATAATAATAATAAAAATAATAATACTCTCCCTAATTCACCCCCTTACGAGTGAATTTCAACCTCTGAAGTCGACTAAACGACTTGTGTAGGGGAAAGGACGGCTATTATTATTATTTGCCGTGGCGCTCCGGGGCGACTTAAGGATGATTGATGGTGCCATTTGACTTAAATGTGAGGAAAATCCGGAAAACCTCACCCACCATCATCGAGACGATAATGTATGGCGATTTTATAATCTGCATGTCATATCAACAGAAATTGAATTTCCATTAATACGGCACACATCAAATCCTAAACCGAACCATGCAATTAAATTAAAAATCCACATGGTCTGGTCTGGGATTCGAAGCCCAGCAGTCTCGGACTCATAAACTCGCCTATAAATGAATATAAGCGCGATAGACCGATACACCATCGACCCGATATGATATGATATGATATAAAAACCTAAATTTGAAAATTACTTTTTTTTTTCTTCCAAATACTTTATTTTTTCCATTCAAACAATTTTATACGTTTTTTTTTTTTTGTTAAAAAAGTTGGCAATCCTACCCCTAACGTCCAAAGTGATGCCCTGCTTATACATAACATAAATTGAATGAGATCTTTGTCTAAGTCCTATATAGTTATTTAAAATTTCAAGGTTACTAATTTCTTACTTTAAAATCCTGATATTTTTCCGGGTTTCGTATATGAGTAATCTGTGACAATACAATAATAACAATTTCACATTTGTTTGCCAACTTAATAGATTATTACAAGTTACCTAAGAATGCATTTTCCTTTTTACTAGTTAAAAGATAATAAATGAATGTATACGTAATCATAGAAAATATTAATGTAGCAAAACAATGTGTAATTGTATCAAAATACTAATGTACCGTATACCCTTTATAAGTGGTTTGTGACATAATCCTTGGTACGTTTATAACGTCTATTCTATTAAAACACTATTTTTGTAACTGATGGTATATCTGTATACTGGATTTTGTTAATTTGCGAAAACAAATAATTATGTAGGTAAATTAAAAATTGTCTTTATATCTCTGGATGAAAAACATTGCTCTGGAAGTTGAGCATATTTATACATAAAATAAAGTGTTCTGACTGACTAATCAAAGGTGACTTTTTTTAATAATGATTCAACAAATCTGTTTTTAAAGTGCAGAAGCTCCTTAGTTGATTTTTGTAACTATTCGTTTTTGATTATGAAAATATGCAAATTATAAATATTTTAAAACTACAAAAGCTCGTAAATTAAATTATTATTAGTATTAAAATAATTACTTTACCTTTTAAGCTGTTGCAGATTAAAAATATCTCCAATTTGCCAACTTTTCCAATAAAAAACGCATAAATCGCATTAAAAATCGACTTTAAATGTAATTTAAAATAAACGAAATCTGCTATCAATTTCATTACAAAAATATACACAGCAGCAGTTCCTCGAAGAGGAAATATATATTGCATAAATAAATTGGAATGTTCCGTCTAATTACATAATAAATATTCATGCGAAAACATAATTATAACTTAATAAAAATACGATGCTAAAAAAAATGTTTAAGTCCAAGTTCAATGCGTTGTCAATGACAAATAACGGCGACTTTTTTATCACAAAAAATGCAGCTCTGAACGATAAAATTTTAGAAATTGCTAACCAGAAAATCTTCAGTTGTTCTGTCATACATTCTTAATGAGACACCATGTATATATGAGATTCTTTAATGAAAATTAAAATATATAAGGAAAAATGGAAAGCTATATATTTTAGTGTCAGTTTTATGACTTTCATAGCCACCCTAGATTTAAAAATATCAATCAATTCCTTTCTATTTCTTTCCTAGTATTTTTAAAGTTTTATCTATATTATAATATAGTTTTGTACCTTTGTATTAAAAAAAAATACAAAAATAAATTTCATAAGTCTAATTACATGGTTATATCTTAATTAGTTTATTATCTCAACCCTTCTTTTAACATATTCAACCTAGTTATATCAACGAAACAGGTCAATTAGTTTTAGTTAATAAGAAAATAATTACTGCGAACGTGACGAATAAAAGTTTATATAATTTTTTAAATGTTTACCTAAAATTGCGGTTCACTATAACTAATAAACGGGTAAAATCTAGAAAATAAAAACACTAAAATCTACTTTAGTGTATCGCACACTGACGGCAATAATGACATATCTAAAAAGTAACAAGTATTGGAAATTAAAAATTAAAAAAACCGACTTCAAAAACGTGCAGATGCTATTACCACATCTTAACCAAATTTATATGGGACCACCCCTGAGGTACCCCCACAAGGTGGTAAAGCATTATCGCTAAACATACATAAAAAATGAAGAGTTTAAAGATTTTCTCATGGACCCAATTATTAGATTTTGACCAAAGGACCCCGCAATAATCTTATGGAAATTGGGTTTTTGTCAAATTGTCTGAATTTTTGATATGTTGTAGATTTTGTCATCCTGGACAAAAGTCTCCATGGGCACAAAGTGCCAAAATAAATATTTTGGCAGCTACGGAGCTGCCAAAGCTCCCCTGACCCGTTGCAAAACTATTCATTTTCAATACTATTTACAGATGTCAAAAGCATATTTTAATTATTCTAATATATAGGGTAATGTTTTTGAGGTCACTGGATTCAACCCTCATATCAGATTGAAAAAATTGACCGTTGACAGCTGTCAATTCACTGTCAACAAGGAATATAAAAGTAAATATCCTCTTTTCACATTAAGAGTTTGGGTTTTTGAGGTCGCTGAATTCAATTTTCATTTCAGATTAAACAAATTGACAGTTGAAAGCTGTCAATTGACTGTCAACGAGGAATATAAAAGTAAATATCCTCTTTTCGCATTGAGAGTTTGGGTTTTTGAGGTCGCTGAATTCAATTCTCATGTCAGATTGGGCAAATTAACCATTGACAGCTGTCAATTCACGGTCAACGAGAAATATAAAAGTTATTACCTTTTTTTTTACATTGAGAGTTTATGTTGGCCAACGCTCTAAATTCAATTCTTTTTAGAATTGGAGAAAATGATAGTTGACAAACTCTCAATGTCAACAGAGAATATTTACTTCCCTACTTTTCGTTGACAGTGAATTGACAGCGGTCAACTGTCAATTTTTCCAATCTGACATGAGAATTGAATTCAGCGACCTCAAAAACCCAAACTCTTAATATGAAAAGAGGATATTTACTTTTATATTCCTCGTTGACCGTGAATTGACAGCTGCTAACGGTCAATTTGTCCAATATGACATGAGAATTGAATTCAGCGACCTCAAAAACATTACCCTGTATATTAGAATAATTAAAATATGCGTTTGACATCTGTAAATAGTATTGAAAATGAAAAGTTTTGCAACGGGCCAGGGGAGCTTTGGCAGCTCCGTAGCTGCCAAAATGTTCAATTTGGCACTTTGTGCCCATGGAGACTTTTGTTCAGGATGACAAAATCTACAACATATCAAAAATTCAGACAATTTGACAGAAACCCATTTTCCGTTAGATTATTGCGGGGTCCGTTATATGGGACCACCTCTGAAGTACCCCCTTTCTAACAAATCATTGAAATCGGATACCGTGTAAAAGAATTTTCGCTGAACATACATAAAAAAAATATTGCGACGAATTGAGAACCTCCTCCTTTTTTGAAGTCGCATAAAAAAGGGTAATGTTGAAGAAAATTTATAGCGTTTTCGATTCCACTGCCCTGGCTGCGGGGATTGCACATAAAAGATGAGCGATATATCGAAACCGGTTACTTTTTAGAGTGATAAGTAACTCGTATGCTCTCTCAGAGACGCATGTCTAATAAATGGTGGGAACGAGAATAATCTAGGGCATACACCAATTTATATATAAATGTAATAAACTAGTTTTTAAATTAAAGAATCGTAACAAAATTAACATGGCACAGCACGACCGCTACTAGTATGACCGCTGGCACCAACGTCATAAATATGCCCCCAATGCCGAATATCTGCGTAATGATTGCATTGTAGGAGAAAATGCTGTACAGTGAGAGCAGTTCCGCCACAGTGCTGATATCGTGGAGGCCGATTATCAGGAGACATTAGGTAACCGTGTGTGTGTGTCGTGTATGTCATATCCTTAGTCTTCGGATTATGATCCTATGTTTTCTGTTCATGGGAGGTACCTATTCTGATTGTGTTATTCATGGATGGTGTAATGTTGTGTAATTTTGTGTGCACTCTGTTCCAGTGATCAAGTTCTTGTGAAGTTGAATAGTTTTCAGAGGTAAATCGGACGATGAAGCTTCTTTCGCTGCTTAGTCATATCTTGTTACCAAAGATACGTACGTGTAATTTAACCCAAACCATGAAAACGAGGATTCTGTAGATGGAAAGAGCGTGGCATACCTCGTGTATGCCTTGTACTATTCGGAATATATGTTTTTTATAGAGTGTATTGAAAGAAAAGAGTCTGTGCATATCGCCTTATTTTGGTCCTCTTGCATTGGGGTTAAAGTGCTTTTAAGATAGCATTTAGTTCACTTGTATGTACGCTGCAAGTATTAGACAAATGAACACCCGGCTCCGATTTTTCCTTTTGAGACATCTGTAAAAAGGAAGGATCATGTCGAACTGTGTTTGTATTAATTAACTCAGGTAAGGCTAGTTTTAGGCCTAATTAAAGGGTATTATGTTTATGATATTTACAAAGTAGGGTATTGGAGTTAAGAAGAGTTCTGGACCAATGTGAAATATTCGAAATACGGAGATAAGACATTGTAATTTATTATTTCTGTATAATTGCTTAAGCGTGTTGAGGAATGGCTGTTAATATGTTCTGAAAGGGTTAGACATTGTCGTATCTATAGTATTTATTAGCTTGTAAAAAGGATTTTTAGGAGAGGCTGCTACTTTGGTAGAGTATAAAATAAGTACTTGCTGTCAACGTTACTGGAGTGAAAGCTTGCGAGATTCATAGTTAAGATTTTCTACTGGGCTGCACCTGAACGCTCCAAGGCAGATCTTTAGAGCAGCATTTTGGACTGTAGTTAGAGGTCATGAGTTGGACTTGGATGCAGCGATGAAAACTGAACTGCCATAGTCCAGCTTAAATCATATTAAAGCTCTGTATATTCTAAGCAAAACTTCTCTGCACCCCATTAATAATGCAAGAGTGTCTTCAATATGTTAAGTCGATTTATGCAGTTTCTCTTGATTAGCTTATTGTCAAAAATAACTTTTAAAAATGTTTTGTTGGTCAACTACTTTTAATTACGAACCATTAAGTGTAGTGTGTGGAATTTGAGCAATACTGTATGTTCTACTAAATTTGATAATGTTTGATTTTAAGGAAGCGAAGTTAAAGCGTGTCCTTTTGCTTAGATTGTTAACATCATTCTGAAGTAAGTTGTAAGTACTTAATGTGTATTTACCTTGGCAAAATAAAACTAGATCATCGGCATATAGTGTGCATTTAACTGGAGGGTGTATTAAGGAACATATATTATTGATGGCTAGGAGAAATAGTGTAGTACTACGGACCGACCCTTGTGGTACCGCATTCTTGATAGTATAAAGTTAGATGCACATGCTTTGATTACTATACGAGGCAAGAGAGAGGTCCGACACGCCCAACATAGGGCGCGGCTATTTTGAACCCTGTGACACAGTTTACAGCTAAAGAATCAGATCGCTCACTCTGCGTCGGCACTTTGGATCTCAATGTTTCAGTTTATACACTGTGCAACTCGGATAATACAATATATGACAACCGCCTATAATAAAACAGCAGTCTTCTGCGTATCCTAAATTTGTATCCCCGGAGTGGATGTTATTTTGGAACTTTCAACTGGTCCGAGTGAGCTAACTGATTCTTTAGCAATAAACTGTGACTTCAAAAATAATATTCACTGACACTGACAGCAGCAAGCAAAATATCAGGTGCGTTTTAATCATCCGCTTCTGCTTCCGGAATTATCGGTTTAGTCGTTTTAACCTGTCAGATTAAAACAAGAAAACTGACAATTCCGAAGCAGAAGCGGATGATTAAAACGCACCTATTAAAAATATTGCGCCAAGATGTAGGCAACACGTAATAAGGGTTCAAAATGGCGGAGTTTTCTATCTCCTTTTAAAAGGCACTCAGAAAGCTGCGCAGTGCGACCATTCTCCGTATAGTAAAAGAAAATCAAAGTATGTGGTTAGATGTTTTTCCATTAACCGCTATTTTAAAAGTTCTATCGGTTAAGAAATTCTAAGTAAAGTAAAAAATATTGACAGCAATGTTAATTTCTTTTATTGAGAATGACAGATCTTCATATGGTTTTTAAAGCGCTTTCAATAACAAATATTACTGCTATTACATCTTATTTATTGGATATATATTTGTAGAACGACAAGATTGTCCGTCGTACAGCGATTCGGATTAAAGCCGGATTGAACTTCACAATATTATGTCGTTCTAGATGCCATAGGAGTCGTTTGTTGATCATTAATTTCATTGCTTATTTTTTGCTAGAAAGGGGGTACTTCAGGGATGGTTCCATATAAATTTGGTAAAAATCTAATTACTGGGTCTATTAGAAATTCCTCACTCTTAATTTTTTATGTATGTTTAGCGGCAATTCTTTACCACCTTGTTTGATTTCTATGATTCTTTTTTTGTTAGTAAGGGGGTAACTCAAGGGTGGTCCCCTATAAATTTGGTCAAGATACGGCAATGGCATCTGCATGATTTTAAATTTACATTTATAACTTGTTTTCTTTAGCAGTTTACAGAGAGTACAAGTTAGAGATATAGGCCTGAATTAATTTGGGTTTAGTGTTGTACATCTTGTGTTTTAAAATATAATTGATTGTCGCCATAGAACTGGGAATATTTTATTTAGCCAAATTATGTTGTAAATTTTAAGCAGTTTCGTTGAAGAGTGTAAATTTTTAAGAAAAATACCGGGATATCATCAGTACCTGACTGTAGAGTTTTTGAAGAAAGATAGTAAATATAGGAGTTTATCTTGTGTGAACAGGAAACTGAGTGAATTTTGGTGTGCAGTTAAATTTATATTCGGGTAATTTGAGAGAGTATCTTTTTCTTTTTTTTTGCCTAGTTGTGTTCTTCAAAGTGGTTGACTATATCCTGTAAATCATATATGATTTTATCTTAAAGGGTTAATGCTGGGAACTGGATCTGCGGAATTTGCTAAGAGCTGTTTTGCTTTCTCCCACAAAACCAGCGCAGGATTTATTCCACCAAGGTACTCGTTTCTTCGATGAGTGTGTGGTGATTTTTTTACATATGTAGCGGCAGACGAGATAATACATTGTGTAAATTGGTTGAAGGCTTCATCGATGCTGTCAGAAAAAGTGATGTAATCTGTTTTTTCCTTTAAACAAGCACTAAAACTTTCCCATTTGACTTCCTTAAGTCTCCACCGGTTAACAGTATTGACTGGTTTTGGTGTATTGTTAGAAATAAAAATCGGAAAGTTGTTACTATCGAATAGACTATTTATTGGATAACAGTTGAGTAACGGAGCTTTACTGGGATCGCAAAGACTTAGGCCTTTATTAGAAAAGTTTTTTGTAGATAAGCTACAATGTGTGCTAGATCCAGAGTTCAAGAAACATATATTCGAATTGTTCAGTACATCCCTGATAAGAGTTATATCAGATCCCCACATTGTATTGTGCCCGTTAAAGTCACCAACGAGAATGAATGACGTAGGAAGTTGTGATATTAATTCAGAAAATTATGTTTTTAATAAGTTATAATTTAGAGGGATTGTATATGTTACAGATATTAAATTTTTGAAGATACCAGATTGTTACTGCCACGGCTTCCAAAGAAGAATTTAAAGGAAAGTATTTACAGAAGATTTTAATTAAGACAAAAATAGATGTGCCTCAACTGGTACGAGCGTGTGTTTTTCTGATATGGTGGTAACTTACGTAATTTCTGAGGTGAGGATTGTTTCTTAAAAACAAAAAATGTAGGGGGCAATTTCGGAAGGATTGCTACTACCAAAGGAATCCTCTAGTAATGCGAGAAAGTTTTTTACAGGAAGATGGAATGGTGCAGAAGTTTTCTTGTAAGCTTCTCTTATAATGCGCTTTGTATTTTCCGATAAACTTGTTTTAGTAATTCTCTGGGTCTTGCATTTCTTTTTTTTTGCGGATTATATTTAAGTATTAGGTGAGAAATTTAATGGAGGGGACATTAAAAACCGAGCTTACTAAAAAAGTACATTGATTATCTTCCAGGATAGTAGAGTTTTCACTGTCGGTTGTAATTTCTGAGTAAACTCTTTTTTGGCCAACTGGCTGCATTGATTCAGCTTGATTTTGTTGATTGTGGGCTGGATTAAATTTCTGTCCGAAAATTTAAGGAGCCAAGTTGGCATTTAAAATTAAAAAATTAAAAAAAATGTTTAGATCGTCGCCATCTTTTATTAAATTTTGTCTTCACTCGAAGATGGAAAAGTTTTCCAAAACATATGTTGTGCTGTGCTAAACAATAGAAAATAAAAACGACCGAATAAACAAAGGACATTTTTATTTATATAAAATACAGATAAGCAAATCGTTTTAACTCATATTAAATATAAAGTGTTGTTAAAACCGATGCTTTGCTTCCAGTCCTCACTAATAAAAAAGGGAGACGTCTCTGCTGAATTTCAGCTCTTAATTTCTATTTGAATAGTTATAGGTTTTTTTTAATTATTTAATTTTTCAACCGTATAATGTGCCACCCTGTATACATTTTCGGCCAATGTTGAAATTTGGTAAGACTATTTTGCTCAATCATTTATCCTATTTTAAGCTTTTCTGGTTTTCGAGAATAAGGTACTATATACAGTATGGTTCAAATGAAAGGAATAAATTCATTATAATGGAAGTAGTTGGTTTTTCGAAAAAATACTCGGACAGGTCAATTTTGTTAACTTAAAGCGCAATTTTTTAAATAGAATTCAATTTTCCCCCACTTCCCATTTTTGGGCAGTGACGTCATTGACAATTTTTTTAAATAGTAACCCCAATTTTTTTTTTCTTGATTTTGAAAGATCTTGCAATTTCCTACTCAGAAACATAATATTTGTAATATCTGACATAACAATTTTTTTTGAATAAAAGTCATTTAAAGATCAGATACATAAATTTTATTTTATTTTGAAACACAATAAATGAATAAAAGATTATTTGTTATTAAGTGCTTCATCTAAAAAATAATAATAATAATAATAAAAAGAAATTAATGACAATTTCACAAATTCTTTATTATTATTATTATTATTAATAGTATTATTATTATTATTATTATTATTTTGTTAGATTAGGCACTTAATTACAAATAATTATCTTTTATTCATTTATTGTGTTCTCAAAATAAAATAAAATTTATGTGTCTGATCATTAAATAACTTTTATTCAAAAAAAATTGTTATGTAAGATATTTCAAATATTATGTTTCCGAGTAGGAAATTGCAAGGTCTAATAAAATCAAGAAAAAAAAATTGGGGTACTATTTAAAAAAATTGTCAATGACGTCACTGCCCAAAAATGGGAAGTGGGGGAAAATTAAATTTTATTTAAAAAATTGCGCTTTGAGTAAACAAAATTGACCATACTGTATGTTCCTCTCAAAGTTTTTTAATGCGTCCAGATTTTAAAGAACATTTTAGGTACCACGCGAGTATTTCTAATTAACGATCTACAACACGCCTTACCTAAAATAATTAATTCCTCCTTCCTTTAGCAGTCTGACTTTAGAATATTATCTCTCATTATACACTCGAAATTAAACTATTAGATTAGTAACTATTAAAAAAGCTATTAATTAAGATAATTTTTATCGGCCCACCACTCTTTTCCTCAATAACGCTTAACGCTTACTTAATTATTGATTTCCCCACTTTTCTTAATTTTATTTTAACTGCAAACGAATGAAGTTTATTTTTTTTTAAATATGTTTACATATGAAGTGGGTATTTGGGTTAATTTGTGTGGAGGGGGATTTATAGAAAAAATACTTTCAACGCAATTAAATATTATTACAAAGCTTCATAAATTAAAAAATTACCTAAAACATTTTATGAAGAATAATATACAGGATATGTACCTGTAGTGGATGGCAATTTTTAACAGAATCTATAACAATGAAAATAATAGTTTTATTTTAGTTTTGCAATAAAATATTACATTAGAACTCACTTTATATTTTTTTCCGAAATTTTTAAATTTAAAAAAATGTTTTTAAATAAATAAAAGAATTATACAAATATTGACAAGATGATAAAGTAAATAATAATAATACTTCCCCTAATTCACCCCCTTACGAGTGAATTTCAACCCCTGAAGCCGACTGAGTGACTTGTGTAGCGGAAGTAACGGTTATTATTATTATGAAGTATGAAGGGCGATGCCGATGACCGGTCGGTAAAATAAAAATAAAAGTGCTCCTGCAAAATAAATCTTTTTGTTGGTTATAATTAACGAAAAATTGTGATTTAAGTATCAATGGATTTAGAAAAGAAGGGACTATAAATACAACTAAGAATGTAAGTGATTATTATTTAATATATAAATTCAAACCTTTGAAAGTGGACATATAAACAATAAATACAGAAAAAGTAGATCCTAAAGATAAGTAAAGCGACTAGTATTGTTTGCAGTGGCGCACACTTTGGGAAATTTATCAGTGTATGTTTAAATCGAAATATTATAATGGACAAAGAAGATATAAGCAACACAGATCTTCTTCAGAAATTATTAAGCGTAATTAAAACAGAGGGCGAACAAATTAGAAAAGAAATAAAGCAAGAAATTCAAACTGAAAATGCTAAAATAGTCGAAAAACTTAATATATGCACAATAAGAGTTGATGAAATTGACAAAAAATACCAACTACTTGAGAGTCAATGCATCCATTTCGACAGACAACTCAGAAAAAATAATGTGTTAATATTTGGCCTAAAAATTAAAAATAAATCGGAAACAGTTTCTGAGGTACTAGAAAAACTTAGAAATGTGCTTAATTTAAATATCAGTGTAAGTGATATCAACAACATCTACCCAATTAAAGCTGGAAATGGCGGTGCGATAAAAGTGGAATTTATTTCCTACCTGAAAAAGCAACTTTTACTACAAAACTGCCATAAGCTGAAGGGCACTGAGGTATACGTTGTCCAGGATCAGTCCTATCAGGACAGACAAGACTCAAAAATTCTAAGAACACATTTAAAGGCTGCTAGGTCTCAAAATTACTTTGCCAAAATAAAAGGTCGGTCTCTTATTATTAATGATGATGTCTACACTGTAGAAGACTTAAATAAGTTAGATCTTCCCGCACAAACTAATTCAAATATCTCTCCTATTAGCTGTAAAAGAAGGATATAACACTAAAGTAACATTATTTGTGAGAGGTGAAGATCACACTTACCTAACACTCCGTGGCAAAGGCTGTCAAGATTTTTCTTAGTCTTCTGTCCACATCGTGTCCATGTCTTGTCCTGTCATTGATATGTTTTTCTTTTTAATTTGTATCTACTTTTGTATCTACTTTGTAACTACTTCCTCAAAACATAACAAACTCTTCAAATTTATTGACTTTCAAAAAAATTAATTGCATATGTACTTCAACTAGGCAGAATGTTTATTGCAAACTTCATTGAAATTTAGGGATTTTATTTTATTTTATTTTATAATTATATTTTATTGTGTTCCAATTTAAATATTTTCTACTGTCTAGTCTTTCTGTATCTAATAAATTAATGTTTCACTGTAAAGAGACATTGTTTTATATTATTATTATTATTATTATTAATATTACATAGTTTTTATTATATTTTTTACCTGCAACAAGTTGCGACTTTGCAGGATTTTGTAGTTTATTGATCAGCTTCCATTTTTATTTTGTTGTATAATTTTTTATATGTATGAATAAACTCTATTATTATTATTATTATTATTTACCGTGGTGCTATTTGACTTACAGGTGAGGAAAACCCCGCCCACCATCATATGGTTTATGTGGTTTAAAAAAAATTTACTGCTCTCCTACTAACAGAAAAAAATCAAAAAAATACTATTACGTACTCTTTTGTAACTAAAAGTTTTGTCAAGTTCCACTTTTATGGTTTTCTGAAATTTTAAATTAGATAAATTAAAAAGCCAAAATAAAAAGGATGGTGGACACAGGAAATAGAGGATACAGTTTGTTAAAAAAAAGCATAGATATAAAAAATATATACACAGCAAAAATGTAGAAGAAAGAAAATTACAATAAATAAATAGCAAAATATTGTAAAAGAACTAATGAAAAAACTAAACAAAAAACATGGAACAACTTATAATATAACCAATTACAATTTAACATTTATTATTTGTGTTAACACTTTATTTGAACCATTTATTAGATTAATAGTAGGAACTGAATTAGCGTCTAAATTACCTAATGTTCTGATTATTTGTAGAAATACTTTGAACGCTGACATAAGAATTATAATTAGGTAAGAGCTTGTATGTTTACATATGTTTTGTAGCACTCAGCTACAGTTGATGGTTTCCATCCGCCATGAAATATTTTGCAGAATTGGTATTGTTAAAAAAACAGAAATATCTTTCTCCATTTTGAAAAATTTATTAATACCAATTCTTTGGGCAGTAAATTTAACGTTCTAATAGTTTAAAAATAGAAAAAGTTTTTCCTGCTGTTTTAATTAGAAAGTTTTTAGAGAGGACAAATCTTAGAGCTGTCAGTGAATCCTGAAATTTTCCATTTGTGCACAAATAATATGCTCTTTTTATTAAGTAATTCTGGATCAAATTGTTACATTATTTACTGGCTATACAATAACCTCTATGCCTATTTTTTAAATTTACCTTAATTAATATTATTTACACTACATACACGATAAACAAAAGCAATCGTATCGAGTAAATTCAAATACGTACTGCAAACCGCGAACAAAATACAGGACAGATTCATAACAGTTTTAGAAAAAATCATCAAAAAAGACACACTTTTACTATAAACAAAGCCCAAGAAAGACAATGCGTAAGGGATCTGCTCAAACCGTTTCCGTCAACGGTGTTATAACCTAACGTTCCTCGTAATCTTTTTAATCTTTTTGAGTAACACAATTATTTATATAGGAATTTATAGAAATATAGTAAAATCTAGCAAAAAAATTGGAAAAAAATTCGGAGAATCTATCAATACAAATCTACTAAATGTGGAAACGTTAAATCAAAGTCCACAGTAGTGCCAGTCAGTGTGACCTGACCAAGCGAAGTTAAATATTGTGATTCGTGATCTAAGTGCGATGCACAAAATGATTCTAAAAATAGCGTTGTTTTAAGCGAGCAGACAGTTTATTTCACGGATCTATTGACCTCTCTTTCTTACTACAGGTATTCGCGAAACCTCTCGTGTTTAGTCCTCATATTGCACTGACAGACGCGATCAGCCAGAGGGCACTAGAGCACCAAAAAATAGAGAATAAAAGGTACGAAAGTAATAAACATATTAAAATTGAATTTATATTTTTAATTAACGTGATTTTATGAAATTTAACTGGATGTTCACTGCACAAATGAATCAATGGATAAACCCCCTCTGACATGCGCATATAAATTACGGATATGTTCTGTTGTTAGAATAAACCTTTGTACAAATTATTTCACCACATCTACGTTATACCCAGAGACAAGAACCAATGTGAAGGTGCGTGTAGATATAACGCGCCGGGCCAGGGCCCAGTCCATCGCTGTGCCAACAACGGTTCCAGATTTGTCAGATTTGTACGGTGTTGTAGATCTACCGCACGATGGAAAGCAACGAGTCTACTTCCATTCTATTTGGCGCGGCTCGTGGTAGGCTCACAGCACCGTACAAATCTGACAAACTTGGCCTGTTGTGGGAACGATGCAGGTACGGACCTGGCTCATTATATTTATATGCACCTCCAGCATTGCAACTGAATATACCAATTTATTTTAAGTATTGATAGGTGTGATTTAAGGTGAAGTCGTCATTCCAATTCTGTTCTGCTTGATATAAGAACAAATTATCGGATATATACTGGTGCAAATCTCATTTAGAATAATATAATACTAGTGCCCTGTGGTGCATGCAAAAAAAATAGCTTCACCCGGACACTTTCCAAAAATGGGGCATCTAGAGACACCTTTTGGCGTAGTCATTAACCTGCAGGACTTTCACCTGAGATGCTGGCTATCCCTGGACACCCCACGCGACAACCAACAGGTTTTAGGTTTTCGGTGAGTTAAAAACTTGCAAAACTTTGACGAGCTGAGAAGATGGACTGTCAGTAGACAACCCTTAGCGTTAACCAACAGGATTTTGACGAATTGATAACCTACGGGACTTTGATAAACTGGAAAGATGATTGTCTCTAAGCATTTCTCAGCGACAACCAGCAGGTTTTAACAAGTTGATAGACAGTTTCTATGTGCCCTAGGAGGATGCAGAATTAACCTTTCGAGACCTTAATGAGGTGAAGCAACTTATCTTCCCCACTTTACAGATTCAGATATAATATTACTTTTCTTGAATTACAAATGCTATACAAATGAAAATAAATTAGAACAGACAGTGTGAGTTAAGAGAAACTTTGGATTCATCGGATGTATACCATAGATATTTAAGGGAAAGTCATATGGCGGGCGTAACCGAGTTGGGCCAACTACCTGCTATAATCCCCGGTAACCGCTTGGCTATTTTAATCCTTTAAACTCATTAAAGGGCTATATTAAGTTAGGCCAGAACATAAAAATTCTTATTTGTAAACAATGTTTCGTGGGCTTACAAGCAAAAGGCATTAAGTCAAAAAATAGGTTTATGAGTTAAGAGCAATTTAAAGTTTCAATGAAGTTCTAATTTTTTATAAGTTATTTAGTGATTATCAACTACTTCAAAGAAAATGTACATCCTTTCAGAATACAATGCACTGTTTTTACATCATATACAAAAATGTAAACCTATTTTGACAAATTTTTGACTTAGTGCCTTTTGCTTGTAAACACACGGTTTATTTCATATAGGATCAAATACATAATAAAGTACAGGTTACATTATACTATTTGGTGCATATTTAAAAGAAATGCATTGAACAAAATTAAATCTACTTAACTCATTATATTCCAATTGTCGGAGTTTTTTCGATAAATATAATTTACTTTTTTCTATGTGATGCCGAAGTTTTTTTACATACTTGTTAGCGCTTACAATTTTTGAGAGTTAAGTCAAATTTCCACAGACTGAAAAATATTCGGATGGCAAGAATAAAAATGGCTATTAAATAATGAATGAAATGACTCACAAGAATTTGTGGTACGTGTCATCGAATCTGAGGCTGAAGCACATATAAACAGCGAAAATGTAGCAATTGCCCCAATATGTTTATCTACTACATAGTCGCAAAATTCAATTACTTTTTGGTTACCTACTACTTCATTGTTTTCAAACAAATCAAATGCAAAACAGTAACCAACTTCTTCTGGTTTTAGAAATGGAAGACCAAAGAAATATTTCAAATATTTTCCTACTTGATTTTCTGAACGGTAATCAGCGCTTAATCCCAAATATTGAATTTTTCGATACCAGACTTGGGATAAATGAAAGCGACAGCCTATTATTTTCACGTTTTACCAGATATCTTTAAATGCATTATGAATCCCTAACTCAAAATCAATTACAACAAAAGAAGGTTTAAATGTAACCGTGAATTGTAAAAAACTGTACAAAATATTTGGTCGAGTATTGAAATGTACCGTCCGTATAAACAGTATCAACTGAACATAAAAAATTAATGTTGCTTCTGCAACCAAACACAATTATCTGTGAAGGTCTATCGCATATAGAAAGAAACTCTTCGTCTTTATTCGTAATAGGATTTATCTTACCTAAACAAGTAAAAACATCCTCTTGATTTTTTGGGAGCGTGGGCATAACAGAACGTCTTGCGGCATAAATGTTTTTTCGCACTCTATGAATGTCGTGCAAGGTGATATCGTCACAAAACTCGTTCTTCCTTAATTCTTGATGGATGAATTTTGAGGGTTTTTCTGACAGGTCCTGCAATGCTTTCTTTTTAATGCCATTGCTAAGGGCCTATCGTTAAAGAGTGTCGTCTTCCTCATGGTTGTAATTGACAACACTTTTCTCGTCTATTATTTGGTCACGAAGGATATAAATCTTGGCTGAACACTTGTTTTTTTTTAACACATCGCCATCGCACTTCACCATTGGCAAGAGTATTTGCCTCACAAAATTTAAAATTGCCTATAACTAACAACTTTTTCTCTTTTTCGCTAAAAATATATTTGACTTCCATGCATCGTAATGTATACAATTAAAGACAGAATAAAATAGTACTTTTCTATTTTCCTTACATCTGTAATGTATCTTTACATCATTCTCTTAATTACTTATTAATACTCCTAATTAATAATTGACAAGGGATTAAAGAAGGTCGCTGGCCTAACTCATCTACCTAGATTACGCCACCTGCAGCGCTGGTCTAACTCAGCTTCCCCGCATATGGCGATTGAAAAGTCGCGTTGTCCATTTTTTTAATTAACATAAGGATGATTTGTGGGTATGGTAAATTGTAGACTGTTCCCTATTATTCAACTAGCGTTATAAAAATTGAAATAATTTTAGAAATAACTTTGAAAGTAATAGTTAGAACAGTTTATATATTTTCTTAACGTTCCCAAAAAGGCTAAAAAAATGTATTTATGATATTTTGCCACATTTTCGTTTAATTTTTAATATAAACGAAAGATTCTGAAAAAAACTAAAAAACAAGAGATACTTATGAAATTTTAGTTAAATATCCAAAACCTAAATGTCTCCCTAACTATATATTTGCTGTCATTTTGTCTAATTTTATTTAATAATATATCCGATCACTGAAATATAATTTATATGAAAAAAATAGTTATTAAAATAGAGGACTGATCAACATGGGAAAACAGAACATTTATAACTACCAATGAGATTTTTAATTTTTGAAACTTAACATTTGTATTTTTCTATTTCAGGAGAAGCTTTTAAGTAAACTGGAAGAAACAGAACCAGAACTGGCTACAACCCAAGAGGAAGAGGTAAGATATTTATTATTTTAGTTTTAACCCATTTCCTAAATAAAGAACCTAAAGGTGCGTATAAATATAACGGGCTAAATTTATCAGATTTGTATGGTGCTGTGTGTCTACCACGGGCCGGGCCAAATAGGATCGAAGTAAGTCCATTGCTTTCCATCGTACAGTAGATCTACAACACCGTACAAATCTGACCAACTCGGTCCCGTTGTTGGCCCGAACCCGGCGCTTTATATCTATACGCACCTAAGGTGTGTTTTTTGTGTATTAAGGCCGCATAGGTGAATACAACATTTTTATTAATGAAAAGATACTATTGCTATTTAAAAAAGTGAGGGGTGGTTGTAACATGGAGATGATGAAGGAAAAGCCGATTTTTAGGTCATAAAATGCCTCTATTAAGATAAAATCCTATTCCTATACTTTTCTAATTAAACAACTTAACAAGGGGGTGAAACTAATTCTTTCACTGTATAAAAAACTATGTACTGATCCACAAAAATGTTATTAAAGTAGATAATGGAAGAAATAACGCTTGACGGAGCAAATAATGCTTCTTCCTTCTTTTCTTTAATGACAGGTTGAATTTTTTAATTTGGTCATGGCCTACTTTAAAAAGATTTTTTAGGCATGTGTAAAACTCAGTTCACAGCTGTGAGAGTTGCGACATATTTAATAGTTTTCGTCAATTTTAAATTTTTAAAAAAAAGTTTTCATTTAACGTTTACTGTTAATAATATTAGTTACAAACAGCCGGTTGCCACTTTTTATTTGAAGTTTGAATTTAACGAAAAAAAGTTTATGGGCTCGCATTTTTTATCAGTCCCACTCGCTACACTCACTTGCTCCTATTCTGCGACACGTTCAATAAAATTCTTTATTGTGTAGTCATTATATAAATTGCTATTAATAACTTGCTTTGTACGTTTAAAGGTATACCGTGTATCCAAGATAAGAGTAAACTGTATGGGAATATCGGATAAGGTAAATTTTTGTTAGTGAATGACACAGGCCTACTCATATAAAAAATTTTTAAATAATAATTTATATTAATTTTTACACTTTCATTAATTATTGAAGGTTTTAATCCAAAAGCAATAATACTTAAAAAATGTAATAGATCCTATTCAATTGTATTCTGTCTGAATTAGAATGTAGTTCAAAGCCCACTTATACTGATGCTCTAGGTATTGTATCTTTCTCAGTTTTTATTCTGTTAGGTTAATATTCTTGATGAATTCAAGAATATGTCTGATGGACATTTTCGCGATTTCTTCAGGTTTCGTATATTGTACCCAGAAGGGCCATTTTTGTTCTCATTTAAGATTTCGGCAACTATATAGTCCTATCGTTCTCCTATTTATATATTCTACACAGGAAGTCATCAGATATCTCTAAAAAATTTAGATGTCTTCTAAGTGCGAAGTGTCCCGTAAATAGTTCTATTACGGTTTTTAGTTCGTTATAACATTTAGAAAATGATTTTGTCTGCTCTTTGAAGGACCTTCTATGAATATTATAAACTGTATAAATGCTTATGGTGTTATCAATATATCTGTTCCATTAGAACCCGTTGTTCTGGTCCAAAGAGAGTTTTTTCAGCTTATTTAATGGCTAGGTGGTCTGCTTTTTCATTTCTCAATACACTCTTATCTGTTATGCCTAATGTCCCGGCAGTCATTCAAGAGCAACCTTGTTATGTTCTACCGGGGCCTTGCTGAATTGTTGGTAATCCTTTATTAATTTAGATTGTACTTATACCTTTTCAGTACTGTTTGTCATAATAAGAACCCTCTTATCTCTAAAAGAGTCATTTATCAAAACTTGGGCATGAGCAGGTTTACTGTTATTTCACTTTGGTTGACTGTTACCAGTGACCTCGGACAGACATACTGCTCGTGAGTTTACATCGGAAATCCCACTTTATGTGCTGTTTTTCATCTTCAAACTGTCTGTGCCCAAGTTTATTCGTTTTGTTTCCCAGGCTTTTCGACCTTTCGAGTATTTAAATATCGAAAGGTAACATCGAATTTTCGTTTAATATATCTATGGTCCCCTTTTTTAGAAAGTATCTATCCAAATGCATTTGTGTACTGCCTGTATGCCGGCACAGCCTTCTTCTATACCACAAAATAATGTATTGGAAGAAGAGCTAGCAGTAGCTCTGTTGGCGTATTTTTAAAGGCCTCTGTTATTAGACTAGCCAGTTTTTGTACCTTTTCTAATTTTCTGCTTGCTGTTCTGCTTTTAGCCTTGTGCTACCATATTAGGACTGTATAAGTATAAAGCCAGTGTATTATCCTTAGTTTAAGCCCCCATGTTTCTGCAGGCCCATAGCACTCTTACAGTTTTTCTATTTGACTGCAGAAGCTAAGCTTTTTATCAAGGACGATTTCAAGATATTTAACTTATACATATAAATCTCCCTTATTCCTTGCAGGTTTCTTTTCCTTTAGAATGCAACCACGGATGTTTTCGCCAGATTTGTGAACAATTCCTCTTTTAGGCACCATCTTACGACGATATTTAGTGCCTGTTTTGAAAACACTAGCGCCCAATTTACCGTTTATATCATTTGCAAATGCTTACGAATATTAGTGTTTTCTCTTTAACTCCCATAAGAGATTATCCACCACCAAGGTCCACATAAGTGGAGATAAAACTCCTCCCTGCGGGCACCTCTTGTTAACTAAGATATATTTGTTAAAGAGAATACTTTACAATGGTTCTATGAACTTAAGCATGAACTGAACAAGTTTTGAATTGTACAAAGCCGTATCATAGGCTCCTTTTATGTCTAAGAATAGTGCAATTTCGTTACTTTTCAATTCTCATTCAACTTTGGAGCTAATCTATTTATGGCTGCATCGCAAATCTTTCCAGATTGGTATGATATTTGGTATCTCATAAAACATCGTCCCATACATATCTATCAATTTCTCCAAAGATTATGAGATATATAGTAGATTAAATGGTCTGAAAGATTCGGTCTCCACGTAAGACGCTTTTCTGGGTTTTGTAAAAAGAATTTATTGCCTATACAAGTTTCGATCTATTTACTATTGCATTTGCAAGAGAGCAGTTCGTTTTTGAAGCCATAGGAACTAATTCCTCAATACTCCTATTCTCTAAGTCAGGGATAATCTCACATCCAGGGAAGTGTAACTTTATTAATAACTCTTCACTATTTTTGTGAATTCTGCTTGTTGGATTTTAGATCTCATGCAACTTTACTTATCTCTTTATAAAATCTTTCTTTGTTTAAACATTCTGAAAGGCATTCTCTTTCGTTATTTTTATGGTAGTTTTTTTTTAAATGTGTTGGTTAAGGTTTGTTTCAGAAACTCTGACCTTAACTCAAGTTCCACTGAATAAAATGCTTAATAAATTATTAAGGTGTGTTAAAAAATTTGATTTGAAAAATGGGAAACTCAATTGTTGCCATAAATAATTTTTCACAAATTCTCTGTATTGCCATTTTAATTCCTCAAAACTAGATTTAATTGTTTTAATAATATGTTAAAATTTTTTGTGAATTTTATAGTAAAACAAAGACTATTCCAGTCAGTAATATTTTGAAAAACAATGTAGGCCTATGTCAATATATATTTTTTAATATTGTCACTGTTTGGAAGCACTTTTTGAGAATTATGTTTCACTTTCACAATTTTTTTTATATGTGTAAATATCGACATTTCATATTTTTACAATATGAAATAAACAAAAGTACTGAAGATATATTTTAAAAATAATTTTGATCAACGTGTTACATTTTTACGTAGCAGCAACCAAAATTAGCAAATGGAATGCTATGTATTTTACAGCAATTGCTTTACAGACATAAGTCCAAACAAATTATTATTAAAGGGACCACTCCAGAGAATATACGTAAATGCCTGCTGGTGTTGGTAGGAAAATTATTGACTTTTCAGGTGTGTTATTTGCGCAGGGCAGAATTACAAATGTTTCGTTCATTCTTGCCTTGTGAAACATGGAAATATTTTGCTAAAAGCACACTAGCGTTAGAGCACTCGATAACGGTGTCTTAAAAAGCCGTAGTATAAATGCTAACGCCATAAATTTATATTAAATAAATAAGGAGACATAGGCATTCATAGTTCAGCTCCTTGGTCTAGGTTTCTTTAGATTTTGCTAATTTGATTTAATTCCTGATAAAAGCATTTTTGTTATTTGAAAAAACGACAAAAAATGAAAAAAAAAAACGTAGAGCGCGCTAACGATAAAGTGCCACTTGAGGTCAGAACAAATATCGTCCCGCATGCTGTTAATCGATATTATCAAAAGAAAATAATGTTAGGAGTGACCACAGTCAAAGAACATTTGTCAATTTGTATTAGGTCTATTTAAAATATGAATAAAGTTTATTCAGTTTTTATTTTTCAAGTTATAATATTATATCTAATTATTTGTGACTTTTTATAATGTTATTTAATTGATTATTCCAACCTTCTACGGCGTTATCCATTCTGTGTTTGTTACTATAATAGTTTCCATTTCTTTGATAATGCTTGAGTGTTCTAACCACTGCGTGACAAAATAATCATAAAATTTCGTAGGCATCTCATTATTATAAGGCCAGCCATCGTCTACATTTTCTATAGGTAGGTGTGCTAGGGCTGAACACATTCTCACAAGTAATCTGACTTCTTCATTCTCTTTGTAGTTAGTTACCAGTCCTATTCCAATGTAAATTCATCCGTGGTTCTTAGCATCAGGAAATAATTTCAATTAAGGTCAAAATCACTGCCTCTTAAAAATCTAGAGCGATTGGCATAGGATTGCATTCCGGTCCAAGTTTTTTCAATTGCATAAAAACCTTATAATATGGTATGGTTTGGAAAGAGATAAAACAGCACATGACAATATTTGTGGACTCTTCACTGCTTGCAAGATTAATATGAATTATATATATTTGAGTGAATTGTTTCGGGCAACTTTTGAACGTTCCATCCGTAAAAACCTTTTTGGAAGTGACAATAGCGTTTTTCCCTTTTTTAAAGAAAGTGCGATTATTCTGGAGTCATCATTTTTTTATCCATATTAATAAAGTGCTCTTTGTCTTTTATCTCTACAGAGAGAAAGAGAATTATTTCTACCCTGAAAACGTGACCATTGCTCATTGAAGTGCGGGCAATACGAAAGTGTTATTATTTAAATTTGTAACGTTTTTAAAATTGGATATCATCTTATTTATTATTTTTTGGTAATGTTGTTAATCTAACTGTAGGTAGGATTTGATAAATTTACTATTAACATGTCCTATTATTTTAATAAGTTCTTGATCCGATACACTTGTTTTTGCCAATTGTGAAACAGCAGTGGCTCGGTGAAAATGATTTGAAACTGGTTTGTTTGTCATATTTAAATTTGTTAATTTTGCAGACTTTTTGGTCCATTTACTAATTTCTTGGGAAATAACCTATCAGTTTTAATATTTAGTTTTTATTTTTAGTTCGTGACGAAATCACTAAATTTTATTTATAATTCATTTTAAAAATGTATATTTTAGTTAATTTCCGTGAAGTAAAGATCCCCGTGTGTTGAATTCCCTAGTCATCGCAGATCCTGAACGGCTGAGCGAGCCCCCGTAGTTTAAAATATTCTCGTTTGTACTGTAAAATCATATTCGTATTTAAATACCGAATTTTATACAAATTATCAAAAATTATTTGTGAAGGCGTGCGAGGGTCATTTTTTGTACCAATTAGTAGTAAATAGTAGGGTGGGCCGACGTATATAGAGGATTTAAAAATTTGTTAGTACTTATGTCTGCATGTTAAAAAAAGTTGTGAAATAAGAGAGAAAAAATATTTCATTAATTTTTTTTTTGATATTTTAATTTTTAGAACTGCCACAATGACACTAAATTTTTGATTTTCAAAAATTTTAATTTTCTTAATATGCATGTAATTAAAAGTTGAATTACTTGAAAAGGAACAGATTTTCTTTAATAGATATTTTCCTACTTTTGAAGTGTAAACTGCCACAAAGACCTTTTATGAAATTTTAATTTACATTTTTTTAACACGCTTTTATTAGCTTCACCTGTGTGTATGTATGTTTGTTACTCTTCTTTGGACTATAAAAGCAAGTGTCTTATTACTGTCAGTATATCCGACTACCTCAAGTTCGTTCGTTGGCCGAGCGGTCTAAGGCGCGGGTTTTCGATCGCCAGACTCACCGATCGTGGGTTCTAATCCCATCCACGGCTAAAAAAAAATAATACAAATTTTTTTTTTAATAATTAATCGAACTAAAAAGTAAAAAATAAATATAGTTTAAACAAACTAAAAAACACGCTATTATAATACATCGAACTAAAAAGTAAAAAATAAACATAGTTTAAAAAAACTAAAAAACACGCTTTTAGAGCATATCAAACTAAAAAGTTAAAAATAATTTTTCAAATAAGATTAAAACAATAATAAATGGAAAATACTAGTATTATTGTGAAAAAAAGTGGGGCGCTTTGTCCATATTTCTCGTACATCGACTAATGTGCTCTTCCCGGATTTTTCGTCGACGACCGTCTTCCATCTTTAGTGTTTCATCCTTTCTTCCATCGAAAACAGGCCACGTAATGATAAATTTTGATTGTTTTCTAGTATACCTTCACGTTTCTTACTTCTAGCACGACGAATCTTGTTCTTATATATGACACTGCTTTTGTCTCCTTTATTAATAATACCAATATCCTGTAGAACGGCTGAAGCTACTGCAGCACCAGCTCGATCAGAAATACCATAACGATCAAGTATTCTCGCAAGCACGGGTATTTGTAATGAATTACGTTGAATTTGTAAACATCCTTGAGGTACGGTAGAAACCTGTTGAGAAGTACTGGGTTTTTTCTGGAATCTTTCCACTCTCTGTGTATCTTTTTTCACTTGTAACCCAGACTTCTCATTCTCATCCAATTCGCTTCTTCTAATAATAATAATAATACTCTCCCTAATTCACCCCCTTACGAGTGAATTTCAACCCCTGAAGTCGACTGAACGACTTGTGTAGGGGAAGGGACGGCTATTATTATTATTTGCCGTGGCGCTCCGGGGCGACTTAAAGATGATTAATGGTGCCATTTGACTTACAGGTGAGGAAAACCCGGAAAACCTCACCCACCATCATGTGTTCAATAATTCGTTTCTGTCAATTCGCTTCTGGTTTATTTTAGTTGTTTTTACATCCAGTGAACTAATCAACATTTTTCTTACGGTCCTTTGATCTAATATAAAACTACGTCCTGCTTGTGGAACTTTGAATACTTTATCACAGACACATGTTTTGAAGTCTGAACATTTACAGGAAGCCATATCAAATAAAACTTTGGATTTTATTCTGTAATCCTCTAACTGCTTTTGATAGCTTATTACTTTATTTCGTTGTTTATAAGGTTTTAATAAATTCCTTATTTTAAGACGATAGCTTGTTATACGTTTAATAATCGTACACTGAAGTACAGTGGGAATCGAAGCTTTATCTCAAATTTCAACAATTTTGTTGGCAACAACTTTAGTTGTTTCAGTTGTGGATTTGTTGATAGAGGCGCAAGTTCATATTCTACCTAGTTGAAATACCTGTTCATATCTTCATACGTCGGCAGATCATTTTCACTAATAAATTTGGGAGCTTCCAAAAAAGGGCATTCTATTTCACTTCGCGTTTTACACATTTTATTTAAACTCAACTCACACATCACACGGTCAACAAAAAGCAACTGATACTGTCAAACTTGGTTCTCGGATTGTTATTGGCGCAATCGTTCGTTAATTAGGATCACGTGGCCTAGCAATGTGATATTTTTAGTGTGCATACGGCGCCAGTGGCGTGCTTTAGTTAATAGATTATGTGATAAAATAACACTCACAAGGACGTTCTGCCCGGAAATATCGTTAATGTGGCAGTTTGAAACATAAAGCTATAAAAAAAACTATATAAAGAAAACGTTTCAGTATTGTTTCTAACAATTTTTATTTCATATGCAAATATTGAAACGTTAACTTTAAAATTTTAATACCCTACTTTATTTCCCCCTTATATTTCAGCTAGTTATAAATTCTGTACGAGCCCAAGCAACGATTAAAGCCCGTTACTTGTGGCCTACTATTACCTCTGTCTAAGTGACCTTTGATCCCTGGAATGTTTCATCTCCATCTGTAGCTACCCGAGTACTTTCGACGCCGTTTCGAAAGTTTGTGGAGTAAACCATCATCAAAAATCTGGCGCTCGAGAACCGCCCGTAACCAGCTTCATTCGTAAGGAACCGTTTTCTCTGTGGCGAGAAACCCCCTTACAAATTTGGCAGTTGAAAAAGTAAAAATTCGAAATATGTCATTTAACAAAAAATGCTTGCTTTTCTGTTCCAAAGAAGTTTAGAATTTGCTGAATTTGAAATCCACAAAATTCAAAATTCGAAAATTACTGTCACTGTGGCAGTTCAAAACTAAAAAATATAGTTTTTCGTCAAATAAAAAAAAAGTTTGTTTTTCGATTTTGCAACTTTTTCAAAGTTGCAAATTCTTATTTTCGAAAACCACCAAAATCGGCCCACCCTAGTAAATAGTCCGAAAACCGGTAGTAGTTGCTTCCACTCCGAACTGGTCGATGTGCAGCGTCATAGTTGAAAATGCATAAGTATGAGGGCGGCAAAAATTACAAGACCTTGCCTTTTTGACCACCGTAGTGACCAATAGTTTTTCAGTCGCCGAAGCTCTTTTCTTTCAGTCATAGTAAGTGATACCGAGTTAGTGAACTGTTAGCTCCAGCAATCCCGATTATTAACCAAGGTCGGCCTTTCAACATAACTTGTTCTTTTCTCATATGCGAAATTCACATTCTCGTCTCGCCCTCTATTTGAGCATTTATTTATTTTTTATAATTATTTAAATTATCGCGTTTTAGCGTTGTCAAAACGCTCCTGGTTGAGCTATTCGCGGATCTTCTGGATAGGTTTTAACCCGGAAAGCTTTGCAACCCCTTCCAGTGAAACATTATTTTTTCTTATTTAAATTGAGGCGATCATTTTCTTTCTTTCTTTCAAATTTTTGTTAATTTAATGATCGCGGTCTAGTGTTGTAAAAGATCATGGTTGAGCCACTTGTGGATCTCCTGGGCGGCCTCTATTCCTGGAAATTTTACAACCGGTAGCCCCAGATAGCATTTCCCGCCGTCTATAATAATTTTGCAAAAGCCGGACGAGAAGTTCGAAATTCGCTATCGTCGTGTAAAGTAGATTTCGTGTTTCCTTCGATCGAATGTCTAGCGTAGTGCATTAATTCCGTTTCTTGTAAAATTTTATTTATCATATGCTCGAGTGTCGTAAATTTCGATACAATTTAATTTCACTTGATAGTTTCCTTTGTTTTTAAGAAAAAATCCTGCTCTATTCCAGCTAATTTGTTTTGAAAATTAGTTTTCCGTAAAGTGAATTTATTTTCCGTATACAGCTTGGAGCATAATTGCCTCCCGGATTTCAAACCGTTTATTTAATTCAACTTATTTTCCGTATATAGGGTGGAGCATAACTGCTTCCTGAATTTTGTTACGTTTAGTTAATTTAACTTATTTGTTTTTGAAAATTAATTTTAATTTATGTGAAAAAAATATTTTCTGTATATAGGATGTAGCTAGTTGGCTTTCTAAATTTTGAACCATTTGTTTAAATCAACCTGTTTGTTTTTGAAAATTAATTTTAGTTTATGTAAAAATTATTTTTTGTATACAGGGTAGAGCTTAATTTTTTCTGCTATTTTTGAACCGTTAATTATTTTTCTTTTTTTTTTTTGGAAATATATATTTTGTTATTTATCCCTGTGTTTCTTTAATAACCGGTTCTTGGCCGTTTTATTTCAGGGTACCGTAGGGTACAAGATATAAGGTAGACAAGTGCTTTAATCCTAATTTAGAGGCTACCTTTAGCAGTGACCGCCTGGAATTTTTTTTACTCCACTGAGTTTACCTTAAGTACACTCTAGTGTGCTACAGGGTCGCAGAGCAAACTGTGTTACCAAAACTGGCGCACAAGCAACCCCTATTCTTAACTAACCTTCATAGCGCCACACAGACTTCCTGATTCTTTGTAAGTGGAATCGAAAGCGTGTTACAAAAATCTCACTGGACAACGACATACTTTATTATGGTTGGGTATAAGCCATTTATTATTAGCACACGGTTTTGCTCCTTCCTGTGTGGTTTTGGTAAAAAAATAGGAATATATTGTATTCTACCAGTTGGAGTATCATCATTTCCAGTTTTCTTTAAAAAAAAGCATCAAACATGACGTTCCTTCATTTCCTCGCCACGCAATTTCTACAGAAGCAATTAAGAATTTTTTATTTGTAATCCTTTATCATTACTGTGTACTCGGTATCTTTAAATGCGGATACTCTATTAAACTTTTTCATATATTTTTCTTGTACTTGTTTTAACGTAACGTTACACATCGTTTTACCCACATTTTCCATATAATTTTCTCAATTACCTTTTCGCATATTATAAGCCCAATCTTTTAAAATTTTAGTGGAAATTGATTCATTTAGTACATAGTTTCTTTCACTACAAAACGTTAGAAATTATTTCCATCCGGAGGTATCTACAGTCTGTTCGCTATACTAACGCGGGTTTCGGATTAACAAAATTATCCAAATTAGTCATTGACAACCAGTTCCGATATGCCTCTTCCCAAGAAATTAGATAAAATTGCCCTAATGGTCAGATTTAAATTAAAATAACATTAGGGTAGGTGTGTGAAGTGTAATATAAAATTATTATTAGGTTTATAATAGCCACATTAGACTCCATTAATGAAGAAGTTTAATTCTGCTCTCAATTATACAAAAGATTCTCCATTATTATTTAATTAAAAAGTTGTACATTATTTTTCATTTCATTTAACCAGTTGATATTTCCCCAAAGAACAGGTCAAACTTTCGGGTACTTACCTGGACATTTTTAATCCGAAACACGCGTAAGTATAGCGAACAGACTGGACTTTTTTGTTAATCACTTTTGGTTCTTGTAATAAAATAATAATCTTAGGGCCGATCTTTTCACCCCTGAGTAAAGTTACATGTAGGTTTACTTGACACATTAACAAACAATAGCCCTATATTTTGTAGCACTTTCAAAATGCTATAAATAAATTTTACTTATTTTTCGTGAATATTAAAAACGGTACCTAAAAGTAGGCAACCAGAATTACGGCCTGTCAAATAATACCGAACGATAGAATGTATTTAATTTTGAATAGAAAGACTGAATCTCGTGTAGGTAATCATCACTTCGACTGTATATGCTTGAATTTACCAAAAAGAATTGTTGAATATCATGAACTGGATTCGTTAAGATTCTTTAAACTACGATTTTTTTTATTTGGTGAAGTGCTACACCTAACAAGGTTTAATTTAGTATTGTTAATTTTTTGTGGTTAGCAATTTGTTTTTGGTTTACCCTTCCTGTAAAGGGTATTTCCTTTTACTTTAATATTGCGTTGGAGTTTATTATTTCCTTGAAGTTTACCATTTCCTAGGAGTTTATTATTTCCTTGGAGCTTGGTTCTTGAGGTTTCGTAGATACCGTCAAACGGGGTGAATCAGGACTAAGGGGTCAATCGGGACAGTATGACGTTTATTTACAAACACGTGATTTTTATGCTTGTAGCCAATGTTTTTAGGACGGGTAATATGAAAAGCCTATGCGCTGGTTCAGTGATGATGTAATTATGGTTCCACTGACAATTAAAGTGACAGTAATTTTTTGAGTGCGTTTTGTTTACCTAAATTATATCGTTTTTTCACTTTTATAAATATATTCCTAAAGTAAGTAGATAACATGCATCAAATATACAATCGTTAAGTTACCAATTTACATACCTTTCAACTATTTTTATGACCTGTAAACAATATTTAGAAATAAACTAAAAACAGTAAAAACGTATATGTCAAATTTATTGATGTTTTTCTTAAAAGTTTGGTTAGAATTAAATGTCAGTGGAACCAAAATGACATCACACTGAACTAGCGCATTGCAGAAACCACAATCGTTTGACCTTCGTATGTCGCCGTCAGTTAATTAGCAACGCTTCATTGGTACAGGTGTCAAAATATTGCAGTATAATTTTACGTTTTTAAAACCGGCTGAAAACTTCGTTTGAAAAAGGTATTTATTGTAGGATTTGAGTATTGCATTGTTAATATAGTATACCTGTGGGTATTTTCTAGATGTTAAGTAGTCTTTGAATAAATTATTTTGTAAAGTTTTTTTATTATTAATTAATGAAAAAACAAATCACTTCTAGGGGTGAATCGGGACGATGGTCCGAAAATACAAAAGAACGCCTGGGACTAGGTTTTACCAAAATTATAGTAAAGAACAGCTTGAAACGGCTTTGAGGCAATTTAGAAGAGGCCAAATAACCCTTCGAGAAGCAGAAGAGTTATATAATATACCAAGATCGACGCTACAACGACATGCTAAACAGAAGCCAAAGAAACATGGTGGGCAAACTATTTTGTCAGAAGGTGAGGAAAGTAGGCTAGTGCATTTGATAGTATTGGCGGGAGAGTGGCGATACCCGTTGGAAAAAATTGATATTCGATACATCGTTAAGGCATATCTTGATAGAAAAGGAATAAGAGTGGCAAAATTTAATAATAATATGCCCGGTGTTGATTGGGCGAATTTGTTTTGTTTGCGTCATAAAGAATCACTGTGTGAAAATATTAAACGAGCTCGGGCAGCAGTGTCTTGGAAAATAATAAATAAATATTTTGACCAGCTCCAAGAAAACTTACAAAACGTTGAAACTGAATCCATCATCAACTATGATGAAACTTGCTTTGTAGATGATCCTGAACGGAAAAAAGTCATCGTAAAAAGCAAAACAAGACATCCAGAACGCATAATCGATTCAACAAAAACATCGACATCAGTAATGTTTGCGTAAGTGGTGATGGCCAGCTATTACCCCCATTTCTAGTCTATAGGAGCGAGCATCTTTACGATACCTGGTTGACAAATGAACCAAAAGGTGCGCGCTATGGACGAAATAAAAGTGGCTGGTTCGACCAGCCATTATTTGAAGAATGGTTTATTTCTATTGCTCTACCGTTCTTGAAAAGACTTATGTAGTCATCTGTCGCTCAGAGTTATTGAATTGTGCGAAGAAAATGATATTAGGTTTTGTTTTGTGCCGCCGAATTCAACCCATTTAACACAGCCACTTGACGTCTCTGTTTTTGGCCCAATGAAAAAGGTTTGTAGGTCAACTCTACAAGATTGGAAAAAAGAATACAAGGGTTCTTTGCCGAAGAAGTATTTTCCGAGTTTACTAAAACGTGCTATAGACAAATTAGGAGGGACTCTAAGTCAGAATATTAAAAGCGGATTTCGTGGGACGGGAATTATTCCACTTGATAGGACTCAGGTTTTAAAACGATTGCCACAAGAAAGAAATCTCGAAGAGGACGATCCTAATGCCTGGACGGAGTCTGTTGTAGAATTGCTTAACGAAAGCAGGAATGATTGCAAACCAACAGTAGCAAGGAAAAAGAAAATTTAAGTGGAGCTAGGCAAAATCGTTTCAACAACAGATTTTTTAGAACCGCAACCGTCAACAAGCAATACTGTAGTGTCTCAAGAGAACGAAACTTCGGAACTTGAGTCAGAACTTGAGTCAGAACCGGAATTAGAAATAATGGAACAGGAAGAGTGCTTTGAAGATGTGCAGCCTACTATGGAAAACATCGAAACTGACAACTTTGTAGAGGTTGAATTTAAAACAAACAAAGTGAACAAATATTTCATCGGGCAAATTAAGGGAATCTTTGATGAAACTTTTGAAGTTAAATTTCTTAGACCTAACAGAAAGATAAAAAATTGCTATATCTTTCCCACAGTGGATGACATATGCATGATTAGCTTGGAACAAATTGTGAAAAAACTGCCTAAACCAACTAAATTGCGACGAGGAGGCTACGAATTTCCTTTGCAAATGAAGCTAAAATCCTATGCACTTTAAAACTATAAAATTAAGGCTATTTCCAAATTTCATTGTTGTTTTTTTTACCTTTTATATTAAAAAATAAACAAAAAATAATATTTTAATTTATTTTTGTCCCGATTAACCCCATACTCGAGGCGACATGCACATTGCATGGCTTAAAATAGCGTGTCCCGATTCGCCCCAAACGGGTCAATCGGGACACACCATATTATATTTTTTTTTAATTAATTTATTAAAATCAGATAATTATCCAATACATATTTCAGCAGCCGTATTGACTACGATCACTTTCCCCTAAATTTTAATTTTCTTCGATAGTTTTAGAAGAAAATATTAATATTAATATCTAAAAATCGTCCCGATTCATCCCGTTTGACGGTACCTATTATATTTAGTAAAGTTTTATTTTGGAGAAAACTACATACTTATGTTTTTTTTTTTTGAGAAGTATTCATTTTGTTTGACCCAATGTTACTAAGTGGTTGTGACTTTATTAGAACATATTTGTAAAGAATACCTTTGTGAAGAATGGATAAGAAGATTTATTACGATAATCTCAGATATTGAATTTTCCTGGAAATATACTGCCCAACATAATTGACTTCACACTCTGGCATAGAACAGACCAGAGATTTCTATTTTTTTAGTTATATTTTCATAATTTATTGTTAAGTAGGTATATTATCTTATCCTATTTATAGTTGAATAGTGCTTTCATCATTTAAACACTTTGAACATAGTCTGTTACAATTGTTGCTACCTTAATAATTTACTTACATAATAATTTCCAAAAACTCAGTGTAAGCGATAAGTGAGGTGTACCCCATTTAAGCGTTTATTTTCATTAGGTATCACAATGTTTTATACTTGATGGCTCAATTATAAAATAACCTATTTTTTGTAAATAATGTATATAAGCTACTAACCTTTTAGTCAGAAAACTAGAAATAAAGAATTTTTGGTTTATTTTAATTCAGTTTTCTATTAGTTATATTAAATTTGAGCTAGTTTTTCCGTGATTTTATAAACTCCGTACCTTTTTTATGAAATAGCAGTGGCGCCCCTCGGTAATATACTCCTTATAAATGCTCACCGACAAACATTTTACCTTTGTCACAGTAACGCTTAGCTTTGATAAAAAAAAAAACATATACACATCTAAAATAGAGTCATCTATATCAGATCTAGCTAAGAACCCGTTCAGTCACCGTGTCTACATTTGTGGACACCATTTTCAATCGACCGTACCTATACCTATCAATTTTCTGTATTATGGTTTATATTTTAAAATGGGCTCAAAATGGCATCATTCATAAAGATCATGGTTGACGTTTAGCCGTCTACTGCTTAAACAAAGGAGACATAAATAGCGACCGTTCTGGTGTGTTAAATGGTAACCAAAACATTTGAATTTGAATTATAGATTTTTGAGTGAACAATAACTATTATTTTATAAAAAAGTGCTTGATTTGTTAGGAAAGAATACGAGGGTCATTCAATAAATAAAGAGACAAATGGCTATAGCTCAAAATCGGTTTATTTCAATTTTCCAAAATAAGGCTATTTTTAACATAATCACCCTCCACAGTTATGCACTTGTCCCATCTTTCTTGCAGCTTCTTAATTCCCTTGCCTAAGGATTCTTTCGATTTACCCCGAAGCCTCTTTTGCATCGCTTCCTTAACTTTCTCATTGTTAGCAAATCTTTTTCCACGTAGGGCGTCTTTAAGTGGTCCAAACAGGTAAAAATCAGATGGGGCGAGGTCGGGATGTGGGCAGGATGAGGTAAGACCTCCCAATCCAATTCTTGAAGCTTATCACGGGTCAGCTGGGCTGTATGAGGGCGGGCGTTATCTTGCTGAAGAATTATTCCTTTTGAGAAGAGTCCACGGCGTTTGCTCCTGATAGCTAGTCTAACTTTGTGTGTTTCTCAGATTAGTATTGGCTATTGATATTTTGTTCATCTTCAAGGAAATCGCAATAGACTAGACCCTGTGAGTCCCAAAAGATGGTCAGCACCACTTTACCTTCGGACGGTTGAACCTTGAATTTTTTGGGAACTGGAGAGCTAGTGTGTTTCCACTCCGTACTCTGCCTTTTGGTCTCAGGGTCGTAGTGATGAATCCAGACCTCGTCGCTGGTCACTATTCTTTCAAAAAAAGCGTCTCCTTCAATCAAACTTCGTTGCTTTAAGTCTTAACTAATGGAAAGCCTTGATTCTTTATGAGCGTCAGTAAGCTGTCTGGGAACCGATCTGGCATACGTTTTTCTGTACTTTAAATCGTTCTAAATTACATTTTGAACAGTTCCAACACTTACTTGAACTTGCTCAGCTATCATTTCAACAGTTATTCTTCTGTTATCACGAATAAGTCCGTCAATCCTCGATACCAACGAGGGACCAGAAATTTCCACTGGACGTCCACATCGGGGTTCATCATCTACACTTGTTCGGCTACTTTTAAACCGATCAACCCACTTGTTAAAATTCGCACGGTTCATACAACTTTAACCGTACTGTATCTACATTCTAGAAAAAATTTCACTTGGTTTTACACCTTCTGCGACTAAAAATCTAATGACTGAGCGCTGCTCTTCTAAGGTGCAATCTTCTAGTGAACTTGCCATGGTGAATTGAAAATGTTGAAGTTATGTTGACATAAAATGATAAAACAGCTGATCAGAGCATATCCCAAGGTTTCCAACTAACACCCCTAAAAAGATTGTACACATTCATTGAATTTGTCTCTTTACTTATTGAATGACCCTTGTAATTCTATATGTAATTATAAACTTCAAAGAGATTTTGTATCTGGAAATGTAAATTTGGCATGTAAATTTATATGTCCTCAAGCGTGAACAAAGTTACTTAACGTCATCATGATTTTTATATTTCAATATTTTATATGCATTTATAATCAATTAAATATGGGGATAAATACATATCTAATCGATGAAAATTTTTTGGTGGTTGGATTTTTCTGATGAGGCAGGAGATCATAGCTGAATTTAGTAAACATATACAAGGTGGCACCGACAATTCAGATAATCAATTCGATAGATAAATTAAGAAATAAAGCAAGAAGCTGATTTGAAAGAAAATAAGAGTAAAGTCTCTGATGTACATGATGTGTCATTCTCGAGAGAAAACTTTAAAAAGCAATGTCCACCAATGTGGACATTAAAAAAATTGGGTGGGTATAGAAACCTTTTATTTTTTTTATCAAAAATGTTTGAAAAAATAGATATTTTGTTTGCGAAATATCAGAATTTTAAAATAAAAAATGTAGATTAGTGACTACAAGGGTTAGTTACAATTTTAATCAGTTAGTAGCGTGGTGTGAGTATAGGATGGTGTGCTCGCCAGCGGGTTGAAATTTACATCTGGCGCGCACCTACGTCAGCAACGAGGCAATTGTAGCGAGCTGATTTGAAATATTCCCATTATGCCATTTATTTGTATGTGTTTCTGTTACAAGTTAAGTAAATGTATATTGTTTTTGTGTTTTTATTTTATTTTAGTGAATGTATATTGTGTTTTGTTTTTATTTTATTTTAAATAGTAAGTCTAAGAAGTTTGACTGAAGTTAGTGTTTTTGCATTGCCGAATTGTGCAGTTTATAGCTGCAAAAGCCATAATAAAATGAAAGGATAGGCTAATATAAAGTTTTATAGCTTTCCTAACTAGAAAAATCTGGCAATGCAGTGGGACAATGCTTGTCGTCGAAAGGACAAAATTAATATGAAATATGGTAGGTAATAATTTGACATTTTAAATTTTTTTTAAAACAAAAATATCTTTATTACAGCTGTTATCTGCTCCAAGCATTTTGAGAGCAAGTGTTTTTTTACATCTTTGTAAATATAAGTTGCTAAAATAAAATATGCCAAAAAGGTTTAGAAATTTGATTGACAGTGCTATTCTAACTCTAGTATTGCCAAAAAGTAGTAGTACTTCTACATATACATCAAACAATACTTCTACCACAAGAACGCAAAGATAATTAGAAAAAAATGACTTGGTGAAACGAAAGACAATCATTAATGATATTATGACAGACCTAAATGATAATACTTATTGCCATAATGTAACAGAATCTCAAGACCAGTCAGGGGCGGAACCAATTAATCTAGAACCCTTAACAGATAAAATGTACGTAAATGTGAAATAACAGTACATAAAATATAATTTATTAGAAAATGAGTTCGTAAAGTGACTAATCATGCCGGATGACTTGTTTAGTTGACAGACTAGCACATCGTTGTCATCAGGTAAATATTTTAAAAAATGTAAAATATTGTTAAGCAAAATTTTACGAATGGTATAACTGAACATTTTTTTTAGGAATTTTCTTACGAATGGGTTAAAAAATATGCAAATCAAAATGCTTTCAATGGAAAAAGAAATGGAACTATTGAATTTAAAAAATGTAGATCTATTAAACGAAAACGAAGCCTTAAATCTAGAGATATCACAATATCATGCTGCCCTGAGCAACCATTTTAAATTAAACGAATGCTTAATACAAATAAAAAGTTTGCTTCATGGGATTCAATAGACATTGCATCTGCAATTTCTCTACAAAGCGTCAGTCCTAAAGCCTATCGATATCTGAGAAAAATTGGTTATGCTTTACCAGCTTTAAGTACATTGAGGCGGTGGGCTTTATGTCTTTAACTCAACCCTGGAATATTGACAGATGTTTTTAAACTGATGAAAGAAAAATCCAGTACTTTGTGTGAAAATGAACGTTTTTGTTCATTATCATTTGATGAGATTCATATTTAAAATAAATTATGCATGTCAAATGATATAGGCTCATCTCCGCCCGGCTCATCTCCGCCCGCAACCTTTTTCGGCTCATCTCCGCTCACGGTTATGGTCAACCAAAATACCCGGCTCATTTCCGCCCAGATTTGCAGCCCCTTACTAATTACGGCATTTTAGATTAGTAGGTACATATTTACAAAACTACCCGAATTAAAAAAAAACACAATGATTTGCATATTTTAAAGGAATTGTTTTTTAAATACATCTATTAGCTTTTGTTAAATACATATTAATAATAAAAACATATACAGTGAGCACCATAAGTCTTACCCCCCCTATCTAACTCGTTACTGGAGTCTTGTTAGGAAAATCGCCAAGACAGGTCGATTTTTGATTTCTACAATGTACATTTTTGTATGAATAGTTTACCCTTAATTTCATCCCGTACTGGAGGAGAGCAACCCTTTCGAAAAATTTAAATGGCATGGGGTGGTGAGTGATAGCTCATTTGAAAGAGGGTTTTATTCTCTATTCAACCGTGTAAAAAAAATTAAAATTTGCTTCATTAATTCTCGACTAAGTGTTGTTTCAGAATAACGGAAATTAACGTAGGCACTCATCCTTAGAATTAAAATTCGGCCCTGCATGACTTCGGTTTTGGTTCAGACGTGAAGTAAGACTTTTTGCCATTAGAAGGTCACTGTTAGTCTAGTTGCTTTCCTATTTTGTGAGGTTTTGTTATTTTTAAACATTAATAAATCAACATGTAATAATGCAAATTTTAAAATTTTTTTGCACGGTTGAATAGAGAAGAAAACCCCCTTTCAAATGAGCTATCACTCACTACCCCATGCCATTTAAATTTTTCGAAAGGGTTTTTACCCTCCAGTAAGGGATGAAATTAAGGGTTAACTAATCAAACAAAAATGTACATTGTAGAAATTAAAAATCGACCTGTCTCGGCGATTTTCCTAACAATACCCCAGTAACGAGTTAGTTAGGGGGGGTAAAACTTAAGATGCTCACTGTATGAACATAATATACACTGTGTCCCAGATTGGTGCTGCATGTATTGCTATCTCGGTTATTATAAGAGCTACAAAATTGGTTAAATGGGCAATGTTTCACAGGATTCTATTACCATTTTAGAACTGCTTTTATATTTTGTCAGTTATTTTTGGTTTTGGAATAAATCGCGAAAAACCAAAATGGTGAGTTTTTGACAGTCCTCTGTATCTCGATTATTTAAGGACATACAGTATTTCAGTCTAGACATTCTATGGACACTTTTTTAAGGTCTTTACAATAAAAAATAGAACAAAAAAATTTCTCTTTTAATTTAAGAGATATTGACTATAACTTCGTTTTTTCTTACGGACGCCATATTGGATTTTTATTGCATTAAATAGAATTGTTAATTCCCTTTTTAAAAATGTATCACAACATGGTACTTTATTTTAAATGAATGCTAAAATAAACAAATTTTTTTTGGAAGGGTCAGTTAAAGATGGTATATTTATAAATCACATCTTGTTTTATTGTCAAATTTTTAACCATAATTTTGAAAAGGATCAAGTTTTCTGCATCTGTTTCCACCTAAAAAATAATGCAAACGAATTAGGTAGTACCCTCAGAATCAGTGTTAAGTAAAAAGTTAGGTACACCTATATTGACCTACTAGTTGATCAACTAGGTGAACTAGGTAAGTTTTATCAATTTATATCACATTGGAAACAAACAAAAATACAAAATTATCTTTACTTACAACAAAATACAAAAGCACGATGGTGATTTGTATTTTGCAACAGCCCTTATCCCACTATCGTTTTTGAATGTCTAGGTCTAGATTTTGAGGAACTTTTATAAACATTTTATCAGATTGACTGTTTTTTTTTACTTCTCATAGGGACCAAGTACTAAACCAGATATTTTTAATGTTACACAAAATTAAACAAATGTTTATTTTATTACACTTTTTAAAAGCAATTTCAATGTTTTGTTTCCAACAATCGATTTGAGGTTCGAAATTTTGACATTTTTGTATCATGAGAAATGAAAATATAATTTTAATCCGATTTTAGAAAGAGATAACTATCATAAATGTCACTATTAGAAAAAGATAACGACCATTCTTTAGTGACCAATAGAAATAGGCGCTTCATTATGACGCGGTTAATGGCGCAAAAATGGAGCGTTTTAAATAATTGATTTAAAAGTAAACTTTTTAAAGTACTATAACTTTATTATTTATTATCTATTTAAAAAATTTATTGCATGAGAAAAAAGTTTTTTTGTGTTTAAACACGTAAAAGTATTAGATTCGTTAAATTCGTTTACACTAAACACGCCCATTTATATTAATATATTGATTTATAATTTTTCATATTATCATTTATCCTATATACAAAAACTCGATTACCTATATACTACTCGAATGTGTATGTATGTAAATATATACCTACTAATTTAAAATGCCGTAATTAGTAAGGGCTGCAAATCTGGGCGGAAATGAGCCGGGTATTTTGGTTGACCATAACCGTGGGCGGAGATGAGCCGAAAAAGGTTGCGGGCGGAGATGAGCCGGGCGGAGATGAGCCGACACCTGTCAAATAACCCATGCCCCCGATTGAATTAAGTTTATATCTAGAGACAACTTTATATACCCAAGTGAAGAAATGTTAGAACTAGCCCGTATAGTTGAGACCGAATTTAATCGATTTCATAATAACTTCTTTTCGACGGAAACAAATATTTAAAAAAAATATTAGATAAAATTAGAAGCAACAAAACAATTTCAGAATAAAATTATATTGTGTTTAATAAGAACTAGAACCTATATCAGATTAAGACATTTGAATAAAAAAGTTAGCTTTGAAAACTGTAGGCGAAAACTAAAAAAAAAATGTAAAAATTTACAAATAATTAATAAATTAGTTCTGTTATTAGTTTTTATTTATAGTATTGTATTTTGTGTTTATTATGTTTGTTTATGTACTTGTATTTTGAAAAAACCCACAACCCTAGCAAGTTTAGTTGCAATTTCTTCTTGCTAGGTGTAATCTAAATTGCGGATTTTTCACATTAAATCATGTTAAGTATCATTGTATTTTCTTTTTCTGACTTATATACACTAGGGTGGCCATATATGTATAGCATTTCGCTGTATTGTATATAAAGGTTTACAAAGTCTATTCAGCATTTGATCTAGTACAGCTAAACGCTGTATTTGTTAAGAAAAAACGCAAGTATTGTCCAGCAATGTACTACGTAACAAATGAAACAAAAACGTAATACATGTCTCTCTGCATCTCCCTGTACATAGCATAACTTTGAAAAACAATAACGACTGTGGCATATCGTTTTTATTTTTTAAATTTTTGCGCTTAAGCAGCTTTTGATTCCTCACGTTATCATCAATTTAATATAATAATTGTTTATATTATTATATTAAAATAAAATTTGACTATTGTCGTCTAACTATATAATTGGATTTTTCCCTCTGTACAGAAGCGTCATCTTAATTTTATTCAATTTGAGGGACATTTTTTGTAAACAGAGATAGTTCTCCTTACCTCTATACTCCATAATATTGTTCTAGTAGGTACCTAAACGATTTTACAATATTTACTTTATGTTGTCTAGTTTTGTATTTAAATTTGTAAAAACTGTTGATTTAATTAAGAATCAAACCAGTAGCACGTCTAATAGTAACTTTTTTGTAAAAACAAATTTAAAAAAAAATGATAACAAAAGCGAGAATAAGAATAAACTGCGATTTTCTTGTACCACTGCATGAAATTTCGACAGAATTACTCGTTGCTGACGTCACAGTCCAGAGGCTGCCTGCGCGCGAGCACACCATCCTATACTCACACCACGGTAAGTAGTTACTTTCAACTTCACTCAGAGGAGAAAAAACTGACCCTTGATCACTTATTTTTTCTGCATGAAAAACCCTTAGATTTAGGTACCGAGGGAATAGGTATTTACCTATTCAATGATTAAGGCTATTAGGGGTATGAGTATCACCATTTACACCGATAAAGTAGGTTCTTATATTGCAATAACACGATTTATTAATAATTCCCCGTAATTTCTTTAAAATAATGTAGTTAACGATTAGATTTTGAATGTTAGAGGGAACATTTTGAAGCTATTAAGGAATTAATTTTAGACATTGACACTATTCACGTAATAAAGAAAACTAACATGGAGGACAACTTCGCTATTATTTTTATCTACCTGATAATTTGGTCCGCAATTTGGAATTGCCGATTTACAAAGTTATATTCTTGACCGTGAGTCAGATCACCCCTGACATTATTTGAATTTTACCATTATTGATTGACCGCAAGTGGGACGAAAATTTTTCTGACCGCAAATGGCACGATGAAGGCTTATGTCAAGTTAATTATCTAGTCAAGTATATGACATTAGCATTTTCTACAACGGATTTTATTAAATTGTAAATTTGTAAATTAGCCTTGCGCAAATATGTCCAAAAAAAAGTGTCATCTAGCTCCTATTACATTTTTGTAACATTGATTGGTATTGTAGATAGTAGATAAATTTATTAATAAAACGAATTAAATATGCCCAAAAATCAGTAAAATAAAAATAATAAAGTTATATTTCTGTAGATAAAAGCATTATAGATATTTGAAAAATGTAATTACAATATTATACAGTTTGATTTAAGTGTTACCATTCCATTAAAAAATTTCATTTTTTTAGTGTGTGATATGTATAAACGCCAAAGCAACCATGCAAACTGCCCCATGTGGACATCAAGTTGTCTGTCGTAAATGTTTCGTCAAAACCATACAGATTGCTGTATCCCAAAGACTTCTTCCCTTGAGATGCGTCATTTGCAGGGCTAAAATTCTTCGGCTTAAGGTAAGAAAGATATGTTCTTTGTTTACCTAATAATAAACTCTTTAAAGCGTATTAAAGTCCACATTCTTAATGGTGGTTGTTGTACTTAATTTTTAAATAAGAATATCTGTTTTAGACTGGCCCTATTCTTCCAACATCAGCAAGTGGTTACTCTATGACTTCTAGAACTTCGTCCGTACCCCAATCAGATAGTCTTTACAGTGTAAGTAGTGGTGGATCATCTATATCTTCCGCATCAAGTTCTTCCAATGGCAGCAAAGGTATGTTCATTTTATTTACCTACTTTTTTAACAAATATTATTAATTTCTTAAACCAAAATTGGTTTCCAAAAATTTTTCTCGCCCTCTACTTTTTAATATTTTTGGAAATCTGTCCATCTTGGAATGGAACGGAGTACTTTTGCACTTTTTCTTAAATTTCTCTATTACGGTCCATTTTAGGGTAATCATATACTTTACCAAAATTATAGAGAATACCATCATAAATATTTTCATCTAATAAAATGCCTAAAAATTTAACGCTACTGTGGCTGTTCGTCAATAATGACTTATTAACTGAAACATATATCATTAACTTGATTTTGCACGTTGTGTAGCCTAAGAATTTCGGTTTTTTCGCTATTAAAAAATAAGCAACCACTGTTAAAAACTGTACTTACATTAGTTAAAATCAGTTCACATTTTGTCTCAAAAATTTCAGTAGATTTATCAGAAACAATTGTAGAAAAGGCATCGGCATAGGTTGTATAGGAATTGTTTTCCATAATTGAATCAATATGGTTAACATATAGGAGGAATAGAATTGGACCTAAAATTGATCCCTGTGGCACACCCATCTGAACTGACAAGTGATCTGAATTAAAATTTTTGCATTGATCTTTACTGGTGGATTTTATGGATACAAACTGAGACCTGCCTTTTAGAAATGAAGCTATCTAAGAATAAGGCCTGCCTCTTACTCCTATGTTCTTTAATCTGGACAATATAATATCGTGATTCACACAGTCAAATGTTCTGCTGAGGAAACACAAAAAATAACAGCAGGGCATTCACCCTTATGAACTTGTTCAATTATTTTTTCGTAAAAGGAAAACAAAGCAGTGGTAGTAGATTTAAAACCATGTTGGTTACTACTGAGAATCTGAAAATTATTTAAAAATGACATTAATCTGTTGAGGAATGCATTCTCAAATATTTTAGAAAAGCTATTTGATATCGTAACTGGTCTGTAATTGTTAATATTTTTTGGATAATTTTTCTTAAAGACAGGAATCACTATACCTGTTTTAAAAATAATAATAAAAAGTCTGTTTGTATTAAAATCCATGCATGTTTCAATAGTAGATATATTTTGTACTGTTAACCGGCTCATTGACAAAAAAATTATTAAACTCTTTTACAACATTTTCAGGAGCTTCTATAACACCACCGTTATCCTGAATAATTATATTTTTATTTTTTCTTGTTTGATTAGAAAGTTCCTTGACTACATTCCAGGACGCCTGAGTATCAGAAGAGTTAATACGAGTTTGATAAAAATATTTTTTTTTAGAAGTCATTAAACCTTTATGCATTTTTTTTGGCTTCATTGTAAGTAAAATATGAACAAAGATTTGATTTCTTTAGGAAAAATAAATATTTTAAATTTTAAATCGAAGAAATTACATCCTGATCAACCCATTTTCTACTATTCCTACCCATAGAGCATTTACGAAGTGGAAAAGCTGATTTAAAATGGAATAAAAAATTATTGTAAAAGTAATTAAATGCTTCATCAATTGTCAATTTGATAAAGAAATGTCCAGTCAATATTTTGTATTTAATTAAAAAATTTGTTGATATTAATCTCACTGAAGTTTCTTTTCAATTGAAAAGCATTTTTATTAGTATACAACGACGATAATTCAACCATAAGCGTTCTATGGTCAGCAAATTGATTATCGACAACACTGCAAGTGCTTTCCTCGTCCGAACTAACAAAAATTTGGTCAATAATGGTACAGGTATTATCCGTCACTCGAGTAGGCCATTTTACAATAGGTACAAGATTGAATCCAGACATACATACAATTACTTAATAAGTTAAAATTTTTATTTTTATACACGTCAAAATTAAAATCACCACAAACGATAAAATTAATATTTGGTTTATAAAAATGTTCCATTACATACTTAATTCAAATTTTCTATAAAAACAATAACATCTCCACTAGGAGATCTATAGCACAATATAATTATAAAAACACGATCACGACTTTTAAAAGAAACATCACACACTTCAAAATGTTGTTAATACAGAACATGTCACAATTTAGCTCCTTCACTTGAAGACTGACATTCAGCCAAATACCAGTGCCACCACATTTCATAGTTGGTCGACAATATGACGATGCCAAGGTGTAACTCCTTAGGTAAAGAGATTCCAAAAAATATTTTTGAACTCCAGTTTCGACTAAACAAATAATTGGGATTGAGTATCGATATAGATCATCATCGAGAAATTTAACCTTCGTTTCGTTTAAAGTTGCTATATTAAGTAGAAGCAGGTTTGGTTCAAACATTAAGGTGTTTTGTGGACCGAATTATTAGTTTAGGAGCCCACTGCAAAATGTTGGGTCGATCACTAGTATGGCTAAATTTTCATGAAAACGTCGGATAATATATTGTACAATAGTAATCCGTCGGCAGCCGCCCCAATATCGTTTGCGTTTTAGGTTATAAAAAATTATTAACAATTGAAAATATGTGCCACCCTCCATCCATCGCTTTTTTGCCAAATTTTCTACTTAATCGATAGATAGTAATTAAATATAATTTTCTATACCCGGCTGCCGACCATCATCCTTTGCGTTAAGGGTGGCTGATGGGGCTGAAAAGTACTATATCGATGTTGCTTTTATACACTCATCGCTTTTATAGTCAAACTAAATACCGTTGGAAAAGTCGCAAAATTTCCAACACCAAAATACCCGGCTGCCGCGCGAAAGCGTTTGCATAACTTAGGCTGCCGCGATATTGTGCGCGCGCAAGATTTGATCACGTATGAAATCCGCGCTTTAGATAAGGAGTTTGGGAGTGTGCGCACAGCTGACGTTTATTTGACATCTGTTATTGTCTCTGATTGGAACACGCGAGTTTACGATTAAAGCTAGAGCGTCTCGCTTTCATGTATTCTTTGAATATTTGTTATTCTGTTGTTTTTATAAATATATAGTTTATGTGTTGTTTTTTTATTGTTTTTATTTTTCGTTATGCTTAAAACGTCCCTATATATCTAAAGCAGAGAAAGTAATTAATGTTCAAGAGAGGTAAATAAATAGAGAAGTCTTAATTTTGTTTTGTTTTTGCAATTTATAAAATTATACATCGTTAAAGTTAACAAAATGTGAAAAAATAAGTTTAATAATATACACTAAATTCCTCAGAATAATCGCTTTCTGAGTAATTGATATCGGAATGGACACCGCTTTCACCCAGATAGCACAGGACGTCCCATGGACGTCCTGATTTGGTCCCTTGTTGGTCCGGTTGGTCCCGGACCTAAATAGGACGTCCAGTGGACTTCCGTTTACCGTGAACACTGGAACGTCCTTTGACAGACGTCCTCTGGACGTTCTATTTTGGTCCCATTTCGTCAAATCGTTTAGTTTTCGGTCCGAGTCCAGGACGTTAATGGACGTCCATGGGACGTCTATGGGACTTTCTATGTACTAACATCGTTGGTCTTTAAATTGATAGCTTGAAATTCAACATTTTGTTTTTGCAAGACTATGTGGATGGAAAATCTAACCTATCATTTATTTTCAAATGACCAACAACAGTTACAAATTTCGGAATTAAATAACTTATATAAGTGAGTTAGATTAAAGAAAAAAAAAAGGTAATATAGTGTTATTTGTTATTTTTTTTATGTTGGAGGTAAAGAGGTTATAAGTGAGTGTTTTTTGTTGAGGTGAGAATAAGTGATGTATATTGGCGGTAGCCGCTGGCGAAAAGAAAAGACCTTAATGGCGGAAAGTTAGAACAAAATAAATTTTATATCGACACAAGCTATAAGTAGGACCCAAGGTTTCATCTTACCAGCCCTGTATGTTTAATTTAATTCATTCCTGTTTTTTTTTTTTTTTTGTAAACTGAAAACATTTTACTCTAGCTAGTTATTTCAGGATAAAAGTTGTTAAATAAAGCCCTTTTGATGTTAACATTTTTGTTAATATTACCCTTTATGGATTATGGTCAAATATCGTCCCTCGGACGTCTGATTTGCGTCCCTATGACGTCCCTCAATGGTCCCTATGACGTCCTTTTGGGACGTCCCTAAGATGGACGGAAACGGGACATTAGGACGTCCATTGGACGTCCGATTGACGTCCCGGTACCAAAATAGGACGTCCCATGGACGTCCTTTATGTCCCTGTAGGACGTCTTTTAGACGTCCATAAGACGTCCGTGTGCTATGTGGGCATATTACTCGATAATTTCATTCGCGTTGATAAATAATCATTTCTTTCGAAATACAATTATTTTCTTACGGGCAATTCCACAACCACTTAATTTTTATTTGTTTCATTTAATCTGCATTTAATGCAGTATATAGATTTATAATCACATAAAAAGTTAATACGTACAGTTGTTTGCAAATTAATATTTTCAAGTTTAAGTTCATCTCGGTATTTTGGGTTCAAAGTTGTTATTTTCTTTAAACATTTCGAATGATATTCGGCGTCATATTGGTTTAGCAACAACAAATTTCCGTATTTAAATTTTTTTCTTTGCGAAATTCTAGAACACTGGTTTTTTTTTTAAAGTTTCGTCGCTGCATTTCAAGAAGTTACCGTCATTTTTGCATACATAAAACCAGGGCTATCCTCGACAATCCCTAAAAAACGAACCGTTTTCGAAAGTGTGTGGTTGAGAAGCGAGTAGTTTTTGAAATCTATATCCCTAACTGGCGTTTGATGAGCATTTGTTTTTTAAAGCGTGTACGTTTTTAACAAGCAAATAATATGTCTGGCTTTACCGTAAAATGTCTCTATTGTTGAATTTAAGTAATATGCAGGCCATAAAAAAATTAGGATTATTGCCGGGTTTGAATATCCACATCCGATACATTTTTAATATCTCGAGAGTTTGTTTATCCACATCGGAAACATCTACTACATCTACATCTGCGATTGTTTATCCCAGATGTAACTGTCCAGATTACATTTTTTTACATCTCGATTTGAAATGAGATGTGAATGAGATGTTCGTTCCATGCCAGAAAGTAGGCGTTCTGTGAAGACAAGATTAATTTATTCTTTTTTTATTATAGCGTGAATATAAAAGTGATTAGTGTGTTTAATTTTTGTTTAGATTTCAAATTTAGGTTGATTTTTAGTCTCAAAAGTCAAATTTAAAAAATATGAACTTCTAACTTATCATTGTCATTTTGTCACGTGACCAATAAGGTCTAGAGCGTTTGTTTATTACATCTACGTTTAAACTTAATCCACTATCATGTGATAAAAATTCACAACATTTCAGATGCATCCGATGTAGATATTCAAACGCGGCATATGTAATTTAATTACAACAAACCATTTGTAAATTTATCGAATGATGATTTTTTTCTAATCACATAATAAATAAATGTTCAGGAAAACCTGAATCGATTTTTTTTGCGGAAAAATAGTTATACGGGTGCAGTTAATACAACCTAAAATTCTAGGAAAATCGTACGTCATAAAAAACCTAGTTTTTTAAAGTACAAAATTAATTTGGATAATCACTTGACTTATCTCATTTAGTTTTTTATTATTTTGTGCTCAAATTTTTAAAATTTCTGATCACAACGTGTGATATAGAAGAGCTTTGCAAGAAACTGCAAGCAAATTAATTTCCGTAAATAAAACAGACATTAATTAATAATTAAATTCTTGCACGGTAAGATATAAAAAAATATTCCTTAAATTCAAAAAATGAATCTTTAAGGATTCTTATCTTCCAAGTTTTCTAATTGAATAACTAATAAAAATTGAAAGAAATTCTCAGTTATTAGACTTTTTTAGTAATACAAACCATATTTGTAAGAAATTAGATACTTTCATAGATATTAATAAAAAATAGTTTACCTAGAATTTGTTAAAATCAATCAATAATATTATTCATCCTAAAAGTGACATTAGCTAAATCCTTGAAAACATGCACGTTTTATCAAAAACGTGTGAAAAATCCACTGGCAGTAAAATACCCGTTTTAGAAACGTACACGCTTTTAAAACGAATGTCGAGAATAGCAAATATCCCGCATGTTGCTAAAGCGTATACGTTTTTTAGAAAAACGATAGCCGAGGATAGGGCCCCTGGCCATCGTTAGGGGGCGTCCATTAATTACGTGAGGTACTTTTGAGGATTTTTTTGACCCCCCCCCCCCCCCCCACCCCGGTGAGATTTCTTAACTAAATTTATGTTTTCGGTGTAAATGCAGTGGATTATTAAAAAAAAAAAAAAAAAAAAAACACAATATCGATGTGCCGGTAAAACAATGACGCAAGTGCAAAATTATGACATTTTGATTTTAACATGTAATTTATCTAAAGCGCTGATTTCATACGTGATCGAATCTTGCGCGCGCACAAAATCGCGGCAGCCTAAGTTATGCAAACGCTTTCGCGCGGCAGCCGGGTATTTTTATTGTTGGAAATTTTGCGACTTTTCCAACGGTATTTTGTTTGACTATAAAAGCGATGAGTGTATAAAAGCAACATCGATATAGTACTTTTAGGCCCCATCAGCCACCCTTAACGCAAAGGATGATGGTCGGCAGCCGGGTATAGCAAATTATATTTAACTACTATCTATCGATTTAGTAGAAAATTTGGCAAAAAAGCGATGGGTGGAGGGTGGCACATATTTTCAATTGTTAATAATTTTTTATAACGTAAAACGCAAACGATATTGGGACGGCTGCCGACGGATTACTATTGTACAATATATTACCCGACGTTTTCATGAAAATTTAGCCATACTAGTGATCGACCCAACATTTTGCAGTGGGCTCCTAAACTATATTGCGCTTCTCTAAAAAACGAGAAATGCAAGCTCCTAGAGGCCATAATTCAGGATTTATAGGATTTCTAAAATTACTTTCCAATATTGTAACTTTAAAAGAAGAGTAAAATTTAAGGACGTAGCGAATTTAATTTTTTCACATTTAACTTCCGGAAAATTTTTAATGAAAATAGATTCCAGATCATTAATGGTAGTGTCGATATTAATTCTATAAACATGTAGGCTTACATGTTTAGGTACGCCTTTCACAATTTCGGTAGTATGATTTCCTACAACAATATTACGTTTTCTTCGTCGGTTAACGACGTTCCAATTATTTGCATCATTGCATTCCGATTTTGTTACGTGAAATCTGTGGCTATTGCGAATAAGAGCTTTCCTACATAAAATACTAAAAGAAAAACAGAGAAGGTACTTTGATAGCTTTTGTGAGGAATAGATTCTATCGTAATTTCATTAGAACGTCAGTAAAAGCATTTTATACCAGAGAAGGCCAATACATGCTTGATCAGTTCTATCATTCTGCATATATTCCAATAAATAAATTTAAAATTTTAGGTGCGCCTTGCTGCAGCGGGCGTTGTTCAGGAGCCTATCCTAGACAGCCTACGACAGGAGCAATCAAAAGGTCACAGCAACACGCCATGAAAATGAGAATACAGGACTATTGTAGACCCGAGAAAAATCACGTTAACCGTTTACCTCCAATAAGAGAGCTACCAGGACAAAGTCCCTTGCACAGTGCACCTCCTGCTTCTACTAGAATAAGGTATGTATGTAACGTAAGCATGGTACCGATAATGTGAATGTCGATATAGTATAACTTTTATCTCCCTCTTTAATTCCATTCGTTACTATCATTATAAATCACTAAATTTTGTCCTTTTATTTTTTTTTCTTGAAGATGTATTAAGCTGTTATTTTTATACCTAAAATTACCTCACCTACTAATTTAAGAAATTTAAACTCTACTAGGCATTCCAAACAAAAGAATTGTTAGAGAAAAGGAAGGGTTGGTATATTTAAAGGGTTGCGACATACGATGTATTCTCTTTACAATATAAGAAATCATGAATAATGGATTAAATTTAAATATTTTATGTCGAACATTATGAAGATACGAGTATTATTTCTAAAAAGCGCTTATATATTTTGCTTAAATTGGCAGGCTTGGCGACTACTATTTCGAATAAAAATAGTATCCAAGATGGAAGACTATGTCGCATTCCCCTCAGATCTACGAGCCCTTTTCACTAGCAGCTATTGTTTGACAGATCGTTCGAATGCCTAATTAGTGTTATCGAAAGTATTGGAAAAAAAAAAATAGAGAACACTTGAATAAATTTAATTGAAGAGTGGAACTAGTTGCGCCACTACCCTTGCTAATGTACTTGGTGATTTAATTCAAGCTGTGTATATTAATAAAATAAGTATATTTGTTTTAGTAGATTATTCCAAAGCTTTTGATATGTTAAATACTGCTGTCAATAACAAATTAATTAGAATTTTCTGATGCAGCTACCAATTTCATAAAATTCATTTTTTTGCTATAATTATCCACAAGACCAAATAGGTGAAAACAATTAAAAATTAAATTTAGGAGCAGTTGTTTTTGGTCTACTACTACTACTGTTTATGCTAGTAACTTTCAGTTCTCTCTAAAATACTGTAACTATCACTTTTATGCTGATAATACACAAATATTCTTTTCTTTTAAGTGCGAAAATTTAGCAGAATTTTCTAGTTTAATTATTAAAAAAATTTAGAGAGGAAGCTCATTTGATCACTTCTCTTTTATATTTTCTTTCTATTTTTACTTTTATTTCTTTTTTTCTTTTTTCTTTTTTCTTTTTTCTTTTTTCTTTTTTCTTTTTTCTTTTTTCTTTTTTCTTTTTTCTTTTTTCTTTTTTCTTTTTTCTTTTTTCTTTTTTCTTTTTTCTTTTTTCTTTTTTTCTTTTTTCTTTTTTCTTTTTTCTTTTTTCTTTTTTCTTTTTTTCTTTTTTCTTTTTTCTTTTTTCTTTTTTCTTTTTTCTTTTTTCTTTTTTCTTTTTTCTTTTTTCTTTTTTCTTTTTTCTTTTTTCTTTTTTCTTTTTTCTTTTTTCTTTTTTTCTTTTTTCTTTTTTCTTTTTTCTTTTTTCTTTTTTCTTTTTTCTTTTTTCTTTTTTTCTTTTTTCTTTTTTCTTTTTTCTTTTTTCTTTTTCTTTTTTCTTTTTTCTTTTTTCTTTTTTCTTTTTTCTTTTTTCTTTTTTCTTTTTTCTTTTTTCTTTTTTCTTTTTTCTTTTTTCTTTTTTCTTTTTTCTTTTTTTCTTTTTTCTTTTTTCTTTTTTCTTTTTTCTTTTTTCTTTTTGTTGAAAACTAATATTCAATATTTTCCAGGTGCGCACAGAAGATAGTGACCCAATTAGAGTTACCTTTAATCAAAAAAGGTTACAAATACGAAAAATTGCCCCAAGAAGAGGAAGAAGAAAAGATCACCGTGAAACTGAATCCTACGAAGGACAAAGAACGAAGATGGTGGCGGGATAGGACAAAAAGTGAAGAAAGAATCGACAACAAAAAGAACGAAATAGTAGAAAAAACAGATGGAAATGAAAGAAAAAATTATTAAAAGCTGAAAAAATAACGGAAAATACTAATAGTAATAATATTAAAAATGAAAAATTGTAATATCTATTTACGTATTACGGGAGGAAAGTGTCTTTTTAGCTTTGTGTGCTGTGATAGTTTCAAAATACTTTCCTTCTAAGGTAAACATAATTTTTTTATTCTACTACCCTTACTGAAAGTTAAAAAATATTAGATAAAATATCATTAGGACGCTATTAATAAAAAAACAATACAACTTTTAATAGTCAGAAGAATCCTTAAAATTTACGGTTTGGAATAATTTGAAATTTATCATTTTAACAAACTCCCTTTATTAATAATAAAAGCAAACATTTACCAAATTTATAATTTTTTTACCATCTTATAAATCAATTAAATGCTTAATTATGCCTCCGCCAAAAAGGTACTGTATGTATGTATTTTAAAACCAGAAAGTATGTATGTATTGCAGCTCAGAATTATTGTTATACGAGGATAGTTCATGAATTATTGTCCCTAACATCTTTGGGACCAAAAAAAGTAACACTGACAATATTAAGAACCTGGATAATTACAGGAATCCCATTTTTATTAAAATTGTGGTTAATAAAGATAACAATGAGATAGATGGCGATGTCATGGTGAAACATCCAAATATTCCCAAGCCTCCTAATCCTTTCAAACTCTCACCAAGTTGACATAAAATTTGCTCTAAATTTCATTGTGTCATTCTTCATAATACACTAATAAAACACAAACCTCTTTATTACACTCCAGAGAGTCAGTTACAGACAATTTGAAGAGACTCAGGGACTAAGACTTGCAAGTGGAAAATCGGCAGTTCTGCCTATTTAATATGCTTGCAACTTTAAACTTATATCCATAGTGGTTTTAAGACGGTAATGACTGTAATCAAACCCTTTTAAATAAGAAGAACGTTCGTACCTACTCGATTATAATATCTGTGCTGTGAAGAATTTCTTTGTAATGCCAAGAAATGTTTCTGGTTCTTTCCACTGTATTCTATTTAATTTTTCACGATTAAGTAAAGATTTTTATTTTCCTCTAATTTGCTGTGAGCCCTGTTCGAAGCAAGCTTCTAAACAACTGCATTAGTTTCCTGCGTGTCAGTCAAAATTTACAGACAATTATTATTTTTTTCTCAACTCCACTTTGAAGATTTTATCAAAAATACAATTTTTTGTTGACATTACTTTAACTTTACTCCTAATCTTTTAGAAATTTTGTACCTCAGGATCCTTGAAAATGCAGAAAATGACAGAATATGTATTGAAAAAAAAAAAAATAATAATTACTGTTTGTATATATAACAAGAGAGAGACGAATGAAGTAAAGAGGACATTTCCGTCTTCCTTACGAAGTTCAACTAAAATAAAGGAGTATGTTATGTTATGTTATGTTGACAATGGGGTGTTAATACACTGCGACCTTAAAGATCTATTGTGTCCCCTTCTGACGCCAATGCGCTAAGGAAATGTCTTAATGTCTATAACGACCCTTCCAATCCTATTTTCTCAAGTAAGTATAGGATTTGAAGTGGCTTCAAGTTAGGTAAATCTCCCTCTTCTATTTGGTATCCTCCTAGATATAGTGCCTTTGGATTCTGAATTGCTCTACATTCAGTTAAGATGTGAATGGAGGTTTCGTCCTCCACCTCACAGAATCTGGACTCACTATCCTCTACTACTCTCAGTTTACTTAGGTGTTCTTTTAGTCGGCAATGCCCGGTAAGGATTCCTGTTACAATGCGTAGCCTGTTTTCGCTCAGGAAGATGCAGGTTTCCAATCTTTCCTGGTTATATTCACCCAGAAGTATCTTGGCCTATCTTAGCCCAAGAGATTGTTCCAATTATCGGTTCTTCTACAGCCCAATTCTTTTTTAATCTCTCCTAATATTATGTTACTGCTGATACCGCAGAACGGCTCAGGTCCTACAAAGGGTGTTTGAGCCTCTTTCCTTGCAAGACTATCTGCAATCTCGTTACCCTGTACCGCGTTATGTCCCAGGACTCAAGTGAGAGTAACTCTATTTTTCTCGCCTAGCTCATTCAATTGCTCTAGGTATCTCCAGACTATTTTGAGCTGATTACGTAAGAGCTCAACACTTGATGGCTGCTTGACTATCGGACATGATGATAATCTCTTGTCTATGATAGTTTCTTTCGATGTTAAACTGGATAGACTTCTCGATGGCGTGAATTTCCGCCTAGAAGATGCTTGGGTATTTTCCCAAGCTTTCGTAGTGCTTGGTCCTCGGCCCATACACTTCTATTCTAGTTCCTTCTATGGTTTTGGAACCGTCCGTATACCACTGAATAGCACGTCTTTCGGTTGCAAGCGCGATGGATTCTTGGCTCCATTCTTTCTGGCAGCCCAGCCCTGTGGTTTTGAAGTTTTTCACAAAACTGTACTTCTTTAGCATTTCATCCTGGGGCATGTCCCAGGTATCTTTAGTCCTGAAGCAAGAAGACTTTTGTCTGATTACTCCGTTCCTAATCATTCTATATCGTGTTCTTTTTGCCACGTTCTCTATCATCAAATGTAGAGGGGTGAGGTTTAAGATCGCCTCCATTGCGGTCGTAGGACAGGTTCTCATTGCACCATTAATGCAAAACAGGCTAGTCTTTAAATTTTTAAGATATTAGCTCTCGTAATAGCTAAACTGGTTCTGTTACTCCAGGCCCATAGCCCCCGTAAGTGATGATTGGTCTCACTATTGCAGGATACATCCATCGCAGTATGTTTGGGTTACATGCCCATCGTTTACCTGCAATGTTTATGCATATTATTAGGGCTTTTGTGGCCTTATTTACTACTTTCTTCTTTATGTGTTCCAGAGAAGTTTGTTGCTCAGGGTTAGGCCTAGATATTTGATTTCATTTTTCCATTCTATATTAATCTCGTCTAATTGAACGGTTTGGAGATTAGGATTTCTTTTCCTTGAAAAGGCTACTCGTGTCGTTTCTGTAGGGTTTATACTAAGTCCCACTTCACGGTACCATCTTTTGGTATGTTCTAGTTCTCGTTGGACTATATCACACAGGATATTATTAAACTTGCCACTAGCAAATATAACTATGTCGTCGGCATAACCTTGACAGGGTATGCCGCGGTCAGTCAATCTGCATAGAAGTTCGTCTACGATTAGGTTCCACATTAGTGGGGATAGAACTCCTCCTTGTGGACATCCTCTGGTTGTGCAGATGTAGATGGTGTCCTGCCTTATCTGTGTCTCTGCAGTTTTCGTAGATAACAGCTGAGCCATCCATCTGGAGTAGACGCAGAAGTAAGCTAAAATGAGTGCAACATCAATAAACCTGGTTACTTTTGCCACGATCTTCAAAGCAGAAATATTCGCTACACAATTTTTTCTCTTGATAAAAAACTATAAAGGTCTTTTCGGATAGCAAGACAGCCCTCAAAGGTCCATCTTAGTTTATTCAAAGAGGATTCGAATCTGAGTTTCTAGAATTAGAACAATTCCATGCTATTCCAAGGTAATTATCTCAACGTTACCTATCCGAACCTAGAAGATTTTAATTAAAATATGGCATTCTAAAGTAAATTAGCAGAAGGAAAAATAACTCTCTAGAATAAATCACATTAAAGCTAAGCTTATCCAGAGATTGTGATCTGTATTTTTCTTTCTGTAAGGGTAGAAGAAGTTAACTTTATCGTTGACGTATGTATTTAAAATTATCAGACTTATCATGTTATTGTCAATTAGATTTTAAACAGTCAATACAAATGTTTTATCAAAAACGCAACAATATTGATCTCAGTCTAATTCTAATGCTCTGCCAAAATAATGTTTCAATAAATATTTATTTTCACTTTACTTTAAGTTTTGTTTTACTATACTTATGTTTGTGAACTAAAGTCATCATCTAAAAAATGTGCAAAAGTACAAGAAAAATTAAATGATCAGATTAATAACCAATTTTAAAGTTAAATAGCAGAATAAATCAAAAACTTGTATAAATGCAGTCTAATACCTTCGCATTTACTATAAGAGAAAAACATTTTTGGCTGTTTATTAGAAAATTTCCAAATTGCTTCGTAGGTCAGTTTTAAAAATTCTTGAACAAAAACCCGTAAGAAATTATCCATCAAAACATTTAGATTTGCTGCTTAAGAAATAATCAGAAACATAATGATCATCTTTTTATTTATGTACAATGATATCAGATTTCTAAAACTAAGAGTCTATTTATACTCCCTTATTTTTTTTTATTTTGGTGTCATCGGCATCAACTACTAAGGTTATTAGCCTCATGTTCTGTGCAGGCTTTTTACTGTATCCCAGCACCACTTTAGGAACAGTACTGTTAATTCGAACCCAACAGTGAATGGTCAAGTAGGGAATCCTACCAAGGCATCAAAATTAATTTTAAATAAAATAAATTAAATAAAAAGCCCCGGCCAACCATGGGATTCGAACCCAGGACCCTTGTATCCGTAGGCAGAGACTCTACCACTGAGCCACCTGTACCTCCCATACTCCCTTACTATTAGTATTTGCATTAGTATTATGATTAAGGAGTAAGTTAAACCTTCAGAATGTAATGGGGACATTTATACTCGATTTATGATTGTTATTAACATTAATATTTATGCTTAATAATTCACAGGTTCAACTTTTATATATCTTTAATTTCTTCTTCTCTATTAAATGAATTATTGACGTATTTGGCCTTTGTTTTTAATAGACAACGGATAATGACAACTGACAATACACATATGATTATGCTGTCAGATGTTGTTTATAGGTTTGTTTCAACAAGCTGGAAATTAATATTAATTTTTACAAATTCAATAAAAAAAAATCATAATTAACGAAATAAATATAAAAAAGCACCAGAATTGGACCTAACGTCTAGTAATGTATTGCAAGAATTTTATGAAAATTACAAAAATTTATAATCTACATACTTATTGCAATATTAAGATCAAACTACCTTTCCAACATATAGAAAGTTGCTCAAATTATTATGATTCTTAAACCTGAAAAATACCCAGAAGACATCTCCTCCTACAGACACATAAGCTTATTAATGTTCATGCTCTCTAAAGTCCTTGAGAAGATGTACATTACAAACACAAAATAGTAATATTAGAAAGAGAAATAATCCCAAACCATTAATTTTACTTCGAAATGGTACTTTAGAGCAAGTACATAGACTAGTCAACGAAATGAATAAAGATTTAAATACCAAAAGATTTGACTTCTGTCAAGCTGTTGATAAAGTATCGTGAATCGGCTTACATGTTAAACTAAAGAAACTCATTCCTCTTCATCCCTATTATCAACTGATTAAATCATACTCGACATACAGATACTTCCTAGTAAAACAGGGCAGTGAATACACCCATCTATATCGAATACACTCAAGCGTTGCCCAAGAAAGTGTACTTGGACCGACAATAAACCTTTTATTTACCGAAAACAGCTAAAATTACAACTGCAACATACGCTTATCATATGTGCTGGCCAATCAATTAAATGTGCGTGATGTCAATGAAGTGCGTAGACCAAAACGTCTACTGCCACTCGATTTAACTTCAAGACTTATATACATAGATCACATAGTATTCTATATTTAAGATTTAGGTATTGCATACTGGAATGACACTCTAAATCTAAACTTGTAGTAAAATAAATTCTTATTCCTACTGGGCAAATCGTTTTGTTTAAAATTATTCAAGAGTTGAGATATATCGATAAAACTAAATATATATCGTTTAATGCAAAATATATAGATATAGAATCAAATATTTACTAAACCACAGAAAATTAAGAAAAGTAATGTATGAGTTGTATAAAATAATTACTTTTACATTGCATGTTGTATAAAAAAGTCTCAGTTCCTACTATTTGCAGATGATTTAAAAATCTTTAAAATTGTTGAAAGTATATCCGATTGTTTTGACTTACAGACTGATATTAACAACCTACCATTGTGGTGTAATGTAAATTGCATGAATTTGAATTTAAGTAAATGTTTTTATATTAAGTTTAATAGGTGCCATACTATTATAGACTATACTTATTGTATCAATTCATTAGATCTTGATTTGGTGACCAAAATAAAGGACCTTAGCGTAATGTTTCATGAAAAACTTACTTTTTCAGAACACATTACAATGATATCATTAAAAGTCAGAAAGTTGTTGGGTTATATACAAAGAATCTCTAATGGTCTTTCAATAAATTCTTTTAAAATTCTTTACTGCACTCTTGTTCGTTCTAATATGGAATATGCAGCTGTTGTCTGGAACCCTTATTATTGCATTCACATTAGTAGACTTGAAACGGTTCAACATAAGTTTCAGAGATGCTCAGCATATAAATTAGGGGTGCGTATAAATAATTACGATTATGATTATGCTAACCTATGTTCCAGATTAGATACCACAACTTTGCAGAACCGGAGAACTCAATTAGATCTATCTTCCTATTCAAACTTTTGTCTGGGTCAATATATTCTCCTGATATTTTAATAAAAATTGGTCTTAAAATTAATAGTGCAACCAGAGCTAATGAAATTTTTTTTTATTAGACACCATAGACAAAATTACGGCTTTTATAGTCCATCAACACGATTGGTTAGGAGTGCTAACAGTATAGAAATAGACTTGGATTTTTTTGGTTCGTCATATCCTTCATTTAAAAGAAGTATTGCTAACCACTTTCTTAATGACACTTGAAAGTACTGTTATTGTCTGCCTAGTTAATCAAATGTTTTACATGATACAATTTTTGATGTTGTTTTTTATTTTGTATTTGTGCATATAACATATATTTTTATATTTTGTATTATTAAATGGGGTTTTCCCATAAATAAATAAGTAAATAAATAGATATTGTCACGTTAAGCGTGTTTTTTAATAAAAATATCACGTTTAACGTGTTTTAATAATTAACTGTGAGGTTTAATAACAAAATATAACACTCTGGGCTTACATAACGTAAGAACTCTATAATGCCTTAAACTTGGCTTTGTAGCCCTTAACTGTATAAGGGTTCTACTCTTGATATCAGAACCTAACCTAAGTGCTGAAGAAAACACATTGTTCACAAAACGAATATAATGATATAAATATAATTATAATTACACAAAACTATGTCGCAACTGGACATACACAAATATGGGCTAAAACTATAATAAATATCTTAAAACCAAATTAACTTACCAACTTCAATTTTGGGGTACACGTCACAACTTTTGACTCAAGTCAACACCGCGATTTAAAATACAATTTAAAAGACTTAATTTAAACTATAGAGAACTGCTACTGGGAATCTCCTACAAGGGGGACCTCCTATGGGGAGGATCCGTTCCCTGTGGAGAAAGCCCTGCGCATCTCCTCGATATTACCTTTATAACTTTCTCATCGTTTATCATTATGAAACAAATGTTTAATAATTATTAAATAACCAACCTTGCACATTGTTGCAATTTAAAACAAATTGACGACATAATTAAACAAAGTTTTATATACAGGATGTTATTTAAATAATTAATTAAAATTAGGAAAAATATGAATTTATACGAGTCGTGTAATTATATATGTGACATTGTTATCTCCATATCATGCCGTCTACCTCTAAACACATGTATTTTTTTGTATTTGCAAAGATTTTTATTATTTATAGCTTTCTAGACCATTTTTAACAAATATTAAACAGCAAATAATAATGTCGAATCAAATTCAAGGTTTGTTCAAGAATTTTTATGAACATATTTACCAAATAAACGTTACAACTTTCAGCCCATCTAGATAACTAAGAAAATTACAATGTAAAATTTTAAAATGTTTAATTAAAACCTATTGGCCGAGAGGCAGGTACTAACTACATTAACAAAATTATGAATGAAACTTGGAAGAATGTTTTAATATATTTTTAGCATATATTGGGAAAGCAGTGGCTACAATGACAAAAAATAATTTCAAACATAATCAAGACGTGAAGAAAGAAGAATAACTAAACATCCTCTGTGACATAATACCTTCAGAAAGCAAATCCTACTTTGGCTAGATGCCCCAAATCGTTTTAAATTATATCTAAGGTTTCGAAGTTATTGGAACTCTTTAGAAAGAAGACATCCTTACTTCCAATAGCTAATGTAATCTAGGATTTGTTTTCAAAATTATCAAAGTTATAGTCGTATTTGACTTATTTCTGTGGGAAGAAAATTTACTTGTCTTTTGTTTTTGGATTACCTACTGTGTGTAACTTCGTTATTTCTTATAGTTTTTACTTAATATTAATACCCTCCAAATTATGTTTAAAAACAATCTGTAACATGTTATCCAAATTTTTAAAAAAATAAAAAAGTCCTTAAATTCTTAAAAAAAAAATATATTTTTCTTAACTTGAATATCATTTACATTTTTAAATTCATAAATTTTCTTATAGATTTTCGTAATGTTTAAATATCTATAAATTGTCTATTCCAAAGAGTGCCCTGTATAAGATAAATTTCATCTTTTTGTTATAAGGTGAATTGGAGAAAACAAAAAATGTCAAGAAACAGGTACGTCGTACATCTTAATTTCACTCTAATTTGATATGATTAAAAATAATTTATTTCAAGAATTTAAAGTTAAAAATATTTTAAAATCTGATTGTTCTACTACAAAACAGGAACTATTTTAATGCTTACTGCCTATTTTTCTGTGATTCCATCAAAAAACTCACTTTGAAGAAGGAATGATAAAATTTAAACACCTTTTGCAAGTACCAACCAAATGGCATTCATAAAAAAAAAATATCCAAAAATATATAAAAGGTTATGAACTGTTGAAAAACACATTTTCTCGCCATTTTGTTTCTATTACCCAAAACCCATTTGCATTTTGTAAATATCGTTTAAATATATACAGGCTCTAAAAAATTACAAATATAAGGTCACTTTCCCGACGCAAGGTGAAAAACAATTAATGAAAATGTAATGGCCTTTTAAAGTTTAGCCAACTCGGCAAAGGGCCATCATTTCCCGGTAGTTGCCTGTTTGTTGGTCTTCATTTATTTTAAATGTATTACCTCCGATTAGACCCATATTGCCTAATCAATTTATAGTCTTCAGAAAATGACTTCTAAAAAATACGAGATTGTATTTGCATTTTTCCATTTGGATTTTAGTAGTTAATTATAAATATGTTTTTTTCTAGTTTTACAGTCGCAACTTCTTCAGATCTTTTAATTTGAAAATCATAACGTGCTGCTTTCTAATGCTTATTTCTTTGATTAATTTTTCATTCTTGTATTATACTCTAATAAAAATTCCTTATTTTGGCATTACAGTTTTATTTTCCACCGTATTCTTTTTTCATAATCTGTCATTGAAATCCTTTAATTAGCCATTTCCTAATATTCAACAACGTTGATAATGTGATAGAAATACACCAAATCTCTGACAAAAAAAGTCGCATTTTTCATTACAGTTTACAGGTGTCTTCTTATTTCAGTTGCACTTTGTTGTTGCAGCATAAACTGTATTAAGGTGCGTTTACACTAATACATAGCTTTGAAAAAATTAAGATTACAAATATACTTTCGTACTTTATAAATAAATTTCCCTGTTAAACATTGGTTTTTAATATTTTTAGAGTTTTTAAAGATAATCCAGAACAGGTATTAATTCGTGAAACCGATTCTTTGCTAAAAAAATATATATATATATTATAACAAGAGGCACAGAAAATATTTATTGAACACCACGTAAAAATTTTTTTAATCAATATCATTTTCTTCACAACTAGACTCTGATTCAGACTCATCACTACTTGCCGTTGTACTAAATTAATAATTAGATCAGAAATAGGGTAAAGACGACAGTCGTTGGCACGTAAACAATCTGGGCATAGTGCGAATATATTGCCTAATAAACTATTTCGATCTCAAATTTATTGTCTAGTTTTTTTTTATGTCAAAGTTGGATACGTGTCCAATTGTTTTAAAACATTTGACGTCTTTATGTTTACAACAGTGAAAAAGAACACTTGATCTTTGCTTTGGTCGTATTGACGGTTAGTCAGTTAAATGCATTTATTTTTAAGAAAATGTATTAAGCCTTCAACTTTAATAAACGTATGATGTAATATAAAATGCAATATATCTATTCTTTACACGGTAAAATAGAAAATATTAATTAAAAACCTCAAAATTAATGGTGCCAACAACTGTAACAATTAATTACTAGAAAACAGTGGTTGGCATAGAGACGCCAACAACTGAATACGATTATAATTTAAAGAATTTCAGTTGTTGGGACTTATATTTTTTTAATATTTTGGGGTAGATTTAGGCATGCCCAACGAGAATTTTTAGTTTTTTGTATTTGAAAAATCTTCTTTTTCTTTATTTTTTTTTTTTTCGTTTATTTACTTGTCTTAAGATTTTATAACATTTTTATAGGACATTTAATTTTCCTAATAGGAGTGTCTCCTGATTAATCGATTGCAAGCCTTTATCTTTACATCTATAACATCTTTCCAGTACGAGAGAGAACTTAATATTAAAAGAGCTATAAAATAAATCTAAGAAAATGGCATGTCCAAGAAAAAAGCAGCAATGGGTACAAAATATAAAAAGCCTGGATACGGCCCAGCAACCTACCTGACTAGGGAAGAAGAAACTAAAATTGTACAGTAAGTGGGCAAACTATTTTACATTGGTCGATTGGTAAAAAAAATGTTATTGTCTAGGTGGATTATCACTTGCCAAAGAAGAGGTTTTCCCAGGCGAATAGACGACATACAAAGAAGTGTGCAAAATTTTATAAAGGAAACTGATAGAAAAACTCCATTTGCAGATGGTTTACCAGGCACAGGATAGTATTGTGCCTTCTGCAAAAGACATCCAGAATTATGCCTAAGAACATCAGAAGCTGTCACCCAAGCAAGCGCGTGTATCAGCGATGAAGAAATTAGGAAATGGTTTAATACTATTGAGCAAGAAATTAAAATCTTGGGAAGAGAAGATATATTACTTGATGGAATCAGAATATTTAATGGTGATGGAACAAATTTTCTACTGTGCCCTAAAAATAAGAAGGTAGTAGCGGTGCGGTAGATCAAGCTGCAGCAAAAGTTTCTTTAGCCGTCATGTTTACATTTGGAGCAATAGGCAGCCTTACACCTCCTATGATCATTTATCCATATAAACGTAAACCACCAAAAGATATATTGGAAACAGTTCCTGAAAAATGGGGTGTTGGTTATTCAGATAATGGCTGGATGAAAGCTTCACTTTTTTATGAGTACATAGGAAATGTTTTTAATCCCTTTCTTATTGAAAATAAAGTACAGAAACCACTCCTTTTGTTCTTAGATTGTAATAAAACCCATTTGAAACTGCAGGTCAATAAATTATGTAATGATTTAGGAATAATTCTTATAGCCTTGTAACCAAACGCAACCTGTATTTTACAGCCTGCAGATGTTGCTGCTTTTAAACCATTAAAAACAGGGTGGCAAAACGGTATATTGGAATGAAGAAGAGAGCACCCTAATATTCAATTTACCAAAGAAAACTTTGCTCCTATTCTCTCTAAAGTTGTTAAAAAATACATTAACAATAATATTATAAGAAACGGATTTAGGGCAACTGGTTTATTTCCATGGAACGCCGATGCAATAGATTATTCTAAATGTTTGTCAAATAGAAATATCGTTAATAATAATGTAGACAATAATATTTTATCTCCGGAACCTGACAATACTAAATTTATGAATTTTGAAACATTCAAGTCAATAATTGGTGAAGAAACATTGCATTTCCTGGAAACTAAACCAGTCGAGGGTAATAAAACGGAAATGAAATTTTTGCAGAAAATATTGAAATTTTTTAAGAACCCCCAACAACAAAATGAATTTGACATCACTAACATGCCATTAGATATATTTTTGGAAGATAATAACCATGAGCCAGCATTTAGTTCGAACTCAATTTGGAGCAGGAAATTGTTAATATTGCAAACTAAAAAGGTGATTATGTTAAAAGTGAAAACAGCTGTGCTAATCAACAGAACCTGGAAATTGTTGATAATGAACTCAATGCCCCACTGGAAGAATTCGATAGTTCTTTGGAATATATAAGAACAGACACAGTAAGTAGCAATAACTTCATTACCATCAACATCCGCTGAAAATAAAACTCCCTCTTCAATTAGTCAAATTCTTCTTTGGCCAGAGACACCAAAACGAAAAAACATTAGAAAAACTGAAAAGTTTCCATATGTTATTTCCTCAGAGGCTTTGAAACATTTATCAGAAGAGAAAGAAAACAAAAAAAAATTGAAGAAGAAGCCAAAGAAAATAGAAAAAGATTAGAAAATAAAACAAACCCACAGAATAAAACAACAAAAAATAAAAAAAGCAAATCAACCATCAATAAAACCTCAGTAAAACTTACTGAATCTGAAGTTGCAAAAGAGAATACACCTTTGCCTGCTACCAAGAAAAATATTCCTGAACCCAAAATTCTGATTATCCAGAATGAAATACTGAAGGATAAGCCTAGTATTCCTAATGAAAATATTGACAGTCCATCAAAAAAAAAATTATTCAAAGGAATTTGCTACGCTTGTGGGGACAATATTAATCTAAATAAATTTGGAAGAAGATGCTCGTCGTGTAACCGAACACTGCATTTGAAATAATGCGAAAATAAAGAAACTTTTTTCACAAAATTATTTACCTGTAGCAAATGGATAAAATAATTTTAGTAGTTATTGTTTTCACATATTTTTTGTCATAAATACACACTTTTAAAGTAGGTACCTATACTTTTTTCTCATGTGTTTCTATATTTCTTTATCGGTGTGCCAATAACTATGCACATAAGGTATCAATAACTGTAAACGCAATGCCAACTACTGTGAATTCTGACCATCCCTTTTTATTTCTTGATTATCAAATACAAAGCAAAATTAAAATTTTTGTTGTATTGATAAAGTAAAATATGAACATTCTTAAAAAAAAATTAATTCCATAAGCATTTTACAGTAAGGTAACAATAAAATAAAATTCAACTAGGGACAAGAGTGCCAACGACTGTCGTCTTTACCCTATCTAATTGCTTTTATTTGTTCCGATCGGAAACAATTATGGATAAATATTGCGAAGACGCCCTTTTCTTAAAAATATTTTTTTTTTACAAAACTCACATTTTAGGCTTTAGTAAGGAGATAATTTTTCGAATATACCACTGGAAACCTCATAAATTTTAATGTTTGATATTTTTTTTTATTTCCCAAATTCAAAATTTAACATATGTTTAAATTTGTTTTGACCTTAACGTTAGTGAAAGTGTGTCTGATATAAAAATGAGTTCTAACATATATAAGTTGCGAAGTGAATCCCAATTGTCGACAAGTCGTGGACAGGTCGTCGACTATCAGTCGTCGACAATAAGTTGTGGACTGGTTTATGTATGGTTCCAAGATTGTTGTTGGAACAAACCCTATGTAAACTTATTCATTAGAATTTTTAATTATATCTGACATTCTCTGTCAATTCAAATATGCGCGGTGTTGCCAAGGGTCCAATTAAATATTAACGAAAATGAAATATAAAAAAAATTACCTTATTTTTGACATAACATTTCCATACACTTTAAAAGGCACTTCTATTAATTTATTTCTAGTCACATGTGACGATTGATTTATCCATTTTGATTGAATTGTTGTAGTACATAATAATTAAATATTAATATTACATCATCTATGAATTAATAAACAATGTACTTTTCGAAAACTTTTAAACATAATTATTTCCTTGTGTTATCCAAAAGTTTGAAACAAGTGAATTTATATGGTTGACAAATGACGCTAGCTCGCCAAATTTAAAGACTACTATTAACAAAAGGATAGTTGAATTAGTTCAATTTGAGATGGGTTAGCTGTGACGTCACTCGGTGGATACTTTAAAAGTTATCCCATTTAAAACGTACGTCCTACACCTTTTTTAAAATTACGACGTTTAAACATTTTTAAATTTAAAATATCATATTGACCCAGAGGTTTGGTTACGCTGGTGACGTCATATATTACCAAAGCATATGTAGCTACATAAAACGGGGCATTTCTTTATAAGCTTACTACAATATAGTATAATAAAAAATAATAAATGAAAACAGTAAAAAAAATTTTAAAATTCAAAATCCGTTTAGAAATCTCCAAGCTTAAATTAAATTTAACATATGGCATTAAATAATAGGTTATCACGGTATCTGTGATGTCACCACACTGTAACCAAGTGTGCTGTAAAGAAATGCCTTAAAAGTATCCACCGAGTGACGTCACAGTTAACCCCGCACAAATTGAACTAATTCAGCTATCCTCTTGTTGATAGTAGTTTTAAATTTGCCTTGCTGGTCATTTGTCAAACAAATACATTAACTTTTAAAAACTTTTGGATAACACAAAGTAATTATGTTTCAAAGTACATTTGTTTATTACTTATTAGATGACGAAATATGTAATAATGTTTTGTCAAAAATAAGGTATTATTTTACATTTCTCTGCTTATAATCTAGTCCCTTTTTGCATCGATAATCCTTCAATGCAACTAGTGGCAATTAGTTTGGACATCTGAGATTCATTCAACTTTCTTTCTTACTTTTTCCTGTGTTTAACAAAAGTGATTTTACTTGCCTTTTTCTTTGTTTTATATGTGACTACTAAAATTCCCTTTTAGCTTTGTTCCACGTCAGTGCCTTTTAAAGTTTTAACCTCCACCATGTCAAGTTATCCGTGTTCTATGATAAAGATGTCACGATATAGGAGTTATTTAATAATTAGGGACCATCTATATTCCAGGGGGTTAGACGATAAGGGTCTAAATAGTGTAATCACCAAATTACTATGACTTGACTTCGTATCTGTTAACTGTATAAGCGTTCTACTTTTGATATAAGACCTAACACGTCTCTGAAAAAGGGCCGAAGGAAACACATTGTTCTCAAAACAAATATTATACTATTAATAAAATAATTGTACAAAATAGGTCCTAATTGGACATACACAAATATGGGGCTTAATATAATAATAAGAAATATAAAGTATTAACGTGCCAACTTCGCTAATATTTTGGGCAAACCTCACAACCCTTGATTAATAATACCGCGATTTAAAATATAAAAAAACGCTCTAAGCCTTTGAGACCAAGATACAGCCTAGCCACGCGGAGAATCCCCGTATGTGACTTCAATTTCCCTTTTCTTATTATTTTATTTATATTTAATAATTATTGAATAATCAGCCTTGTACATGATTGCATCTTAAAACAAGTTCGCGACATAAATAAACAATATTTCATGTACAGGATGTTCTTTAAATAATTAATTAGAATTTGGAAAAAAATGTGAATTTATACGAAGCGTGACAATAACATGATGTAATTAAGCTACGACGTGCCAAAATCTTGACTTTTTGTTTCATCCATTTTACATTTAAACATTAAAGAAAGCAAATCCACTTGGGGTATTTCCGAGACTTTAGATCACGTGATATGTGACGTATCCAATAAATAACCAACTGATGTATTTCTTATTTCTCATTCATGGAATTTTTTATAGGGGACTGATATTTCTCATTTAAGAATTTTAATACCTTAAAGAAATGTTATTAAAATTATATTATTTTGTTAATTCTAACATTTATTTTATTTAACGTTTGTACCGTTTTTAAATAATTATTTTGTTTCTTTTTATTTGATCTTATTAACAGCATATAAAATTAACAACACTCATATTTCCTTCAGTTTTTGACCTATTCGCTCCGTGCGCGACAGCAGCGCCAATTCGTTTTGATACTAATGGAGGATTTCGGCGTATACTGACAAATGCAACTTTTAATAGAATTCGTAATTAAAAAGTATACATGTTAGTTTTAATAAAAGTATATGGATTTGTAAAACAAGTAAAACATTAATTTATTATTATTATATATTTTTATCGCTTAAATTAAAGAAAATTATGTATAATTGATAAAAATCCATAATAAAATATAGGCAGGCAACAGTATTTACTGGAAAATGTATGAGAAGTTGCCTAAGTCTAATAAGTTTTCATTGAAGAATTAGTCTATTCTGTCAAAATACAAAAATACCATTTAATAATAGCGTGAAGTTAAAATGTATAAAAAAGGATCATTACTTATATATTCATTTTTGTTCGAAAGAAAACATAGAATGAATGATTAAAACTGATTTCCTATCAGTAAGTTACAAAATTGCGTTCCAACCACATATAATAATCAAAGGCAGAAATCTTGAAATCTAGTCCTTGCTGAATGAACATTTAAGAATAAGGGATATTAAAGAACATGGTAAAATGATAATCTATTGTTGATTTAAAACCTTTCAAGTTTCTGATGTCTACTATTTGCAGCATTACTGTTATTATTACTAAAATAAAGGTAATTTTCCTTCTTATTGTATATCTATCCATTCATTTCTTTGATTTAATTTCCACTTTGCTACTGAAATTTTTTATATAAGTTTCACTGTTTTTTTTGCTAGTATTTGTACAATTTTCAACACAGTAACTCCGGTTGCTTATTGTATTGTTTTTACCTACTTTTTTTGAAAAAAAGTAAAATGTATACGTGTATTTGATATGCCAAAATTACAAAATATCCCCCTAAAATGCACGAATTATCCGCAGCTAGCGCTAGTATCGCTTTTGCTTCCCTTTCCATGACTTCGCACGGAGCGAATTCATGAAAAATATTTTAATATCGGATTTCTAGTTACTAAGGAAACCAGTAAACTTTAAATTACATACATATACAGGGCCCTCTTCGAACTAGGCCATTTGAAAATTTTGTACCTGCTGCTCAGCCTCTAAATAGTTTAGATATGTAGAAAAACTTTTATCGTCCCGATCCAATCGATCACTCTGTGTATAAACGACTTGTCTCTTCTAGAATATAGAAAAACATATCTGAAAATCAAAATACTGAAAACAATAACAATTTAACTGAAAGAAATCAGTACAAAAACAATGAATTTGTTTTTATGCAAAGTGAAAAAAAAAATGTTTTAATTGTTGGCAATAATATTTAGACGAATAGTGTATTTTGATGCTGTAAGAATATAAATATATTATAGATTTTAATTTTATAAAAGTAGGGTAGAACACTGAAAATTTTGTTTTCCTATACGGTACAGTGAAATCTAGATTTCTATAATGTCTATCTGAAGAACTGCTAGCTGTTTTTTAATTGTTTTTTTTTTACTTTAGGAAGAAATAATTTTCTGTCATAGAACAATAAACAAATAAATAAAAAATCTAAGGAAAAGTGGAAAACAACACTTTTAACAACCTCTATATATAAATATTTCACTACCACTCTTGTTAAGGAGTGATAATTATTACAAAATATACAGGATGTTCATTAATTATGTTGCCAAACTCTTAGATAATATTCTTACACAAAATTAAATAATTACAAAACACAGGGAGTTGATGAATAAAAAAAATTCCTAAGTAACTAGAAGAAGTAAACTGAAACTTGGTGGAACTATTTAGGCTATAAAGGAAAAAAAAATAATTTTAGGTAAAACTTTTTTTAAACTCCCTGGATGTACGTTTATAGGAGTTTCTGTTTTAAAATTCACTAAATAATTGCCCCTTTACTACGACACCTCCATTGGACAAGACTGTAACTCAAGGTCATGTTTCGATCCTAAATTATCCATTTTCTTTAAAATTACTGTTTGCATATTTTATTATAAAATAAATTCTTATTCTTTTTATTAGGTTGCGACAAATTAATTCCTAATTGTAAAGAAGTTCTTGGCATAATTTTGTATACAGAATTGCTCGAATTTTTGTTTGGAACAGAATTTCCAGAGTTGCCATGAAAGAGAGGAAATCAGTTTTGGACATAGAGACTGCCAAATTATTCTAAACCTGTTTGCCTTATATATACAGTGAGCATCATAAGTATTACCACCCTATCTAACTCGTTATCTTGTTAGGAAAATCGCCGAGAAACGTCGATTTTTGATTTCTACAATGTACATTTTTGTATGAATAGTTTAACCCTAATTTTATCCCTTACTGGAGGGGAGCAACCCTTTCGAAAAATTTAAATAGCATGGGGTGGTGAGTAATAGCTCATTTGAAAGGGGGTTTTATTCTCTATTCAACCGTGCAACGGAATTGTAATTTTCTCTATTAATTCTCGACTAATTATTGTTTCAGAATAACGAAAATTAACGTAACGCACACATCCGTAGAATTAAAATTTGGCCCTGCATGATATCGGTTTTGGTTCAGACGTAAAGTAAGACTTTTTGCTATTATGCTTGGATATTAACTGCACGTTTTTGTTGATGGTTTTGCATTGTTTTGAGGATAAATGGTCTAAACAATAAACTGATATTAAGGAGAGTTTAAATCAGTGTATTCTAGCTGTAAGTTTTGATTGCTATTCATCTCTATACAATGGTTGGACTACGTGAGTTAAATGAGAAATGCGAGCAATTGTTATTTTTGATGAGGCTCATCGCAATTATCATGAGGCTTTACGAATGTTCAATGAACGTTTTCCAGATCACCCTATTGATAGATATAATTTTAAACAGTTAGTGGAAACATTTTATGAAAACGGCAGTGTGCAAAACAAAAAACGTTCTGGGCTATTAACTACTGGGTACTGAATTTTTGAAGAATCCGTCCTCATCGAGTAGAACTGTTGCCGTAAATTGTGAGGTTTGCAAATGACTATATTAAGAGTTCTGAAATAAAATAAATTTCATCCCTATAAAATAAAGATGGTTCATGAACTGACGGAGGATGATCCAGACCGCCGTCTAGAATATTGTGAAATTTTATCTAATAATAGTTTGCAATATCCCAGTTATTTGAAACACATTTTTCAGTGATGAGACTACTTTTTTTTTCAAACGGTCACGTGCATAGACAAAATGAATGTGAGGTACTGGTCGGATGAAAATACTCGACTCGTTCGCGAAACTCATACTAATAGCGTTTTCGACTGGTCACACTCAATTCACACTCGTAAAGTGCGAATTTTTGTTGCTCAGCACTGGTTCAATTTAGTGACGACATACAAACATTCCAAACGAACATACAGTTAACCATCTAGTGCATTGTATTGTATTTGACAGCTATCTGAGTAAAAAGTAGAAGTAGTACCTTCCAAATTCCAAACAAAATCCAAGCTAGGCTTTCATTTTAAACATTTATTTAATATTGTTATAAAATATTTTATCAACAGATTAACATAAACTTACTTATATTTAAGTTCTTAAGATGTCAACGTATACTACGCATATACAGGACTTACAAGAATATTTATGGTACCTACCTGGGAGTCATCCAGGTACGACACCACCGATTTAATGTAATTTTTTATTTTTTTCAGTTTAGTTTTATTAAACTTGGCCTTAATTAAATCTTCTTCGGCTGAATCTGTCGAAGAAGTTTCCAATATTTCTTTACAAATTCTAAAAATGTTTACATACTTTAGAAACAACTCTTCATTTGTCACATTTGTTATGACTGAACTAAAACTGATAACCTGTCTACCTCTGTTCACAAAAGTGCGCACCAATTTATTGTTTTTTGAGTTCAACTGATTCCAACCGAAAATTCAAAAACTGACCCTGTTCGTACTGCTTGTATGTGTCGAAAACAAATTTTGCACCGAGTGTTAAAAAGTGCACACCAGTTTCACCAGTCGAAAACGCTATAAGTTTCCACAAAAAGTTAATGTGTGGGCAGGAATACTGGGTGACTACATTATAGGTTAGTTATTTATTGGGGAAAATTTGACTGGTGCCCTCTATTTGGAAATGCTGGAAACAGTGATAGATCCACTGATAGTGGCAACTCTCGAAAATAATGTAGACGAATTTTACATGGAAATTATTTTGCAACAAGATGGAGCTCCCCCTCATTTTGCAGTTGCTGTGAGGAATTATTTAAATACTGTTTATGCAGGACGATGGATCGGCCGAGGATCTGTGGAATGCCCTCCAAGATCACCAGATCTAATCCCTTTAGACTTTTTTTATGGGGTTACCTAAAATCTATTCAGGAGTTGCGAGCGCGGATTACGGAAGTGTATGCAACAATTACTCGAGAAACTTTGCAAAACGTCAGGGCTGAAACTGAAAATAGACTTTATTTTTGCCAAGAGGTCAACGGGGAACATTTTGTAATAGATAAGGTCACTGTTAGTTTAGTTACTTTCTGGTTTGTGATGTTTTGCTATTTTTAAACATTAATAAACCAACTCATAAGGAAACAAATTTCAAAATTTTTTGCACGGTTGAATAGAGAATGAAACCCCCATTCAAATGAGCTATCACTCACCATCCCATGCTATTTAAATTTTTCGAACGGGTTACTCCCCTCCAGTAAGGGATGAAATTAAGGGTAAACTGTTCATACAAAAAATGTACATTGTAGAAATCAAAAATTGACGAGTCTCAGCGATTTTCCTAACAAGACTCCAGTAACGAGTAAGACTTATGATGCTCACTGTATATATCGTCTTCACAGTTTTGTGATCTTGACAAATAAGTATCTTAAATGCTAGCATAAACTGGGTAAGCGTAGGAATCCAGACAGACTGCCAACCACAAAAAAATTTCAATGCATTCTTGATGTTATATTTTCGTACTTACAATGTTGGTTTATAAACAAATTACTTTTGATATATTCAATTTTAATTTTTCAAATCAAAATCTAATGTTTGTAAAGTTACTGAATATGCGACTAATGCGTGGCAGGCGATGCGCAAACTTTCCATTTTATGCCAACATAAGCTGGTATTGAATAAAGCTGTAATTTTAGTAGTATAATGTAAAACCATTTATCTACAGTGACTTACAAAAATCATATTTTGCTTTCTGGATCCCCTGAAAATTTTATAAAAATGAGTTCCATTCATGTTCCAGCCTTGTTCGATGGGGGTGTCGATTTAATAGTATACACAACACACCCTGTAAAGTGAAATATATTTTAAACGACTTAGTATTTATTTTGTCAATTTGGATAGATATATCATGTAAAGAAATCTATAAATTTCACGGTTTTCAGTGGAGAATTGTATAGGTTGTTATAGTATAAGAAAGTAAGCCAAAGTACCTAAAAATTATTAAAGTAGATTTAGTAATGATGTTACTTTGGATGTACATACCTCAAGTTGTAAATGCAATAAAATGTTTTAATCCAACTTGTTTTTCATTTACTGCAATTTTAACAAAATTCTCTATTGAACAAACTAAAAATATAATCTCATTAGCAAAGAATAAGTAAGTCAGAAAATCTTGAGTGAAATGAGTACTTTTAAGTTTGAAAATAATTCCGTAACTTACAAAAATTATTAGTAGGTACGTGTTGAAGTTTTCGTGGAAATTATATTCCTCTAGAAAGACTGTCCTCTTCGTCAAATGAACGAATCGTCAAGAGACTATAGAGCACGGGGGTTTATATCATATGCACAATACGTAAACACGTTTCTGCGCATGCAACTCCGCGCTTGGGTGCTCTGAAGTATTAAAGTATTAAAATGTAAAGCACATTGATTAATTTAATAACATCTCATTTAGTAACACACAAAAAGTGTTGTTTCAAAAATTTTAATTCATATATTACAACAAACTAAAAAAAACATGCCTTCACTTGGTTATTTGTACTATGTGAAGATGGCTTTCTGTCCGCTGGCTGCCCGCTATAGCGGGCCCCGCGCGCTCTGTCAACAAATAACATCAAAATCAAACAAATGTGTGGTTATGTTATGTTATGGTTTTGGTTGTCGACGAAAACATGTGAGTGGAAAAGTTAATTTCCTCTGTTGTTTTGTCAAAAACTAACTCCTAAACCCTCCTAAGTACCGAAAACAAACACAACTGAAAATAGCCATATATTTAAAAAAAGAAAATTGGGATTGCTAATTGCTGAGAGCAAGACCTTAGCTTTCCTTGTACTTACAAAGCTGGGTGAATTGTCCCGAAGGACATTGCCCATAAAAGGAACAGAAGAAGAAGAAGAGGAAGAAGAAGAAGAAGAAGAAGAAGAAGAAGAAGAAGAAGAAGAAGAAGAAGAAGAAGAAGAAGAAGAAGAAGAAGAAGAAGAAGAAGAAGAAGAAGAAGAAGAAGAAGAAGAAGAAGAAGAAGAAGAAGAAGAAGAAGAAGAAGAAGAAGAAGAAGAAGAAGAAGAAGAAGAAGAAGAAGAAGAAGAAGAAGAAGAAGAAGGAGAAGAAAGAACATGTGAGATGTGAGTGAAACTACTTTTATTTATTTTTTTAGATGTTATTTAGGATTATTTAAAATCAAGTGAAGGTATTTTGATGCTTTAACATGTCTTTACCAGGCAGAATTCATTATAAACACATAATTTCTAATTGTTATAGTACATTGAATAAAACCCATTTCAAACGTAAATTTTAAGAACAAACATTTTTAAATATCCTTCCGATATTGATCAAAGAAAGGACAAAATCATTTTCAAACGCAAATCGTTCAAGACTGCTAAAAGATTGCTTTGCTTTGCCTTGCTTTAGCATCCTCAAAACCAGATACACCAAAGATAGTAGTACTTAGTAATATTGTTATCACACCTCCAAGCAGAGTCCTGTGAAGATAAAGTTCATTTTAATAATATATACAAAATTAATAAATGCAGCAGAATTTGAGTCAGGCCACTAGTTATGTTGCAGGGTTTATTAAGAAACTTAATAGTTTTGACTGCAAAGAGTGTAAAGTTAATTTACAGACATGTTAGAAGACCATCGATACTTTTACTTATTTTAAAGAAAATGATGATAAAAGACGTTTTATTTATGTACAAAGAAATGTTATTGAATTTATTTCAAAAATTCATGAAATAGTTTTACCACTTTTGGGTCATATTGACAACATAATTCAAAAAATTAAACTTTTTTTGCCAGACCATGTTGATTTTAAATGGTTTACATCAGAGGCGACTCGTGGCCTAGTCTATGAGGAGCCTACTTTTAAAAGGCACACCCTATATACTTGATAAAAATATATGTCTATAAGAATACAAAAAGCAGAAATATTACATTGTATTCTAATAGAAATATATATTTGTATAAAGTATATAGGGTGAGCCAGCCTCCTCGCAGACTAGGCCACAAGCCGTCTCTGGTTTACATATAAAGAACATAAAACAGACGTCTTTTCTCATTTAGTTAAAACTTGTCTACTATTAATAATAAGAAAGTAATATAATGATAGTATGAGGGCTGCTGCAATGTCTAAAAGGCAAACAAAATGATTTGACGTTACTGCATTTAAGTTTTTTCTGTTTCAGTTTATATGGATGGTTGCTTTTGTCTTATTTCCTAAGATTCAAGAAGAATTAGTTGTTTTGTTTTTTGTTTATTTTAAAAATTTATTTACTTAGGCATTAGTTTTCATATCAAATAAATAAATTATTTGTTGTGCAATTTCTGATTTTTGTTAGCCAAATATAGTTAACGTACCGAAATAGTAATGTAATGTTTGTGATAGAGTAATTTTCTTAAATAATCATTTATAAGACGTCCGGGAGCGCCATAGTAAATAATAGACATTCTTGCTTCCCATAAGCTCGCTTGTATGGGTGTGAAGTGCATGAAAAATAATTTTTCCGCCTACATCTATCCAAAGTATACATTTTCTGGCCTCATTGCAGGGAGCAAAGTCGTACTTTTCCTCCCTAGGGAGGAAAAGTACTTTTACTCCCTAGGGAGAAAAAGTAAAAGTGACGTCATGGTATGTCATAAATGAAATAGCTTATACGGCATTGACGACCTAAACTATATTCTATTATATAAGTATAAATTTTACCGTTTATTTATAGAACACCCTGTATTTTGCAAAATAGTAAAAACCAGTAAATTGTTATTTTAATTCAACGATTTTTACATTAATAATTTGACTTCGATTCATAGATTCATCCGATTTTCGAATTTAGGACAGAAATATTATAGCATGTATGGTCGATTGACAGATCAGTTTCAAAGTGTGTTACTCTATAATATATCTACAAAATATAAAATATTTATAAAATGAGTGATTTAAGCGAATTTGAAGATATAAATAATACACCACCGGATATTTTGGAACAGGTTAATGCAACAGTACAATCTCTATTACCCCAAAAATCTAAAGAAAAATACGAAAAACAGTATTTACATTTCAAGCAATGCGCCGAAGAAAATTATTTAAAAATGACTTGTTATTTGAGGGAGGCGGAAAAATCATATGTATTACTTGGGAGTAAAGTGCCTTTTCCTCCCTTGGATGTTCACTTCATCCTGCGGGAGGAAAAGTGGCACTTTCCTCCCTAGTAATACAAATAGCTATTTTGTATTGCCATCTCTTTGATATATTTTTTATTTATTTTTCTTGGGAATTTTTAGTAAATATAATTATATAAAACTTTGTATGATATTTATTTTATTCCTCATAATTATTTGTCATAGAATTTTACATTTTTATTGGGCATTTCATAATTGTTACAAACAGCTAATAAAAAAGGAAAATTTTAATTATAATTAAGAGGAAAATTTACTTAAGCAATTATCTTTTTCTAAACAATACAAAATAGAGCCATAAATATTTCTATAGTTTAATTTTACTTTTTAGTGAATGAAAAATATGTACCTTCAGGTAAAAGTGAAATGTCCGTTTTTCTGGAGCCACTATTCCGAAATTTGATATAATTATTTTCTCAATTTTTGAAATCTTTATAAAAACAAAATTTTGCGATTTATTGCCATCAAAATTTGATTAAATTTTGAAAAAGTGGCTCCAGAGGAACATATTGTAACACGAGTGTGGGTTGAAACTATTTATTTAATTAAAATACAAAATAAATATCCGAACGCGTAAACTATTTACAATTAAAACGTTGATCCGCCCCGCGCTGACCCGCTTTCTCTCTTCCACTCCAAATTGACAGTCGTATCATCAACAAACTATGGTAACGGCTTCCATGACCGTTCTCGATCATTCTTCACACTTTCTCCCAGTCTCTGTCAGCCTGCCCGATTGTAGATTGGGTTTCCTGTCACCTTGACGGTTCGTTGTCTCGTACTGTTGTGGCAAACCCTGGCACTGTCTCGTCCGTAGAGCCAAACCGTTACAATATTTTAGCTACACGTACATGTTTTTTATTTCACTAAAAGTTAAAAAAATTACTACCAAAATTTTGTATGGCTATATTTCGTATTAGAAAATAATTGCAAAAGTAAATTCTCCTTTAAAAAAACCCGCCAATTTTCAAATTAAATATAAAATTACGGGTAACTGCATTACCGACAGAGTAAGAGTTGATGGTAATACTGCTGGTAACTACATTACCGACAGAGTAAGATTAGTTCTACTCCTCCCCCCACAGGTCGCTGCAAGCAAACATGTTGCCAAATTTCTACAAATAAACGGCAACTCTTAATAATCCTTACTTCATGCTATAGAGCTCTTGGCTTATCAGAGAGTCACGATAGTGTGCTAGACGTTACTGAGCATAATCAGATTATTTACTAAATCTCACGCCATCAGGATTTACAAAATATATTGTTATACATATATTTAAAGTTATCATATTTTCAAAAATAGAAAGCGGGACAAATCGAAAACAAGGATATATTTCTACGAATTCTCTTTGCAGTAGAGTCGATTTGAATCATTTAAGAGCAAAAAATATATATAAAAAAGTGGGATATCACGTCATGTAAATTGATATATACATATTTTTTTCGCTAGACAAAAGCGAGGCAAACGCAATAAATAATAAACGTTGTAATATAACTGTGTTTATTTATAACTTAATTTCAATTTATTCTTAAGAACATACCAATAAGATTGCACTTTGCGATTCTATTATGAAGGTTAGATTTCCACTGGTGGAATCTTATTATGTACCGGAACTATTCCTTTAAAGTTTTATTTTTGATTCATCAAATCATTCACATTCACCGCCGAATTAATCCATTATTGTCCAAAGGGAACAAACTTTAGAATGCTAAAAAGCTACTTACTTTTAGTAAAATCTTTAAAAAGTTCATTCAATTTTTGCATATGCCTTTAAAAGAATAATCAAGTGTCCAAATAGTGCCACCATACAGTGGCCTAAAGTTAGTTACATGCATTATTATTAAAGATATTTATACATGATTGTAAAATTGTTTAAATCTATGTTCAAAATTGTTCAGATCTCTTAAAATATTTTTAAAATATGGAACTGGACTTTACTACTCAAATATATATTCTTTTTTAAAATACATACCGCAAGCTCCTATCTTGAAGTAAACATTCAGGTAATTTATTTTTTTTTTAATTCAATTCCTACTTTGTTGAAATATGGGGTTTTAAACTCATTTGGGGCAGACCTTAGACTAGGTAATAAAGAGAGGACTCATAACATCGCTGAAAATCTTGTTCTATTCTGACACCAACGATATTTGACCAAAGGCGTAACCTATTGGAAATAAAAAACGAACTTGTATTTATGTTATTAGTACAATAAATAAGACACACAAAAATATACAGGGTGTTTCAAAAAGGTATGTCATAAATTTATCCTCAGATAGATTACCAAAAAATAAGTGAATTTGGCTATATTTACCTATATCAAAAACTGGCTCCTAACAAAGTTACAGGGTGATAAACTAACATATAACGCATATAAAAATCAGTGGTGTGTCTAGGGCTGTGCTTGAGCTACCCCTGCAAAAACTATATACACAATGGTTGCTAAATTCTTAAAAGTTTATAACATAATAATGAAAAGTAATTAAAAAATATATTTGTTTAGTTATGTTTATTAGTATACGCCCCTTCTTCGGCTGCATGTATTTAGAGAAGTCAGGAAATATAGTGTGAACTGCTCCATTTAGTAAACGTCTTTTACAGACCGTCCCATGCCTTTCAAAATGTTTTAAACACTATCATTTGGCGTAGGCATCCAATTTGCAATTATCGTTGCCTGAATCCAAAGATATTTTGCTGGATCCACAGGAAATCTAAAATAAAACAACAAATAAACATTGCTGCAATTAAATAAGAAGCAAAAGTAAATAAGGATTTAATAAAAGTTAATATTTAGAATTCTATGACACGCCACTGGAAAAAATTACGTGTGGCCATTTTAATATCATTAATTTCTTAAATATAACTTTGCTTGATCGGTTTGCCGTCACATCGCGCTCCGATGTAAATTGGTTTTTTTGTTGGAAAAGGTGCACTAAAAATAGTAAAAATTTGTGAAGTGCTTAGTTTGTGAATTATCTGTGCCCAAACAAAAAGCCGTTAATGAAGATTGAATAGTTCTCTAATATGAGAGAGATATGCTTTATTGTCGTAAAAAAATTTACAAAAATTTTATAGACAAAGCGTGTAACTTAAATACTAAACATATTATAAAAATAACTAAACAGCAGAAAAAACAAACAGACAAAATAGGAATAACAATTGCAATGGATATGCAATATCCGTCATTATAATTATTCTAATTTAATTTTTAAATTTAAATTTAAATTTAAATTTAAATTTAAATTTAAATTTAAATTTAAACTTTAATATTTAATTATTTAATTAATGCCATTGTATGTGGAACTCAAATGTCTAAGGTACGTTATAAAATTCTGCTACTGTGTAATATGGTCTTTCTAGAAGAAAAGCTTTAGCCAGTCTTCGGAACTTATCGTATGTATTTATAGATTTTAATTGCATCGGAAGGTTATTATACAATTTTTTGGCATTGTAGGTAATGGAATATTTTAATAGGTCAGAAGTGGGCATTGTTAAATAAACATCAGTCTCTAAATTTCTTGTGATTTTTTCATAATGGTTAATTGTGGAACGTGTCTTTCAGCGATCAGCAGAACGAGACCTAGCATTACTTGTGAAGGCTGCAAAAACTTGTTTCATGTTATCTGCATTACAAAAATCGACAACTTATTAGAAATATTGCAGAATGTACCGGGGCTGTCCTGGAAATGCTCAGATTGTATAAAGTCATGCATTGTAATAAATGAAGATCGTTTGCATAAAGTTATCGAAACTAAACTAGATACTGCTGTTTCTACAATAAACAATCATGTTACATCTATGAAATGTGACGTTGTAAAGGCTGCCACAAACGTGCCTACTTTTGAACAACGGAAGTATTCAGATATATTGAAAGATAAGTCAAACCCAGCTATAATTATTCGTCCAAAAACTAATCAGGAAATATCAAAAACAAAGACTGATATTTTGCGTCATATTGATCCAACAGCTGAAAATCTTCAATTGGCAAAGGTTAAGACTATTAAAGATGGAGGAATTCTTATCGGTTGCTGTAATCACTCTGATACTAAAAAAATTAGAAAACTGGTTGACTCCTATGATGTAAAAGAAATTGCTGGCGTGCATCCTCGACTACGAGTGGTAGGTATGGAAGAGAATTACCCAGAATATGAGCTTAGAAAACATCTTTTAAATGGTAACCCCGAAATATTTTCAGGTGAATTAGAATGTAAAATAATAAAAATATTTCCTACGAAAAAGAATCCTAAGATCTGGCAGTCAATTATCCAGGTTAATAAACTAGTTTATGAGCGGGCTCTCAAATCGGGAAATTTGTTCGTCGGTTATGATAGTTGTGCTGTTTATGACGGCATTGATATATTCCGCTGTTATAAGTGTAACGACTTTAACCATTCCTCTCATAACTGTAGCAAACCAATTTCTTGCCCGATTTGCGGGGGTGCCCATGAATTAAATCAGTGTAAATCCTCCATTAAAAAATGCTCTAATTGTATGAAACTAGCTAACAAAGATGTAGATATTAATCACGCTGTCTGGGAAAAAGATAAATGCGCCTCGTATGCAGAAACCTTAAAAAAATTTAAAAATGGTATGTTAATTTCTGAATAGCAATTGAAGGGAAATTTTCATATTCCCCTCGTAAATTCAAAGCCAGGTCTCGTTAAAGATATGAAAACCTTATCAATTTTTTACCAAAATACTCGAGGTTTAAAGACAAAAACTAGCCAGATTCTAAATTCAGTAATTCAAAGCAACTATCGTGTTTTTGCGTTAACGGAGACCTGGCTTGACTCATCCATTAACAAATATCCTCCTTGGTACAATGGTAGCATTATTAAAGATTTACAGGCTAAAAGTAGAATTTGGCGCAAATACAAGCGTGAAAGCAATTTACAGGCCTTTGAAGATTTTAAACACCTTCGGGCGAAAATAAAGCATGATGTTGATGTTGCATACAAGAAATTTTTAGGCAAAACTGAGGAAGAAATACATAACAACCCAAACAGATTTTGATCATTTATAAATAATAAACGAGGTAGTTCCAAAATATCACAAGTATTGAATTTTGAAGGTCAAATGCTGGAGGGGCCTTCTAATATTCTAAATGGTTTTGCAAATCTTTTTAAACAGTCCTATACTATTTCTTCCCCTTTTTAACCCAATTCTGGGACAAATAATAATCACTTTTTAAATATTACAAGCTTCAGTGAAAAGGAAGTATATGAGGCACTAAGATCACTTAAGCCAGAAAAGACCACCGGATCAGACGATATTCCAGCTTTTGTCCTAAAAGATTGTTCTTTTGTGCTTGCTCGTCCCCTCTCCATACTAATTAATATTTGTTTAAAATCGGCTACAATACCAGAGGTCTGGAAATCCTCAAAGGTCTGTCCCATTTTCAAGAAAGGAGATAGACAAGATATTTCAAATTATCGACCTATCTCTATTATATGCAACTTTGCAAAGGTTTTTGAAATCCTGTTAGAGCGAGTTATATGTCGTCATGTAAGTTGTAATATAAGTATAAATCAACATGGTTTCATGAAAAGTCGTTCAACAGTCACCAACCTCCTAACCGTTACCCAATATATTGCTGAATCTATTGATAACAGAGCCCAAACTAATGTTATTTACACAGACTTTTCTAAGGCCTTCGACAGACTTGATCATGGCATTCTGCTTAACAAACTTGTAGCTTTTGGATTATCTCCTTCTTTAATTTCACTATTTCAATCCTATCTATGGGATCGAAAGCAATATGTCCAGCTTAATGGTTTTAGGTCTGCTGAATATAGTGCTTCTTCTGGTGTTCCACAAGGGTCGAATCTAGGACCCCTCCTTTTTATTATGTTCATTAATGATATTGCAGATGTTATAAATGTAAATTTGCTTTTGTATGTTAATGATCTAAAACTATACTGCCTCGTAGAGAAAATAGGTGATTGCGAGAACCTTTCAGCAAACCTAACACGGATTCTTGAATGGTGTTATCAAAATAACTTGTCACTAAACCCAGATAAATGTAAAGTTATGTCGTACAGTTTAAATATCCTAATATTTAATTATTCAATAGAAAACGTTGCTCTTGAGCGACCGAAAACATTTACTGATCTTGGCGTCACGTTTGACACTGCACTATCATTTAATAAGCATATTGATAATGTTGTATCCTCGTCCTATCGAATGTACGGATTAATTGCACGTAGCAGTAGTGATTTCAAAGAAACCTCTACCTTAAAAACTCTATTTTATGCTTTTATAAGATCAAAGTTAGAATATGCTTCAGTTGTGTGGAGCCCCTTTTATCAGTATCATATAGATCGAATAGAAGCAATTCAAAGACGATTTTTAAAACTGCTAAGCCTGAAAACTGATGGCATTTATCCTCTAATAGGTACACCTCACTCTGAATTACTACAAAAGCATAACTTTTTCAGTCTCGATAGAAAGCGTGATTATTATAGTGTAGTAGTAACTTATAAAATTATTAAAAGTATTATTGACTGCCCAACCTTATTAGAAAAGTTTAATATTTGCATTCCCAGAATTTCTTCCAGATACCCGAATACTTTTTATATAAATACATCTCGCACAAATGTTCTGGAAAATTCTCCGCTCCATACCATGTGTACAGTAACAAATTCTATTGTCAATGAACTTGATATATTTAGTTGCAATTTGTCAGATATAAAATCTCACTTTTTATCTTAGTTAATTTGTTACCTATTACGAAATACAAGTTCTTTTTATGTGCTTAACATTCATATAAAAAATGTGATCTATTAATAATTATATTCTGTCAATTCCTGCTCTGTAATTGGGTTTATGACCTGTAGAGTATTGTATTATAAATAAATAAAATAAATAAATAAATATCAATAAAAAGCATAAAATAAACAAACATGGTGGGTAAAATTTATTACTTTGAAGTGAGACATGAAAAATATATAAATACCAAGTTATATAACACCAAATAAAATGAAAAATATAAGAAAATATATAAAGTGAAAACGATTGATGTTAATCATTTACCTGTAAAACGAAATATCTGTTTATTTCTTGCCGCTATAACTTTAACACTGATATGTCACACAATAAACCATTGTAATAAACCAATTATTAAATGTCGTTTAATTCAAAAATCAGAAATAAACACGAACAAAAAGTTTGGTGTCACCGAAATGATTAGCACCAAAATAATGGCGGCCAGTAGATAATCGGCACAGAATGCTACATATGCTCGATATACTTGTTACGCGTCTTCTCTTTATTACCTAGTCTGCCTGGACGACTGGAATATGACCCGCTTTTCGTCGTCTTGTTCATATATATATATATATATTTATTTATAGGCCTTGGTGGCATCCCTCCATGTTAAAATTGCGTCTGCCATGGCATCCACGTCCTCGTGGCATCCGATATACAGATGCCACGAGGACTTTCGATGAAACTCATCGCAAATGAAAGGATCCTACCCCTACTAACTCTCGGCAAAATATTGGCGGGATGCCAAAACAGCCTATTTTTGTATGTTTTTAAACATGGTAGTTTGAGCAATGACCGCAACTGCCGCCACTTTCGTGTGCTGTATATTCTGAGATATATTTAAAGGAGGTAATGGCATCCAATGATATACATATTCATTTTGAGTACCTGGTGGCCTCTGTATATTCCGTTTTCGGTTTGATGGCATCCATTTCGTTGTTGCCAGATCTTATATTGGTTTATAACTCGGCCTTTTCATTTTTATAGATTCTGTAACATACTTTCACTAGGATGAGGCGCCCTTGCGATTTACTTCCGAGAAAATAACATGTGTTTTTAAAGCTATTTTTATTATATCTTTTGAAATATACTGGTTAAATTAGGTACACTTATTCTCTCACTTTTTAAACTGTAATCTGTGAGGAACAGTTTTGTTTTATATAAAAATTTAGTACAGATTTGTCTGCCAATGTTGATAAAATTAAAAGGCTTTTAATCGTATAAGGCATAAGCTAGGAGAAATTAGCGGACAAACTGGGCGGCGATGCTTGAAAATTTCAATATTGTTATTCGCTGAAATCTTTGGTTTAGATGGACTTTAGTGTCATGAAAGTTAAAAAATAACTAAAAATTATCATTTTTATTGAAAAAATCATTAATTCAGTTAAAAATATTATTCAAAACAAAATATAATTTTTATACCGATTAAATAAATCATTAAGACTAACCAATGATTCAAAATATATATTTTTTTCTTTTAAAGTCAGGTTTTTTGCCGCCAAACAACTATGGGAGCAGAGAGGGGAAAACACATTTAGCCCAAGATTACAAATACAATTCTTATACTACCAATTCAGTACACTACTTTCAATTAATTAAATCAAAATCATTAAATAGAAAGAACTCCAACATATAATTTTTAGGTCTTTAAAGTCATTCGTATCCGCCGATAAATATTATTCCATCAACTTTCCATTTGAATTAACTTATTACCTGGAACGTTACATAGTAAGTCTGTTTTTCTGACTAGGCAGTAAAAATATATCTTTTTAAGTCTCAAGTGTCAATAAAAAGCCGCTTTGGGTACAAGAAGCCAAGTTTTTTTTTTAAATATTTGTAAAATGACTAACTTTTAGTATCTATATAAACGACGTGGAATCATTAATTTTCCTACGAATTTCTTTCAAAACTAAACATATTTACATGTTTTCTTTTCGTTACACCTGACAAATAATGAAACATATCAAACTTTTTTTGTGAATAACAATTATATTTTTTAAAAAAATATACCTTTATCGCGAGATATAGCGGTAAGTTACAAAATTAAACATATTTTATTCCAACGATTTTGTTGAAAAATCTAGAAATTGTTCAGGTAAACAGTTCCCGAGGTAAGGCCAAACTTTACTCTCGTGTGTTATTTACAAAAAAATTTTTTTTATTCCATTCTATGACTACCAGTTAACACAAACTTTTTCATAAATTTAAATAATTTTTCAAAAAATCAAAGAAGCGACATTATACTTTCCAATTATACAAGGTTCTCCAAGAAACTGATACATATCAAAGTTTTCCAAAATGGGACACCTTGTATTTCATATATTTGAATTTTCCTTGCCTTTCTTATTATAACAATAAAATAGTCTAAGATTATACAGGGTATTTCACACGCTATAACCAGTTTTATATAAAAATCGTACTGATTTCATAGACGTGTATAGTGCAAAATAAACATTTAAAAACCATTTTTGTGCAGTAAAAGGTTTTTCCTACGACCACTTAGGAAAGTGACACATATCACACTATATAGACCTATGGAAAGTGCCCTATATCACACGCGTATGAATAAGAATTTACTTTCCACCCAAGTGAGAATATGCTACTTTCCGCAGTAGCTGTCAGAAAATGTCAAACACATAATTTCTATTTTGATCTATGTAATGTCCATATTAATACTAAAATCGATATGATTGTTAAATTATTGTAAATTAGATCCTAGATATTTATCTTTAACAATTATTTTTAAAATAATTTTAAAATAACTAAGATATATTTGCTTTTTATTCTGGTTAAACACATAAGCGATTAGATCAATCAATTACCGTAAGGCCTGTTAGCTCAGTTGGTTAGAGCATCAACTTTGCAATTTGAGACCGTCCAACGACCGCGATCGAATCCTGGCTGTGCCAGATTTTTTTTTTTTATTTTTTTTTTATTTTTTTTTATTTGTTTAGAAATTATGAAAATTTAATAAATACGATTATTGTTGATTATTTTTTTAAATACATTTTAATTATTATAATAATCTGGTTTTACATTTTTTGATGAAATTATTTTGTGGTCGTAGGAAAAATATTGTACATCACTTGTGTGAAAAGTGATTTTCCACACTCGTAATGTAATATACTATTTCCTACGACCACTTAGGAAAGTGACACATATCACACTATATAGACCTATGGAAAGTGCCCTATATCACACGCGTATGAATAAGAATTTACTTTCCACCCAAGTGAGAATATGCTACTTTCCGCAGTAGCTGTCAGAAAATGTCAAATACATAATTTCTATTTTGATCTATGTAATGTCCATATTAATACTAAAATCGATATGATTGTTAAATTATTGTAAATTAGATCCTAGATATTTATCTTTAACAATTATTTTTAAAATAATTTTAAAATAACTAAGATATATTTGCTTTTTATTCTGGTTAAACACATAAGCGATTAGATCAATCAATTACCGTAAGGCCTGTTAGCTCAGTTGGTTAGAGCATCAACTTTGCAATTTGAGACCGTCCAACGACCGCGATCGAATCCTGGCTGTGCCAGAATTTTTTTTTTTATTTTTTTTTTATTTTTTTTTATTTGTTTAGAAATTATGAAAATTTAATAAATACGATTATTGTTGATTATTTTTTTAAATACATTTTAATTATTATAATAATCTGGTTTTACATTTTTTGATGAAATTATTTTGTGGTCGTAGGAAAAATATTGTACATCACTTGTGTGAAAAGTGATTTTCCACACTCGTAATGTAATATACTATTTCCTACGACCACTTAGGAAAGTGACACACATCACACTATATAGACCTATGGAAAGTGCCCTATATCACACGCGTATGAATAAGAATTTACTTTCCACCCAAGTGAGAATATGCTACTTTCCGCAGTAGCTGTCAGAAAATGTCAAATACATAATTTCTATTTTGATCTATGTAATGTCCATATTAATACTAAAATCGATATGATTGTTAAATTATTGTAAATTAGATCCTAGATATTTATCTTTAACAATTATTTTTAAAATAATTTTAAAATAACTAAGATATATTTGCTTTTTATTCTGGTTAAACACATAAGCGATTAGATCAATCAATTACCGTAAGGCCTGTTAGCTCAGTTGGTTAGAGCATCAACTTTGCAATTTGAGACCGTCCAACGACCGCGATCGAATCCTGGCTGTGCCAGATTTTTTTTTTTTATGTTTTTTTTATTTTTTTTTATTTGTTTAGAAATTATGAAAATTTAATAAATACGATTATTGTTGATTATTTTTTTAAATACATTTTAATTATTATAATAATCTGGTTTTACATTTTTTGATGAAATTATTTTGTGGTCGTAGGAAAAATATTGTACATCACTTGTGTGAAAAGTGATTTTCCACACTCGTAATGTAATATACTATTTCCTACGACCACTTAGGAAAGTGACACATATCACACTATATAGACCTATGGAAAGTGCCCTATATCACACGCGTATGAATAAGAATTTACTTTCCACCCAAGTGAGAATATGCTACTTTCCGCAGTAGCTGTCAGAAAATGTCAAATACATAATTTCTATTTTGATCTATGTAATGTCCATATTAATACTAAAATCGATATGATTGTTAAATTATTGTAAATTAGATCCTAGATATTTATCTTTAACAATTATTTTTAAAATAATTTTAAAATAACTAAGATATATTTGCTTTTTATTCTGGTTAAACACATAAGCGATTAGATCAATCAATTACCGTAAGGCCTGTTAGCTCAGTTGGTTAGAGCATCAACTTTGCAATTTGAGACCGTCCAACGACCGCGATCGAATCCTGGCTGTGCCAGAATTTTTTTTTTATTTTTTTTTTATTTGTTTAGAAATTATGATAATTTAATAAATACGATTATTGTTGATTATTTTTTTAAATACATTTTAATTATTATAATAATCTGGTTTTACATTTTTTGATGAAATTATTTTGTGGTCGTAGAAAAAATATTGTACATCACTTGTGTGAAAAGTGATTTTCCACACTCGTGTGATAGTCGCACTCGGCTTACGCCTCGTGCGACAATATTTCCCACTCGTGTGAAAAATGTCACTTTCCACACTCGTAATGTAATATACTATTCATTATTAGTCAAAAATTTTTACCGATGTACTACTTTTTTAATTTTAAACAAATCTTTATAGGGTACGTCAATACAAAAAATTTAGTAACTATTTCTATTTGGGACAAATCTATTGAATTCATTTAATATTATTTTTATTTTAAACAACATTTTTAATAGATAAATGTTAAATTGTCATTTGTTTTATCATGCAAAAAAGCACAAGATTTAAGATTAATAAATTGTAATAATACAGTTCATCAAATTTCTAGAGGTGTTCGACGCCCAGACAGAGAACGCGCTACGTGTGACTAAGATAGCTATTGTACAGTCTGCTAAACAAGTTATTTTAAATAGTTTTTAATATTTTTAGGTAATTAAATTTTAAAAGTGTGGAATAGTTTAGGGATTAAATTGGTCTGATTGGACTTTCTTAGAACGTTTTTAAAAGCAGCTAAAGATAGTATGTAGAATTGAAAATAATTATTATGCCATAAAAGGTGTTTTGGAATTCCTTCAACCTTTTGAAATTGAGTGAGAAAATATAAATTTTATAGGATAGCGGAAAATACCTATAATTTTTTTGTAGGCCTTTGTAAATCGTGGAAATAGTTTATATTTTATTTCTACCTTATTAAGGAAAATGGTACCTATTATTAATAACGGTTGTTTCTGAAACATTACTAAAATTTTCGAAATTTTGTTTTTCTACAAAATAATAAACTATACTATTTAGAAAAAAATTTATTTCTCTTATAATTTTATAAAAAATAACAGGGGAATATTTACATTTCTTGATCTATTAAACAAAACGATAAATTATCTCGACGAATGACACCATGTTCTAGTACGGAAGCTAGCTTTACGTTTTTGTTGGTGGTTTCATGGGTTTCATATCAATTTTTTGTAATTGTAGTTTACACGTACATATACCTCTTAACACTTGTTTGCTTTATTAAAAAAGTGTGTTGTTGTGATTTACGTCGAAATAAGTGAAAAACAACTTGAAACCCCATATAAAATCAAAAAGGAGAAACGGAAAAAAATTGAGCCTGTAAATGAACACAACTCAGAAACAAAAATAGCTATCTAATAATAAAAAAATAAAATTTGATTCTTGTGCAGCTTCATCTATATCATTAACTGTTTTTGGTTTTTTAATGGTTTTTCTTGGTGATGAAAATTCCGATATCTCACGGTTATCGATTCTTTTCTTCTCTCCAGAAATGCGGACGACAGTGTTCTTAGATACTCCTGTGGCTGCAGCAACACGATCATTTACATTTTTAAATGGTATTGAAGGTGAATTAAAGTTTCCTTCTCTTTTCATAAACTCTATAACATTGGCTATTATTTCGCGAGATTGACTGTTAATCACGCGGCCTCTTAATTTGCTATTAAACTCCATACTTAGGTTCTATTAAACTGTAATGAGCAAAAAACACAAACGAAAATAAAAGAAATGTTTTAGCGAAATTTACATCTGACATTTACGTCTGAATGAAATAGTGAAATACTTGATGCGCAGAGTTTACTTTCATTGCATAAATCCGTCGGGATGCCTGTCAGTAGTGCTTTCTCTGTCTAGCCGTCGAAAGCCTCTAGAAATTTGATGAACTGTATTTTACCAAATATTTACAACATTATTATACTCTTCACACAGTAGTCTGTGAAGAGTATTATGTTTACTTTTGTCCGTCTGTCTGTCCGTCCGATGTCACGTTTTTTGTCCGCACGATAACTCAAAAACGAAACATGATATCTTCTTGAAATTTATAGAAAAAATCAAACTTTATGAGGGGACAAAGCCTATTGATTTTGAAAAAAATCGGAATAAAAATGAGGGGTTTAAGAGGGGGTTGAAACTTAAAAAAAATTATAAATCATTTAGGAAAAATGAAGTTCTATGAGAGGACGAGACCTAATAATGTTTTAAAAATCTGATTAAGAATAGGGGGTTATAGGGGAGTTAAAACTTAAAAAAACCATAATTTAAAAACGAAATATGATATAAATTTGAAATTTTCAGGAAAAATCAACCTTTATAAGGGAACAAAGACTATTTTTTTTAAAAATAAATCTGATTAAAAAGGAGGGGTTTAAGGGGGGGGTTAAAACTTTAAACAAATCATAAATCAAAAACGAAACATGATATTAACTTGAAATTTTAAGGGAAAATCAAGTTCTATAAGGGGACAAAGTCTAGTGAATTAAAAAAAAATAATAAAAGTAGGGGTTTAAGCGCGGTTTAAATGTAAAAAAATCATAAATCTAAAACGAAACATAATACCAACTTGAAATTTAAAAAAAATCAAGCTCTATGAGATGACGAAGTCTCTTGATTTTTAAATAGATCCGATTAAAAATGGGGAGATTAGTGGGGGATTGAAACTTTAAAAAAATCATAAATCAAAAACAAAACATGATATCAACTTTAAATTTTCAGGAAAAATCAAGTCCAATTAGAGGACGAAACCTATTAAATTTTTTTTATTCATCTAAAAGAAGTATTATATCAACTTGAAATGTTTAATAAAAATCAAGCTCTATAAGGAGATGAAGCCTATTAATTACTAAAAGAAAAAAATCTAAATAAAAATTGGGAAGCCTATTTATTCCCCAAAAAAAAATGTTTTTAAAAAAATCGCTGGTTAAGAGGGTCTGTTAAACTGTGAAGAGTATAATATAGAATGCCAAGCATTACATATCCTCATTCTAAATTTAAAATTGCTTTATTGCTCTTTATTTTATGTATTCGATACATTTTTTGTCTCGATAAAAACATTTTTACTTTTATTCGCTGAAAAATGTTTTTTAAAATAAGAACAATAACATATACGAAACCAATAAACACATTTGTCACAAATAGGTAGTTACCAGTTAGTACTTTATAAATTTTAATATTATTTAACCATTTATTTGAAATTTTCTTTTTACATTTTTTTATTACTATTTCTTATGTATTTATTTAAATTGTCGTTTCAATAAAAACATTTTACACATATTTAATAAAAAATATCTTTTAAAATAATAATATTTTTACGATTCCAATAAACACATTTTTCCTAAATAGTTATTAAATTTTAAGGATATTGTAAAAAAAAATTTCAATCAATAAATTACAGCTAGTAAAATTCTAATCACTAATTAACAAACAGTCTATTTCCAGTCAACCAGTGACCAGTTAAAATTAAACTATATTGTAAATTATCTTTTTTGTCATTTAGATTTAAAAATCTCCCAAAATTATTAGTTTTAGGTATAGAGAATGCTTAACTCAAATTAAACTTTAATAAACGTTCTTTTGAATGGTGATATAAAATACAATTAAGGAAAATGGGAAAATGATGTATTTCCGTACTGATGTACCCTATAAAGATTTGTTTAAAATTAAAAAAGTAGTACATCGGTAAACATTTTTGAATAATAATGAAAACCATTTACTCCAAAAAAATGTTTCTTTTGCACTATACACGTCTTTAAAATCAGTACGGAAAACTTTGATATTGTATTACTTTTTTAGAGAACCTTGTATAATTGGAAAGTATATGTTGCTTCTTTGATTTTTTGAAAAACCATTTTAATTCATGATAAAGTTTTAATCTCAAATTTAACATGCTTTTTAATAGAATTAAATAAAAAAAAAACATTTTTTAAATAACACACGAGAATAAAGTTTGGCCTTATGAACAGTTTTCAATATTATAATAATTATTGCCAGAAATAATCCATTGGTAAATTTGTATACGCGAATGAATTTAAAGGGCAAAGAGACCAATTTGTTTTTAGATCATTCGATATGCCTAAAATGTTTTTAAAAAGAGATTCTAATTCTTTGAACCGCTCTCAAATAGGTAATAATAAATCATTTCGTTATAAAGGATTCCATTGTAAAGGTTTCCATTGTAAATAATAAGCTCTGAAATCAAGTGTTGAGCCAGTCAAGCATATGTTACTTATTTAGTATTGTATTTAAAAATTTAACCAACTATTAAAACTTTAGAAAAGAATTTTTTTTGTAACATAAAAAAATGTTGTTTCATAAATAAAAATGTCTATTTTGTGTGACACATGCACTGCATAGGTTTTGGAATGGCTAATTTCCGAGTTATTTGATCATAAAATAAAATAAAAAGGAAACAAATCTCTTGCAAAATCCAAAGTTTGAATGTTGTTTAATATTTCTCTAATTTTTACAGTAATTTTGACTATTAAAACTAAAAGTAGAGCAAATATATTACTGAAATGAGGATAAAAATCATAATTACAAATATTTAAAAATAAATGTAGGGACAGTTTGAGAAGTGGTTGGTTTAAATACAAGCTGTAAGACAATTTTTACCCTATGTACATCATATTTTTTATTTTACTTTATGGAGTACCTACCTTAAATATTAATTATAAATGTTATACTGCGTTAGTGACAAACAGTTGGTCAAATAAAAAATAATCAAATTTCTTTATTCTAATACAATGCGTGTTGATTTTCAAGAAAAAAAAATTCTTAAGTTTTATTTGTTTCCTATCTGTGTACATACAGAAAAGGAAAGTATAGTAATCATGATTTTTTTCGACCTCAAGTTTTTGACGGATTTTTACGTTTCGGGGGCTCTTGAATTCGTTTTAAACGTAAGCTTTAATCCACCCTTCGGTGAACTGATTATATTTTGGGCCTAGTCGGAACATCTGGGGGTACTGTATGGGGGATCTTTTTATACTTTATGGAATACATCTGTTATTTTTGCTTAGAGAAGAAACTTCTTTAAATAAAAGTTTTCCCCTAGAATTTTTACTCCATATATAATTTTCGTAAAATGGAGCGTATTCGAGAAATTTGAGGAAAAGTGAAAATTTAGAATTTTGAACATTTTGAACTCAATAACGGATTAAAAAAAAGCAACAAATTATAAATTTAAGCTTCAATCTACCATGCGGTAAGCTGCTTAGATTTTGGGCATAGTTGGAACATCAGGGGGTTACTTTATGAGAGAGTAATTTTCTACTTTATTGAATATATCTGTTATTTATACTTGGAGAAGAAACTTCCTTAAATAAAAGTTGTTTGCAAAATTATTCTCTATATGTTTTCTTTTATACATAACTTTCCTAAAATTGTCCGTATTTAAGAAATTTGAGGATAAGTGACAATTTTAAATTTTAATTAAACATAACTCTTCGCTTCGGCTATTTTTTTGTGCTTTTATGTATAATTAAACAACTATTTTTTCCAAGTTTTAATAGAAAATATTAACATTATAAAACTAAAAATCCATTAATATTATATGTTTAACCCAAATTTATATTAACTCCAATTTAAGTTTAAAGTAAAATTTTAGAAAAAAAAAAAAACTCTATTACAGTTTTTCTTTGATTGATTTTGTTTACTAAGGAGAACGTCATTTGTGGACTGTTATTTGTCTTTTTAGGAGTCATAAGAAATACACAAGTTCTATAAAGAATATTTTTTGCACTCTTTTGGTTTTGAAAATGTACAAATTCTCGAAAATAAATCAAATAAAACAAAAGAACTATCCCTGAAATGATACATATTAAAAAAATATTAAAACAGACATAAAATATTTAACTAACATTTATTTTAATTCTAACTAATTGTAAGCTTTTTAATTTTATTCTATATTTTAAAGCCACTGATATTTTTTATTTTTGTAAACACTCATGTTTTTGTTTTCCTACTGTATGTATCTTGTTAAATCTAATTATATTATTTCGAATACACCTCCACACGCTGTAAAACAGAAGATGGGGCTTTAACTGTTTTAAAAAATTACATGTGTTTTAGTTCCTCATGTTTTTAAAAATAATTTACTAAACCAGAAGATAAAGAATATGTTATCCAAAATATATCTGTCGCCCGAGCTGTCGCCTATAAAATAAAAAATTAAATAAACATTTATGACCAAATAAACCAAGGCACTTTATTTAAAGTAAAAGAAATACGAGCAATACCCAAATATCTATTTTTGGGTCTTTATTCAAAGTACAACTAAACGGCCGTAAAATAAACACATGTGGTTTTAAGGTCTAAAAGGGGCTGAATTTTACACAAACTAGTAACATTTCATGCAATTTCAAACGGATCAGTGTTGTCAAACTTACAGAGTTCACGAAAGACGCTATTAGTATTTTTAAATTCTTCTCAGTATACATGGTGTATATTGGGCGGATGCCATCAAGGGTCATATCTATACGGATGCCACGGACGACTACAATTCAATATATATATATATATATATATATATATATATATATATATATATATATATATATATATATATATATATATATATATATATATATATATATAGGCGATTTTAAATCAGTTACTAGAAATGTGACCAAGTCACATACTAAAATCGAAGTATGTGGACCAAGTCAAAGCCATATTCGAGCGGTCAACTGGTTTAAATATATTTCATGCTATTTGAAAATGGTTTGAACTATTCCCATTCGAGTGACTAAATGACGTCAAATTAAATTTGGTTTAAACCAGCTGCATCTGTTTTTGAAATGTTTCATAAAGAACGGTTCGAGGAAATACAAATGTCATTATTATCAAAAATATTAACAAACATCATAGAGGATAGCAAAGACAATAAAATTCATGATAAAAAAGATTATTTATGTTATGGTCATAAGAAAAAATAGAAAATGCATAATTATGAAGGTTTATAATGTTTAAGAATTTTTAAAAACTTTACCTTGTAATTCTAAATAACTGGTTAAAGTCGAATTCTAAATATAACGATCCATTTTTCATAAAACTCTGGTAATATTAATCTCTCTTTGCCATATGAGGCAAAAATTATCTATTGCCAGATATTGACAAACTCACAAATCGTTAACTTAACAGTGACATCACTGTTTCAAAATTATTTATTTGAGCGCTTTCAAAATTTATGACGTAGTATTAAAACAGGTTCTAAAAGTTGTTGAAAATATTTTTTAACCAAAGAGACCGCTCGAATATGGCTCAAATGTGGTCAAGGTGCTTACGTCATTATACTGACGTTATATTATCTGATTTAAAAATGTTTAATTTATATTGACCCTAACTTGACAATGCGCATGACATTGTCAGATATCGCCATTTTTTTTGTGTGTATTATGTATTGTAGTTAGGATTTGGTTTTAAATTTGTAAGGATAAACAAGTTATAAAAGTAATTTTAAAAAATAGTGCAGATGCCATCACCACATCTTGAAAAAATTTATAGAGGACCACCTCTGAGTTACCCCTTTACTAACAAAAAAAGAATCCTAGAAATCGGACAAGGTTGTAAAGAATTACCACTAAACATATATAAAAAATGAAGAGTTTGAGGATTTTCTAATGGACTCAATTATAAGATTTTAACCTCTAAATTCATATGGGACCACCTCTGAAGTACCCCACTTTCTAATAAAAAAGAATCATTAAAATCGGAAACCGTGTTAAATAATTATCGCTGAATATACATTAAATATATTACGACGAATTGAGAACCTCCTCCTTTTCTGAAGTCGGTTAATAAATATTTGTTTTGTGTACTGATCACGGATGAATTGAAAATTGGTATTGTAGTTGCTAATTGGTGTTGTAGTTTCTTTGGCCTCTGAAATTTTATCAAAACTTTTGCCATGTTCATCAATAAATCTTGGCTATCTTCAAAAATAAATTGGCTTTTCATTTACAAAAACCTTTAATTGCGTCCATATCTAAATAAGTACTCAGCTAGGGTTGCCAGACGGCTCACTTTAGGCGAAATTGTTGGCACGCATTACGCCAAAGTACGAAAATGCCCCACATTTTAACTAAATGCTACGCTTTTTACATCCAAATTTATATATACAGAAATTTTTAACCTTTTTTCGAGAATCTCCTCAGAAAAAAGACCTGATAGTTTATAAAAATATAAGCAGAGGATTTTTTTTAGATCTCCACAAAGAAAGGATCTTATTTTATAAAAGTACCTGTTTTTTTAACATGATCTTTGCCGTCATCGTTGTCCCACTTTTCCCTTTCGTAAATCTGGTAACCGTATACTCAACCTTTCTTTTGATTTTACAAATAACACAACAAGATAATAATTTAATAATTAAAACGTAAAAGTTGTACATTTGTCATTTTATTTGACATTTCATACCTGTGATGAGCACGTTTTAACGGTAGTCTTGTTATATGAAAAAGCAGTCTATAAAAACTATCTGTCATTGTCTTAAATCCAATAAACAAAAAGGATGAAACGTCGATCTTTGTCTTTCAAAATGGTCTATAATCAAGCGAGTGTTTTTCATTTTTTTTAAGACAATGACGACATAATATCTTTATCTTAGCAACACTTTTATTTATAAAAAATTGAGTTTTCACAACTTTTCAAAATTCACAATATATGTACCTAATGGTCTATTGACCGTTTTTGTCTTTCTTTTTTTCATATTTTTCATCATGTTTTGACGAAAAATATCGGTCGAATATCATTTACATTTGTTCAAATAGTGTTCAGTTTGGTAAGTCACTTTAACATATTAATATTGATAGTAGATAAGAGTTAAATTAAGAAGGAAAGTCTACAGCTCTGCGGTCATACAGTGCCTTTAGCTGCCTTTTCTTTGTAGTTCCTACTCTACCCAATTATGTGTGAGATTGTGGACTTTTTTCTTAATTAACCTCTAAATAATGTCTTACATAAGTAAAACAGTTTACCAAATGAATTTCTGCAAATCAATTACGGTAATAAGTAATCTTATTGAATTTTTATCAAATTTTCAAAATATTGTCAGTCTATTTTGATAACTACATGACAACTGTCAATAGCAGTTATTTAGCAAGATCCATTGAAAACATATTTTTTTAAAATAGCTTTTGTAGCGACTTATATTTTTTAGATACTAAAATAATTTATTTGCCTAAGTATTATGATTGATATTATTTGGTATTATGCATGAATTTAAATATTTCTACTAATTTTCTTGTTCCCAGCATTGTTTTCGTTAATAAACAGTACCTAGGTATAAAGAATGATAATTTTTCATATAGTGTTACTAAAGTTGATTATCGTTTAGGATCGAAACTTATTGTTAGTTTGATTTTAACAATTTAAGTTGGCGATAAAACCAAGAAATTCCTTCACACAAATAAAGGCGCTCCAACTTTATTCCAAATATCTAAACTATCCTAATATCGTAATTTATTGCTGTTTCCAGTGACCCCAGGTTTATACTGATGATCTCCTAGCTCCCATGGTAAATCTCAGCTCTTTTGCACCACTTTTGAACCGTGTGTATACCAAATTGATTCGTTTTTAATTTTCCCACATGACTTTTTGATTTTTCCGGTATTTTTTTTATAGAAAGGTGTCATAAAGTCATAAATACGTATTCCATTCGATGGCATTATTACCACTGGATTTTATTTTTATTTTATTAATATTGGTGTTTTTTCTTGAAAGTCTCCTTCAAATCAATTTGTGAACAGCCTGGATACAACTGCCATAGCCTCTGTTTTCACCACAGTGTTATTGAGGAAGACCTGGCAGTAACTCCGTTACAGCAGTGGTCATTTTGCTAAAGGTATCAGGTTAATATCAAACAGGCCAATTTGTGTACCTTATCTAATTTTCTACCAAAACTTTTTTAGTATTGTGCCACCATATGACTGATGGATAGGTTACAACGGGTACTAGGTCCTAGTGCATCTTTATCTTTATCGGTTGAATGCAGGTAAAGTTAGGTTTGGCCCAGAACACTGCGGCCTCTTGGGTCTATTGTATTCCCCTGCTTTCCCCGTATTCAGGTACTATCTTTGGAATAGTCCTGTGTCTTTGGTTAGTTTTAATAGGTTCCCTACCAAGTGTTCCTGGGGCGTTATTTCCGGTTCTAGACCGAAAAGGATGAAACGTCGCACATAAGTTATCATTGGTATTGTTATTGCCAAATATAGCCAGTGGACCATTTTTTGGTTTTAATCCCCATGTATTTCCAAATGTCCGTCTCCATACAATGAGACATTTTACATTTGTTGGTCACTTTTTGTAAGTGTTGGTTCCAAGTAAGTTTGCTATCTAATATTAGACCCAGATATTTTACTTGGTTCGTTTTGTTTAGCCTTCCTCTAAACAGAGTCGGAGTTTCTAAAACCTCCAACCTTGTTTTCCGATTAAAGGTTATGAGTTGTGCCTTGTCAGGTTTTGCCAAGAGGTTTTCCCTAATGCACCACATTTTTCAGTCTAAGAGCTCTTTGCATGAGTTCAAAGACTGTAGTTTGGTGTGAATAGACCATAAATGTGTTCCTTTTCATCCTTCTATGGGCTCATTCCATTCTTATAGCTTTTCCAGCTATTCTTCTGTAGAAGTTTGTCATCCAGAGGGATTCCAAGATATTTAACTTGCCCTTTTTAATTATTGTCCCAATATGAAGCTTTTTCATTCATTGCAAATTCCTTTTTGTGGATAATCCTCCTTTTAGGCATCAGCTTTAAACGATATTTGGTGCCTGCTACATTCATTCAGAAATAACGGCCCTAAATTTACCGTTTTCTACGATGCTTAATCGCTTAAAAATGCTTATACATATATAGTTTTTCTTTTTAATTCTCATAAGAGATCATCAACCATCCAAGTCCACACGAATGGAGATAAAACCAGCCCTTGTTAGCTTAAATTATTAATGGTTTTTACCTAAGCATTCTATGGTTTAGAAAAAAATTGCTCGTTATGATTCAATCCTTAAGAATCTTAACCATTTTATAAAATATATCAGATTTGGGTATTATTTTAAAGGCTAAATTGTTAAATACATTTTCTTCAGTTAAAGAAAGAACGTAGTTCAAAGAAATACCTTCGACTAGCTATTTGTTGTTTTACATACCAATTAGTTATTTTATTTTATCTTATCTTTATCCAAATAAGTACACTATAAAAACGAAAAATTTAAGGATGTGAAAAATAAAATGTCCATCTTCTGAGCTACTGCAAGTTTTTGACGGTGCAGTATCTACGTCAACTTCTCTTTTCTATTCTATACTGGTGACTGGACCACATCTCAGCTATAGATGGTCATACCAAAATATATTGCTATTTTATAACTGTTATCATTTGCAGTTAAATAAAACTGCCAATAATTACCTTTTTTATTCCAGAACATCAGTTGGAAAACTACAATCTCTTTATTATTAGTTTATACTTGTGCCCTTATATATTTACTAGCATTCAAACATCTGCGGCTGCTCTACGGTAACAGAAAGTATCTAAAACAGATAAAATTTTACAGGAGAGCTAGAAATAGTTCAAAGCGTTGAATGGAGGGATATTCCTATAATTATTGCTGTTGATGTAGTTGATGACTAATATAACTTAGGATTATTAAAATTTCTTGTGGAAATTTGTTGTAAGGCAGTTAATCTGCAGTTACTCTTTTAGACCATTTTTACAATATATCAATGTTATAATGAAAAACAAAATATAGTGCTAGACGTTATTTTTCATTAGAATTTTCATAATTAAACGTCCCATGTGTGCCAGGAATAAAGTCAATGTCAAAATATTATTTTCGATAAAAATGTTGGTTACTTTGTTTTATCGTAGAGCGGCCGAACTGTCTTAATTCTTTCTTACACATTTTTTCCATTTCCTCATATTAAAAAAATATTTCTCTACCATGTAAATCCAAATAAAACCAAATTTAAAAATGGTTTTGATGAAACTGTTATGGCTCGTCAAGCCTTTGATTTAAGTCTCAGCTTGAAATGTTCTCAAATGGCGATCTTGTCAGCGTGATATGAACTTTGTCATGTTTTCAATTTCAACTGTGAAAGCTACTGGCACAGGCCTGTCACTCCCTGTACTTCCCATGTTAAATTTCGACTCAAATCACAATGACCTCGGTACCTCTTCCCTATTGGTCTGGGGTATTTTTGACAAGTCTGGGGTCACCAATCAGCACATTGGTTGCTGCCACATGAGAAAAATTACGTCTAAAAGTAAAAAATATTCAGGTTTAAGCCACTTGAAGACAAAATTAGTGTAATTATTACAAAATTTATGTTTTTCTGGTTTTTAAAATAATGTTGACCTCGATGCCTCCTCCCTATTGGTCTGGAGTATTTTTGACAGGTCTGGCGTCACCAATCACAACATTAGTTGCTGTCACATGAGAAAAATTACATCTAGAAAACTAATTGGTATTTTTGCAGTTTTTCATTGCACAGACCTTCATGATGTAATTTCTATTAAAAATGCAGATCTATAACAAAATTCGATTACAAATAAATGTTTAAACAAAAAAAATATCAGAAAGCTAGGTTATTGTAGATTGGATACATTTTACTCGCGTAAAATATTTAGAATTTTCAAGGTCACATACTTTCAGATCGATTGATATTTAAGTGCGATCTCTTGTGTTAACTATACTCTTTGCTACTGGCTTCTAACTGAACTAGTATAATGTTTATCATTTTTATATCTTATGCTTGAAGAAGAATTTTTGGTTTTGAAGTAGTAATATTCAAAATAAAGCATAATTTTTTACTATAATATTGTCTTTGCAACTTCTGCTTTTTACTTGGTAAAGTGCGAGATGATCCTTCTACTTATCAATTAATATTTCATCATATTCAGAAGAAAATTTTATCACTTTAATTATAACAAAAATTATCCTAACCTTATTTCAATTTAAAGTCTACTGTATGATCTGCTCACATACTTTGATTTTCTTTTACTATACGGAGAATGGTAGCACTGCGCAGCTTTCTGAGTGCCTTTTAAAAGGAGATAGAAAACTCCGCCCATTTTGAACCCTTATTACGTGTTGTCTACATTTTGGCGCAATATTGTTTCCTACGAGTGTGTCCAACACATACTTTGATTACTAGACGATGCAAGAGAGAGGTCTGACACGCCCAACATAGGGCGCGGCCATTTTGATTCCTATGCCACAGTTTATAGCTAAAGAATCAGATCGCTCACTCTGCGTCGACACTTATGATCTCAATGTTCCAGTTTATACACTGCGCAACTCAGATAATACAATATATGACAACCGCCTATAATAAAACAGCAGTCTTCTGCGTATCTTGAATTTGTATCCCTGGAGTGGATGTTATTTTGGAACTTTCAACTGGGCGAGTGAGCTAACTGATTCTTTAGCAATAAACTGTGACTCCAAAAATAATATTCACTGACACTGACAGCAGCAAGCAAAATATCAGGTGCGTTTTAATCATCCGCTTCTGCTTCCAGAATTGTCGGTTCAGTCGTTCTAACATGTAAGATTAAAACAAGAAAACCGACAATTCCGAAGCAGAAGCGGATGATTAAAACGCACCTATTAAAAATATTGCGCCAAGATGTAGGCAACACGTAATAAGGAATCAAAATGGTGGAGTTACTTATCTCCTTTTAAAAGGTACTCGGAAAGCTGCGCAGTGCGACCATTCTCCGTATAGTAAAAGAAAATCAAAGTATGTGGTCCAACACAAAATCAAATTAAATTCGTCGTAATCAGTCGACATACACTGTTGTCTGCCTAAGTGTGCTGACTCTTAACATACCATTCTCATATTTACCTTGGTAGATTTCAGTAGACATGTGCGGCTCTCAGCAGACTGAGTTTTGCGTCGCGCACTGTTCTAACAAACCGTAGCTTTAGAGGTTTCAATTTTCTCAGAGTCGGATTTTTTAATCTAATTAATGATTGGTGATTGTTTTCGTGTATTTTTTATTATCCTGATCATAAAACCGCTTTAAATTTTCTATCCAGTTGATTCCTTTCTGCAAAATATATAAAAAATGAGAAAAATAAAAAACTAACAGAAAATGCGTAGATTCGTACAGCGCTTCGTTTTTTAATGTAACATCCATTGGGACAATTTAGCTCTTGTCAAAATGAAATGTTGAGATTTGTAAAGCACTTAGCTTTTGACCAGGCATTAATGGAACTCACTTTATTTATATTAGGCGCTAACTTATCTCTCATTTATTTGTCTTCGCTTGGAATTGTCACACTAAAATGGATCAGTGCCGTTTATTTTTATTACTCTCATTTATTTGGATAAGAATAATACACTTTGTTTTTTTTTACAAGAAATTTTAGTGTAAATCATTCAAAATGGTGTACGGAGAACCAGCAGTTTTAACCGATATCATGGACACGATAGCAAGTCTAAAAGAATCCAAAGGATCCCCAGCGGATAGAATACTCGACCACATGGTATCTCAACGTAAAGCGCCCATTAGAAACGCCTCGTTTCGCATCAAGAAAGCTTTGAAAGCTGGTCTAAAGACGGGACTATTAAAAGAAACCGGTGGTAAATTCAAACTTGGTTTAGCGCCAAAGGATTATGCTGTTTTTAAGAGCTTTAGACTACTAGAGAAGAGACCTGGTAGCATTGGTCTTCCTGTGATTGAACATCGCAGAAGACGGGGACGCCGAAGCAGGAGCAGGAGAAGACGAAGAGGAAGAAGGCGAGATAATTATTTCAACCTAGGATTACCAGAGGATGACAGTAAGTTTCTTTGATTGGTAAATGTGACTGTATATTTTAATTCAAAATAATATCATTCATTTAAAAATGCGGGTTCATTTAATCACTATTTTAATGGCATGTTACGGTGTATTTTTATAGGTGGTGGCGACGATGATGATTATGGTAGCTTTAAAAGTTTCAAAAAATTATCAAAAACTGAATCCCTTCCTATAAAGGAAATAAGAAGAAGACGAGGGAGATCGAGACGTAGGAAAGGAAGACGAAGAAGAGGTCGTAGGCGAGGTGATTTTTATGATGCTGAAAATTTAGCAGGAACTGACGAAAGTAAGTAATGTTTCATAATTAGTCTATGCACGCTATTTGTCTTCTTAGGTGTTACTCTATTTAATATCTAATCGCACAGTAAAGTTCATTGCATAGCCTTTTAGTTGCACGTCACCGAATATGACGCAATATCATGTTTTCGGCATGTCTTTGATTACTACATGAAATTTGATGGCGACTCTACAAAATTTTGAGAGTTGTCAGGATCGTATTCAGTCAAATAGGAAAAGGCTTTGAAATTAAAGAATTGTGATATCAAAACATTACAAAATAAAACAAAATGTATTTTTAATTAATATTTGTCATAAATAATATAACATTAGTAAAAAAATTCCTTAAATTAGTTAATATCACACAACAAGGATCACTTGCCTTATGAAACCTACAATAAGAAATTAATCTGTTTAAAAAATCAAATAATTTTTATTCGATATACTTGGAAATCATTGAAATTTAACAAAACTGATAACGTTAAACTTGTAGAACAACAGCTATTTTTGATTACAATACAATATACGTTTATTATGCGGAATTGTCTTTCCACAAGTCCCAATCTGATTCTTTATCCGATTTATTTAAATCAATGATTACAGGAGATATATTATTTGCATCAATGACTTTTGCAGTCTTCCAATATTCATCAATAATTTTTCTTGTATGGTCTACATACCTCTTTCATTTTCTTCGATTTGTAATCTGCAATAACAATTATAAACCATAGCATAAGAAAAAACTTTGCATTAAACCTGTTGAAGAGATTCGTTCCAAACACTAATTAACAGTATCTGCAGTAATACGTTTTGCCGAAGTTATTTTTGCATTGCAATACCGTTTACACTCAGACCAAACAAGTTCAATTGGATTTAACTGGCAATGATATGGAGGCAGTCTCAACACACGATGGCCAAGCAAAAGAGCTAATTTATCTAATCTGTAAAATATGCATTTTTAATGTCTTATTAAATTATATCACGTCATGTTTCTTGGCAATTTTCTAACAATTCGAACTTCATACCAGGCATTGGAAACTGTATATTCCTTTCTTTTAACCAATTAATCAGAGAAACTTTGTTCCAACTTGAATTTGGTATTCTTTCGAGCAACGTTGAATGGTACGACGCATTGTCCATTATTATTAATGACGGTTCTTCTAAGCTTGGTAGAAGCTGATATTTAAACCATCTTTCAAAATTATCAGCATTCATTGAATCATGATAATCACCAGATTTACTACCACTTTTAAATATCAAGCTATAGTCATTAATGAATCAATTTTCAATACCCGTATGAAGAACAATATATCGTACAACTTCACCACTCTTCTTTCTGACTGCCTTATAGGTACCATTCTGCCAGCTTTTGCGAAATCCTCCTTTGCTAAATATCCAAGTTTTATCAAGATATACAGGCTTGAGACGATGAGAATCACTTCCATTTTTTTTTAAATCTCGTAAAAAACAATCTTTTTCGAGTAACATGTGACTGTTCCATGAGATATTTTCTGTTAGAAATGTTACAGCTTATCCATTTGAATTTTAATTCTTTTAAAGCCCTACTGAGTGAAGAAACTGATGTATTAATCCCTTATACATCTTCTAATTTTTTCTTCAACGTATAGTCACATGCTCACCTAAAATAAGAAAAAATGTTACAAACAAAATTATTAAAACTAACCCTTAAAATAAACTCATAATGAACCAGTAAACAAATTTTTGTGTGAAATGGAAACATAATAACATTGATGAAGATAATTTAGAACCTTATACAATCTAACATGAAAAATATGTAATTAGTAAATACCAACTTTGACTAAATATTCTGTATATACAAGTCCTGATACCATGTCCATATTTTTCCCGAATATTGGGACCACGCCTAACGCTCGCAGAATCGGATATTTTAGCTGAGTATTCGCGATCTGCTTGAATACCTTCATTTGCCAATCGTCCTAACAGTCGATAGCGATATTTCTAAAGCGCTGAAATACGCTAAAATTAATTGATCATCAATGAATTTTTACTAAACTTTAAGATGTGAAACTTACTTCATGTACAGCATTTACGGGCAACAGTTTTACCGGCTTGTTTTTCTAATTGGAAATAAGCGAGCAGTTTTAATACAAACGCTTGCTCTTTTTCGCTATACCTCGGCATATTTATAATTATCAAAATAAATAAATAAATAAATAAATAAAGAACCTCTAAAAAATGTGATTAACCACAATAATTACAAATGGAACTAATAAAAGTACTGGTCTGATAAAAACTGTCAGACGTACTTTGACGTTTATCAAAAATAGCTAAAGAGCGTGTTCAAGATTTCAATTTGACTATGGAGCCATGACGTATAGCAAACGGCAGCCAATGAAATGCCTGTATTGTATCAATTGTAGTTATTTAATATCTACTTCTCTCATGATTTTGTTGCGTCACGAAAATGTATAGTGGGCGTACTGTTTTTTGCACTTCTTTCAACTTAATGCGATAAAGCGAGATAGATGCCGTATGACGTGCAGCTGAAAGGCTATGAAATGAAGTTTACCTTTGTCATCATTCTCAACATTTAGTTGTAGTCTACTTGCTTTATTTCAAAGTTAAGAAGCTCAAATTGAGTCATTATCGGTACTCAGTCGGTACCGTTGGTCTTATTTGAATATTAATGTAAACTAGCCCGATATATTACATATATGACTTAGGACCAGTCTTTTCACCTCTAAGTAAAGTTAAAAGTAACTACTTGCTGATTAAACTGTAGGACCATCATTTGTTAATCTGTCAAGTAAACTTAAATGTAACTTCACTCAGAGTTGAAAACATCGACCCATATTTCTTCAGAATTAATTGATAACTGCGGTTTAAATTTAAACCCAAATCACCAGTTTAACTATTTATTAACCATTTAATGATCAGCCCCACCTAAAATAGACATGGCAACAATTGAATATACCAAAAATTCATTAAAATTAAGCTCAATACAGAATATCGAAGAAAAAGAAGATCAGTAGTGTAGAAATTTGCAATGCTATTGCAAATGCAATTAATAATAATTATGAAAAAGCGGTAAAAACAGTTTTCTACATATCGATTAAAATTAAAGGAATATTAGTAACGTGATCATTTCTGGTTATAAAGGAAATTATTAGCAGATTAATTTCGTAGGTGGTGCTGAGCCGATGGATAGAGGAAGAAGAAGAAGAGGCCGCAGTAGAAGGCGACGAGGTAAAAGGCGTCGTGGAAGAAGGCGCGGCTTTGGCCTTGACGACGAAATTGAATCTGCTAGGAGTTCTGATTCAAAGGATATATCGAGCAAGTCATCGGAGGAGAAACCAAAAACTGCGAAAGGAGGTCAAGGGCGTGGAGATCTTGGACCAGTTAAAGCCGAACCTGAAAAACGTGAAATTGGTAATTATTCGTTTTCTATTTTGTTCTTGTCTTCACAGGGTATTTTAGTATATGTTAGTAGTTTCGTTATTTTTTTCCATTTATTCTTTCATTTTTAAAGTATACTACTATTAACAGAAGAACCGCGGATGTCGTTCTACTACGATTTTTGTTTCAATTTTTATTGCTTGTTGCAGGGAAATAAAAATCACCGCATTTCCTTTGTCGCTCCGTTTTCAAATCCTGTCGCCTCGAATTACAAAACGCGTCGCGAAAGGCTTTTTAAAAGTACGTTGATTTCGATTGCTTATTTTATGCATCACGTTTATTATCGCTGCTGCCTTATTATTTTGTTGTCTTAAGTTATTTTGCCAGTCTGCAAAGTTGTGTCGATGTGTAAAGAACTATTGAAATTTTTATTGACAGTGGGACGTTTGCGGGATTCGTCATCAGAATAGTACATCCCATCTAGGGTGACCAGATTCCTTATAAAAAAAAAGAATGCTTCTGAACATTTTTTGAGGAAGTTTGAGGTCTATTTCAACAACGATCAAAAACTAGTCATTGACACCAGGATTAGGCGCAGTATTGAATTTGGCCGTCTAAATAATCTACTGGTATCAATGACTGGTTTCGGATTGTTGGAACAGATCTCTAGGTTACATTCATCATTTCTTCAGAAAACAGATGAGTCATTGGTATTTTTTTTTTATAAAACCAAATAAAAAACAATTAGTTTGTTATTATGTATTTAATTACCAAAACATTAATTTCCTATAAATAAAAATAACAGACAAACGTTACTACTGGCATTGGGGCAGTAATCAGTGATTTGTCATTTGTCTACTCGCCGCGCAGTTTCGCGTGACCCACTGATAGTCAAATTAGTTAGCCGTATTCGTTTATGTATCTGAATGGGGATGATGTTGCTGGCTACATCCTCTCCATAAATGGGAAGTATTGTAATCGTGAAAAAATCACCTTCCGAGATTATTTTAGATTTTTACGTTTTAGTGTCCCTAGATTACGAAGAACGTATTTCCCCATTCCGTCGGTCTGTATGTCGTCTGTCTGTTTGTCTGTTGGCACGATAGATCAAAAACGGCCTCAAAGAAAACCTTCAAATTGTGTATGCAGATTAGGTTCTTTTCTGGCTCAAAACCAGTTATACTTTTGATTAGTTACATGCAGGGTGAACAGTTTTAAAAAATAATTTATTTTTAAAATTAGGCAGATTTCGACTAAAATTGGTATCTGAGTATTCTAGTCAAAGTCAAAGATAACAGATCCCAAATTAGTTTAAAAAAATTCAAAATAGCTTTAAAAGAATTCGTATTTAATTAAAAAAAGTCCCCCTTGAAGTAAATGATAAAAATCGAGTCCGCTGTTTTTACACTTATTGTATTGAAGGGGTTGCTAGCCGCTATCCGCTTTTGTGGTTATTAAAGCAGTTTCAGGAATATTATTTATTTATTGTAGGCAAACTGGTGCCTAAGTTAAGTTAACTGTTTACTAGGGGTTATTAAAAAACCTCATTTTAAGAAACTGTTTACTTGCGACAGAAATACGCATAGAAAAATACTTTTACTTGCAGTAATTGATATATTTTTTCTGGGGAAAAATCTGTTCAGATAGATCTCCATTTTTCCTTATAAGATAGCGCCCTTAATCTAACCCTTAAGTTACTTGCAACATTAAAGCTTTTGGGTTTTTGATGCCTAGTTCTATTAGTTAATCACAGCTTGCGTAAAATATGGAGAAAAAAATACTTTCATTTTCGAATTTTCATTTTGTTATCCCTAGGAACCACTTGGCAATTTTCCTTCCATTCTACACAATATCGATATACTTTTTAACTCTCTTCGAAGCTTGTATGCGAAAATGAGGCTACTAAAGCTGTCACTATCGGACGGTCTATATCCCTTGCAGAATAATCTAAAATCTTACTATTAGTCTTTAATTTCAGTTTATAAAAATTGTCTGCAAACAGCAAAAAGTTTAAAATAAAGCAATCGCATAATAATATTTCACTTTATAATTCAAATAAAAATTAATTAATTTAATATTTTTTGGAAATCATTACATGATTTTACCTAGCTATTTTGTAGCCTACCGATATTATAAAAACTCGTAACAATTTAAAAATAAAAACATCAACTACACTAAATATTAATAAAATATAGGATTTAAAAATAAATTCCCGTCCCTAGCAACCGAATGAGAGCACCCAATTATTAACGAACCGTGGCTCTAACTTACCTCAATTTTTCTAGGTCTACTTAAGGAACAACTTTTGTGGATAATTCCATTTTAGTTACTTTGCTGAAAATTATAATTTTAACGTTATAAAATCATGTTACAGTTACGGCAGATCCTCCTAGAAGTCGTGTAGATCACCAAGAAAATATGCGAAGCAGTCATTGCATACACGATCACGTTTACCATCACGATGGGCCCTACTCACATCATCCTCCTCCCCCGCATTCAAGTCATTACCCCTCCGACCATTATTATGAGTGAATTGTTTGTTTTTGTATCATGTAATTAATTTTGGTAAAATAAATAATGTCTATGCAATTTATTTTAATTTTATATAAGTTTTCTAATTGGCATTGTATGGTGTCCGTTTCATAAAAGTAATCATCCAAATGTATTTGTAAATATCCATAGCTTTTTTCACCACAAGGTGTAGGCCGAGAATAACGATCAAGGAGAAGCGACAGCTTGGTGTTGTTAAGTGTACCGTTTTGTAACGCGCATGTGCGAAAATAAGTTGTGTATCACTCAAAATTATGTTATGTGTCAAAGTCAGTCCAAGTTGTGTTTAGTACATGAGCAATGTTAAGTGATATGTTTTGGTGTTTTTACACACTTAGGTATTCTAATGCAGATATAAAATGTGCCAAAAAAGTTACTAGGAAACTAAGAATTTTTATCACATGCATAAATATTTTATTTTTCATTTGTAGGTATTGTATTTTGTGAAATATATGTTTTCTTATGAACTGGAGATTGTTTATTTTATTTTAAAATTATATTTAAAAAAATATAATAAATCCGCGTGTTTCAATTAGGATTGGTCAAAATTGGCGAAATCCCTTTATTATGGCTAAGGGTCGGTCTTTTTACCTTCAGATAAAGTATCAGGTAATTTTTATCTCCCAAGTAACTTAAAAATTAATCTTTTCACTTCTGGGTAAACCTAACTTCTGAATGATAAATTATCTTATTTATGAAATTTCTGATAAAATACTTTACTGATGGATAAACAGGTAGTTACATAACCACATAAGGTTAAAAACTACTGGATACCTACCACACATATTATTTATTTGAAAAAACAGAAAATTAATTATCTGACAGATAGTAACTCTCAGATAATATATCCGTCAGTTAGTTATCTGGAACTTTATCTAAAGGTGAAAAGACCGACCCTAAATTGTAAGGTACAATTATGTCAATATAAAGATGTTTTGCCCATTCATATTTACATTTATTGAATGAATCATACTGGAGTTGATTTTGGAAATATTGGTGCATATAAGTACTATTTCAAAAAATTTGTCTATGCCCAGACAGCACACATAGTCCAATGTACGTCCACTTTAGATCTATTTGAGGATCAGGACGTCCGTTTATGCTAATTAAATTGACAGCTGAATATTGTTGTCTGTTTTGGACTTAATTTTAAGTTAAGTAGTATTTTGACGTCCAGTGGACGTCCATCTTAGGTCATTATTTATTAAGCCTACCAGATAATACTCATCTATAATATATACTTCTTTTTTTAATATAACTGGTCTTTAAAAATTGACAAATTGAATCTATTGCATTTCATTCTATCAGCGGAAGTTTGAAATCTTATTCAGTTATAACTGTATCTAGTAAAAAGTTTTCAAGTGGTTCCTTGGTCGAGCTCGTCTAGCGATTGAAAGGAAAAACGATAATGGATGTGTCGTGAGTTCGATGCCTGCTCAGGTCAAGCGATTTTTAATAAAAACAAAATAAATGGTGTATAGCGGTTTGCGAAAATAATAAATTAATAATAATATAAAATAGTGTGTAGTAAGTTGCAGTTCTGTAAAAAAGTGGGGATGTGGTCTCAATGGAAATATAATCCTGGCGTTTTTTGAATGTTCAGTATTCGACGTCCAAATATATTCCAGAATTAAACGTCCTCTGAATGGTCAAAAGTGTGCCATTTGTATACTTCACTGGACGTCTATTGGATGTCGGAAGTCCAGAAAAAACTCATTCTTGGACGTCTAGACATCCAAAATTGTATATCGAATGGACGTCCAATGGACATATTGGTATTGTCTAGGTGATAGCCAGGCCAGGTATTTAACTCTAAATACATAAACCTTAAATGACATCTGGCTTAACTTGGCGAGAAAACACTTGTTTATACAGAAATGAGTGATAAACTTGAAAGTCCTTTTAATATAATATAAATCCAGAAATTCTAAAAATATGTAAGTACTTTTTAAACCTAAAAGTTTTTGAAAATATAAGCACATTGCAAATATTTAGTTAAATATCTCAAACTTAATGTCTTTTTAATTGTTACCTAAATTTGGTTCCCTTAATTTTATTTACCTTATTTTTACTTAAGGAAAAGGTAATTTAATTTAAATATGGGGCTTTTATTACATTTTTAACAATAAATAAACCAAATATTGAACAAATATTATATTATAAAATAATAAACGTCTTTTACTTTTATAATAAATAATTAATTATTACATAATGAATTATATTTTGGTGCCGAAATTTTACCATTGCTATTAAACCCTAACTACTTCAATGTAATTAAATCACATTACAACATTTGCGCATGGACTATAACAATGGTTTCAGATAATTTGCCAAACTATTTCGCTCAGTGTAGAAAATAAGCATGTTTTCTCAGCGTGCTAAGTTGTGTATCAATCAAAGTCATGCTGTAAAAAAGGTCACTTACTTTGATTTTCTTTTACTATACGGAGAATGGTCGCACTGCGCAGCTTTCTGAGTGCCTTTTAAAAGGAGATAGAAAACTCCGCCATTTTGAACCCTTATTACGTGTTGCCTACATCTTGGCGCAATATTTTTAATAGATGCGTTTTAATCATCCGCTTCTGCTTCGGAATTGTCGGTTTTCTTGTTTTAATCTGACAGGTTAAAACGACTAAACCAACAATTCCGGAAGCAGAAGCGGATGATTAAAACGCACCTGATATTTTGCTTGCTGCTGTCAGTGTCAGTGAATATTATTTTTAAAGTCACAGTTTATTGCTAAAGAATCAGTTAGCTCACTCGGACCAGTTGAAAGTTCCCAAATAACATCCACTCCAGAGATGCAAATTCCGGATACGCAGAAGACTGCTGTTATTATAGGCGGTTGTCATATATTGTATTATCCGAGTTGCGCAGTGTATAAACTGAAACATTGAGATCAAAAGTGCCGACGAAGTGTGAGCGATCTGATTCTTTAGCTGTAAACTGTGGTTCAAAATGGCCGCGCCCTATGTTGGGCGTGTCGGACCTCTCTCTTGCCTCGTATAGTAAAAAAAGGTACATCCGATATCAAAGGCACCGACAGCTACTGTCGCTTCTCCTTGATCGTTATTCTCGGGTGTAGGGGAAGCGGGGCACAGTGGACACGGGGGCACAGTGGACACGGGGGCACAGTGAACACACTTTATTTAAACCGTATTTACGTCGGAGTAATTCGACAGCCGTCGGGTATAACGTGACAAATGCTTTCCTCGATGTACTGTTGTAATTTTAATTCAGTCGGTTAAATAGTTTTAAGTGATAGCTAGTTTAAAAATTGTGAAGTGTGCAAGTAAAATATTTTATGGTTAGAATTCTTGTTTTATCCCCTGCATCTCATTACTTTTTGAAATTTTATATTTGTCACGTACAGGATATCTCTGCACATTTTGATATAGAACGTAAGCAAAACAAACGACGGTTTTTCTACTTAGTTAAAAAATATTTAAGACGCACATCATGGGGTACAGTGGCCACCATAAACAAAGGGTACAGTAGTCACTGCTATCATAAAGATGGGGTACAGTGGTGACTGCTTTATTTACATACAGATTAATAGTATACACTCCACTACTGAAGCTGATGTTTTTCTGTTAGAAAATGGTTCGTAACCGAAAACGAAAAAGTTATATTGGCCTTGTTAAACCACAAACAATGTTTGCTGGCGTAGTTGCAGTAATCAATGGGGGTTACAGTTAAAAGGGGCAAGTCCTACTTTTGCTATCCCAAAAAGCACATTAAAGCGATATGTAGCTAAATGCAAAAATTTAAATATAGACAGACCACGCAACTTTAAAAGATCTTCCAAAACTTTATCCACATTACACGGTTCGTCAAATTTTAACAGAAAGTGAATGTGAATATTTAAAAATAAGCGCAAAACTTCATCATGGTTTACCCCCAATCGATGTAAAAAAACTGGCATATCAACTAGCAGAATAATGTGCTGGACGGGATTGGATTACAGCATTCTTAAAAATAAATAAAAATATTTCAATACGAACTGCTGTCTGTCAACATCACTGGCTAGATCAATGGGATTTAATAAAGCAGTGGTAGATGGATTTTACAAAAAAAAAAAAGAGCTGTATCCGAAATTTAAGTTTAGTGCAGTTAGAATATATAGTGTGGACGAAACGGCTTTAACCACTGTTCAAGATTCTCCTAAAGTTTTTGGAGCAAAGGGCCAAAAGCAAGTTGCACAGGTAACATCGGCAGAAAGAGGGGAACTAGTAACTATGTGTGGAGGAGCAAGTGCAATAGGAAACGTTATACCTCCTCTGTTAATATTTCCAAGGGTTCACTACAAGGATTTTATGCTGAAGGGTACCCCTCCCTGTTCTATTGGCTTAGTTAGTCCATCAGGTTGGATGTTAACTGAAATTTTTAACCGATATTTAGAACATTCTATACGATATTCAGGAGCAACACCAAGGAAAATCCTGTGCTCTTAATAATGGACAACCACGAGACCCACATCTCTGTCAAAGGTATTGATTTAGCAAAAGCAAACGGCGTAGTGTTGTTCACAATTCCCCCTCACACTAGTCATAAACTCCAGCCAGTGGAGTGGAGTGTATGGCCCATTAAAGAAATTTTATAACGATGCCTGCAATTCTTGGTTATTACAAAATACAAAAAACTGGATAACCATTTGATATTTCAGAAATATTCGGAAAGGCTTATCCATTGGCCTTTTCTTTAAAAAATATTGCATCCGGGTTTAGTTCAACTGGTATATATCCTATTAATAAACAAAAATTTGACGAAGCTGATTTTTTGGCAGCATCAGTCACTGATCTAAATCCCAGATTTCAAACAGATAATGTACAGTTCATCAAATTTCTAGAGGCTTTCGACGGCTAGACAGAGAAAGCACTACTGACAGGCATCCCGACGGATTTACGCAATGAAAGTACACTCTGCGCATCAAGTATTTCACTATTTCATTCAGACGTAAATGTCAGATGTAAATTTCGCTAAAACATTTCTTTTATTTTCGTTTGTGTTTTTTGCTCATTACAGTTTAATAGAACCTAAGTATGGAGTTTAATAGCAAATTAAGAGGCCGCGTGATTAACAGTCAATCTCTCGAAATAATAGCCAATGTTATAGAGTTTATGAGAAGAGAAGGAAACTTTAATTCACCTTCAATACCATTTAAAAATGTAAATGATCGTGTTGCTGCAGCCACAGAAGTATCTAAAAACACTGTCGTCCGCATTTCTGGAGAGAAAAAAAGAATTGATAACCGTGAGATATCGGAATTTTCATCACCAAGAAAAACCATTAAAAAACCAAAAACAGTTAATGATATAGATGAAGCTGCACAAGAATCAAATTTTATTTTTTTATTATTAGATAGCTATTTTTGTTGTGTTCATTTACAGGCTCAATTTTTTTCCGTTTTTCCTTTTTGATTTTATATGGGGTTTCAAGTTGTTTTTGACTTATTTCGACGTAAATCACAACAACACACTTTTTTTAATAAAGCAAACAAGTGTTAAGAGGTATATGTACGTGTAAACTACAATTACAAAAAATTGATATGAAACCCATGAAACCACCAACAAAAATGTAAAGCTAGCTTCCGTACTAGAACATGGTGTCATTCGTCGAGATAATTTATCGGTTTGTTTAATAGATTATTTTGTAGAAAACAAAATTTCGAAAATTTTAGTAATGTTGCAGAAACAACCGTTATTAATAATAGGTACCAGTTTCCTTAATGAGGTAGAAATAAAATATAAACTATTTCCACGATTTACAAAGGCCTACAAAAAAATAATAGGTATTTTCCGCTATCCTATAAAATTTATATTTTCTGACTCAATTTCAAAAGGTTGAAGGAATTCCAAAACACCTTTTATGGCATAATAATTATTTTCAATTCTACATACTATCTTTAGCTGCTTTTAAAAACGTTCTAAGAAAGTCCAATCAGACCAATTTAATCCCTAAACTATTCCACATTTTTAAAATTTAATTACCTAAAAATATTAAAAACTATTTAAAATAACTTGTTTAGCAGACTGTACAATAGCTATCTTAGTCACACGTAGCGCGTTCTCTGTCTGGGCGTCGAACACCTCTAGAAATTTGATGAACTGTAAGTGCAGAACCTAGTTGCTCTTCTGCAAAAAATATTGCGGAAATTTCTCAGGAACCTCAGATTGCTTCTTGTGAAGTAATTGAAAAATCAAATGATCAGCCAAGTGGCTCAGGGATGACGGCTAATGAAAGATGTGTAACTCCTTCAGTACCTTTTGTAACTCCTGAAACTGTAAGCCGTTCCCAAAAGTAACAGCGTTTCAGACTAAAAGAAAAGGAAGGAAAAAGGCAGTGTCGAGATTCTTACTACTGCCCTTATTAGAGACATAATTTCGGAGGAAGAAGAAACTAAGAACAAAAAAATGCGTGTAAAAAGAGAAGCGAAACAAAAAGTAAAGGGAAATTTAACAGACATCGAAGAGAGTATGAAACCAAAAAAGAAAAAAACAATATCGATGTTTTCTCCCACCTTTAATGGACGACACCCTTGATTGTGGGGTACAGTGGCCAGGTTTTGCATGCAAGAAAAATATTTTTTTCTGGATACCTAGAGTTATTTAAATAAATACTTGCTGCAATAAATAATATTCTTATGTTCTAATAGACCCTGTGTAATTGTTTGTTTGATAATTATGCATCTATTTATCAATTTCCAAAAAAAAATTGCCACTGTGCCCCGCTCTCCCCTATGCAGAAATACCTAGCAGTAGCTCCATTGCTGTAGTGGGCGCAATTCTCAGGGCTAATATTAGGTAAAAGTTGAGCTGCAAATCTTCAGCAGCAGAACGTCAACTGACTACAAAATTTTATTTTTAAATTATTTCTTGCAAGCACTTTGTTAACACCTTCACTACTCCGCTGTATGAACCTACGCATGCGTTCTGCCCACCGTACTTTTGTTTTTAAAAATACAGATGCAGGTTTACTTACTATATTTTTTGGATGAAAATAAAAACAAAACGCGAAAGACGCGTTGAGGACACACCCAGCTATAAAAAATAGCCTATATGCTCACAACGCGGTCTTGATTTTTTGATCAAAATACCCAATACATTTTTGCAAAATTCTACTTTTGTCTTTGTTTTTAAAATGTTAACGTTAAATGCTGTAATTATTGGTAAAAATCACAAATTAAAAATTAACATTTTCACTGCCCATGACGATCATTATCGTCATGATAGTTCTTTCCCTCATGCCCATGGCATTTTGTAACGTCGTTTGAAAATGTGTGCTACGATGAATGTAGATAAGCTATAAAATATTTTAGGTATCAATGCAATATTATCTTATTATTCTAAAATAAAAATATGAAAAGGGATTCCTTTTAAAAAAAATATATATTTTTTTTAGACAAAAAAAAATATAAATTATGTGTTTTCCAAATTCAAATAACTTTTATTTCAGACTTGTTTGCGTGCTTATATCACAAATTAAAATTTCTGGGAATTATGCACAGTAGTTAATTAGACCTTACTAAAGCCTTACTATTTTAAGTTCACAATCACAGTACCCAAACCAAATTTATATTGCACTAATTTAAAAACCCAAAATATTAAATATAAATATAAGAAATAAGAATCCCAACGAGACTAACAATATTATCAATCCTGCTCGTTACACTATAGTATAAAGTCAGTGCATCATCCTTGGTTTATGTCACCATTCATCTCCAGGTTCTTAGCGCTCGTACAGCTTTCCCTGTTTTTTCTATTTGACTAAGAAAGCTAAGGGTAATTCCAAGATATTTACCTTCCTTTGTCATGTTTTAAATGTTGTCCCCTCATATATTGCTCCTTCATTCCTTGCAGGTTTATTCTTTTCGTGCATCCAAAAACATGTTTCCTCCGGGTAGTGGACAATCTTTTAGGTACTATCTTTCGACGATATTTAGTGTCTGCAGCACCATATCGAAGACCGTAGTCCCAAATTTACCATTTCCTACGATACATACGTCTTCTGAAAATGCTTGCGTCCATCGGTTGCTGATGGGGTTAATATGACTCAAAATTTTGTACCAGATCACAACAGAGCATATAAATTTGAACTGCTTCAAATTATTTAATAATCCGCTAGCCTCATCTCTGATCATAGGATCGATTTCTGAATATTCATATATGCTGTACAAAGCATCGTGAGTTGGACCAATTTGAAACCGCAGAGCTTTTAATGAGTCGATTCTACTTTCCCATCACGTATCACTCAATGGTTTTAGGGTGTAAGTATCAATATATTTCAGTAATATTGCCCAACGAAAAGAAGAGGAAGAAAACAATGTATACAACTTTTGAACAATATTGAAGAAGTTGGCTGCCTCAAACGAGAATTTTGCCATATCGTTTATAACAAAATTAAGCGAATGGCTGCTGCATGGAACATAAAATGCTCTGTGGTTTATATTTCTGATTCTTGTTTGTACTTCCGATTTTTCTCCTCTCATATTGGAACCATTGTCTGTAGCGCCTTGGAAGCACTACATACTAACTCCAACTCATAATATATTGATACATGTCACACCCATGCCACACATATCAATATTACCTATTAAGGCAGCTTAGTGGGAGGCAGAATTAAAGTGCACCCTATCTATCTACTTGACGACCTCGGTTGCCAAGCATTAATATTTATTAAAAAAAGAAAAATGTCATATATATAATTTTCTGTCATGACGGAATTGTCTATTTTATTATATTAATATATACCCTTTTACAAACCGCTATATTATTTAGAAGATGAGATCCCCAAAGTTAATAGATCCCATAATTGGTGACCCCGATAGAATCCGTACCTATGATTCCACACCGCTTGATTAACAGCGGAAGCAGCCGAAGGAGTAGCAGCTAACAGCAGTATCAGAGAACACCAGCAGCATCAGGATCAGCAGGACTAACAAAATCAAAATTTTTAAACCTTAATTTACACATCCGATGTACAGGGTGTGTTTAATCTCCTTTCACTAACTGCCACACAATGAATAAAGTCATTAGAATTAGCATTCAATTCAAAAACATTTTCAAAACCAAACTATTAATCATTATTAAACAACACGAAAGCAAGAATATAAAAAATTAAAATAAATTAACATATATATTGATCGTCCATGTATTTATATACAATTTACAATTATCACTTAGTAATTTCCTACATGAGTATATTCATTGATTGAAATAACAATTACTCTGATAAATACCCTTGAACCGCGCATGTTTTCTACTTTAAGCCTATTTTTCTCTAGCTCTTCTAGTAAAACCTCCGACAATTCCTTAGCTGTTGATCTCTTAATAGGTAGAAAACCCAAAAAATGTTCGTTAATATTAACTTAAACTTTAGACTCTGATTCATGTATGGAGACAAATCTTACCACAAATGTCATCTGTTCTACTTTACTTGCATCGGGAGTACAGTCAAGAATCACGGAATAATACTTGGCTTTTTGAACTTGCTTAATGATGTGGTGCTTTATGTTGCAATGCAATAATTCAATTATTTCATTTTGTATAGTTTTCCCTAGATCTGTAGCTTTGATTTCTTCTTTATTGAGAACTCTACGAACGTGTTCCTCCATTTTTTGGATCAAACTCAGCCAACTGAATTAACTTCAAAAAGTTTCCATTATTGTGTTCATACAGTTTATCGCTTGTTTCTCGAAAATCTAGAGAGCTCTCACTTAGCATTTTAGCGACTGATATAATGCGTTAAAAACTTCAGAGCAGTGATTTATCTCAAAATCAATAAGTCTCTGAGAAACTGCATCTATTGCTTCACCTATTTTCAATCTTTGCTTCAATTCAAGCCATGATTTCAAACAATCTATATAAGTTTTACCATTTTCATGATGTGCTAAAGAGGCCCCCCCTAAATGCTTCCAGTCTCTAAATCCCCGATTGCCAAGAGCGCTCAAGCTAGATCGTGCAGCAAAAAGTCGACATTGAAAACAGTACAAAGCGTTTTGAAATACGGAATATACCATCCATTCTCTTAAAACCTCTTCTCCATTTTTAAGTCTTTTCTTGTAATGTTTTGGTGAGAATCTTCTATGCTGATCATCAAAAGGAAAATCAAAATTATACAAAGGTGCAACTGGACCACGTTTAACCAAAAAAACTCTATCTGCTGCACGCATGATTTCGGACCATAATCCTGGGTCAGAAGAGATACTTTGGACGGTAGCCTTTTCTAAATGTTTCTCTGAGATCTGCACAACTTGGGAATTATGATTTTTGGAACTGCATGGAATTGCATCACTACTCGCCAAACTCGTTTGAGATGATTTACCCAGCTCAGTAATGCTGATGGTTGCGTCCAAAGTCAGTATCTAGCTGCTGGGCATTGTTCAAATGTTGGTCGGTTGTGGGAGCGTTTAAACTACCTTCTTTCAAGAAGTTCTGCAGCGCATCTGACTATTTTTGAAGCTGCGTTTGCTTGTTCAACCTCCGCTTTTTAAATTCGCTCCCAGAGGGAGCATCGGATATTTTGGTTTCTGTAACAAATTAATTAAAATAAAAGATAATACTGATATCAAAAAAGCCATGATTTGATTTAAACTCTAATTTTCGAAATCCCCCCTTATGCGTCACTGACTTAAAAAAAAATGTTTTTTATTCAACTTCAGAATAAATTACCTTTCATTTGATACCACACAAGCCATTTTTTGATATAAACTCTAATTTTTAAAATTCCCCCTCGTGCGCCACTGGCTAAAAAAATAAAATGCATTTTATTCAACTCCAGACTCAATTATTTTTCATTTGATACCACACAAGCAATTTTTTGATGTAAACTCTAATTTTTGAAATCACTCCTTGTGCGCCACTGGCTTAAAAAAATAAAATAAATTTTATTCAACTGCAGGTTCAATCAACTTTTATTTGATACCACACAAGCCATGTTTTAATCTAAACTCTAATTTTTGAAATCTACCCCCTACCCTTTTTTGGGCTTATGTCTGATGGATTTTTCTAGTTTTTAAAAATGAAACCAAAAATTAAAACACCTTCACAGAAGCCAAACGCACTGGACAATTTGCACAGGCACTTTTTTAAAGCTTTTTTGCACTAACAATTTCAACAAACTATTTTAGTTCGCACCAGCCGAAGTCTGATGGCAAATAATGCATTGTTTTAAGTATACTTCCTTTTTATATGCAGTTAAAAAGGGCTGTTAGATCTTGTTTCGCTTGGTTTCAAAATTGTTGTTTCCTGAATAGTCGTGTCGCCACGGGCCGAAAAACTTGTAAATTCTTGAAAGGCGGTGGTTGAGTAGTTTTGTCATGTTGAATTGAATTCTACTAGATTTTGCCTTAATATTTAAATATATTATATTATTTGAATTATGTGCTTAGAAATAAAAATAATAAATTCCGCCTGCCGCCTCTTAATCTTGTCAACTATTAGTCAAATCTTGCAACGCGTTTTTGAAAAAATTCCCGTGAACCGATTTCAATGAAATTTGGTATACTTACAAGGGTCCGATGACAATGCAATATTATGAAAAATAATTTATTGATATGATTCAGAATGATAAAAAATTTTTTTACTTTTTACTGCATTTTATAAAGGCCTGTAACTTATTTTTCTTATTAGTTTATTTTCATTTTCCATGATTTTGGCGCCCCTAGATCATTGAGCTCCGGGCGGCCGCCCAGATCGCCCTACTCTGGGGCCGGCCCTGGGCTCATTAGAGGGAGGACAAAGGACATTTTCCCTAATTTTTTATGTTATTTTTTGACATTAAAATTGGAAATGTGATTTTTATGTGATTTTTATGAGATTGTTGTGTGATTTTTTTATTAATCTATTCATTATGTAAAAAAATATTTATTTTGAATAGTAGGTATAGCATGACCGACAAAGACCGAGATACGAATCATGCCTGTGATAACATATGCCTCTAAATAAAAGTCATGAGGAAATAAAAGCTTAAACACGCGTCGTTTTATTTATGATCAAATGCGTTAAATTCCTTCACTTTAATTAGTTAAATAAAAATTTATTAAAGTTTTGGACGTTATCCACTATGATAGGTGGTGGTGTTTTGATTTTTACAGGTTTTTCTATTGTAGTACTGTTATTTGGTTGTTGTGGCTTTGGTTGTTGTGGCTGTGGTTGATGAAGTATCCATTTTTTTTTCTATTTTTCACACGGATTCACTCAGTCTCTTTTGCCAGATCTTCTTCATCAGTAAAGTATTCAGTGGGCTTAGTTGCATTATTTATATTGCTAGCCATACTTTCTTCTATTCCTGTATATTTTTTGATTAATTCATCATTTGTTTTCATGATTTTATCTATCTGAACTTGGAGCGACTGCAACTTATCAGCAAGATTATTCCTCGCCAGTTCCGTTTGTTTTAGAGCATTGTATAATGCTTCTTCATTCTTTGACATTGCGGCACTATTTTCTTGGGTAACTTCCATTTTATTTATATCACTATCAATGGCTTTTAAAACTATTTTTATCGGCGATTTTTTATTATTTTTAAACATATCTACTAATGTTTTTATTTTGGTTTCGTCATGTTACACTAAACACAGTACACCTTAACACGCTACGAACCTGACCCACTTTGATCGTCGTGGGAATATTTAAAATACATCCGACACCGACAAATGTTAGTTGAGGACTGAGTATGGTGAGACAAATCCCAAACTCCCAAATTAAAGTCATCAACGATAATAATGTTAAAATTAACGTTCCGGAAGGACCATAATATAGAATGCTTTGTGGAGCATTAACAGAACAAGAGTACACTTGGTACTTGTATGAGGATAAACAGAATAGACCAATTAAAGTAATGGCATATAAGCTGCACCATTCTTGCAAACCAGAAAATATAATTAGTGATTTGAACGGTCGTGGCTTTAATATTATTTCTGCTACTCCAAAACTAAATTATAGAACTAAACAACCATTGAATATGTTCATGCTTACATTCCAACACAACGAAAGTGTTGAGAAAATATATGGAATCAGAGAAATTATGGGAGTGTATGTAGAAATTGTACCTCTCAGAAAATCCAATCTAGTACCTCAATGCAAAAAGTGTCAAGCATTCGGACACACTCAAAGGTACTGTGCTAAAGAGCCTCGATGCGTAAGATGCACAGGGAAACATTTAACTGTAAATTGTACAAAATCGAAAGATGCTCCACCTAAATGCGTTCACTGCGGCGAAGGGCATCCTCCTAGCTACAGGGGATGTGAAGTAGCCAAAGAAATGCAACAAATCAAAAATAATAGCATAGCAAAAAACCAGACTTACCTAAACAGCCACAGCGAGTAATCCAACATAAGCCTGTTAATAGACAAATCTAGATTATTTAGCCAGTCGGTATCTGGTAAAAAAGAAGAAATAGATAACAATCTAGATTCATCCATTACCAATACTCTCCAAATACTGAAAAAGCTGAACAAAATGGATGAACAAATTACTAGGTTAGAATATAGTTGCAAAGGAGCTATACCTAAGAGGCAATATAATGAGTAATAGCCTAATAACAATGGAATTGAATGCTAATGGACTGCTGCAGCACCAAAAAGAATTGCAAGCGATCCTAGATATAGAAAACATAGACATATGTTTAATTTCAGAGACTCACTTTACCAATGAGTCCTTTATTAAATTTAAGGGATATAAGGTTTATCATACCATTTATCCCAGAAATGCAGCAAGAGGGGGTAGCGCAGTAATAATTAGAAGAGCAATTAAGCATCATCAAGAAGCGGGATACAGGACTGAAGAATTTCAGGCTACTTCAGTAATGATAAAAGCTAAAACTTCTGATGTTATGGTCACTTCTGTATATTGTACTCCAAGACATACCTTTAAGAAAGAACAATACCTATATTTCCTCAATAGTCAAGAACCTAGATTTATCATTGGAGGCCACTTTAATGCAAAACACACCCATTGGGGCTCCAGACTAACGGCAACTAAGGGTAAAAACCTAAAAGAAGCAATAACAGTTAAAATGTGAGTCGCATTCAACTGGAAAACCAACTTATTGGCCCACAGATAGAAACAAAATACCCGACCTAATAGAATTTTTTGTTGTACGAAATATTTCAGCAAACTACATCCAAGTTGATGAGGCATGGTACATGAATTCAGATCATTCGCCTATTCTTCTCACTCTTAGTGACACCATTATCCAAAAGGAAAGCGCTCCTAAACTAATAAATAGGAGAACAGACTGGCAAAGCTTCAGACTGGACCTTGAAAATAAAATCAATCTTTCAGTTCCGTTAAGAACAAAAGCACAGCTAGATGAAGAAGTAGAACTACTTGTGTCCAACATACAACAAGCAGCATGGGATAATAGTCCACCTATTATGCAGCGAACAACAGGAAATAACTATCCTAAAAAAATAAGGGACCTAATCTCTGCAAAAAAAAAAACTAAGGAGGGCATGGCATCAGACCAGAGCTCCATCAGATAAAACCAAACTTAACAACGCCACTCAGCGGTTAAAAAGAGATAAAACGAATCAAAAATGAATCTATTTGTGAGTACCTTAGTGAGTTGACAAACGATAAATCCACTGATTATTCTCTATGGAAAGCCACAAAGCGATTAAAAAGACCCACTGTGCAGAATGCTCCAATCAAGAATACAGATGGTAGCTGGGCTAGAAATAATACACAAAAAGTTAATAGATTCGCAGAACACCTTCAAACCAAATGAAGGAGAAGAATTACCGAACTGGGCTCCTCTAGTGAGAGATGACTCAATTATCAGACCAACCTCTTCAAAGGAAATTGCAGAAGATATAAAAACAAATATTAATCCTAAGAAAGCTCCTGGCTATGATTTAATTACAGGAGAAGTCTTAAAACAACTTCCGAAGAAAGCCATAATTAAACTTACACACCTGTTTAATGCCTCATTCAAACTAAGGTATGTCCCTAGATTGTGGAAAGTAGCTGAAGTCATTATGATCCCCAAACCAGGAAAACCTCCGAACGAAGTTTCGTCATATATGTTCTTTTCACACTCTACATTAATAGCCTACTACACTTAGACACATCCGTTAAAATAATAAGTTTCGCTGATGATACTGCCGTTCTATACTCTTCATCTTCATGGAGGAACCTAAAAGAAAAAGTAGAAACTGATTTCCCTAAAATATCAAAATGGCTTCAGTTTAATAAATTAACATTAAATTATGAGAAAACTAGATACTTACCATTTTCCTCTTATGTGACAGGCCTTCCTATGTTGGGTCCATTAAGTGTGGGATTAAATAACGAAGTTTGTGAATCGTCATCAATAAAATATTTAGGGATTATTGTGGATAGGCATATGAAATGGGACCTTCACTTAAAACAACTAATAAAAAAGTTAAGATGTTTTCTACCAAAATTTAGATATCTATGTGACTTTCTAAACTTACATTGCTTAAGGTCTCTTTATTTTTCTTTAATACAATCCTTATTAGTATACGGTATCATTGGTTGGGGAGGTGTGTATGATAATACTTTGAAAAATGTTAATGTAATACAAAAATGGATTTTAAGAATAATTTATAAAAAAAATATTTTATACCCCAGTAATGCACTTTACGAAGATTACAATATCTACGATATCAGACAACTATATTTTCTACAGATATTATTATTTTTAAAGAAATCTAAGATTATATTAATATCTCATGACCATCCCTACAATACACGTTGACCTGATGCTATTTTATTTCCGCGATCTGAAAAAAGTATTGGCCAAAGATGTAGTGATTATCTGGCTCCTAGAATTTTTGTTTTGATACCTCAAGAAATAAAGGACATTTCTTTGTACAGCAGATACAAAAATAAACTAAAAATCTGGCTCAAAAAAGAGCGTAAATTAGCAAGTGATGCTATAAATCAGATTTAAAAATTTTAAAATTTAAAAATATGTTGTATCTTTCTCTCCATAAAAACTGTCACGATAATAAGATTGGTCTATTTCTTTATGTTTTTATTTATATTATCTTTCTATTTTTAATATTTTAATTGTTATTTGTAATCTAATTTGTATTTGCATTTTATATTTTTTTAGGTTTGTTCTAATTTTAAAAAATTATTTAAATTTATGTTGTTGGGTTTTATAGGGACATATATATTGTATATGTGCCTTATCACATACAAGCAGTTTTAAACTGCTTCTGTGATTGCCCCCTATTGTTTATTCAATTTTTTTTTTTTTTTAACTGTATATGTATCAATGTATTATCTGAATAAACATTATTATTATTATTATTATTATTATAGGCCAATATCTCTGTTGCCTATAATATTGAAACTATTTGAAAAAATACTAATAAAAAGACTGAAAACCATCATTGAAGAAAGAAAACTTATTCCAGATTACCAGTTTGGCTCTGGAGAAAACCATTCAACTATAGATCAGGTTCATAGAATGCTATTGAAAAAGCATTAGAAAACAAAGAAGTCTGTTCAGCCATATTCCTCGATGTTGCGCAGGCTTTTGATAAAGTATGGCATGATGGCTTAAGACATAAACTGAATGTGCTACTTCCACAGCCATACTCAGACCTATTGGATTCATACATTTTATATAGATTCTTTAGAGTAAAACAAGATGATACACGTTAGTTTAGTGTAATTAAGTTATCAGACCCTAAGGTATACTAGCGAGTAGAACTTTAGTTTTTAAGATTGCAACCCTAGTTAAGTTAGGTTATAACAAAATTACTCATTGATTAACTCTTGATCAGATTGTAATATCAATAAACGCCCCTTTTGGAGTGTTTTTTCACAAAAAAAAAATGAAAAATAAAAATTTTCTAAAAAGTACAAAAAAGTATAATTGTTTAGTCACAAATTGATTAATGAAAATCAGTACCCTACAAATAGTCGTGGTATATTATAAACAGTCACAGCTTAATGAGCCTTATTTTATAAATATTTATTATTTAGTAGTTTTGTTGTCCCACGATCTCTTTACATTGTCTGTACCGCTGGCCATAGGGCTCTGGCAAGGCCACTCCTTTGCATCCGTATCCTCCAATTTTGTGGATTGTGGCAAAATCGTCGCAATCTATTTTGTTGTCACCATTACAGTCCTAAAAAAAAAACAAGAAAATGTATGTGTTATATTAACAATATAAAATTTCTTCAAGCAGGTGGTGAGAGTGTACAGTTATATTAAATTTTACTTAAAGAAATGCACAGGTCTCAAAACAAGGGATTTTAGAACCTAATAAGTAAATAAAAATGGAAAAATGTTTACCAAATTTTCCACTCCCGCAATCTTCTAATATATTTTGTTTTGATTTTAAAACTGTAATAGGGTTCAATAATTTTAGTTTCTATTTAGTTTAACACTGTTAATTCTTTTTTCATTTCAGTTTTTTTCTACATCCGCAAGGCATACAAAACAATTGTATAAGGACCAAATAGTTACTATACTAACACTAACAAAAGTGGTTTTATTTTGTTATTACTTAAACATTATTTTTGGAAAAATACATTATTAATATTAAAAGTTTTTATAACTAGTTGATAAAAAAAAATATTTCCTGGAAAAAATGGTGTTCCTCATAACTTAATCACGCCTTATAGTATTAGTCACTAATAAAAAAAATTATCACAAGTCCAACTGCCATGGGCGAAGTTAGGGGGGGGGGCCCCAAAAATAATTCGCACATTTATCGCACATCTATCCACACATTTCAAATTTCAGAACAGAAATTAATAAATAAAGAAAAATCGTGCCATTTGATTGATTCTGAAATTTTACATTTAGTTCAGGAGGCAGTGAATTTTACTCGTACTCATTTTTCCAATCGGTGTATATGAAAATAAACTGTTCTCTTAGTGACAAAAAACAAACATTTTGAGTCTGACACTTATTTTCCCAGTCATAAATATTTTAAATTTACTAAACTAGAACATAAAGCTTATAAAAATAGCAATTTGGAATATCTCAGATAGTGGAAAGTGTGTGTGGCAGAAAATTTAGCATATAAATTGATACAATCATGAACTGTTAATAATAATAAGTCTGGCTGATTTACGAAATTGGCAAATGAGTCTGGTAATATCTTCAAAATCGAAAAAATATAATATTTTTGCTTTTATTTTCCCGGGTTTGAAAATTTGTCATGTGATAGATTCTATTACAATTTTACAACTCTATTTTATAGCAGATCAAATACCGTTATTTTCAAACGCTTCCATGAAAAATTTCCGGAAATTTTTCTTTTGGTGGGTACCCTGAACGAAATTATACTGAAAATTTTTTTGACAGTTGAGAAGCTCTTTTATGCATATGTTTTATATGTTGTTCTATGGCCAGCTTTGAAAATTTGATTTTAGTCGTTTTAATGTATGTCTGTCAAGTTTTGAAATTTGAATATTTTGGTGTAAAATTTTCTTACCCAATACCTACCACTGGTGCCTAAATTATTATAAGTAAATTTTTGCTTACTCACGCATATTTTAAGAAAAATATCAATCGTCTTCGACTCAGGATAAATTTCAAAATATTCGTAAGTTCGAAAAAATTTTCGGAAATAATTTAGGCACTAGTGGTATTCTAAGTGAAAATATAGGTCTGGCTGACAATTAAAATCACGAAGGCCTGTCAGACTCACAAGTAGTGTCCGGCCGAAGGTTCGGTTACGGTTTTGGCCAACTTCGGCTTAAAATAAGAGTTTCGACTACAGTTTCGGTTTCGGCGGAAAACTGGCCGAAACTGCAGCCAACTACGAAACTACTTTCGAAAGTTTTCGTATCACACTTGGTTGTGTCCGGCACAATGGCGACTGTGCCGGGTACCATTCCTACACAGTGCACGTACTTCTCTGCTTTGTTTCAAGTGAACAGTCTTCAGTGCTCCTGGCCTAATTTATTCGTATCAATGGAGCATTTTTTTAGGTGAAACGAGGAAAAAATATTATTTCTAGCCTACAACGTTAGACTGTTTACTTATGAATATTAATTTAATTATAAGTAACAAACATATTTAATTATCTGAATTTGTTTTTTTTTTTAAATAACAATTACATTATATATAATTCCCTTCATAATACTATTTTTTGTTACAAAAATCTAGAGACAGATGCAGAAATGATTGCTACTTTGTAATTCACTTATTTTTTTTTTGTTTCAAAAGTAATAAAAAAAAAACATTGTCAATAAATTTATTAATGGCTTCTTTGGATCACATAAATAAATAGGTAATAAGTAAATGTAGCTAAAATTTATAATACGAGTTAATTAGTCTTAAACAAAGATATTGCAAATTTCAATAAGAGATTGCCTTAAAAGAAAGTTCTTATTTCTGTTTCGGTTTCGACCGAAACTAAGAAAGGAGCCGAAATTGGGTTTCGGTTTCGGTTATAAAACCGTATTTCGGTCGGACCTGACAAGCCAGGTAGTTAAACGAGGAGAGGAATAGTAATCGAACGTGCAGAATTTAGCGCGCCTGACGATCATTAGACAAGTCTGGCAAGGCTTTCGGGGTATTCCACATTAGCCAGATTGTATTTTAAGCTGTTATCATAATATACATTTTTCTAGTACTGAGGACACTTGTAACAGGGATCCTTACTGGGCATTGCCAACTAAAAGGACACCTTAGTAAACTTAGAGTAGTAGAAAATAGTGAGTGAAGATTCTGTGAGGAGAAGGACGAAACCTTCATTTACATTCTAACTGAATGTGTAGCACTCCAGAATCCAAGGGCACTATACCTAGGAGCATATCAAATAGAAACTTGAAGCCACTCCAAATCCTACACTTCCTTGAGAAGATATAATTGGAAGGGTCGTTATAGGCATTGAGACATTTCCTTGCTGCATTAGCGACACAAGGGGGCACAATAGATATTTTAGGTCGCAGTGTATTAACACCCCATTCCCAACATAACATAACATAGCGAGAAAACTGCAAAATAATGAAATCCACAAATCCCAGTTCATATTTTGGACATCTAACTACTATTATTTTTAAAATTTTAAATTCTGACAAACTGTCAGTATATTTTTTAGTCATTAAGATTACATATACGTTAAAATTAGTTATTTTTGTTTAGAATCGATAAAAAATAACATTTTAATTTTATTTGGGCCACCTTTAAAAAAGTAAATTTTAATAAAATCGTATGAAACTAATTTAATTACGAGTATTAAAATTAAAAACCTAAAAGTGGCGGTGGAGCGGAGGACAGAGCATTTGCCTTCCACGCGAATAGCCTGGGTTCGAATCTGGACTATAGGGGCTAATTTTTTTTATGTTTTTTATTTTATAAATTTATAAATTATTTTAAAATGGCTTATTTTGTCTAAATCTAAAATAATTTTTTAAATTTGTAGATTTTCGTTAGTAGTTCGTAGAAAAAATATACTGCACAACTCGAGTGGATTGTCCATATCTACTCTTGTTGCGAAAATTAGGGAAATTTTTGTGATGAAAATTATTGTGATGAAAATTATTCAGTTTTTTCACTTATATATGATATTTTATTCATTTTCATAGATTCGCCAGAATTTTTTTACTTAACTTCAGTATACCTCTAGAACTATTAAATATTACATGACTAGGGTTAGGGCTTTAGCCCCCCCAGATCTAATGACATAACTTCGCCCATGCTAACTGCCCTTTCTACAACTTGAATGTGACAAGGGAACTGCATTATTTAGTTAAAGACCACAGAATTGGAGTAGTTGTTGACAATTTCTTGCAAACAGTCTAAATATCCTAGTATTTAAAGAGGTAGTTCAGTGAAAGGAAACTAGTGACAGTTTTGAATGTCACAATAGTCTTCGAATACAAATTTAAATTTTGAACTTCTATTTTAAGATTAGTTTGATTTATAACTTTAAAGGCTGATTGATAAACTTGCAGTTACCGTCAGCTCAGTAAGCTCAGTAATTCCCATTCTTTCTGCAATTGAGTACACCGTAATTGATAAATGTAATGTTCACAATGATACTAAAACACTAACCATAAGACAGATATCTAGCAAATGCTTTAATTTAAACGTGAAGAAGAAGCCCGATAATTTTTTACCAACAAAAAAGAGCCTAAAGAATCTGCAAAGTGGCAAAAACAGCAAATTCATTTGATGAAGATACGATTATAACAACAAATGTTTTAATGTTTTAAGTTAATGAAGTGTTTTATTTTAAATCTAGGAATAATTAATGTAATTTTAAAATTACGACAAGGTCTCAATTTAAATTAAATCGCTTTTTGCATTTTCCGTCACATGTTAGTGTATAACTTTCAAGGCTCCATAATTTTGTAAACGAGATGGCTCGATTTTTAAAAACTCAGCGTTGTATAGGGAATTACAAAACCCCTTTAAAAAGGTATCACATGACCTCGCCTTTCCCTTTGAAAAAATTTGAAGGATGACTTCCCTACTGATGGTTGTACTATGCTTTTTGCCTCAAAAGATGTCTCTTGACAAATAAACTTGACGTGTTTTTGAATTTCGTCGAAAAGTTCTTTTCCACCCTGTAATGCCTTGCGGTATGTTTTCTAAGGACCTCCCTGTATATAGATTTCTTGTAATGATTTTAACACCACGTATATTGTTAAAACAGCATCAGTGAGCATATTAGATATTCCGACGAATCTAATTTTTGTCGCCATATCGTAAGTGGCATTTGAACAAAAATGTCGCTCACGTTAGTCTGGCAAAAAGGTATCGATATTAACTTTTTTACTATCCTTTACAATATTTTTAATTGTAATTTTAAATTAAATGTATTACGTGTAAATGACATACAATTATACGAAGCACATTATTTGGAAGCAAACGACCGAAGCAAGAGAACATGACGGCACTTTTAACACAGAGTCTTTGTTGCCTTGCTGCTTTACTAAGCGTCGAGATCGTTTGTATGGGTCTCTCATTCCCAAATTCTACCTTAACTCCCATTCATTTTAATTTTATATCACTGACACAGGGGTCTGTGTTTTCGAAGCCTCCTCTGTCTTTCATATTATTTAAAACTTAGGTTTGGTCCCGACACCATTAATGAAAGTTTCTGTTATTTTTCAATATTCTTTGCTGGTATAGCAGGGACAAAAGTTAGAAGAGCCTTTGGCAGTTCTCCCACTTTTTACAAAGGAATTGACAGTTCTGTCGCGGAGCTAACTGAAGTGAACCCGATAAATAGGCATAGATGCTAATGACAATTTCTAAGTTTAATAAATTGTGAATAGATGTGGAAATTTTGTAGAATTATGATTTGAGCTATTATAATAATTGTTTAATTAATCATTTCTAGCCCACAAATACATACGATTGCCTAGTTCCACCGGTAATAATTTAAAATTAATTAATATATGATATAAAACTGGCAGATAAGCATTACCGCGAAATTCTCAAAGTCGTCTGACCGGGGTATCTATCTATTCTTCAATAACAGGGATTAGAAATTTTTAGGAAAGAATGAGACAAAAATATAAATTTTGCGCGTTACAGACAAAGAGGCAAAACCGGTTTTTTATTTCCTCGAATTCAAGAATAGCTACCCGGGTTTGACATTTATTACCACTTCACCTACCTACATCTTTTCCAACTTCTGTCCCTGCTTTAACTCTAATTTATTTTTGTAATTTATGGTAATTTTTTTTAATTTCCCCTGTGATGATTATTTATTAAAATTAAAACATCTCTGTGTGTTTTCACTAATAATTTTTAATTTCTTATGGTGTTAGGATACCTTGATATTTTATCAATGTCAAGTCACTTGTTTTTGTCATTTGCTATTTACTACAAAATGAAGTTGCACAATTTCATTTTCGCACAAGGAAAATAAGCTATAGTTCGTTATTATTATTATTATTATTTTAACTTTCTATTATTCAACCCGCCCTTATTTACTAATGCTCCTACGTTAGGCAAGAGCACGTGGAGAAAATTATTAAATTAAAGGTTTATATTTAGTTTATACTTTTCCATTTAGCATTTACCAAAAACTTATCAAGTATCCTATGTTTTTCAAATATATTCTGATGAGTAATTTGTACTGTGTAACCTCAACCAATTTGACTTAAATATTAATCACCAAAATTTATTGAATACTTTGTCAAACATCATAGCTAGCCGTAAAAAAGAATTTGAAAGAAAGCATACCTGTTGGAATCTCCTCATATATCCTTGTACCGCTAAAGCTGCACAGTAGGTATCTCCTGCACAATTTGCGTAGGCCGTAGTTTCTTCAGGTGATTGCTGTCGTACAGTAGGTTTTCCAGCATCTGCCCAGTAAGCCCAAGTGATTCTGAAAGGTCCACATACATCACCTAAATAGAAATAACAATGTTAAAAAAGTATTTGCAGGACGAGTATGAACAAGATCTTCCTATTTTAAATTCAAATTTGTTGAGTACCTAATGCCTTAACTCTAACGTAGAAGATTAAATCCTTGTAGAATTTAATCCTGTAAAATCAATATAATGGAGGTTCTGCCTCCTCCTCCTACTCACACTTACTATCTTCTATCACTCGCAGATTACTAAGGTGTCCTTTGAATCAGCAATACACTCCGTAAGGACCTTAGCCTGCATTAACTACAAGAGATTGTTCCAATTATCTCTTCTTCTAGTGTCCAATTCTTTTTTAATTTCTCCTAATATTGTGTACTTTTAGTCTCTTTCCTATCTGCAATCTCATTAACCTTTGCCTCGTTTTGTCCCGGGATCCAAGTAAGAGTAACTGTATTTTACTCGCTCAGCTCATTCAGTTTTTCTAGGCATATCCAGATAATTTTTGAGTTGATTACGTAAGATCTTAGCACTTGGATCACTAGTTTGCTATTATTCATAATAATAATCTCTTATCTGCGAGAGTTTCTCTCGCTGTTGAACTGGATCCACTTTTCAATGGCATGAATTTCCGCCCGGAAGATGCTTGGATATCTACTCAAATTTTCAGAGTGTCTGGTTCTAGGACTATTAACTTCTATTTTAGTTTCTTCTATGGTTTTGGAATCAACCGTATACCAATGAATGGCATGCCTTTCGGTTACAAGTACGATGGATTCTTTCTTGCAGCCCAGCTCTGTGGTTTTCTCATTTTGTTCTGGTGCATATTCCAAGTATCTTCGATTCTGAAGCTAGTAGATTTTCGTCTGATTACTCTGTTCCTGATCATTCTATATTGTTCTTTTTGCTACATTCTCTATCATTAACTGTAGAGGGGTAAGGCTAACCTCCATTGCGGCTGTAGAACAGGTTCTTTATTGCATCGGTGATGAAAACACATGCTAGTCTTTGTACTTTTGAGATATTAACTCTCCTCGTAGTAGCTAAACTAGTTTTGTTACTTCAGGCTACAGCCGTATAAATGATGATTGGTCTCACTATTATTCTCCCTCACATTATGATCGGTTCACATCCTCATTTTATTATCTGCATTTTTTCTACATACCATTAGGGTTTTTGTGGCCTTATTTACTACTTTCTTTTCACATATATTCCAGATAAGTTTATTGGGTAGATTTAGGTTCAGATATTTGACTAATTTTTTCAATATATATGTATCTCATCCTATTTGTCGGTTTTAAGCCTTCCTTGAAGAAGCTACTAGTGTTGTTTTGGTGGAGTCCCTCCTCTTGGCATCATCTTTCTAGTGTATTCTAGTCCTCTTTGGAATATATCACACAGGATATTTCCAATTTTGCCTCTAGCAAACATGACTATATTGTCGGCATAACATTGACAGTGTATGTCGTGGTTCAATCTATTTGCATAGAAGTTCGTCTACGGTTAGGCTCCACATTAATGGAGATAAAACTCCTCCTTGTGGACAACTTTTGGTTGTAAGCAGAAGATGTAGATGGTGTTCTGTCCTAACTGTGTTTCTGCAAAGTTTACCCTTAAGCAGCTTTTTTTCTTTTCAATGAATCAGACCGCCATTGCTTAAATGCTTATAGAATTCATTTAAAAAAAAATTCTACATTTTTATGGAATCTGGTACAATTTTTAGACAAATCTAGTACACAACAAAAAATATTCTCGCAACATTGTCTATAATAGGTACTTGATATCAAATTTTAGATAGTGACGTATACACGTTTAGATAGAATTGAATAAATCATAGATATACAAACAGACTTTTGTACTTTGTGTAAAACAATGTGTTTTATTTTTTTCATATTAACTAGGTAGTGTGAAAATTATTTCTTGAAAGTAGATGTAAATGTTTAAACGACTCCAAATACAATAGTGTACAATGTGTCTAAGTACAAGTTGCTTTGACGGTTTCAAATTGGTGGTTCAAAGTTTTGGACAAATAAATTCCATAAAACATCTGTTATGTCTAATATTCTAAATTCTTCTTGACTTCCCATATCGCCCAGTGAAGTAAATCTCTCTTATATTAAAATACCCTGTATAATGCTAAAAGAAGTACCGGTGAAATGTATGTACAATAAATATTATTTATACGTAGAAGGATTTGAAATCAAAATGAGAAGACAGAAATATTATTTGTTCTTCGAACATTCGGTTGTTGTTATAAAATATATATGCAAATGACTACACACTTAAAATTCTTACCTGAACAAATACTGGTAGTATTGCAAGCAGAAATTGCTTCACAAATGCAACCCAAACAAGCTTGGTTCACTGGCAGTTCTTGAGAGGTCACATCTGGAATATAAATAAGACAAAACGAATTTAGAATTATAGAACTTGGAAAAATAATAATAAAGGTAACAGAAGAATATTAATATTAATGTAAAACAAAAAAAATACGTATTCATATATGGTGGGCCGATTTTATGTTTTTAAATAGAACAAATTGTATTTTTTCTTATTTGAATGTTTCTTTAATAGGCTTCAGAACAAAATGTTGTTTGAATTACGTTGCAGCGTTCCAATGTTGTAATCAGTTCTAGATGACAGCCTACTCAAACCATTGTTCAAAGAAAGCTACTAGTGCATAGGATACGCAAGCGACCTAGTAATTATCGTCAGGCGATTTGCAGGCCCAGTCTCGGAGCGATCTCAAACAACTCTATACATAATGAACAACTGGTGCAAAAAGGAGCAATTGACCATTAACGCATAAAAAGCAACAAACAGTTGTATCATTTACAAAAACAACGCGTACTTACAGGCCTAAAATCACTAGTATTTAATAACATGGTTTTTTCATTTGTCATAGAAGCCAAATACCTTGGAATCATATTCGATCAAAGACTGAAGTGGAATCAACATACAAAGAAAGCTGCAATAGCTCTCGTAAGCTGTAGAAGAATATGAGTGGGGTGAAAGACTGCCTAGAAGACCTGGCAGAACTAAGTAGTCAAAACAGGGGACAGGCTACAAAAAAGCCGGAATTAGCCTATGCGAAGCCATTGTCGAAGCTACTATGTCTAATAAAAAAGACGACATACTCTAAAAAATGGAGTCTCACAATAGATTTGTAAAGTTCGCGGTAGACAAGGATACATGATGTTCACCTCCTTTCAAATCTAATCTAACGTTGCAGCGTTGACGATTATTTCCACAAAATTTTTATCAACATTAAATTTTCTGAATTTTCTCATGAAACATGTAACCAAGACAGTAATCTATAGAAAAAATATCAATATTTTTATAAACCATATACAGTGTGTTTTTACTTTAGCATTAAATATACAATAGTTCAAATTAACTACTATCTTCGCTACTATTTATCTCTTAAGAATCATATTTCGTGTTTGTGTAATATTGTTAATTTTTCATAATATTCTTCGGATAATATATAAAGTTTGGGTCATTTAGTATAGTAGTTGTTGCATGTATACTGATCCACTTGTTCCGGGAACACCCCATATACAGGGTAATTTGCAAGTTTGTGTAATGGAGATACATAGCAAGGTGTTTAAAAATATAATTAATTTTACTAAAAGTACATTATATTATAAAAAATTATAAAGTATGTAAGTACTTATAAGAAATATTTTATTCCATATCCTTTTAAGTGACAATAAACAAGGTCATTGTTAATACGTTCACGGCATGTGTCTGTAGTGAGTAATAGTAATAACTAATGAATGAGATAAATAAAGCTGGTATTAATAAAGATTGTTAAATTCAAATAAATTATATTTTATATAAATAAAAATTTCCTTGGTTTATTTGGTCATGTTTTTATTTTCAATCGTTTAGCACAGCACTACATAAGTTTCGGGTTTTTTTTTTCTAGCTTCGCTTGCCGTCAAAATTTAAAAAATAAAAAAACCCAAGGGGACGATTACAAACAGTTAATTTTTTTTTTAAATAACAGAACCACATCTTTCTGTTTCAGCGTGTGAAGGTGTATTCGAAATAATATTGATAATATTGATAACGATAAAGAAGGGAAACAAAAAGATGAGTTTTTACAAAGTTAAAAATTATCAGTGGCGTTACAGTTAAGGATTAGAAAGCTTACAATTATTTAATAATATTAAAATAATCGTTTGACAAACCTTTTATGTCCGTTTTATTATTTACAGAGTTGTTATTTTTTTTAATATGTATCATCTCGAATTGTTCTTTTGTTGAGATTAGGTTAATTTTCGAGAATTTTCAAAATCGAAAGAGTGCAAATTTTCTACCGCATGTTTAGTTAGGGCAGTGAAATTTTCATTATTAGTTGCGATATTATTTTTATGGTTTTTTATTCTTTTATGTTGATATTGTTTTGTTTGTCCAATGTAAGTGGAATTACAGTCTTTGCAGTCAATTTTATACCGTTTTTATAAGCTCATTAAACAGAAAAATATAGAATTTATTCCAACCTATACGTCCTCACTGTATAAATAATTATTTATTTGTAGAAATGAACCCAGTTTCATTTGAGATTTTTTTGATTGGAGGAACCGCCAGGGGTTTTCCATTTCATTATCTTATCATTCGTGAATTCTCAGTACAACTCGTTGATTTCAATGACCTATATCACTTATAATCTCAATAAATAGATAGTAAACAGAAAATTAATATTAAAATACAGACATTAAAATAATAACATGGTCAGCTGTTATCTAAATTAATTGACAATATATTTTTTTCTAAATATTTGTGTATATAAGATAAAATAATATTTACAGGGTAAAGTTAAATCAAGTTCTTATCAAACCTCTTTCTATAAACCCACCCTAATATCAATTATTCAAATTGCACCACCATTTTGTTGTGATATAACACATTTCTTCGCTCTCATTTCAGCGATGTATTAAACTTGCTTTGAGAATTTAGAACCGAACACTTTAAGACAAATTTAGGAGTCTTCCAAGCAGAGTAATATAATTAAGAAGAACCAGGATGAGCTCAAACAATTTAACTGTTCTAAAAATATATAAATATATATTTCGCTTTACAAGAATTTTTCTTCGGAGGGGTGGGTGGCATAATGGAAGAATCCAAGGGTCCGCGGTTCGAATCCCACCGTTGGCTGGTTTTTTATTTATTTAAAATCAATTCTGATGCCTAGGTAGGATTCTCCACTCCGACCATTCACTTTTGAGTACGAATTAATAGTGCTCTTCCTAAAGTAACATTAGGAAACAGTAACAAGCTCTGCACATAATATATATTGATAAAGGGTTGGGAAACAGTAACAAAGCCCACATAGAAACACGAATGAATGAAAATCAAACACAAACTCAGACTGGCATGTATACACTTAAGCTATAAAATAAAAACAAAAAATAAACAGTTTTTCTTGAATTTATATCTTTTTTTTTTATTTACTAAATTTCTTGCTTGAATGTTATTTCCTTTGTTGGGCATATATTGAAAATATATATGAATCTAATCACTTTCTGAGACTTAGAATACCAGCAAAGTAAAGCACAGTTTATTTACAACAGATACCCAAGTAACATTTTTAAGAGAATAAAGTTTTATTTGTTTTATTAGGATTTTGTACAAGCACAAAAATTAACAATTATTTTATTACAGTTATTTTTTTTTGCTAATAGGACTGCAGGATAAATTGATCTTATTACTTGGTTTTATAGATTCCTTTAAATCCGTTTAAGAAAAATATTTTATCCTAAAGTAAACTATGCTTTATCGCTGTCTTGTAAGGGTTAATTATTAAGTAATTTTAAAACTATTTAGTTTTAAGATACTCCCAAGGTGTGTTTGGTGATAAAAAGGCACACTTTTTAGCAGTTATCTTAAGTAGGTTTTAAAACTTAGTTTTAAAAAGTGGTTTAGGATTATACTTTAAATTAAATTGATCCCAGAACCTTTCAGGTACATTTTCTACAATTTTACAACATAACTCTTATAATTTATTTAATCTTGTAAACCATAGGGCTCTTTTAAAACTACATAGTTTTAATAAGGACTAAAGTTTGTTTTAGAGAATAACCTAGCTTTTCAACCCAATCACATTATGTTGACGTTGAAAGATATATTGTTCAAAATAAAGAAAAGTGGTAATTTAATATTTAATATTTAATTTAATATTTAATAAGTTCATTGTGTTCCATTGTTTAACCAATATCAAAACATTCTTAGGCTCCTAATATTCTGGAAATTATTAGTGAAAGAGAAAAATGGTTAGTATATTATTACTAATTTTTATATTTTGAATGACTTGTTCGTAGAGTAAATAAGACGCTCAAGAGTGAGGTAAGGTTATGCCCGTCTGATTGAACTTATGAATATTTTATTGAGGTTTTCGTTTGTTTTATTGTTTTATTGTTTTATGAAACGCTTTAAAAAGTGTAGCAAGAGATTTTTAAAACTGAAAAGTCCTAAAATGTATTTTTTTTTGCTTTGTTAGTTTTATAAGCTAATGTCCGTTTTTAGGTACAGATAGAACACAATGAGGAAATCCTCCATTTTAAATATGGCAGTGGCTGTTTAACCACATATCATGCAAAATATAACCTGTCTACCAGACCTGTACCTAAAGGATATTCAAATAAATTATGGTCAAAGTTCAAATAATTCTAAAATATTTAGATTTTAGTAATGACGTATTTTGTGTACCAAAGACAGTGATAGTGTGTCAATGACAACAGAGTGTCAATGACAACAGTGTGCCAATGACAACATTGTGCCAATGACAGTAGATTTATTATTTATGATTGCGTTTACTGCGTTTAACCACATAATGTCAAATTTATCAAATATATCTACAGCTAATTCCTTTTAGGATATATAAATGTAATTTATATTGGAATAAACTATTATATAATATTATATAACTCTTGCCTCGCCTAAAGTAATTTATGATTAAACACAAAGTTTGTTTCTGATAGTCCAGTAGGTAGTATGCGCAATTGAAAATGGTTTTCCGACGATGACAAGTATCCATGCAAAGACAAATCTACAATAGGATTTATATTGGCAATTAAATAGTCACTTCTATGCAATAATTTGAAAAATACAAAATGTGATTTTTTATATGAAAAACATATCGAAGACAAATGTAATCATTTTATAGTGCTATATATTCGATATTTACAATGTTATTTTCTATTAAATAACTTTCGGTAAATAGATTAGAAACCGTATAATAATTCTTTTTCACGTATACTGTAAGGCCTATCATATATTACGACACATCTTGTCCACTTTTAACAGTACTTTGGTGTTTGTTTGAAAATTAAAGAAATAACAAGAGTAACTAAACAAATTAAAGATACACTATATAATCATTAATTTCTTATATGGCAGTCTTCTCAACATGTTTGCAAAATCATTTTGTCAAAGAGTATGATAAAACAGAATAAAGCCAAAACAGTTTAAAATTTAATTCTCTTAAAACTGATTAGTTTTGTAAAGTTTTTATGCCTATCTCACTCAATATCATAATCTTAAAAAATATTTAAAAAGGTTTAATAAAATTCTTAATATACTCTTACGGACTCTTGAGTATAATTAGTCTTAAGATATTGTTTTAAAAATACTCCTAAGAACCGTTATAGGATTCTCCCTTTCACTCTTAAAGCAGATTTATAGCAGCACTACTAAGACTATCTCTCGGATTCAAAATTTTATCAGTGTCTTAAAAAAGGGTTTTATGGTTACCTTGTACAATTTGATAAATCTAAAAAAGTTACTTGGGTATTTATTTATAATTTTTCAAAGTATTCCTCCACAATTATGTAAATGTTTCCATCCGCGATAACCATGAAAACATGTTTTTCAATCTTCTGGCCGTAGTTTGTTTATTTCATTTTTGAATGTTTCAACCTATGTAAACTTAAATTTATTCTTTACCTGCGAAAATAGGAAGAAGTCAATCATTACTAGGTCTGGACTATACAGCGAATTACCTATTTTCTGTTTTGGGCATTCAAATACTCAATTATTCGAGCAGCAGTGTGCGTCCGAGCATTATTTTGGACGTTTTTCGCAAATGTTTTGAAGAACCTGTGGCAAACAACCTATAATGTACCATTCTAAATGAACACAACCACAGTGAAAACATGCCCAGTAAATTCAATAAAGTGGCGACAATTTATTTATTTCAGTCTCTTTTCACGTACAACTTTTATTGTAGCCGGCTCATTCTCAATAAATCTTTGGCTTTTTTCTGGATCAGAAGAGTATACTAATGTTTTATCATCCGTGATGATGTTGTACACCAAATTAGTTGATCCACAGTCAAAGCTATCTAGTAAAGATCTAAACCAGCTCATTCTGTCTTCTTTTAGAGCTAAACTCAAGTTGTGGGAAATCCACTGAAAACAAAGCTTACAGACTTACCAGTGGTTGTTTTAAATACTATTAATTGCTTTCATACTATTCTTTAAATTTGTTTGAATGTTTCTGACAAAATATACCGGTATTTATTCATGTTCTGAATAAGATCATTATTTTTTTTAACTGTAGTTTTTGGCTTAGGAATACGAATACTGTTATTTAAGGAAATTTGACCCCGTTGACATTTATTATACCACTGCTTTACGGTACCGAAGAAACTTGACTTCTCACTAAGCACTCGATTTCCTCAAAATATTTTTTACATTTTAAGCCACGTTTGAAAATTGTAAAAAAACACAGGCCTATTGTAAAAAACAGACATATTCCTTCTTCATTTTCAACACTTATTATTGTTTAACTTGTTTAACAATCAGATATATTTGGAAAATGTCAGTAACTAAACTTGTAAACAATTAGATTGAAATGTCAGATAAAATTTGTTATATTATCGGCTAGTTATTATATTATTTACAATTTTTTGTTTCGAGAATATTATGTAATAAAAAATATGTTTACCAAAGTTATTCGAAAAAATGGATGAAGTTATTAATATTGATGACGATGGCTATCGATATTATTGGAAGACGCTCCTTACCTAATTGTTTTTTTGCCATTATGTGTTATTGTGGTTTTATAAATAAATACATCCTTTTCGTGATTTAAAATGATTTGGTCTGAAGATAACAAACTTACTTATAATAATCCTCATGGAAAAATCATAAGCGTAAAAATATTTGTTTAATCTTTGAATATGTCAGGCAAAACCATTGTTTGAAAATAATTCGTGCAGGAACTAAACAATAATAAATAAGAATCCACGCATGAGATATATTTAGAAATTTATTTATGGAATTTCCAACTATACTTAAAAAAATAATTATTGAAACAAACTAGAATAAATGTTACTTAAAAGTTGAAAGAGTACAAACAACTTGTATTTTAGTGAACCCTATTTTATTATTACGTAATCTATTTATGCAGTAATTAAAGTATTTATTTAGTATTATACAGGGTGCAACAAACAAATTTAAAAAGTTATACATTTTTGTATAGAACATGCTTCGAAAAATCTGCAAAATTACACAATATAGCTCAGAATTAAGGTAGATATAATAGAGGGAATAATACTTAGTTTACATTGTAACTTATAACATAACAACGAAGAAGCGTTAATGGAAATATTTGAAAATAAAAGCTAATTTTAATAGCAGTATATTAATTACATTTTTTCTAATTTTGACATATAAAGTTACATATTTTAAAATGATAGCAAGTGTCAAAATTATCTACTTTACGCAACCAGTTGCATACTGTTTAACTTTATGAAACTGGTTTCGAAAATTTCATTATGTCACCAGTTGCAAAAAGGAAACAAAAATACTTTTTTTTATTTAAAATTAATAATATACATCATTATTATTAAAAATATATCAAAGGGCAAGTTGACTTATAAAATTAGAATTTCGTTGAACTAACAACCCAGTAATAACGTTGTTTTTGTCCTTATATTCCATTCTAAATTAGTACAAAATGATTAAACCACAATACAAGACAAAATAGCCCAGTTTCTTGTAATCTAAATAAAACTTTAAGAAGCAATGTAAACACATATTACAAGTCGTTAAAAATAACAGAATAAAGTTAATCATATGCAACTAACAATAAAAGAAAGTAGTAATATTGGTTGTCTAGATATCACTAATTTTTAACCAAAACACAATTTTATAAATAATATGGTCAAAATTGGAAAAAAATATTGCATGTAACACGTTACGAAATGCCGATTTATGTAAATCGTTTATGTTGCGGGACCTCGCTTTGCTCGTCCCGCAAATATTCACTCATTACATAAAATAAGGCACTTCGAAACTAGTTTAATAAATAGGTATAACATTCAAATACAAATTTAATAAATAATTTAATATAAAAATTTAGGTTGTTGCTCAAATGTTTATATACCTATATAAAAAACCTTATTACCTATTTTTACACACTCAAGTATTTATTTCACTTTCATCTCAATATTGAGTTAATTTAATGAAACCGGTAACGGACAGGATCACCCAAGGTCTGTCAGACCAAAAAGTGCAACTAGTGTCCTAAAACATCTACACTTCAACTGTAAAGAAATCATGGTACTAGCAGAAGAACTATACAAAACATTTTGTACAAAAATAAGTTTTACCCTTATAAATTTTAAAACCACCAAGAATTAGCAGATGATTTTAATGGGAGGTTAGAGTTTTGTGATACGGTTCTAAGGAAAATTGGTAGGTAAAATAATTTCTTCTATTCTATTGTATTTAGTATAGAAAATACATTTTGCTTCAACGGTACATACTGTTAAGAGACAATATGTTTTTTCTACGTTCATGCAAAAAACAAGACTTTATTGAACTATATTTAGTGAAAAAACTGGTTCTTTATTGCACTAGTGCAATAAAAATTTTATTACACTAATCTGTCATTTTACTACAGCGTTTTATAATCATGAGAAACCTAAATATTCAAATCAACGCCAAATAGTTAGTCCATTTTCATTTTCTATGTTACGTTTTAAAAACAATTGCATATTTTGTATTATTTTCAATCATTTAATAAATAAATTAATAAAAAAAATGTCATTACAAATTATGAACACAAACGTAAATAAATGCCTCAAACAAAGGTACACGATCACGGCTACTATGATTTGGATAATACAACTGCATTTTTATAAAACATTTTTTGGTTTTTGCATGAACGTAGAAAAAATATTGTATGCAACTCGTGCAAAAAGTGTTTATTGCACTCGATGTGTTGTCCAACTCGGCCTGACGGCCTCGTTGTACAATATCACGTCGCGTGCAACATACACTAATTTTTTGCACTTGTTGCATAAATAACTATTAATGTATTAGAAACCATTTGATAGGTCCTTTTTTTATTGGCAGCGGTTTTACCGGTGTAAAATATCTTCTCTTGATAATACAATTATCGAAGTTTAGCTATCTACGAAAATTTAATACGTACTGATTTTGACAACTTAAACATTTACATAGGAACCTAGGCAAACGTCAACTGTACAGCATGCTTGATTGAAGAATTATGGGTTTCTATTGATTAAAAATCTGTATCGTTATGAAAAGTCTGTTTCATAATGTGTATCATTATGAAACGGATTATGGGCATATAAGTGCATTATTATAATATGGGTGTAGAAAAAAAAAATTATAATGTAATTAAAATATTAAAGCAGAGAGTTCAATGACTGCACACACAAGAAAACTACTAGATACTGAACAACTGAACATTTTTATGGACCCAACAATCAATAATACAATGTCGCCTACCAAACGTTTTCCAAAACGCTGTGCTAACGTCGAAATAACATTGAGTTATAATATTAACGTATATTACTAGTGCGAGCAGGAAACAAATAATATTAACGTAGGCGTGGGGATATATCTCACCGTGTGCCTGTTTAAATTAAAAGGCCACGTTGATATTATTCGTTTTCTGCTCGCACTAATGCTTACTCTATGTGGTTTTAGCAAAGGCTATTGGAAAGTCTTCAATAGCCGATACAGTATAATAGTATAACAGTCATGCTAGAAATTACTTGAGAACGATCTACAAAATTGAGACTAGTCTTTCTACATAATTATTCTCAACAAACAATAAATTGCCGGGATATTGCTGGCCCTTTGCTGTAATTGAGGGAAAAATAAATGCGACAATTAAAAGATAAAAGCCTACTTTTGGCCTTTCGATAGTGGCTCAGCATTATATTGCTTGATGATGGCCGTATGAAGGGTAAGTAACTGTATTTGGTAAAAGCATGGTAAAAGTCAAAAGGCTTTTAACTGACGCAGATTAAACTCCAACAGTCCAGTAGGGCTCCGTCCCGCGTTCATAGATGGAGACACCGATGAACGCTTGTTACATACTTAACGAGTGGACATGTACTATGAGGCCAGTCTCGCATTGCTGGTATTCACTATTGAGTATTCATTGTAATTTTTTACTTTAACATGTTAATTTAGAATATTTTATTAATAATTTTTGTGAAGACATTTTTTCAGTATTATTATATTATATAGATGAATTAAATAAAATGCCTACAATATTCTATATTGAAATACCTTCTGTTTTTGTATAGAATTTATATTCAAACAGTACTACTGGTCAAAGAGGCACTATCGAATATCCTGTCTGATCATATGCCTGACATATGGCCTTTATTAATATGGTAAAAGGCCAGTAATTTCCCGTTTACTTTCCATCAATAGGTCATTAATTTCTAATATATTTATTTCTAGACATTAAAGGGGAAATGAAGGCCCATTAATTGGTTATGATGGAAAAGTGACTTCGGTCCGACTGTCGGCCGTAGTGACCTATATATGCCCGCCTTTTAATTAAAAAAGTCAATGTAATTGGAGGGTGACAGTTATTGGGCCTTTAATTCCTCTACACAAAATGTTTGTTGGGTTTATACTGTTAAATATTATAAAAAAGTATAAGAATGTCATATTTAAACGGCTGAAAATGTACAATTCCAAATCACTTCAAACTATAGTAATCGTTTTGTTAAAATTAAAAAATAATAGACATACCTATAAACAATAGTAAAACATATACCCATTTTAGTATAGAGATATTCTACAATACTCTAGTAGCATTTGCTCAGTAGGACGTTTTAAGTACATTTTACACCATTGAAAATTATTTAAGTATTTGAAGGTATGTTAGGTTATGTTATGTTGGGTATGGGGTATTGATTCACTGCGACCTAAAAGATCTATTGTGCTTCCTTCTGACAGCGAGGAAATAGTCTCGATGTCCCTAATGACCCTTCGTATTCTATCCTTTGAAGGAAGTGTAGGATTTGGAGTGGCTTAACTTGTGGTAGGTACACATTTAGTCAGAATCTGCACTCACTGTATTCTACTACTTTCTGTTTACTAAAATGCCCGGTAAGGATCCTTGTTACCATGCATAGCCCCATTCAATTATTTTAATTGTCAGTTCTATGTCCAATTCTATTTTATTATCTTCTTAAGGGGAGGTGAATGTACAATTTAATACCGGTACAAAAAAGTTAATACTAAAATTCCGATAACAGCTTGTTCAGCTATCTTTGACAAGTAGTTCGACAGAATGCAAAGGAAAAGAAACAGAATCAGTTACAGGAATTTATAGAAACAAAGAAAGAAGGAAATTCATTGAGAGTCTATTTTTTATTTAAAAACAGTTTTATTATTACCTAATTATTTATAATTTACGCCCTCAAGCCAGAAAAAATTTATAAAGTTCCACTAATATTTTGTTTAACTAGATTTATGTCTTATATACATAAATGATTTGTTCAAACATTGCTCAAAAACTATTTGGATTAGATCAACAAATAAATTTAACCATTGTTTAAATAATCTTGACCAAAATAATACGAACGTAGGTAGCTACACCTAATTCATGAATAATTAAGTACCACTGCCAATGATGATTTCATTATTAATTCTGAAAAATATTTCAAGGTTTGTATTCCTGGCGTTAAGAACATTAAAAATGCGAGGTCTTTCTTAATATATTTTTTTAGAGACATGATAATATATTGAGATATAAGATTTTAGTAATTATTTAAACACCTTGTAAGATTAAGCTTACTTTATAAAATATATACAGTGCGTCCATAAAGCAACGCATAAATTCATTATAAGCTAAATAAACAATAATATTAGAAATTCCCGAAACATGTCGATTTTTCATTTTAATTTACTATTTTTTCAAATTTTAATCTAATATACAGGGTGAACCACCTTCGTGTAATGACGTCATCACCATTTTTTTAAATGTAACCCTTTTTTTTAATTCCCGCTCTTGCTGAGATGATTCCAAAAATGTATAATACGTTGTTTCAAATTGGTACAGGGTGGACAAAAAAGCAAAAACTTCAATTTACTTAGCAAATATATAGAGAATAAACGGAATAAACACATAAAATGAAATTACCTACTTTAATAAACAATTAAAAACACTGCATTATTTTTAACATTGTATCTAACAGCTTTTATTAGTCATCCAAGCCTCATAAAAATATTTTTTTATTGTTTGACAGTATTTTTTAGTATTTTTTCATTTGACGTTAGAAACTGTCAGAAACATTACAGTACAATTCTGTATTGTTAACGCTTTAGAGAACTATCCAAGCAATTTATCATTTGTAACTTTTTTTACAAAATGCTTTAAACCGAAAGTGATAGGATTAAAATAATAATGAATGATATTGGCGATAAGATGCGAAATTAACAAGAGGTATGCCGATTATTCCATGAAATGCACCCAGATTGTGAACCTATTTCACAATCTACGGTAAGCAGAATAAAGCGAAGATACAAAGAATTAGGACATGTAAGGGATGCAGCAAAGCAAGGTAGACCAAAAATTAATGAAAATTTTTAACAAGACATAATTTTGTCGGCAGTAGAAAATCCACACTGTACAGTGCGAGGATAATCTAGGGATCTTGGTATTGGAAAGTCTTCAGTATCAAACATTTTTAAAAAATCAAAATACCATCCTTATAATGTGCGTCCATGAATTGGCTGAAGACGAGTTTGATCGAAGAACTGAATTCTGCGAGTATATGATGAAACAAAATAACAATTTAATTGATAACGTTTTATTTTCGGACGAGGCAACGTTTTATTTGAACGGTTATGTTAACCAGCCAAACACCCGTTATTGGTCTGATGAATATCCACACTGGACGCAAGAGTACCATATGCAAAGACCACAAAAAATCAACGTATGGGCTGGTATATTGTAAGAAATACAATTATTTATTAGTCCACATTTTTTTTGAAAAAAATTTAACATGAGCATTATATCTAAATTTCCTACAAAATATATTAATTCTTATTGATCTGATCCAGCTTTTTCTTGATATTTAAATACCCACTTAGACCGCAGAATCTGGTTTCAACAGGATAGCGTACCGCCACATTTCGCAGTAACTGTGCGCGATTTGTTAAGCAGAACTATTTTACAACGGCGGATAGGAATAAGGGGATAGGCCCGATAGATCACCTGATCTGAGCCCATTAGACTTATTTAAAATCTAAAGTCTACACAAACAGACCTGGAAATATCCGTCAACTACAAGACCGAATTAGACAAGAAATACAGAAAATAACACCCGCTATGCTACAGAATGTTAGAGAAGAAAGTAATTCCCGGATTAGTAATTGTTTAACGATCAATGGAGAACAATTTTAAATACATTGTAAATTTTCGATTTTGTTTCTTTTTGGTAGTGTATCACAGTAATTGCATAACTACGTAATTCCATTTAATTTGTTTATTGCATTCAGTAACGTATAACTTTCCAGAAACAATTTTCATATTTTTTTGTACTTTTGCCCACCCTGTACCAATTTGTTATACATTTTTGGAATTAGCTCAGCAAGGGAAATCCGGAAATAAAAAAAAATGGGGGTTCAATTTAAAAAAATGGTGATGACGTCATCACACGAAGGTAGTTCACCCTGTATATTAGATTATAATTTTAAAAAATAGTAAATTAAAATTAAAAATCGACCTGTTTCGGAAATTTATAATATTATTGATTATTTAGCTAATAATGAATTTATGCGTTACTTTATATTTCACATAATAATGTCATGCATTACATTTTAGTTTTTGTGATTAAAACAACACTTGTTTAAGATTTTTAAAAGTCGAAAAAATGTGTTCGTCTCTGATTCTTCCATGAACAGGGATTGTGAAAGACTTAAATATTAGCATTAAGTGAATTTAAACGTTTGCTTATGGCATTTTGTCTTTTAAAATAAAGCAGCGAAATAACTAATATATAAGGTGTTAACAAGTTCTTTGTAACGACTATTGTATTCGCTCCGTGCGAAGTCATGGAAAGGGAAGCAAAAGCGATACTAGCGCTAGCTGCGGATAATCCGTGCATTTTAGGGCGATATTTTGTAATTAGGCATTCCAAACAAATGAATTACCAGTGGGCAGGTTTGGTATATCTAAGGGTGGCGACACATGGTGTATTCTATCTACTTTACGTAAAATCATGAATAATGGATTACATTTAAATATTTTATGTCAAACACAATAAAAATAATATTTAAAAAACCCACCTATACATTTCTTCATAAATTGGCAGGCTTGGCGAGTACTACTTCGAATAAAAATAGCGTCCAAGTTGCAAGACTATGTCGCTACCCCCCTTAAATACACAAGAATTTCCCACTGGCACATATTGTTTGACAGGTCGTTGGAATGCCTAATTTTGGCATATCAAATACACGTATACATTTTACTTTTTTTCAAAAAAAGTAGGTAAAAACTATACAATAAGCAACCGGAGTTGCTGTGTTGAAAATTGAACAAATACTAGCAAAAAAACAGTGAAACTTATATAAAAAAAATTCAGTAGCAAAGTGGAAATTAAATCAAAGAAATAAATGGATAGATATACAATAAGAAGAAAAATTACCTTTATTTTTGTAATAATAACCGTAATGCTGCAAATAGTAGACATCAGAAACTTGAAAGGTTTTAAATCAACAATAAATTATCATTTTACCATGTTCTTTATTATCCCTTATTCTTAAATGTTAATTCAGCAAGGATTAGATTTCAAGATTTCTGCCTTTGATTATTATATGTGGTTGGAACGCAATTTTGTAACTTACTGATGGGAAATCAGTTTTAATCATTCATTCTATGTTTTCTTTCGAACAAAAATGAAAATATAAGTAATGATCCTTCTTTTATACATTTTAACTTCACGCTATTATTAAAGGGTATTTTTTTATTTTGACAGATTAGAGTAATTCTTCAATGAAAACTTATTAGATTTAGGCAACTTCTCATACAATTTCCACTAAATACTGTTGCCTGCCTATATTTTATTATTCATTTTTATCGATTATACATAATTTTCTTTAATTTAAAAAAATATATAATAATAATAAATTAATGTTTTACTTGTTTTACAAATCCATATACTTTTTTTAAAACTACCATATATATACTTTTTAATTACAAATTCTATTAAAAGTTGCATTTGTCAGTGTACGCAGAAATAATCCATTAGTATCAAAACGAATTGGCGCTGCTGTCGCGCACGGAGCGAATACAAACCGCATACAGATATTTTTAATGCTACGTAATTTAGTTTTATTGTAGAAAATAAGAAAAATTAAGGTTATTTTATGAGGAAAACAGTATCTTGAGATCTTAATAAAAGCAACAAAACAATAAAAGGATAATTAACCAGAAAACGCAAGACAATTAAAATTACTAATAAATATAATAAAATCAGCCAAGTGCGAGTCGAACTCGCGCATGAAGGGTTCTGAACCATCGTACAAAATTTAATACTATATAGGTACTTTTTAAATACGTTATTAGGATCGAGAGAAAAAAAGCCAAAAAACAAGTTTCTAGTAAGGGAACCCCTTTGGTTTTTAATTTATTTTTATTATTTGTTGTTATAGCGGCAACACAAATTCACATTCTACAAAAATTTTAACTGTCTAACTATCACGGATCATGTGATACAGCCGCTGACAGAAAGACGGACGGACAGCCGAGGCTTAGTGGGGTAATTCGGGGATAGGTGGTAAGGATAGAGAGACGGTACACTACCCGATCCTCGGATATCCCGAGAAGCAGAGACCAACTGGCAACATCACGAATCTCTATATGTGTGCACTGAAGTACATAACGCCTGTGGTTACAACACATACTCCTTGTTTTCATTATAAATGTTGGTGTCTCTTTTTAAAACAAGTATTAAAAGTAATTTTAAAAAACCAACTTCAAAATCGTGCAGATGCCGTCACCACATCTTAACCAAATTTATATGGGACTACCCCTAAGGTATTCCCTTACCAACAAATAAAGAATCATATAAATCGGACAAGGTGGTTAAGAATTATCGCTAAATATACATAAACAATGAAGAGTTTGAGGATTTTTCTCATGGATCCAATTATTAGATTTTGACCAAATTTATATGAGACTATCCCTAAGGTACCCCTTACTAACAAAAAAGAATCATAGAGATTGGGCAAGGTGGTAAAGAATTACCACCAAACATACCTTAAAAATGAAGATTTCGAAGATTTTCTATTGGACCCAATTATTAGATTTTGAGCAAATTAATATGGGACCACCCCCGAATTATTGAAATCGGATAATGTGTTAAAGAATTATCGCTGAACATATATAAAAAAAATAATACGACGAATTGAAAACCTCTTCCTTTTTTGAGGTCGGTTAAAAATCAATAAAATTTTTTGGTGGGAAGTTTGGTTAAGAGCGATATCCATGGTTAGAAACTGGCTTAAAACGACTTCAAGGTTCTCTTTCTCAGTTTTTAATATTTTTTTATAAAATTTGGTATACATACCAAGCAAATGATAGAGAACACCGCTGTAGAGCCCGAATTCAGAAAAACTTATTTTATAATTATTTTTATCCAAATTATGAAAATTATTGCAAAAAGGAGTCTTTACCGGGAATTTTTATACAGTGTGTCCGTAAAGTATGGAACAAATTAATTTTTAGCTAAACATACTATTTTAAGAAATAATCCTGAAACACGTCGATTTTTAATTTTAATTTACCGTATTTTAAAATAGTAATCTAATATACATGGTGAATTAATTTTGAGTAATGACGTCACCTTCATTTTTTTTTAAATGGAACACCCCTATTTTGTCTCAATTTTCGGATTACTCTAGCTGAGCGGATTCCAAAAATGTATCACATGTTGATTCCAATTGGTACAGGGTCGGCAAAAATACATTAGTTTTGTGTGTGCTCATAAAGTAACGAGTAACATTTTTTATTAGTTAAATTAACAATATTATCAAAAATACTTATTGTCTAGCGGACAGAATATGATGAAATACATGACTTTATAAATGTTCGAACTGCAGCCCTTGCTGTATTTGACAGTAACCCAAACTGTGTACAAATTCTTGTTGAACCTTGTTTATTGTGTCTTGAGAAATATTGTTTATTGTTGTCCGAATTCTCTCTTTTAATTCTTGAATATTTGCTGGTTTCGTTTGATATACAACATTCTTCAGATGGCCCCACATAAAATAATCCAAAGAATTAAAATCTGGTGATCTCGCTGGCCATTAGATAGATCAACGTCTACCAATCCATCTGTTCGGAAAAATTTCATCTAGGTACCTTCTAACATCTACAGCATAATGTGGAGGTGCACCATCCTGTTGAAACCATAAACTTTCATCACAACCTCCAGGATTACGTTTGCTGGGAAAAAAATTACGTAAAGCAGGTACGAGATACCCCCTTAAAAACTCAAGGTACGTTACCCCGTTTAAATTACCTTCGATAAAGTAGGGTTCGATGATTCGATTTCGTTATAATTTGTGTATGATGCTCACGCATCCAGTGGGGGTTTTCTTTTGCCCAGTATCTACAATTCTGACGGTTAACCTCGCCATTTAACGTGAAAGTGGTCTTATCAGAAAAAATAATGTTTTGTATCAAAAGAGGGTCTCGGTGACATTTATCTTATTTTTTCGCAAAATTGGATTCTTCTATCGGGATCATCTTCGTTTAATTCCTGCACAAGTTTGATTTTATAAGGATGCCATTTTTCAAGCTTTAATAGTTTGTGTACCGTTGTTTTGCTAACACCGATATCGCGACTAACTTTACGCACAGAAGTGTGCGCGTTTTCTTCAAAACTAAGTAAAACATGTAATCAGCATTTGCAGAGGGACGACCTGATTTGCGTACATTTTCAACCGTATCAGTTTCTCCAACTTTCTTTTCAATCTTACTAACTGTTGAACGCGTTATAGGTCTTTCTGGATATTTATCATTAAACAAATTGCACACTTCCATCTGAGTTCGCGATCTGTCTCCATACCCAATCATCATAAGTATTTCAATTTTTTGTTTTACATTTAACTCCATTTTTAATTCAAATTAAATCTAAGCAATAATTAAAACATTCACGAATACCAAAAATATTGTAGTACTAAACTGTCACTGAACATCAATAAATTACTAAACAAAAAACTAGACAAAAATGTTTTTTCAAAATTGATAAGAAATAATTTCTTTTATATTCTGTCTGCTAGACCACGAGTCCACCCTGTACCAATTGGAATCAACATGTGATACATTTTTGGAATCGGCTCAGCTAGAGTAATCCGAAAATTGAGACAAAATGGGGGTTCCATTTAAAAAAATGACGGTGACGTCATTACTCGAAAGTAATTCACCCTGTATATTAGATTATTATTTTAAAATACGGTAAATTAAAATCAAAAATCGACGTGTTTCAGGATTATTTCTTAAAATGGTCTGTTTAGCTAAAAATGAATTTGTTCCATATTTTACGGACACACTGTATAAAAATCAGCTAATTCTTTCCAATACACTTTTTTGTCCAAAGCGTATATTTTTTGAAAACCTTGAATTACGAAATCTGAGAAACTCTCGTCAAGATTCGAATCCATTTTAATTGATTTGGCAACAAGGCGGCGGACGTTGGCGGTGCATGCAGTACCGGAAAATTAGGATAAAAGTATTTATGTAGTCATTTAAGTCGCTTAGGATGAAATTATTAAAAAAACTTCGTTTCGTATTTAGTTAATGTGTTTATATGAACTTTTATGTGTAAGCTGAGTTATAATTTGTGGTAAAAATGGGAAAATTATATTTCCGTTTCGACGGAAATCTATAAAATATAGTGCTAGATTACTTAGAAAAAGACAAACACTAGCACCTCTTATTCCAGTCCAGTTCAGTTTATATCCTTCTAAGCATAAAAGTCAAAATATATGGGAAATTAATATACTAAGTATTGAATAGAAAAAGAACCTTTAGCTTTAAAGTAATATTCGCAAATTTAAAGCGAACATTTGCTAAGAGTATCTTTTTAATATAAAATTAGCTGAAAAATCCTAATTTCAATTTCGTTTTTTAAAAAATTGAAAAACAAAAAATAAGAGGAAGTAGTTAACTATTTAACCCTCATCTACCTCTTCACAGACTTAGACATTTTTGGAAAAACAACTTAAGTGATGTAATTTAAGGTTTTGAAGTATCGTTTAATGACCCCTTCGAAAAAAATGTGTTTTTGGATATATGTTTATTAAGTAAACTAATATTATTCTTTGACGTACTATTAACCCTAGACAGCTAGTTAGATGTTCACGAAACACCCTCTACTTTTCAGTTGTAATCAATAAAATCATCAACCCTTTTATAGTTATTAAATTACGGTCGGAACAAAATCCCGAAAAATGCATCTCTTTCATAAAACCTTGGTCCTAAACAAATATATGTTATTTTAAACAAACTCCTAACGTATGAAACTGAATTGCCCTGTATATTAGGGCTCACGAAATAATCTTTAGGATACGTTGTCTAAATGGCTCAATGCGACACTGCTTCTAGGATATTTGAAATTTGTGTTAAATAAGCACGTAAAGTTTATTTTCACTTTAAACATAATTAAAACTTTTAAAATTTAATTAAAATATAAGTTTTAGACTATATATCTTCTACTGTTATGTTCACTTTCCATTTCTTTAAGAAAAAGTTGTTCTAGATTACCTTTGAAATATCCAGCTACCAACACCAATACGATGACTTGTCCAATTATGGCTGCCATTTTAAGAATAAAAAAAATAAGTCTATATATAAACACTTAACAACTAAAAGTAACTGAACCGGACTGGGTGATCATCAACACTGGCAGAAACTGTGTATGTTGCGGATCATTTTATCTTAGCAACACAAGAAATTAAAGGCGGCTTTAGACTGAAATGCGTCAATCGCACACTACAGCGTGCATGTATTTGTTGTTTATTGTTAAGTGTTGTGAGAATTTGTCGATTATCGGGGAATTCCTCCTAATTTTGCGTAAGCCGGATACGGATTTTGATTATCCAAAAAATTATGCTTAAAAAATAAAAGTAGTAATTAAATAGGTAATTAAATAAAAGACAAACTAGATACAGTATGTAAAGAGGTTGAGAACCAACACCCTACACTTAAGACTTTAGTTACTGTTTTTTCTATATTGAATTCTCAATATTCAAAGATTCAAAATATACAAGGAAAAAGCAGTGCCAAAGTAGTTGGTAAATGAATCAATTGTCATAAGTATTGGGATCTGAAGATAAGCGATACACCCTCTACTGTGAACTAAATGTTGTGGCCATTTGACACTTAACAGTCTATGTCAAGGGCGTAGATAAGGGGGGTAATGAGGGTAATTACCCTCCCAATCTATAGTCAACATCATTCTATTTTTAAACGTTATATTAAACAAAAATAGAGAGATAAAATAAATACAATAAAACAAAGAGTTTCTCAAACATTGTCATCTAAAATAATAATATTCCTTCAAATTAAAAATTAAAATTTATATAAAGGATCTCACTAGTTCGTAATTGCTTAATATTTCAAGTTGTGTTTAAGTTTTAATAAAAGTTATATGGATTTGAAAAATACATATTTTAAAAATATGTTTGGATATACAGGGTGTTGCGTTTTTGCTTGACAAATAAAAATGTATGTTTTTTAAATAAAACACCCTATATTTTATTTTTAGAATGGCTTGGGAACACTATATTTAACCCTAGAATGTTTTTAAAAAATATTACAGTGTCGCCAAACAATTAATTTTTTTTTTTAAATTAGAGATAGATGTAGACCCCAAATTAAATTATCATTATTTAGGTAGGTTTACATTAATTTCAAAATTGTTTAATATACAGACTTATAAAATACTAAGCTAACGAATAGAGGTGATACAACTGGTTTTAAAATATAACTAATTTTAACTTCAATTTACTCAATTTTTTCAAACGCAACACACTGTATATTATCTTGGCATAAAATTCCCTATAAATTTGCCCATGTAACAATACCAATGTGTTAGTCAATAACACATATGTAGGGTGTCCCATCAGTGCATAATTGATCGATAGCTGTTTTAATATTAGAAATACGAAGAAATGTTTAATATAAAAGTTGTATGACCATATTTAACAAATATTTTTAAATATACAGAGTGGTCCATAAACGAGGTGCTGACCAAATCTATACTTTTTTAAAGCAAAACACCCTGCAGGTAGTAATACATATTTGATTGTTTTTACATCGTCAAACAATTTTAATTGTTTTCATTCATTTGCTATGTTGTTATATAGGGTATGTCAAAAGGTGAGGTTACGATTTTTTCAATTTTTTAAATGGAATACCCTGTATTAATTAATTGGTGGTATGACATATAGGGTATTCCATTTAAAAAAATGAGAGAATCGTTACTCCTCATTTTAAAACACCTTATATACAACATAGCAAATAAATGAAGTCTATTAAAGTTGTTTGGCGATGTGAAAACAAATATAAAAATGTATAAGTTTGGTCAGCCCCTCGTTTTTGGACCACCCTGTATATTTAAGAATATTTATTAAAGATGGTCATACAACTTTTATATTAATTTGTTTTTCCTATTTTCAATAATAAAACAGCTATCGATCAATTACGCACTATTGGGACATGTTGGATAGGTAAATTGATAAGGAATTTTATGTGACAATAATATACAGTGTGCTGCATTTGACAAAATTGACTAAATTGAACTTAAAATTAGCCATATTTACATGTTTCAAAACACTCTGCATAAAATAAATCAGTTCTATCACCTTGGAAATGGAATAATTTACAAAGATCAACCAGAAGTCCCTTTTTACTTTCCTATCTGTATACAGATATAAGGAAAGTATAGGAATCATGATTTTTTTCGACCTCGAGTTTTCGACGGATTTTTACGTTTTGAGGTCCCCTGAATCCGTTTTGACTATTTTCGCGATGATGTCTGTGTGTGTGTGTGTGTGTGTCTGTGTGTGTGTGTGTCTGTGTGTGTGTCTGTATAACGCATAACTCATGAACCGATACACAGAAAAACACCAAATTTTAAACTTAAGCTTTGTTTCAGCGTCTTATGAGCTGATTAGATTTTGGGCAGAGTCGGAACATTTGGGGGGTACTTTATAGGTGGTCATTTTTATATTTTATGGAATATATCTGTTATTTACGTTTGGAGAAGAAAATTCTTTAAATAAAAGTTACTTCTTATATTATTATCTATATTTTTTGTTCTATACAAAATTTTCCTAAAATGGTCCGTATTCGAGAAATTTGACAAAATGTAAAAAAAATATTTTTTTATAAAAATTGTTCAAATAAAAGTTGTTTGTAATATAATTCTCTATAATTTTTATTCTCTACATAATTTCTCTAAAATGGACCGTATTCGAGATATTTGAGAAAATGTGTAAATTTCGAATTTTGAAAAAAACTCAAAAACAGATAAAGAAAAAAACATTAAATTTTAAACTTAAGGTTTATTTCGGCCTGACGTGAAACGATTAGATTTTGGACAAAGTCGGAACATCTGGGGGGGTACTTTATGGGAGGCCGTTTTTATATTTTATGGAATATATCTGTTATTTATGTTTGGAGAGGAAAATTGTTCAAATAAAAGTTACTTCTAATATTATTATCTGTAATTTTTGTTTTATGTAAAAATTTCCTGAAATGGTCCGTATTCGAGAAATTTGACAAAATGTGCAAAATTCTGATTTTTATTATGAAAGTTTTTGAAATAAAAGTTGTTTGCGATATCGATCTCTATAATTTTTGTTTATACATGATTTTTCTAAAATGGACCGTAATGAAAAAATTGTAGGAAATTAAAATTTTCAGTATTTTCGTTTTCCATGAATATCTATCGAAAAATGTTTCGAGGTAGATGTATGTGGACAATGTATATATTTAGTTTATCCTCTAAACATTTATATAACTAGATAGGAAAGTCATGTGTTGGACACATCAGATTTTTACTTTCCTATCTGTATACAGATATAAGGAAAGTATAGGAATCATGATTTTTTTCGACCTCGAGTTTTCGACGGATTTTTACGTTTTGAGGTCCCCTGAATCCGTTTTGACTATTTTCGCGATGATGTCTGTGTGTGTGTCTGTGTGTGTGTGTGTGTGTCTGTGTGTGTGTGTGTGTGTGTCTGTGTGTGTGTGTGTCTGTATAACGCATAACTCATGAACCGATACACGGAAAAACACCAAATTTCAAACTTAAGCTTTATTCCAGCGTCTAATGAGCTGATTAGATTTTGGGCAGAGTCGGAACATCTGGGGGGGTACTTTATAGGTGGTAATTTTTATATTTTATGGAATATATCTGTTATTTACGTTTGGGGAAGAAAATTTTTTAAATAAAAGTTACTTCTTATTTTATTATCTATAATTTTTGTTATTCACAAAATTTTCCTAAAATGGTCCGTATTCGAGAAATTTGACAAAATGTAAAAAAATATTTTTTTTTATAAAAATTGTTCAAACAAAAGTTGTTTGTAATATAATTCTCTATAATTTTTGTCCCATAGATAATTTCTCTAAAATGGACCGTATTCGAGATATTTGAGAAAATGTGTAAATTTCGAAATTTGAAGAAAACTCAAAAACGGATAAAGAAAAAATCAATAAATTTTAAACTTAAGTTTTATGTCGGCCTGACGTAAAATGATTAGATTTTGGACAAAGTCGGAACATCTGGGGGGGGGGTACTTTATGGGAGGCCGTTTTTATATTTTATGGAATATATCTGTTATTTATGTTTGGAGAAGAAAATTGTTCCAATAAAAGTTACTTCTAATATTATTATCTATAATTTTTGTTTTATGTAAAAATTTCCTGAAATGGTCCGTATTCTAGAAATTTGACAAAATGTGCAAAATTCTGATTTTTATGAAAATTGTTGAAATAAAAGTTGTTTGCGATATCGATCTCTATAATATTTGTTCATACATGATTTTTTTTAAATGGACCGTAATGGAAAAATTGTAGGAAAAATGCTAAATTTAAATTTTTCAGTATTTTCATTTTCAATGAATATCTATAGAAAAATGTTTCGCGGTAGATGTATGTGGACAATGTATATATTTAGTTTATCCTCTAAACATTTATAGAGATGCTGCAATAGATTGTACACAATAAACGGAAAAAGCCTGTAATAACTAGATAGGAAAGTCATGTGTTGGACACATCAGATTTTTTACTTTCCTATCTGTATACAGATATAAGGAAAGTATAGGATACATGATTTTTTTCGACCTCGAGTTTTCGACGGATTTTTACGTTTTGAGGTCCCCTGAATCCGTTTTGACTATTTTCGCGATGATGTCTGTGTGTGTGTGTGTGTGTGTCTGTGTGTCTGTGTGTGTGTGTGTGTGTCTGTATAACGCATAACTCATGAACCGATACACGGAAAAACACCAAATTTCAAACTTAAGCTTTGTTCCAGCGTCTAATGAGCTGATTAGATTTTGGGCAGAGTCAGAACATCTGGAGGGGTACTTTATAGGTGGTCATTTTTATATTTTATGGAATATATCTGTTATTTACGTTTGGGGAAGAAAATTCTTTAAATAAAAATTACTTCTTATTTTATTATCTATAATTTTTGTTATATACAAAATTTTCCTAAAATGGTCCGTATTCGCGAAATTTGACAAAATGTAAAAAAATATTTTTTTTATAAAAATTGTTCAAACAAAAGTTGTTTGTAATATAATTCTCTATAATTTTTATTCTATAGATAATTTCTTTAAAATGGACCGTATTCGAGATATTTGAGAAAATGTGTAAATTTCGAAATTTGAAGAAAACTCAAAAATGGATAAAGAACAAAACATTAAATTTTAAACTTAAGTTTTATTTCGGCCTGACGTGAAATGATTAGATTTTGGACAAAGTCGGAACATCGGGGGGGTACTTTATGGGAGGCCGTTTTTATATTTTATGGAATATATCTGTTATTTATGTTTGGAGAAAAAAATTGTTCAAATAAAAGTTACTTCTAATATTATTATCTATAATTTTTGCTTTATGTAAAAATTTCCTGAAATGGTCCGTATTCGAAAAATTTGACAAAATGTGCAAAATTCTGATTTTTATGAAAATTGTTGAAATAAAAGTTGTTTGCGATATCGATCTCTATAATATTTGTTTATACATGATTTTTTTAAAATGGACCGTAATGGAAAAATTGTAGGAAAAGTGCTAAATTTAAATTTTTCAGTATTTTTATTTTCAATGAATATCTATAGAAAAATGTTTCGCGGTAGATGTATGTGGACAATGTATATATTTAGTTTATCCTCTAAACATTTATAGAGATGCTGCAATAGGTTGTACAAAATAACCGGAAAAAGCCTGTAATAACTAGATAGGAAAGTCATGTGTTGGACACATCAGATTTTTGTGACAAATGGCGTGAGAAATATTTATTAATATTTATGAAATGTAGGGTGTTCAAAAAGTTTTGAATAAAATTGTTTCTTTAGCCCTTCATTCTGTATTAACTAATATTAACGTGTACCTATCATACACATATTTTTAAGTTAAAGTTTTTATGTAAGGGAAGATATTTAGAAAATATGTATTTATGAAATTCAATTTATCACCCTTTAGAATGAAAAACGGGGACGTTCATAGGAAAATTATATTTAGCTTTTCTTTATAATTGATTAAGATCGACAAATCCCCAAAATTACGGTACTTTATTCTGAAACACCCTGTATAAATATATAAAAAATTTAAAACTTCATTATAAAACTCACACTTTTTTCTGGAAATACACATATGAACTCTAGACGTTACATTGGTACCATATTTTAAGACAACAAGCTGCACATTCACCAATAATGTGAAAAGTGTTACCCCCCCCCCCCACAAGAAAACAACCTAGCTACGCGCTTGGTCTATGTTCTGTCAATTTTTGTTTATTGTTTATCAGGTCATGTCAATAAATGTTATTTTAAAATTTAACAAGTATTTTGTTTAAAATATCCTATTTAATAATAAGCGAATGAATAGTACATTATATACCTAGGGTGAGAAGTGAGCTACTATTTACCGAGCACTTTTATATTCTGAGGCGCGTAGCGCCGAGGGATATAATGTGCGAGGTAAATAATAGCTTTGTCAGCCGAGGTATATATAGAATTTTTTTTACTACTAACATTAATATATTAGCAATTTTAATTTTGACATAAGTAATTTCCTAACAATTTGTTAAATATTTCGAAATATCAAGCAGACTGGAGCGTGTTTCTAATCAGACTGGCTTTATTTATGTAAAAATTTGGCATGTGTCAAATTTTGGTATGATTCTTGGCAATATTCCATTACATTTTTGATATTTTAATGACATGGATTTATTAGTATTAATTAATAATTTTTGAAGCCGGTGTTGAATTTCCTAGTTAATATATATTTTTACTGTTTACACTGATATATATTATCATATTTGATTTGATTAGATTTAATAAACCCAGCTTTAGTTATTTCCTACTTATTTTTCAAATATTTCAAAATATCAAGTAGTCTGGGAGTTTAGTTGTCAAATTAACAAAATGAAACTAATGAAATTTAGTTTCATTATTTATTATGATTATTTACCTAGGGTGAGAAATATTACTTCTCATTAGAGGAATGGAGTAAATAATGGTGCTTTCTCATTAGTAAAAAAAATATTATATTATTTAGAATATAAATGGAATATCAGAGAAAAATACATTTGTTGTGTTCTTCAATGCAATCCTGAACAAAAAAACTTTACCTTTCTCTTACATCATTTCGTCTGCTTCCTAAAGTTGGTAAATGTAGAGTAATTTTAATAAAATGCAACTAGAAATTCAGAACTTGTAAATGCAAGATATGCATGGTTACAAAAGTTGACAATTGAGAATCCATTATCAAAGTATTTAAAGGTTGTTTCCATGCACATCATTTTAAAGAAGATGATTATTTGCCTAGAGGTAATATAGATTTATTTTTTGAAAGAGTAAAACCAAATTTGGTAGATTTTCACACTTTTATTTTAAAAATAATTTTTTTTTTTGTTTTTTTTTGTTTTTTTTTTTTTTTTTTTTTAAACACTAACATGACATATGTTTCGAAGTACAACTTCTTTTTCAAATGTTGTACTTCGAAACATATGTCATGTTAGTGTTTTTTTAAAAATTTTTATTTTTAAAATAAAAGTGTGAAAATCTACCAAATTTGGTTTTACTCTTTCAAAATTAAATGGATTTTCATCAAGTAAAGGCCGAAACAATAAATAATTTATTTTTTGATTGAATGTTTTTATTTAATTTTTTTTTGTGTTGCAGATGCATCATCCTCGATGAAAATAATTATTTAAAAAAAATCGATGTGTCTTCCTGTCAGTTTTTAGGTAAATGTTTGACGATTCTGTTCGATACAAAATCAAATATAGAAAGAACAGAAAAAGAAGATCCAATCAAAAAAAGTTCAATAAGTGTTAAATGTGATAGTGAAATAGTGATTTGTTTTAAGATAGCCTAGCTACTCACAACAAACAAGACATAGAGAATGCACATACTCTTGTTTCAAATGTATTGACATTAGTGTACAAGTGCATAGTTGTATACCCCAAAAATTAAAACAATTTTAGATCTATATATATCAACAATGTTTGTCCTGACTGACTGACTGACTGACCTATCAACCTACAGCGAAAACTACTAGAAAGCTGAAATTTAGAATATAGGTTTATTTTATAACGTAAGCATCCGCTAAGAAAGGATTTCTGGAAATTTTAACTTTAAAGGGGGGAAATGGGAGTAAATGGAGGGAGGGAGCTTTTAATGAAACTCTTTGTTCTTTAAAGTTACAAACATGAAAATTTAAATTAGAGCATAAATAAATAATAAGGTGTTTTAAGGTTTTTGGATTTTCACAGTTTAAGGGGGGGAAAACGGAGGTGAAAATTTATTTGGGAGTATCTATGGTTTTGGTTCTCTTTAAAGTTAGAATCATGAAAATTGGAATTGCAGCTACTGAGTACAATTTAATAATAATGTGTTTTAGGGTTTTTATATTTTTACATCATAAGGGGGCAAACGGGAGGAGGGGGGTGAAAGTATGTATGGGAGTATATATTTTTTTGTTCTCTTTTAAGTTATAAACATGAAAATTGGAATTACAGCTAATGAGTACAAATTAATAATGACGTATTTTAGGGTTTTTGGATTTTCACATTTTAAAAATTTATTTGGAAATATCGATTTTTTTTTAAAGGTAGGAACTTAAAAATTGGAATTGTAGGTTCTCATCATAAATAAATAATGAAGTGTGTCAGGCTTTTTGCATTTTAACATTTTAAAGGGGGAAATAGGGGGTTCAAATTTGTTTAATAGTATGTATATATTTTGTTATTTAAAGTTTAAAACATAAAAAAATGAATCACAGCTACTGATTAAAAATCAAAAATGATGTGTTTCATGGTTTTTGAATTTTCACATTTTAAGGGGGAAAACGGGGGTGAAAATTTGTATAGCAGCATAAATTTTTTGAACGTTGGAGCTTGAAAATTATAATTGTAGCATACATAAATAATGACGAGCTCTGTAGTTTTTAGATTTTTGTATGATAGTATCATAAAAATAAACTAATTAAGAAAAAAATTATTATTAAAAATTAATAGGAACTAACAAAAAATAATAAAAATTATTAATAATTAATAAAAATGAAGAAAAATGACTAAAAATTAATAAAAATTAATAAAAATTAATAAAAATTATTAAAAATTAATAAAAATGAATAAAAATTAATAAAAATTATTAAAAATTAACAAAATTAATAAAAATTAATAAAAATTAATAAAAATTATTAAAAATTAATAAAAATTAATAAAAATTAATAAAAATTAATAAAAATTAATAAAAATTAATAAAAATTAATAAAAATTAATAAAAATTAATAAAAATTAATAAAAATTAATAAAAATTAATAAAAATTAATAAAAATTAATAAAAATTAATAAAAATTAATAAAAATTAATAAAAATTAATAAAAATTAATAAAAATTAATAAAAATTAATAAAAATTAATAAAAATTAATAAAAATTAATAAAAATTAATAAAAATTAATAAAAATTAATAAAAATTAATAAAAATTAATAAAAATTAATAAAAATTAATAAAAATTAATAAAAATTAATAAAAATTAACAAAAATTAATAAAAATTAATAAAAATTAATAAAAATTAATAAAAATTAATAAAAATTAATAAAAATTAATAAAAATTAATAAAAATTAATAAAAATTAATAAAAATTATTAAAAATTAATAAAAATTAATAAAAATTAATAAAAATTAATAAAAATTAATAAAAATTAATAAAAATTAATAAAAATTAATAAAAATTAATAAAAATTAATAAAAATTAATAAAAATTAATAAAAATTAATAAAAATTAATAAAAATTAATAAAAATTAATAAAAATTAATAAAAATTAATAAAAATTAATAAAAATTAATAAAAATTAATAAAAATTAATAAAAATTAATAAAAATTAATAAAAATTAATAAAAATTAATAAAAATTAATAAAAGTGAATAAATAAATAAAAATGAATAAAAATGAATAGAAATGAATAAAAATGAATAAAAATGAATAAAAATGAATAAAAATGAATAAAAATGAATAAAAATGAATAAAAATGAATAAAAATGAATAAAAATGAATAAAAATGAATAAAAATGAATAAAAATGAATAAAAATGAATAAAAATGAATAAAAATGAATAAAAATGAATAAAAAGGAATAAAAATGAATAAAAATGAATAAAAATGAATAAAAATGAATAAAAATGAATAAAAATGAATAAAAATGAATAAAAATGAATAAAAATGAATTAAAATGAATTAAAATGAATAAAAATGAATAAAAATGAATAAAAATGAATAAAAATGAATAAAAATGAATAAAAATTAATAAAAATTAATAAAAATTAATAAAAATTAATAAAAATTAATAAAAATTAATAAAAATTAATAAAAATTAATAAAAATTAATAAAAATTAATAAAAATTAATAAAAATTAATAAAAATTAATAAAAATTAATAAAAATTAATAAAAATTAATAAAAATTAATAAAAATTAATAAAAATTAATAAAAATTAATAAAAATTAATAAAAATTAATAAAAATTAATAAAAATTAATAAAAATTAATAAAAATTAATAAAAATTAATAAAAATTAATAAAAATTAATAAAAATTAATAAAAATTAATAAAAATTAATAAAAATTAATAAAAATTAATAAAAATTAATAAAAATTAATAAAAGTGAATAAATAAATAAAAATGAATAAAAATGAATAAAAATGAATAAAAATGAATAAAAATGAATAAAAATGAATAAAAATGAATAAAAATGAATAAAAATGAATAAAAATAAATAAAAATGAATAAAAATGAATAAAAATGAATAAAAATGAATAAAAATGAATAAAAATGAATAAAAATGAATAAAAATGAATAAAAATGAATAAAAATGAATAAAAATGAATAAAAATGAATAAAAATGAATAAAAATGAATAAAAATGAATAAAAATGAATAAAAATGAATAAAAATGAATCAAAATGAATAAAAATGAATAAAAGTGAATAAAAATGAATAAAAATGAATAAAAATGAATAAAAATGAATAAAAATGAATAAAAATGAATAAAAATGAATTAAAATGAATAAAAATGAATAAAAATGAATAAAAATGAATAAAAATGAATAAAAATGAATAAAAATGAATAAAAATGAATAAAAATGAATAAAAATAAATAAAAATGAATAAAAATGAATAAAAATGAATAAAAATGAATAAAAATTAATAAAAATGAATAAAAATTAATAAAAATGAATAAAAATGAAAAAAATGAAAAAAATGAATAAAAATGAATAAAAATGAATAAAAATGAATAAAAATGAATAAAAATGAATAAAAATGAATAAAAATGAATAAAAATGAATAAAAATGAATAAAAATGAATAAAAATGAATAAAAATTAATAAAAATGAATAAAAATGAAAAAAAAATGAATAAAAATGAATAAAAATGAATAAAAATGAATAAAAATGAATAAAAATTAATAAAAATGAATAAAAATGAATAAAAATGAATAAAAATGAATAAAAATGAATAAAAATGAATAAAAATGAATAAAGATGAATGAAAATGAATAAAAATGAATAAAAATGAATAAAAATGAATAAAAATGAATAAAAATGAATAAAAATGAATAAAAATGAATAGAAATGAATAAAAATGAATAAAAATGAATAAAAATGAATAAAAATGAATAAAAATGAATAAAAATGAATAAAAATGAATGAAAATGAATAAAAATGAATAAAAATGAATAAAAATGAATAAAAATGAATAAAAATGAATAAAAATGAATAAAAATGAATAAAAATGAATAAAAATGAATAAAAATGAATAAAAATGAATAAAAATGAATAAAAATAAATAAAAATGAATAAAAATGAATAAAAATGAATAAAAATGAATAAAAATGAATAAAAATGAATAAAAATGAATAAAAATGAATAAAAATAAATAAAAATGAATAAAAATGAATAAAAATGAATAAAAATGAATAAAAATGAATAAAAATGAATTAAAATGAATAAAAATGAATTAAAATTAATAAAAATGAATAAAAATGAATAAAAATGAATAAAAATGAATAAAAATGAATAAAAATGAATAAAAATAAATAAAAATGAATAAAAATGAATAAAAATGAATAAAAATGAATAAAAATGAATAAAAATGAATAAAAATGAATAAGAATGAATAAAAATGAATAAGAATGAATAAAAATGAATAAAAATGAATAAAAATGAATAAAAATAAATAAAAATGAATAAAAATGAATAAAAATGAATAAAAATGAATAAAAATGAATAAAAATGAATAAAAATGAATAAAAATGAATAAAAATGAATAAAAATGAATAAAAATGAATAAAAATGAACAAAAATGAATAAAAATGAATAAAAATGAATAAAAATGAATAAAAATGAATAAAAATGAATAAAAATGAATAAAAATGAATAAAAATGAATAAAAATGAATAAAAATGAATAAAAATGAATAAAAATGAATAAAAATGAATAAAAATGAATAAAAATGAATAAAAATGAATAAAAATGAATAAAAATGAATAAAAATGAATAAAAATGAATAAAAATGAATAAAAATGAATAAAAATGAATAAAAATGAATAAAAATGAATAAAAATAAATAAAAATGAATAAAAATGAATAAAAATGAATAAAAATGAATAAAAATGAATAAAAATGAATAAAAATGAATAAAAATGAATAAAAATGAATAAAAATAAATAAAAATGAATAAAAATGAATAAAAATGAATAAAAGTAAATAAAAATGAATAAAAATTAATGAAAATGAATGAAAATCAGTAAAACTAACAGAAATTAATAAAAAAGGAAGCCATGTATTTTTTATATCGTTAACACGACTACATGCTAGCAAAGTCGCGAGCAAAGCCGCGGGCAACAGCTAGTCTTTTATAGTCTGACAAAAAAGTTGTGTTCATTCACTGGCATTAACAACTTTAATATTTTGTACTAGAAAATACATTGAAATCAGCTAAAGTACTTCGGATGAGGGCCTATTGGGTATTGTAACTCAATAAAGAACCTTTATTATTATGTAAACATTGGCATATTTTGTTAACAGGAGAAATAAAAAAATATTTGATTTTTATATTTATTGCTTATAGTAATAGCTTTTTTACCAACAGATTCAACTATCCCATTACAGAATAATATAAAAAATGTATAAAAATATATTATCAATGTACAATCATTCACTTAAGAATAATAAAAATAATTATTAAAAGGAATATTCTGTCAAGTACAAAATCAATCATGAATTTCCAACTGTACATTTTCATTTAATTTAAAAAAGAGGTCACATGAATTACTTATTTTATTAATATACTAAATGATTCACACAATATCAAAACATTACAATCAGTGCGGTAAAAAATGTGCGAATAAGTATACTTTTGAAGTAAATTTTATATCAAAACTAACAAACAAAATAGTACCTACTTGTACATAGTATTAGATGATTTTAAAAGGACAATTATTCAGTATCTGTTTTAAAACATATTGTTAAATGAAATTATGGAACATTGTAATAAATTGTAGACATACAATAAGATTATCAAATAGTTTATACAAATACGAATATTTTGTGAAATGCCATTATTTATCGATTCTTCACAATAATCACTTATTTGTAATTATATTTGCTCAACAAATATAAAATATACTGACAATTAGTTTGAGAGAATATTTCAAATTTAAAAAATATAATAGTATCCTAATGGCCAAATATGAACTGTGATTGGTGAATTTCATATATGTACAGTGTTTTTCATAAATGGATAAATATATTTGTTTATGTGGGTGTAGAAAAAATCATAAGGTAAGTATTCAATAGAATTAGCTTGATAGTTCTTTTAGTGAGACAGTATACACCTAGATTATTTTATTAATACTCCTGAAATATGTTTGCAAGAAGACCTTTAATTATAAAAAATCTGAATAAATATGGGGAATTTAAGTGGGGTTGAAATTAAAAAAAAATCAAAAATGAAAAGCGATATCAACTTGAAATTTTTAGTAAAAATCAAGCCCTATAAGGAGATGAGGCCTATTGATTGTGAAAACAATCTGGTAGAAAATGGGTAGTTAAGTGGGTCTATTAAACTGCGAAGAGTATCATTTAGAATGATAGGCATTATATATCTTTTATTCTAGTTTGTATCTACATAATAGTATGTATTGGGAAGGGACTGATCTTATAAAATAAACATTTTAGTTCTTATTTTATTTGCCAATAAAAGGTATTTAAAAAATATATTTTTTATTTGACATCTGTCACAAATTGTGAAATTGATTAAAACAATAAAAACTGAAAAATGGTAGGTAAAGTTTCATATATTTTTTTACACAAAAATCAATGTCATGCTTTCTACATAAACTGATATATATTTATTAAAAATAATCTCAAATTATGAAGAAAAGTCAGTTTACTAACTAATAATGTTTATAGATGGTTTTTATTGTATTTAAAACAAAACAAATATTACACTAACTAAAATATTCATTTATTTATAGTTGTAGTGCTTGAAAACAGTAAGATGTTGATAATAATAACTACACCTAATACAAACTCAAATAAAAAAAAACAGCGATATTGGCTCTTGTAGAAAGTTTTGAACCGAATTTACAAATGATAAAAATAATTATTGGAAAAAGTGAACACCCATTTTAAAACCACAAGCTGCCACTGGTTTAAATGATCAGCATCTTTGGTGGGATGAACATGTCAGTAATATTGCTAATTCCTTAAGACATTTATTATACAAAATAAAATATCTATCCCAAATACTTTCTTTACAACAATTAAAAATGGTCGACTTTCTTATGGTAGGTATTTCAGGATGGAGAGGAGTTGCTCAGTTTATTTGAAAACACTAGAAGTTATCCAATTGTGTTTTTTTTAAAAATAATATTTAAAATATAAACTACTTACCCGTCTTCTACAATTTATTTTATAAAAGTAGTGATTTACAAATAACTATTACTGTATATACAATATTACTACTGGGACAAATACATCCCACATGGTAATACCACTGGGATATATATGTCCTATTAACAGATTTTATAAAAAAATTATTTTTCACACCAACTTTACATACACAAAATATTTAATAATTTATTAAGATAACTAACGTCCACATTTTACACGTGGAATATACAAAAAAAACACGATACAAACATGTCAAAACGCGCAGCATGTGAATAATTGTACTAAACCGCTGGAACTAGGGTTGTCGTTTTGAGATCGATTAATCGGAAGATCGATCTTTTTTAGTAGAAAACTCGATTTTTTGAATCGATTCGACAGCATCCGGAGATCGATTCACTTACTCGGCGAAACGAAGCCGATTTTTTCTAAGATTATTCTACTTTATTTAAGATTTTTACGATTCAGTCTTCGTTCTAACCTGATGCAATTTCTTTTACCTGTTATGATTCATCCTGCTGTACGTAAGCAGACACGTAAATCCTAAACGGTAAGAGGCCAATAATTAATGACAAATGACAAATAAGAAGAAAAAAAGCAGTCAAATCAAAGACATTGTACGATACTTTAAACATAGTGTGGCAACCTCAGATGAATTGAGAAAGATATGAGATATAAAACACATACAATCTGTAAGTACAAGATGAAATTCGATGTTTTATATGATTGGGAGATTTGTAAATCTTTCGGAAAAAGTGGCAGCTATTCTACTTAAAAACTCAAGTGCACCGCCTCTATTAACTGCAAGTCAGCTAGAAACTGCCCGGGACTTAATAACAATACTGAAACCCTTGGAAAGTATTACTAGAGAACTTTCAAGAGCAAAGTATGTAACTGTAAGCAATTTAATTTTTTGTCATATTATGTAATTTTTGTTATATTGCATTATTTTTGTTATGTTGTGTAATTTATCTTATATCCAAATTATGTCTTACTGTGCAATATGTTATATTTATATTTACTTTTGTAATTACAATTTTTTTCCTGCTTTATAACTAGGCATTTAGCCTGTAGAGCAGTGTATTTAATAAATAAGTAATACCAATAATGTATTGCTTACAAAAGGAAATAAATTCTGTGCAGACCAAATCACCATTAGGAGAAGGTACTAAAAAAATACTTTTGGAGGAAATATCCAGGAGATTTGGATCAATTGAACAAGAAACAAGTTTAGCTATTTCGACTGTGTTTCAAAGATAAAATTGCCTGTTCTCATGCAGTGACAAAAATTATGAATACTCTTTCCGAAATAAAAGATGACAACTTGACAACGCATTATTTGAAGAGGATGAAGTATCTGAGGAAGTAGATGCACCTGGGGAAGAAGCTGTTAGTTTATGGAGGCACCATGATACTTTAATTAAAGAGAACCGACCACAAGTGCACAGTAATGATAAAGCTGCTGAAATGACTTTTTATTTAAACCAACCATTGGAAGATTTGAAAAAAATAAACCCCATTAAATTTTGGAACTCCCATATGTTTGTGAACCTTCGTAAAATAGCTGTACGATACTTCTGTATTACTGCTACATTAGTACCATCAGAAAGGCTTTTTTCAGAACCGAAGACACAAGCAGGCTGACTCCTGAAAGATTTGATAGGCCGTTGTTTTTGAATTGTTTGGAGAGAGAAGATTGGTGTTTAAATTAAAATAAACAATAAAGTTAACTTAAATTGTGTTAATTTTTTTACAAGCTAAATAAAAAAAAATCGAAAAATCGATTTTTCCTAGATCGATTTTAATATTAACGATGTTTTAGTGGATCGATTTTTAAAAGCGCGATCTAGATCGATCCAAAAAATCGATTTTTTTTTTTGAAAAATCGACATCCCTAACTGGAACCGAATAATCGCGCTGCTATTTTTGGTTTGGGTGAGGATAATAGAAATAAGGTATATTTTCAATGTGACACAACGCGGGCTAAATTAATAGCGCTGAATTTTATCTAGGCTTCTGTAAACATCTTCTGGAACATATATGACCCATTGGGACTGAGAGGGTTAACACCATTCACTAAAACTAATTTTTGATAAATGCAGTTAACAGTTTTATTTATATTTACTTTAATAATAACTTTTAATTTTGATTTGTGTAGAAATGTTCCAATATTCTAGTTGTTTCTGAAATACGAACGGAATATCGTTTCTTCTTTTACCAATATACTTACTGTGACGTTTATTTGTTTTGAACAGTTTATTTGTAATTTAATTACACAAAATAATAATTAATTTATTTATACTCTAATACTTAGATCAGGACTATTTAGATTTTACATTTATATTCTAATTTATATAACAATTTGAATCCGC